>CAWUFW010000546.1:3330947-3930947 GCA_963921515.1 Calotriton arnoldi | reverse complement strand
CACTTTGCCATGGCATCTAAAACGACTTGTCAAGCCTTAAACTCCACTTTTATTACACATAGGTCACCACTAAGGTAGGCCATAGGTAGCCCTCTGAGCAGGGTGCTGAGTAAGTAATGACACACAGCCTATTTCGTTTTCACTACTGTGAGGCCTACTCCTCTCATAGGCTAGCATTGAGAATTCCCTTATATATTTTTAAGTAGTAATTCCTGATCAGAAAGGAGTGGTGTTGCCATATTTGGTATGTTTAGAATGGTAGTGATAAATCCTGCTTGGTGGTGTATCTGGATTTCACATTACTAGTTTAGAAATGCCACTTTTAGAAAGTGCTGTTTCAACAAATGATGGACGGAATGGTGAATGAGTCAAACATTTACCCCCAGTCAAGAGATCTGGGTTAAGTCCATCATTCTTTTTCTCACTACGCCACCCCAGTTCGGACCCAGCTATATGCAAATCAGTCTTGACCCTGCTCCTCATGGGAACAGTCCAGTCCGAACTCCCAAGTCGGGTCCTCCCTGGACCAGAAACAAGCATCCGGGGCCCTGCTGCTTGCTGCTTCCTGACTCTAGTCTAACCAGACACTGTGTGGGATTTGAAGCCAGACACTTCTGGCTCTACAAACTTGCACATTGCCAGAGGACTGCTGTGCTGCCAAGAGAAACCGCCATTCTGCTACCTGCCTTATGTGCTGGCCTGCTGCCTGCTACCTGCTACCTTCCATCGTGCTCCACATCAAGTGTTCTCCAAGGGCTGGTTGGTTTGCCCCCCTGTTTGGAAGTCTCAGGACCATCAAAAATGTCAACTGTGCACAACTGCCATGGGACTCTGTCTCTCGTGAGTCCGGCAGCAGTACGTTTCACTGAGGAGCCATGTCTTTGCCAGCTCCATGTGTTCTATATGCTCCATCGGGCCAGCCTGTGTTGAGCACTTCTTTGTTTGCCAGTCCAGCATGTGTGGAGTGCTTCCCAGTTACAAGCATCAGGTGTTGAGTGCTTCGCCCACCCTAAGGTGAGCGGAGTACTCCATTTTTCCCCGAGTAGCACGGGCCTTAAACGCTCCTCCCCAGTACCACATTCTTGAAGGGGAGAGAAATGTTGCAGCGCCAAGAGAAGTCCTGGCTTTGGGTTTCAATGTGTGTTGCCCAGGAATGAAGGGCGAGCCAAGCCCTTGATGCTCGTTCCAGTCAGCCCCCCGCCCCCTGCTGGACCAGTGCCGGGTGTGCAGAGAAGGCTGGAATTTACAGATGCGGGCCCTGTTTCTGAGGCCCGCCTAAAGGACTCCTACTCCCCACAGTACCACGTTAGGGTGCCCTCCTCACTTGTGGACCGACCCAAGAAGTCTGTCACCACACAGCCTTCCAGAAGGAGGGCACCAGAGAGAGACAGGCTTCCGCTGCAACAAAGAGGTACGACCCTTCTGTAGCTGCACCGCACGTTTGCGGGCAGCTGGACTTGGGGAGCCGGAATTGAGGGACCGGTCTCTTGCCTGCTTCTGAAATTTTTGCCCCTTTCTTCTGTGAATTAACTTGGGGCATTGTCTTCTTCTACCATTGTGCAGGGGAACCTCTGTGGAGTTATATGGTCCTGGCTGCCGATCGGAGTATCATGGGTGGCCAGGAGGGCTTTTCAAACCCCGTTTCAACCTTCCACAATATGCTAACTCCCAGGACTGTTGAAGCCTTATTCTTCCCACTCCCACGTTGGGACAGCCCCGGTTATGATGTTCTGAAGGAGACTGGTATAGTTGGATTCAAATTACCGTCTAATGTGTAATAGAAGCACAGGTGCACTGTGCCCTATGTTTTCACGGCAGGTCTAGGTGATTTATCCTGACATTCTGCATTACTTACAAAGTACTTTTTGGTGCATGTTAATATTGTTTTGCATTTTCCAGGATGATGAGTACAATCTGAAGTAATTACAGTATTCATGATACAGGTCGCTTTATGTACAATATACTAAAATTTTATATACCCTGTGTGGAGTCTCTTTTGTGGTGTATTCATTATGTTTCTGTGTGAGTGTGTTGCACAAATTCTTCACACATTGTCTCTGAAGATAAGCTTGCCTGCTCTACTTCAAGCTACCAGAGGGTGAGCACAGGTTATCTTTGGTGTGTAACTTACTTGCCCGACTAGAGTGGCGGGTTCTGCCTGGCTTAGGTGCATACCCTAGCCAACCAGAAATCCAATTTCTAACAGTAACTGTGTACATTTGAACCATGCTATTGGGGAGCATCTTTAAACTGTAGAAGATATCCTTCTTAAATCAAAGCCATCAAGAGTCACCTCTGACCATTGACAAAAATAGCATTTTGACCCTAGGACCCTGGGGAAACTGTTCCTCAAAGTTCTCAGAAAATGAGGTATAGACGCCTTGCCCACATCTCTCCACTCCTTGACAATTATAATTTGTATCGCCCCATGGAATGGTAAATTATCAGCAGAGGAAGCACTGTATTGTGCACAGAACTCATCTTGCACCCAGTGTGCGTGTACAAGACCCACCACCTCTCTAATGTGGGCCAGTACCTCTTGTAAATAGTTCCCATGCACATAGCTTCCCTTTGAGCCAAACTCTTATTCGTCATCAAAGTTTGTTCGGACTCTCTCAGCAGCTGGCTCACTTAAAGCAGCATCCACTGCCTGCTTAATGATAGCTTCCTGGTCTCCTGTGGAGATAGGTAGGACCTCTCTTCTGCAGGAGGCTCAGGATTGTTCTGCTTAGAGGTTGCTTTCTTAGGCTCTATTATAGCAGTGATTGTAACCAACGCGTTCACACAAATGCACAGGTAAAAACACTTTATAGGTTGCCTGGAGACCAGTTCTCGGCTTGTGAGATCCCTGGCTCTAGGCAAATTACCCCTGGATAGGCACGTGCTACAATGTACCATCCGACTGAGGTGGGAGCACCGTCAAGCCAGTCTCTCCTGGTCCGTTCCACATGTACTCACTCTCCCCGCCCCAGCTTTGCACAGGAGCGGGGAGCACACAACGGTAACTGTGCTCTCTACATGCCGCCGGCTCTGCAAGACAATGCATAAGTATTAAATAAACACATTACAATAAACAAAGAACACTGAATTCATAACTTGAATCCTTTCAACCGGTGTGAGACAGGGACTAAGAACAGGAGGTGGGAAGGGAAGTTGGAGGCTTATTACTAGCACTCTGTGCAGTAATGGAAAGAAGGCAAGCGTCTTTTTAGGTCACAGACTACCAGACAGTGCAGCTGTCTGCTTTGCTAAAGGCATCTTGAGGACATTCAGAAAGTTGACCTAGGAATGCATTCCGGTCATTACATTGGCTTTGTGGTTTGTAACTCACATTTTCTGGCCTTCTATTTGCTGGCTTTATTTGCTTTGGGTTGTCCAGCTCAAGTTTGTCCCTCCCATTGTCCAAACCTTGTTTACTATATTCTTCCACAAACTCGCTTTCAGTAAACAGGCCTTTAAATCTTGTTCTTATCTTGTCACATTTGCTGTGCATTCAAAGACAGAGGTCCAATGTCAGGCTGTATCTTCCAGGGAGCTTGGTGTTTATTTTTCTTTCTCTGAATTCAAAGTGAGAGGATTTACATGACAATCATGCTGGCTAGTGTTGGTCTGCTTGAGGAAGGCTGTCCAGATGTTTTTTTTTACTTCTAGCACACAACAAAATTTTAATGTCTGTAAATGAACCGTGCTGACAATCAAATCAATACATTGGATGATGACATTTCCACAAATTATCGTTTGTGAGCTGTAAACTTCTATCAGTAAAACTATATGTGACTGCAAATGTAATGGTCATTTCAATTGAAGTTGAGTTGCCTCGAATGGCAGTATGCCACCATAACATGCATACTCCATGTTACCATACTCCATTCTACTCTGCACCACGCCACACCACACCACTGCACTCTACTCTGCACCACTCCACTCTATGCCACTTCCACTCCACACTGTGTCACTACACTCTTCTCTGCCCCTATCCACTCTATGCCTCTCTACTCTACACCACTCCACTCTACTCTATGCCAATGCACTCTACCCCACACTACTATATATGCACCACTGCACTCTACACCATTCCGCGCCACTCCACTCAATGTCACCCTACTCTGCAACACTGCACTTTATGCCACTGTACTCTATGCCAATGCACTCTACACCACTTTGCTCAAAACCAATGCACTCTACATCAATCTGCTCTGCACCAAATCACTCTACGCCACTATACTCTGTGCCACTTCCCTCTACGCCACTCTATTCTACTCTGCACCACTATACTCTATGCCACTCTACTCTGCAGCACTGCACTCTACGCCACTCTACTATACACAACTGGACCCTATGATAGTATACTCTGCAACACTGCGCTCTCTGCAACTCTACTTTATGCCACTCTACACCACTGAACTCTACGCCACTGAACTCTAAGCCACTGAACTCTATGCCACTGAACTCTATGCCACTGCACTCTATGCCACTGCACTCTACGCCAATCCAATGGAAGCCACTCTAATCTACTTTGCACCACTGCACTATACGACACGCTACTCTATGCCACTTCACTCTACTCTGTAGCATTCTACACTGCCACTGCAGTCTATGCCACGCTATTGCACTGTACACAACACCACGCCACTCCACACCACGCCACTCCATACCACTCCACTGCACTCTACACCACTTTCCTCAAAACAAATACACTCTACGCCACTGCACTCTATGCCAATCTACTCTGCACTACTGCACTGTACACCACTATGCTCTACTCTGTCACTGCATTCTACGCCACTCTACTCTACACCATTACACTCTACTTACATTACTCTGCACCACTGTACGCACTGCACTCTACACCAATGTACTCTACACCACTGCTCTCTATGACACTCTACTCTGCAGCACTGCACTGTCTGCCACTATACTCTGCCACTGAACTCTATGCCACTCTACTCTGTACCACTCTACTCTGTGCCACTTTACGCCACTCTACTCTGCACCATTTTACTCTATCCCA
The DNA here is from genome assembly GCA_963921515.1 of Calotriton arnoldi. Lineage (NCBI taxonomy): Eukaryota > Metazoa > Chordata > Amphibia > Caudata > Salamandridae > Calotriton > Calotriton arnoldi. Next base: position 3,925,936 of record CAWUFW010000546.1, on the reverse strand, counting down.
CTGCACTCTGCTCTGCACCACTCTACGCCACTATTCTGCACTCTACCCCAATGCACTCTATGCCACTCTAATCTCCTGTGTCCCACTGCACTCTGCCACTGCACTCTACTCCACTTCACTCTACACCTCTCTACTCTACATCACTCTACTCTATGGCAGTGCACTCTACCCCACTCTACTATGCACCACTGCACTCTACACCACTTAACGCCACTCGACTCTGCAACACTGCACTCCATGCCAATGCACTCTACGTCACTATTCTATACCACTCCACTCCACCCTGCACCACTCCACTATATGCCACTTCACTATACTCTGAAACAATCTACTCTACTTCAATGCACTCTAAGCTACTGCACTTTACGCCACTCTTCTCCACTCTGCACCACTCCATTCTATTCCACTGTAATCAACGCTGTGCTACTCTATTTGATTCCACTCTACTCTATGCAACTGCGCTCTATGCCACTACCCTATGCCACTACACTCTACACCACTCTGTGCCATTCCACTCTACGCCATTGCACTCTACGCTGTGCCACTCTGGGTCACTGCACTCTACACTACACCACTCTATTTTAAAACACTGCAATTTATGCAATTCACTCTACACCACTTTACTTAAAACCATTGCACCCTAAGCCACTGTACCTGTGCCAACAACTTTGCACCAGTGCACTTTACACCACTATACTCTACAACATTATACTCTATGTCACTGCACTCTACACCACCCTATTCTACTCTGCACCACTGTACTCTATGTCAGTGCTCTCTGAACCACTCTACCCTGCACCACCCTACTCTGCACCACTCTGCTCTGCACCACTCTACTCTGCACCACTCTACTCTGTACCACTCTACGACCCTGCACTCTACGATCCTGAACTCTACGCCCCTACACTCTGACACTCTACTCTGCATGACTGCACTCTATGCCACTGCACTTTAAGTCACTGCACTCTACTACTCAGCTCTATGCCACTCTACTGCACTCTACACCATTACACTCTACGCCAGTGCACTCTACACCTCTGCACTCTATGCCACTCTACTCTACACTTCTGCACTCTACCCTGCACTACTCCACTCTTCGCTACCCTACTCCGCTCTGTGCCACTCCACTCTGCACCACTCCACTCTATGCCATTGCATACTATGCCACAGCAATCTACTCTCTGCCACTGCACACTACACTACTCTACGTCACTGCACTCTATGCCAATGCACTCTACACCATTTTACTCAAAACCAATGCACTCTGTGCCACTGCACTCTACGCCAATCTATTCTACACCACTGTACTTTGCACCACTTCACTTTAGGCCACTCTACTGCACTCTACTTCACTCCACTCTACAACACTCCACTCCAAGATACTCTAGTCTATGATGCTTTACTTCCTTAAACTCTGCTCCACTGACACTCTACTCCACTCTATGCCACTCCACTCTACAGCACTCTACTCCACTCTATGCCATTCTACGACACTACTCCACACTACGACAACTATGCAACTCTCTCTATGCCACCCCATGCCACTTTACTCCACTCTAATTTGTGACACACTACTCCACTCTACTTCACTGCATTCTATACCAATCTACTCCACTCTATGTCACTCTACTCTACAACACTCTACTCCATTCTCCGTAACACCCTCTATGCCACTCCACTCTGCTATACACCACCTACTTCGACACTGTATGCCACTCCACTCTATGACACTCTACTCAACTCTAACACTGTGCTCCACTCTACGCTATTCAACTCTACACCCGTCCACTCTACGACACTCTGCTCACTCCATAACACTCCACAACACTGTACGCCACTCCACTCTACTTCACTTTATGACACTCCACTCCTCGCATCTCTCCTTTATCCTGCTAACTTTTAGCCATGCTGAACAGCAGTCACTCTGGTGTACAGCATGGCTAAAACATATTGGGAAAACCAATAGGTGAGGCCTATTGGCTTTGCCAATGCTTTTTCTTTGCTGATTTTATATAGCGCGAACTCGACCCGAAGGTATTGGCGCGCTTTACATGAGCACCATATTCATATTTTTGGTAGGCACTGGAGATAAAGTGATTTGCCCAGGCTCGAACCTTGGTTTCCTAGCTCCAAGGTCGGCAGTCTAGCCGTGAGACCACATCCTCTCCCGCTTGCTAGTTTCTTTTACTTCGTAAAGACCTATGTGGTAGTGGGGACTCCTCAACTATGTCAGGACCAGGAGGATGGATGATGGATAATGCCTTTGGATTGACGCCTCTCGGCCCTTCCGCTCAGCTGCTGGTCACAAGGCATTCCGTAAACAGCTCCAGAACTGGCTTCCCACAGCTTCACTTCCTTCCTACCTCAGCCGCTCCCACAGCATTTAAAGGCACGGCCTCCATCGCTCACTGAATGTTCCGCACAACCATTATCTCCTCCGTCCGAGCTAAAGCGCTACTGCATTTGTTCCTCAAATTGAAAACTCAGCCCAGAAGGAGAAGTGGTGCCAGATAAATCTATTTCTCAAGCCAATAAACAGCAACAGCCCGTGTTCAATTTCATCTGTAATTAATGTTTCTAAATCACACAGATGCCGTGCATGACGGAAGCCCCGCGCTGGCTAACGCGAGATTGGGTGACATGGCCGCGCCTCTGTGCTCTGCCTCGGCTGCAGAGTTCATTTGGCAGAATCCGAGCGGCCTGGGCGCACCTGCCTGAAGTTGTTGTCAGTTTTTGTATTAATGAAGCCATTACGAACTTTAATTGGATATAGTGCTTTTCAATTTTCCGATATCTGCTTGGTGGCGGTAGGTTGCTAATCAGGTAAGCGTGTTGTCTCGGAGAATTACGAATATCCCTTTGTTCTCGGAGCTCCTCTTCCCAGACTGTTACTTTCCCGTCTCAGCTAAAGTGCTAATGGGTCGGGACAGAGCCACGTCTCCCTAATGCACTCATATTTTATGCGTAGTAATTTTATTTTTACCATATTCACTCCTCTACGCCAACCAGGAGACCAGTGATATTGTCATTTGTTCTGCGGATCTTTCTAGTTTTGTCCTAATAATGTCATTTTTTCTAAGGATGAGAATTCGATAGGCAAAGTGAGTTCAGTGCGAGAAAATGAGCTGCTGGTCCCTTGTTAGCGTTGGAAGGAATTATTCGTGCGTCAGGAGCATTCTTGTGCGAGAATGCCAAGCTGCCTCGTACGGGAAGCCATAATGGCAGGCTCGTTTAAATATTCAGCGCTTTCCACACACATTCGTTCCTGACAGGATTGCAGAGACGTCCCTGATCACTTGTTCAAGGTACTGCATATCTTAAGGAAGAGGCTATGGGTTTTTGATTGCCAAAGGGGATTGAAATCCACTTCCCCCCCTTCCCTTCATTTCTTTTGGAGATAGTTTCTGTCATGAAATCTGCCACTAAATTCACCTTTATTTATTGCCAAATAATTCTGCATTGCATCCTAGGGGAGCTCTTTAAACAGACCCCGCATTAATCAGCTGCTCGAGGTAGGGCGAGCATGCGCATTTTTTCGTTTTCAGACGGCTCTTTTGAATATTTGAGGCATCCCATCTCCCGCGAACCCGTCCATCTCCTGCGAACCCGTCCCTCAAACTGTGTAAACATTGTGGGCCTTATTTATGAGGTCTTACGACAGTTTTGCGGGGCCGTTGCGTCACTTTTTGTGACGCATTGGCGTCGTAAAACATGCCCCCTGTTGCGCCCTATTTACAAAGTGACGCATCTAAGCGAATGCGTCACTTTGTAAACTCCTGCGCTACATTATACCTGCGTCAGGTATAATGTATGCAGGGTGGGCGTTCCCACACAAGTAAGCCTCGTAGAAGTGACGCAGTGAAATCTATGAGATTTCACTGTGCCACTTGTAGGAAGCAAATGCGTCAAAACCATGAGGCAGGCGTAAGGGTGATGCAGTGCTATATCCATAGCCCTCCCCCCCCCCTGCATTGCTGGAGTTGCGTCAATTCCGACACAACTCCAGCAATGCATAATTTTTGCGCCGACAGATACGTTAGCAAAACTGACGTATCTGTCATTCCTTACGACATGATGCGTCATACAGTAAATATGGCACATCCATTATGTCGCAATGCGACATGATGCGTCATACAGTAAATATGACGCATCCATTATGTTTAGGGCTCCCTGTTTTCCGTTTTTACTGATTTTTACAGATGAATACAGACAGAAAACATTTATTTTCTTGTCTGTATTTATTTTTAACTGTGGATAAAAACGGAAAATAGGTTGCTTTTTCAGTAATTCTAAATACTGTCTGCCAGGCCAATAGCTGTATTGATTGATAGGTAAGAGGGTTAAAAAAGAAAGGAATTTTAGTAATGAGGTTTTACCAGCAGGAGATATGCACAAGGTTAATACTGAAATTTGCATACTTTCATATAAGTGCATTGATTTATCTTTTGCGAGTGTTCACAGCATTGAAACTTGACAGGCATTCAAGCATGAGTGCATATTTATTGGTTAAATAAATGTGGGAATATACTAATTTCAGCTTCATTTTTCCACAAAACCCAAAATAATTGCGTCGCCCGTGTGTCACCTATTGTGACGCATCGGTGGCGCAGTGTGCCTGCCCATATTTACAAGGCCATCTAAAGACACCATGCGTGACCTTTCATGGCCTTGTAAATATGAGCCCCTTTCACGCTACTCTGCGTGAAAAGGGCGTTCCATGGGTGTTGCTGTGGGTGTTTCTAAGCAACATCCATGGAACCTGACATATTCCCAGATTTACAAAGTTTTGTAAAGGTGGGAATGTGCCAGAATCCCACGCCTCCGTAGGCGAGGTGTAGGAGCGGTGCAACGAGGAGAAATACTTTTATGACTCCTCGTGTTTTTCCTCTTTGTAGGCATGCTGCATTCTGCAGCACGCATAGAAAGAGGAAAATGCCATCAATGAATATTTTTGTGCAGGAAGGTGCCCCTTCCTGCACAAAAACAATCATCCCCACAAAGCAGGCATCGTTGCAACAAGACAAGAAGGGTGCCTGAGCTGGCGCATGGCAGCCAATTGTGCGCCAGAACAGGTGAAAGCACACGGAAGCGTCGCATTGTTGTTAATATGATGCATCCCTATGCTTTTAAAATTACACAGCTCGGCGCAGCAAAATGGCTAGCGGTGCTGCTCTGTGTCATTTTTTGTAAATGAGGCCCTATTTGCACGATGCCAACAGTGGCCACCGTGCTGCTAAAATTTTTCTTGTTGGTGTGCCTGCAGACACCGAGAGGCATGAGGCCTGTGATGCAGTTAATCTGTGCAAGTCGTTGAGCTCACGTTTGACTGCACTATACAATGCCACAACAGTGGAGTAACCAAATGTGAGGGGGGTCTCCTGCGAGATATGGCCACGGAGGTCCCAACATCATGTAATGCCATCACCAGCCTCCATAAAATCCCATAGGAATGTGGTATTCACAGAAGTATTAAACAGGTTATTATTCTGACCCGGAGTTTGCACACAGACCTCAGCAACAGGCGCATAGCCCAATGATTTACTTTAACTCACTGTGTCCCCAGCCTTATAAGCATTTATGTTAAGGTACATAGACTTCTTGAATGCAGCTATCTATACATTCTTAGATGAGCATTGATACCCTTTATGCAATTGGTTGTTTTGCCATCATGCAACCACAGCTGGATCATTGTTTAACATAGGTCAATACAGGAGCAGCTCCCACAGTAGTCTGGCTTTTGGCATACTGTCACTATTGTGTTGGTGTCACTGGCAAAGCAGGGGGTGATTAGCACTCCTGAAGAATATGGTGAGGGACTCCAGATATTTCTGTATTTCAAATACTCAACATTAGTGTGATTTCTCGACCTCCCTGCATGGAAAAAGCCACAGCAACCCTCTACTGATGTGAAGTTTCCAACATATACATTATGTTATTTATGAGGGATGGGAAGACATGATTTTAGAAAGTAATTTCTTAAAGTACCATTATTCAAAACTTGACCGGATTTTAGGACTATATTTAGAGAAATGCTTAGGAGTTCTCTCTAAAGCAGAGTTAGGGGAAAACGGAGACACGTTGTATATTTCAAAGTTCATTTCAGTGGCGGCTCCTCCACTATGGCGGAGAAGCATCAGCTTCTCCGCCAGCAGCTTCAAAAGTTGAAATATAAAACGATAATAAAACAAGTTTATTATTTTTATATTTGTCAACTTCTACATGCTGCATCCTGGGGTGGGGCCATCATGGGGGCACTCAGGAGAGGGAGTGGTGGACAGCACTGCTATCAGCGCGAATGAGGGTTTGGCTAGCCGTCTCAGGCCGACCAAACTTGCATGCTCACTGAGCTGTCTCCAACCCAGCTGCGTTGCCAGGTTGGAGACAGCAGGCAGAGGCTACCAGTCTCCCTTGGGGCGCAAATCATCGTCGTTCAGGCCAATCCTGAAGCTGCTCCCATCCATGAGAGCAGCTTCAGGATGGGCCGCAGGGGAGGCTGGGAGCCTCTGCCTGCAGTGGAGCCACAAGAGGAGAAGAAGACCGGCAATGCAAAGGGCTGCAGGAGTCAGGTAAGTTATATTTTTTTCTTCTTTCTTTCTCGCCCCCCTTCTCCCCACACCTGCTTCACACCTGCCCTGCCATCCTGCCCTAAAGCCGGCCGCTACTGGTTCATTTGGACAGTGATACTTACCAAAGCCTGCTAGGTCCTAAACTTGACCTTCAGAGGAATATTGAGGGGGTCTCCTACAATGATCTTTTTCGAAATTGTGCAAAATAGAGCATTTTATTGCACACAGTGGTGATGTGAAACAAATGTTCCCAGTTACCACACACAAACAGATTATTGTCAGTTCGCACGTGATGAGTAATAGCCTTGCACTACTTCTCGCAAGCTCTTACTTCCAGTTTCTCTTAGATACACTTCACAAATGTTTGCAGTCACACAACCGCACACAATGTCGCACACACATTTATTTTTCAAAAGAAACCCAGGCACACATTTGTGCACTAAAACTTTCCAACATGGTTTCTAATATACACTTCTGTTTAAACTTTCTGTTAGACCTGGCATTTTCGGCTTGTTTTTCCCCTGTCTTTTACTTCTGACCTCCTGTTTTTGACTGTGTTCTACATTTCGTTTTTGCTGGTTTTATAATTCTGGGCACTTTAGCACTGCTGTTCAGTGCTAAAGTGCAAGTGCTCCCTGTGTAAATTGTGATTATGATTGGTGATACATGATTGGCATATTTGATTTACTGGTTAGTCCCTAATAAAGTGCACTGAGTGTGCCCAGGACCTGTAAATCAAATACTACTAGTGGGCCTGCAGCACTGATTGTGCCACCCACATGAGTAGCCCTGCAACCATGTCTCAGACCTTCCACTGCAGTGTCTGTGAGTGCAGTTTTAACCTGCCATGCTGACCTGGCAAGTGCACCCACTTGCTAGGCACAAACCTTCCCTTTCTCTACATGCAAGTCACTGCTAAGGCAGGCCGAAAGTAGTCCCATGAGCAGGGTGCAGTGTATGTGAAAGGTAGGACATGTGCTAGTGTGCTTTACATGTCCTGATAGTGAAATACTACCAATTTTGATGTTCATTATTGCAAGGACTATCTCCCCTATAGGTTACCATTGGAGCTGCCTTGTAACATCTTACAAGTGCAACTTTCAATTGGGAAGATATAGAGATTTGGTGTTTGGGGTCCTTGAACTCACAATTGAAAAATACATCTTTTAGTGAAGTTGGCTTTGAAAGTGCCTGTTTGAAAATGGCACTTTTAGAAATTGGCGTTTTCTTGCCTCTGCCTGCCTGTGGAATCTACGTTTGGTTTAGAATGACAGTTGGGCTGTTTGTGCATTCACTCTAGACAGTCACACAAAGGAAGCTGAGGTGTGCCCTGCATATCCTGATGGCCCATCACCAGGCTGATGGGTCTTCCTGAGCTAGAGTGGTGGGAAGAGTTGTCACTGACACCTGATTAGGGCTGTGCCTGTCCTCACACAAAGCTGTCTCCACCCCCCCTGTAGTGTGTCTGGAGCCAGGTCTGCGAAAGGCAGGGTCTTGTGCACTACAGAGACTTTCCTTTGAAGTATGCCTACTTCAAAGGCAGAAACTGGTATAAGTACTGGAACTGTGACACCATAACTTCAGAGCACTTCTGGACTAAGAGGAGATTCTGCCAAGAAGAAGAGCAGAAGAAGCTGTAGGAGGAGAACTGCCACTCTGCTTGTTGCTGTGTTGTGCTGGCCTACTGCTTGTTGCTTCTGTCTTGGTGAGTGAAAGGACTGGACTTTGCTTTCATCATCCTGCTTGCCAAGGTTCTCCAAAGGCTTGTGTGTGCTTGCTTCATGCTAAGAAGTCTCTGGGCCATCAAAGACTACACCTGAAGCCCCTGAACTCCTCTGCTGGGAGTTGTGACCTGCAAGTGGTGCCAATTCAGTTCTGGGCCCTTGGAGGTGGCTTCTGCTGCAAGAAAAGAAGAAAATCCATGCACGGTCTTCAGCGCCTGTTTTTCCCACCTCCAGCTTGCTGTGCAATTGAAAAACCAACACATCGCCAAGGTGCGGCTGAAGAATCGGCACAGCGCCTGTCGTGCGGCTCCAAGATCGCCACAGCCCAAGCACCGTGACTTCGACGTCCAAGACACCTGCTCTGACCCGACGCAGATTAAGCTGTGCGGCTAAAGATTCAATGCATCACCTGCTCGTGGCTGGGGAAAATGACGCAGCACCTGTTTTGCCAACTCCGCACCGACCCCAGCGCATCCGGATTTTACCCGCATTGCACCTGTGCACCAAGTTCTTCATCGATGTTGCCCAGCATTAGGGAACTGAGGTTGGATGTCCAGGTATCGACGCATCACCTCCCCTGACAGTAAGGAACCGACACATCACCTCTCCTAGCTGCAGTAAAGAACTGACGCATCACCTCCCCTGGCAGTAAGGAACTGATGCATCATCTCCCCTGGGAGTAAGGAACCGAACCGCGCACTGCTTTGTTTTCCTGGGCCTCACCTCCCCTGCACCTGTTTTCATCTTTGAATTTTAATGCATCCCAGGTACTTGATGCTAAAATTGATGCATCCATAGTTTTCTATGACTGAACTATTTTAAACCTTTTTAAAGTGATATCTTTGCTCATGTATGTTGGATTTTTGTTGTTTTGGTCTTGTTTGACTTAGATTGGTTATTTTTCTAAACTGGTGTGGTGTCCATTTGTAGTGTTTTCACTGTATTACTGTGTTTATGTACAAATGTTTTACACATTGCCTCTGAGATAGGCCTGACTGCTTATGCCAAGATACACAGGGGGTGGGCAGGGGCTATCTTGGGTATGTAATCCCCTTACCCTGGCTAGAAGGAAGGGTCCCTACTTAAACAAGGTGCAAGCCACTGCCAACTATAGACCACCATTTCTAACACTTTCACACACTTTTTCACACTATCCACACTATCTCACATGCATGCGCACACAATGTGCTTCACACACATACACACTGCTAAAATTAAGGCAGATACAGTATGTTAGAGGAAGTCAAGGGGGAAAATGGAAAGCCACAGAAGTATACAGGCAAGTATATCAGCCGAGTATTGGTTTGTTAAAGGAGGGAGTGAGAAGAAGAACATCTAGACTACACTTGCATATGCACTAGTGTGGGCTCTGTATGCGATATGATCAGATGGTGCCAACTTTTCTTAAAGGTCCACAATTCAGAAAAAGCGTGGGCTTTTTTGCCACTCTTGGCAAAGATGCATTTTTCTACCTCTGTCACATAACCATGTCCCCCATTGATATCAGGGAACAATAAAAGTAAATCTGAAGCAAAGCATTGAAATCTGAGCTGTTGAAGAGAAATATCCAGGCACTTACTGTGGTCCAACCTACATCTGTGCCACCCTGCTTGTCTATGACACTGCCCAGGTAGGTGAAGGCCTCAACTTCTTCCAGTCCAGTGAAGACCGACAATGTGGCAGCCACATCAGCACAACCTGCCCCAAAATTCACAGGGGGAAAAAACCAAGATCCTGAAGGCTAACATGGCCAGTACAACTGCAGTCACTTTTGCAGGCGATGCGCTGGAAAGATGTGTTGAGGTGCATGTTAATGGAAGCGGGACACAGACCAGAGACAGTCACAAAGAAGAGGGAGGTGTAATAGAAGTGGAGACTGTCAAAGTCACAGTCATTAACAAGAAACAATACAGGAAAGGAGAAACAGCCCAGATGTAAGGGTGGTCAATGACTCAATGACAGCAGGTGATAAAGGATGTATCGGGAAGAGAGACTGAAAGAGGATGGGAAATGGTACAGTCAAGGACGGAGTCAAAAAGGGAGATCAGCAAAGGAGATCAAATGGACAATCTATGACAAACAGTTGGTCGGGGCAGTCAGTGAGTAATAAAGCAGCACTGTTAAAGGATGTGCATGTGAGAGAGAGAGTATGTAAAAGAGAGAAAGGGAGAGAAGGAGTGACTTTTAAAGAATGTGTGTGTGCATGAAAGAGAGAGTAAGTGAAAGAGAGATAAAGGAAGTAAAAAAGGGAAGAAGGAGTGAAGGAGTGAGACCCACAGGAGAGTTGGAAAAGAGATAATGGATAAAGAGTGAGAAAAAACAGGCCAAGGAAAGGTAAAGGCAGAAAGATAGAACATATATGGTAGCTCATCAACTCCCTCACCAATGTCCCTGCCACCACCAGGACCAACTTCCACAGATGCTTGACAAGCTTTGCAGACTGGATGATGAACAACTGCTGGAAGCTGAACACGGACAAGATGGAAGTACTTATCTTCGGCAACAACAGCAACCTCTGGAATGACTCATGGTGGTCCCCAGACCTGAGACCCGCACCCATACCCACCGACCACGGCAGAAGCTTTGAAATCATCATTGATAACAATCTCACAATGACGTCACAGATGAATGCCATCGCCTCTGCCTGCTTCCTCAGTCACCTTATGCCACGAAAGATCTTCAAGTGGCTACCCCTGCACTGTACACATGCCCTCATCACCAGTCGACTGGACTATGGCAACGCTCTCTATGTAGGAATCGCCGCATACATCCTACAGAGACTTCAAACCATACAGAACACCATAGCCAGACTTGTCCTCGTCCTCGTCCTCGACACCCCACCTCTGGCAAATCCACTGGCTCCCCCTATAGAAGAGATTCCAATTCAAACTGCTGACCCACGCACACAAGGCTCTACATAACCAAGGATCCACATGCATTCGCCACTGCCTGAAATTCCAAAACCCATCGAGAAGAGTACGCTTCACCTCCCTATCACTTGCCCACACGCCCCCATTCACTGAAGGAGAAGTGGAAGCCGCTCCTTTTCCTACATTGCAGCAAAGACCTGGAACAGCCTCCCCATGCAGCTCCAGACCATCACCTCTCTTCTGGAATTCTGAAGGGCCCTCAAGACCTGGCTGTTCGAATGAGTCTCCGGGGACTGAAAGCGCCTGGATACCCTATCGGGTGATTAGCAGCACTATATAAATCCTGGTTGATTGATTGAAAGAAAGAGAACAAGTGAAGGAAAAACAGAGATAGAAAAAAAAGTGTGATAGAGAGATTGGGGGTTTCACATGTCCGGAATGACCACCATTGAGTTAAGGATGTCCATCAAGTAAGATGGCCTGAAATGACGGACATTAACAGAGTGTGAGGGAGACCATATAGAAGAAAGAGGGTGAAGGACAGAAGACAAGTATATCTTAATGGCAGTCAAAGAAAGACGAGAGACAGAGGAGGACGGAAACAGCATTTTGAGAGAGAAGAGAAAAGAGAATAGAAAATGGGGCAACCCACAGGGAAAACAAGGTATGCTGGTTTGGGAGTAGTGTTTTGCACAGGAAAGGGAAGACACCAGGAAGAAGTACATTGAATGCAGCATAAAGCAGTATGATTATGATCTTTAAGTGTATATATTTTGTTAAGTAACAGAGCTCTGACAGCTTTCCACATCAGTTCTCAGTGCACTCCTGCATGATGTAAAACATACATTTTAAAGAAGCTCAGTACACTCTAGTCAATCAATCAATCAGGCTTTGTGAAGCGCACTACTCACCCATGAGGGTCTCAAGGCGCTGGGGGAAGGAATGGGCCGCTCCTGTGGGGTCAGTTGAAGAGCCATGTCTTGAGGTCCTTCCTGAACTGGTGCAGTGTCGGGCTCCATCAGAGACGAAGAGGGAGTTCGTTCCAGGACTTGGCTGCTAGCTAGGAGAAGGATCTTCTGCCTGCTCTGGTCCTGTGATAGCGTGGGACAGAGGCCAGGGAGAGGTCGGCTGAGTGAAGGTTTCTCTTGGGAGCATGGAAGGAGATTCGGTCGTTGAGGTATTGTGGTCCGATGTTGTGGAGGGCCTTGCAGGCATGTGTGAGCAGCCTGAATGTTATCCTTCTTTCGACAGGGAGCCAGTGAAGGTCGCAGAGGTGTTGGGTGATGTGGTCATGTCGTGGGATATCGAGGACAAGTTTGGCTGCGGTGTTCTGGACGGTCTGGAATTTGTGGAGGAGTTTTTTGCTGATTCCGGCATAGAGGGCGTTGCCGTAGTCCAGTCTGCTGGTGATGAGTGTGTGGGTGACGGTTTTCCTGGAGTTGAACATCTTGCGCAGTACTCGGAGGGTGTTGAAGCATGCGGAGGATATGGCGTTGATCTGGCGATTCTTAGTGAGTGAAGAGTCGAGTATGATGCCTAGGTTGCGTGCGTGGTCTGTTGGAGTGGGTGGGTTTCAAAGGGTGGGGGGCCACCAGGTGTTGACCCAATCGGACGGGGTGGAGCCGAGGATGAGAATTTCTGTTTTCTCTGAGTTATGCTTCAGGCAGCTGTTGCTCATCCAGGACGTGACGGCTTTCATCCCTTCTTGGAAGTTGAGCCTCGTGGTATCGGGTTCCTTGGTGAGGGAGAGGATGAGCTGGGTGTCATCGGCGTAGGAGACGATGCTGAGCCCGTGGTTTCTGACGATGGTTGCGCGGGGACCGTCTAGCATCATTTGGAAACCGGGAAAAACGTCCCTGCTATCTTGCCAAGTTGTCATTAATTATGAAGAGTAAACTTACATTTAAAAGGAGCAATGCCCATCATTCAGAGCTGTATTGCGATAGGGTTACAACAATTCAGGGTTATGACCGGGACACTGATAGTCTGAGCCAGCAGCACACTCCCAGAATCTGAATCTTGCTTGGTTCTCCTTTCCTTCCTGAGACTAGAGCCACATGTCCAATCCACATCTGCAAATAATGTAGCTTGTGGTAGACAGTTCTGAACTGCACTCTGCACTGGTGGTGATGCAAGTGCATTAACGTGGTCCATCTCATCTCAATGGGGTCCAAAACCTACCTCTGAGAGGCTAGTGGATGAGCCCAATTCTATCAAATGAAGTCTTGCATTGTTTAAACAGTTGCCTTTGTTTGTTAGGCACTGGCGGGGGCCCCAGTGAACAACACCCTTTGTACCTCCCCCATTGTGGGAGCTGGTGGTGTTTATAATATGCCTCTAGCTGTGCAAGATACAGACAGGGCCATAAACAGTGGAGCTGTGGTTTAAGCCCAACCACCTCCAGCCAGCCCTTCAGGTTACACCCCGCCTCCTTTTGTTACATCTAGTTTAAAGCCAGAAATAAAAGGGTTGTAGTTGGACTCACCTCTTCGGAGACCAGGGGTCATCAGACTACTTCTTTAATCACCATGCAACACAGCCATTCGTTAGCTGGACATCATGGTCTGGGAGAAGGCGGCAGTAGGCTTGGGTTGAATCGGACAGAAACCAGGATGCATGGAACCAATACACCACCCTTTTGAACGTTGCCACTGGGAACGTCTGTAGTCTGACAGAGATATTCGTCTCTGGAAACTAATAAGACCCTGGCCTGGCTTTCAGAACAATTAGTAGCTGTTGCACTGTCTGCACACAGAACACAGTAGGCTCCAGCCTGCTGATTGATGTCAGGAAAACAACCAGGCTGAATGGCTGAGTCCTTTGGGGCGTCCTATACTATTAGATGATGCAGGGAAGGGGGTATTACACCCCTGCACATGATCACACTCTCACACACAAAAATAAACACACAACTGTCTCTCATTTGTCTATAATTTGTTCTCTCTTGGCAGTCTTTCTTAAGTGGCTTCTTTCTCTGTTCTGCCTTTTTACCTTCTCCTGGTGGCTGCTCAGTTCTCTTGATTCATACTCTCTGCACTCCAGTGCTCAATTTCACATAGCGACACTGGGATTAAACATAGGCATAACTCGTGTAATTTGCTATAGCAGAATTACTCAAATTTACAGGAAAATTACGCAAGATTAAGTGGAATTATGCAAGGAGCGGAACACTGCATTTAGCACTATTTTCTTAGCACAAAATGCATCCTCGTGTCCAAAATGGACATGAGAATGTATTTTGCACTAAGTAAATAGAGCTAAATGCAAAAGGACAGGAACAGCAGCAGCCAGCAGCTGCTTGCGCTCTGTTCCTGTGCTCTCGGGTACACATTTTTTTGCCCCAATTGGCTCAAAATTATGCAAGCAGGCATAATCATGCAATTTTTGGTAGTTTCGCATCACAAGAGTAAAGTGAAATTACTCTGATTACTCCTGCGTGATTAAAATTCAGTTTGTTCAAAAGCGCATGTATGGCTCAGCATCCCTTCTATAAAAAAAAGGCCCTGAAATTTTATAAGACAAATTTCAGTGCTACCTCCCTTGCAGAGCCTTACAGTCAATAAATGCTTTTCTTTTAACAGTCCCTCAAATTATTTTGACAGCGAAGGGTGGGAGATCGTTTTCATCCATGGCCTCCAAATTATGGAATTACCGTCCCTTAAACCTGAGGGTTCAAGCTGATCAATTAAGCATTCGTAAAGCTTTGAGGACCTGTTTGTTTCAGTAAATGGTCTTGCATTTTCAGTTACACCACATCATGACAACCTCGTCAGGGTAACAGTTTTGCTTTATAAGTCTATTTCATCATCATCATCACCATCAACTCTAGTTGGGGTATCTCATTGATTACTCTCCTTGCAAGATTGGGGAATAGAAACCTGGGAGTTCTTCATCCCGCAAAGCAGAGATGCTTAGAACCATCTTGAAGGAAGGAGCCCGCTGAGTAGGCGGTCCGGAAGAAACCTTTGCATGAATGAAGGGCTCTGTAGAAAAGGAGGGCCACAAGGAGCTGAAGTTGGCCCGATGTAGCCCAGAAGTAGATCTCCATTACCATTTATTGTGGTGAGTCCTTGCAATACTGTTTTTCTTGCATTGTGCCCCAAATTTATGCTTGCATGGCACCTTGGTCTCCCTTCTGCCTGGTCCATGGAGCATTGTAGAAGGTAACTGGAGGTGGCAAAAGTGACTACAAAAGATAGAATCGACCAAAAAGCACCCGTGGTGGCTTGTTGTGAAGAAAAGTTATAACCACATTTGTCTGTTTGACCATAAGGCAAAGCACATGTGGTGATGAGACGCTAGGAGAGAATTTGTAAGCGGACTTCAGCAGTTATAACATCAACATCACCTTTGTGACCTAAGGTGGGCTCTTTATTTTGTTTGGGTAGCACGCTTGAAGTTGGGACAGAGGAAGGCCCAGCCATAGATGACCCCATTTCCCTGAATGACCAGAGTGAGTACAGCTTCTGTCGACCGGTGTCCATGCAGCCTTTCTCCTCCAGGATAGAAGATGGTTTTATATCAGAATGTTAAATTCAGGAAATATTGTCTGTCCTAACTATCATGTCCTCAAAATCATTTGAAAAATGTCAATCTATTGGGTGTATCTTTCCTATTATTAACTCCAAAAGGGAAATCTTTTTGAAATTTATATTTAGGAAATAATATTTATGTCAGGAAATGTTTTCTGTACAATATTTAGGCACCACTCCTCAGAGGCATACTTCTGTTTTCAACCTTACCACCATGGGACATCACTGGGGACTGCAGGGCCAGGACAGAGTCAGACACTGTTGCACACTAGTGAAGGAGTGTGAGAAAACAAACTGACAAGGGTAGTACTGATCAGGGCCGGCTCTAGGGCGGTGCGACCGCACTGGGCGTTGACTTGGGGTGGGGGCGTCATTTCTGCAAGTATCTTATCATTTTAAAAGCACCTGCTGCCACGTTCCTGGCCTCCAGCAATTTTCAGACATCAATTAAAATGTCAAGATAACTCCGGTGATTAATTGTCTTCCTGGGAAGAGACCGGAGGTTTGTCTAGTGGAAGTTTTGACTCATCCTAAGGTAGCGCAGAGGGTTAAAATGCCTGCAGCTAAGAACGTGTACCATGCGGATAACTAAATGCATATAATGTAAATAGGTCAGTGGGTTACTGCTTCTGTAAAATAGCTCCTTTTGTTACTTTTTGTTTATAAGTCAAAATCCAAATATAGAACACTGAGCTATTAACTGTCATCCTAGAGCTGCATGCAAACTGCAAGGTATATGTTAGAGCTATATGTTTTTTTTGCCCAGTCTTTCATCATCCTAATCTTCTGTAAAGGATTCATTTGGGTAGAAAACACTTCTTATTATTAAAGAGAACCCCTAACAATGGTGTTACGTTTTAAGTTCTGAATGTGCTTTTCCAGCATAAGGACTCAGACTATATTGCCTATCAGTATCGATGGCATGTCACTCCTACACTACACATTGTAGTCCTGTCTGATGTAACATTTCCTATACACTGATTTACACATGCATGATTGATTGTCTCTGTGCAATGTGTGTGTGATGTAAAGTGCTCTGACATCCTACACTGGTATGAGCGGTGCTATAAAACTAAATGAATCCGAGAGACAGTGGTTATGGAGACTTTAGAGGCACAGTTTAATGGTGCTAGTGAGGGAATCCATGGCAGAGGTGGTCATTGGGAGGGGGCGCCAACAAACATTGTCGCACAGGGCGCCACTAAAGCCGGCCCTGGTACTGATAGCACAACGTGGAGAAGCCCACACACTAACATTGTGAAGGTACATTGACCAATACTGGGTTAGCTATAGGGATACCCTAAAGACATTCATAATTTACAGGCCTGATGTTTGTATCACTACTGCCTTGGGAGCCGAGAGAGTGAAAGGAGATTGCCCCCATCAGCTCTTGAGGCCATACATTGTGTTTTTGCATTAGCATTGTGATGGGAGCTTTAAGAACCTGTGAGTTCTCTCAAAGAACTATTGACCCCCCCAGGAAAAGCTATGTCTAATAGTTATACCCTCACAATTTCATATGTGTAATAGTTAACTGTATGCAGTGAATAACGTACTTTCTGGTTTCAACTAAAAGATGATGAATTACTGACTACTTTTTAATGCTTAACTGATTTATTATTATTATTATTACACTTATAAAGCGTACAGCTACCCAACAGGGTCTCCCGGCGCTAGACATGTGGAGGCCGACACAGCTAGACCGGACAGAAGGGCCGAGATCACATGGTTCTGAGTAACTACCCCCATGCCACCCCCTGAGTAATCATTGGACCCTTCTGCCTAGTTACCCTGAAGGCCAAGTGCTAAAGGGGTGCACTTGGTGATCAGTTTTTGATTTAAAGGTAATGTAAGCCCCAGAATACCAGAGATGAAAGGCTGTCATTGTCACAATTTCAGCCCAGTAATGCTTGATCGGGATGGGACTCCTGAAAAGAGTACCACACAAGGTTTTAAAGGTGACTCCAAATTTGAAGAAGATTTGCAACATTTATTGGTTTCACAAATCATTCCATGAGCTCTCCTGGAAATGTTTGACAGTCATACAGTTACAAGAATACTCCAATTTATTAAAAAAAAAAATGCAGACTTGTGCAAAATCTGCAACTATTTCATTGTCCCCTATCATAAGTGAAATGTACATTCATCAAATTTTGCATCTCGAGCGTATGATTCAGGATATGCAATTTACAATAGCAAATCGATACTAGTGCTCCAAAGTACCACTTAAGTGTGCAAACTGATTTGTAAATGAGGCTCTAAGTCCTCGCATTCTTTCCCCTGCACATGCTTACTTCATGCGCGCCAGTCCCACCAGTTAGTGGTAGCGAGGACAGTACATGGGTTGTGAAGAATTACTTTTCTCCACGAGCACCGGCAGCATTTCTTAAATATATACATGGAAGCTGCTCCTCTGACCCATGCAAATGGTTGCTCGAGGTAGCCAAAAGTCGTCAAATAAATTAAATGACTTCTTCATGTGGGCAGAGGCCATGGGCCATGCATCTGCTAATGGCAATCAATATTGTAGGTCTCCATGAAAAATCTTTTGAAAAAAGAGAATGAATATTAAAAGATTCCACAAAGTAACCAAGCTTTATTTTCTACAGGCAGGCACTTTCATAATGGCAAAGTATTGTGTTGGAGTAAACTGCTCCAATTATCAGGAATGCACATCTTTGAATTCTCACGGGAGAGGCTTCACCTTTCATAAGTAATTTAATATAATTTACATAATTCGCTTTATGGATTTAGAAACAGCCTGCAGCGACACCGCCAAAAAGCATTTACATTACAAATGTTATTCCTTCATATCTTCCTATTATGATTGAAACCTGCGTTCTTTCAGGAGCCATGGAGCTGGGGAAATTAAAACACAGAAGAAATTCAAAGTTTAAGAATGCCAAGAAGCGAAGTTGTCAAAGTACCAAGAAATGACTATTTGACTTCTTCGACACGGTTCTATGAGTTAGAAAAATAGTCCTGGCAATCACTGCATAACCTATGTGTGTGGATCAGTTACTGACATGATTAGCTAGAAGCTGCATTTCCAATATCAGTTCTGTTGGCTTCTAAGAAGTAATTTGAGCATGTGTAAACTTGTATCACCGACTTAAGGTGAATTTATTTGAAATTGTACTTTATGTGCAATTCTGAGACAAATCATAAGGTGCTCATATTCAGTTACCCATGCTTCCCCTTCTGTGTCATTGAATGATTTTACTCACTGTGGATTGCACAAACGTTTTTAGCATGTATGAAAACATACTTTTTTGCGCAAGCAGTTTTAGAACCAGCCATATTTGCACAGGTGACTCGCGCACAGGTGAATGACCATACATGCACAGGGACATGCCGAAAATACGATAGTGATGAAGAAGTCAAAAGAAATTGCACAGCGAGGAATTCAAAAGAGGAAGTACATACAGTACTAAGTATTGCCGATAATGAAATGCCTTATTATGAATATGCGCGTTTTCTCTAAATTAGAGAAATTCTTTGCTTTATCAACAATGAACTTACAACAAAAACAGTAATTCTGTCAAAAACAGCCTAATTGATTTTTGGACACCCAGCATGTTTGAGTAATTGTCACAAACCGAATGGTGTTACTGAGGATTGCAATATTCTTAATGGGATCTGCCTTTCTGTACTTATCTAATTACTCGTGTCTGTAATAAACAGTCTAGTATTCGGTCCTTGTAGGAAAGTAGGATCTGCTTTTATGGTTACACCCACTTTTTGCTGGTGTTATTCTGTTTTCTAACTAGTCTGACTGGGATCCTGCTAATCAGGACCCCAGTCACTGTGCTCTCTCCCTAAATTTGACGATGTAAGTACTTTGGTATCTTCCAAATTGGCGACTGGTGTAACCTTCTAAGTCCCTAGTATATGTACGCCAAGGACCCCCCATGGGCTGCAGCATGTATTATGCCACCCATGAGAGACCACTCAAACTGTGACTACAGGCCTGCCATTGCAGCCTGTGTGAGCTGGTGCTAGCACCACTCACAACAGATATAATTTTCCTTGTATCTGAGGTCACTGCACTTAAAACCTATGTCACCCCTAAGGCAGGCCTTTCAATCCTGAAGGCAGGAGGCTAGGTTATAAGTGTGAGGGTGCCTTGCATGAGCAGGACATCTCCTACAAACTCCGGAGTCGATTCTCCAGGCTTTGTAAGTGGGGTCAGCCATTTAATACATATAGTGGATATCAAGTCAATTACGAGATGTCTAACTATATATTGGCTTCACGGAAACCGGTCATGTTTGGTATCAAACATGTTGAAATCCTACCACCAACACCGATTCCAGTGTTGGATGTAGGATCCCATGTACTGGGGGGCTTCCTTAGGGAGCCCCCTGGTATTCCCGGTACCAGATTTTCAGGGTCTAACAGCAAGCTAGTGCTGCTGCCGACCACAGACATAATTCTGCCCTCCTGCTGCTGAGCTGACCTCGAGCAGGGGAAGGTAGAACAATAGGTTTCCTGTCACAGGGAGGTGTGACCACCTCCCAGACAGGACTTAGTGTATTGGGCTGGGGTGGGGGCGCTTGCCAGCGCCACCAGACTGCTTTGAAGGGCACATTTGGTGCCCTTCTTGCATACTCCATTGGCTCCTGCTCTGGCGCAAAACTGGACAGAGGACATGGGAGTATACTCCCCTCTGTCCATCCCCTCCTCTGGGAGGGATCCCTGAATCGTCCCAACCCTTTCGCTAGGGTACTTAAGGGCTTACCTGTGGGTGGATCTTCAGATTCGTCGTGGGACAGATTCAGATCCGAAACCACTTCAACTTCAACCGTCTGAGCTCCTCGGACTTCAGTGGACTTCATCCGAAACCGAGACTGGATCAAGGAAGACTCCTGCTGCTCCTGGTCTCGTCGTCCTGCCAGCCTTCTGCATCATCTGTGCCTGTGCTTCATCCAGGTTCTTCTACAGGCCTGTGGGCATCAAAGACACCTGAAGTAATCTCCCTTGGAGTGAAGGAGTCACTCCCCTGCATCTGCAGGCACCGCAACGAAGCTGATCTGTCTGCTGCTCCTGAGGTCCCAAGGTCTCTGAAAGGCTCAGCAACACAGATGGTGGCTCCACAAGGCCTGCACTGTCTTCTCAGCAAGATTGAGGCCAGTAGCCCTTGTCGGAACTGCTAGAACAGAACCCCTGTGCACCGCGGTGACTTGCCGTTGCCAAGGCTTGTTGACTCTGTCCTCCAGAGATCTTTGGGCTGAAAGAAGCTCCAGCCTCCAGCATCTCTCACTACCAAGATCTTTGTCCTCACTGCATCCTCTGCACGTGGGCCTACATCTTTGGTGAGCTGCTTGAGGTCCTCTTGCGACTCTTGTGCCTTTGGCCTGTGGATCCTCTTGAGGGTCTTCTTTGGCTTATGTGGTCTCCACTGCTTGCTCGGGGCCTGCTCTGACTCTCCTACACTTGGTGAGTCCCTTGGACCTTGCTGGTCCCGACACTGCACCTTCTTCGTTTACCACATCTGTTGCTGCTGCCAAGGCTTGTTGCTGATCCAGCTGGACACCGACCCCCTGGTTCTCGACTTCTAACATGGGACAGCTCGTGAATGGCTCCTGGTCTTCCACAGCGTCGCCTGGTCCTCACAGCTGCAGCGACAAGGTCACTGTCAACTCTCCTGCATCTTCCGTCATTGGTGGTCATTGGTCTTCTGTGCCTCCTGGTCACTCCTGAGTGGCATAGACTCTGTCCCCTCTGCTTGTAGGTACTTCTCTTCAAGAATCCATCTTTGGATTCCACCGGACTCCTTGTCCTTCTTCGCCAGTGGCATCTTCACTGAAGTCCTCCTTTGTGGTCCACGGCGGTTTCCAACATCACTTCGCTCCTGTGCACTCGGCTTCCCTGGTGAAAGTATCCTGGTTCCTGGGGTATCCATGGGTGGAGTGACTTTCTAAACTTCCATCTTCTTCGGGGTTTCTTCAGGGTCCACTGGGAAGGGTCCTTCTTCAAAACTGCAACCACAACTTCCCCTTTGACTTGCATTGAGTATGCGGCTGTGTTTCCAGTCTGCACACGACCTCCGTGGGGTTCCTGGGTACTTACCTGGGGTGGTTCCTGGGGTCCCCAGCTCTTCTGAGTCTTCTGGTCCAAGTCTCGACTTCAGACGCAGTTCACCTTCCACTTCTTTCGTATATGGTTTGGTCTCCCCCTAGAGAACACTGTGTATTTCTGCTTACTTACCCGTTTCCTTTTGAAATATTGTGTTTATTGTGTTAATATCTCCGGGTAGGAGAGATACAAATGTGTTAGTGAGTGTGTATTATAAATATAACTGATTAATTCTGGTAAAAGAAGCTGCTTAACACTCCTTCTGGACTAAGCCTGAAGGCTGCTCTCCACAGCTACCACCTAGAGAGCTTTCTATGGTTGTCTAAGTACGTTACAATCAATGAGGAGGGAAAAAGAAGCTGTGATCCATTCGACTTCCAATGGTTAGTACAAAAAATCAGAAAGAGGGGAGAATGGACCACTTGTCCTGTATAACCAGGGTCTTAGTTGTGTAGGAACCGTCATAAAAACCCTCATATACATACACAGGCGATTGGCGGTATATCTTGATTTTCCGCCTTGGTGTACTGTTACAGCATCATCATTGGGTCTTTATTATTGTATCTATGCTGACCTCCACCTGGAGGAAGACCAACTGGTTTGTCAGTAGGGTCCAGAAATGAAAAGAGAGGGCGTGTGTGTGCTCTAGTGCAATGAGATAAAATTCCCTACATCGCTTTGTCACAGGCATTTATTGAAGGAAGTTGTGATGTGGGAAATTAAAAATAGAGTGGTGCGTGCGTAGATCCAGTTACTAATCTACCGCACTGTTATTGGTCAACATGTTTCAGCCTCGTGGTATATTCTAGAGGCTTTCGTCAGGACCGAGGTGTGTTTAAGAGCGTATTGTGGCTCCTAATAAGGTGGTAAACTTACCACTCTTGTTATGCGAAGTCAGATCAATAGTATCTATAACTCCGCGCACAGAGCCAGAACAAGCCAGTATCTTGCTGGAACCGAATTGGGTTTCCACTTGCTCATCGGCACCCAGAGGAAGCCCTGTACGTCGATAAGGAGTTACAGATAGTATTGATCTGACTTCACATAACAAGAGTGGTAAGTTTACCACCTTATTAGGAGCCACAATATGCTCTTAAACACACCTCAGTCCTGACGAAAGCCTCTAGAATATACCACGAGGCTGAAACATGTTGACCAATAACAGTGCGGTAGATTAGTAACTGGATCTACACACGCACCACTTTATTTTTAATTTCCCACATAACAACTTCCTTCAATAAATGCCTGTGACAAAGTGATGTAGGGAATTTTATCTCACTGCACTAGAGCACACACATGCCCTATCTTTTCATTTCTGGACCCTACTGACAAACCAGTTGGTCTTCCTCCAGGTGGAAGTCAGCATAGATACAATAATAAAGACCCAATGATGATGCTGTAACAGTACACCAAGGCGGAAAATCAAGATATACCGCCAATCGCCTGTGTACGTATATGAGGGTTTTTATGACGGTTCCTACACAACTAAGACCCTGGTTATACAGGACAAGTGGTCCATTCTCCCCTCTTTCTGATTTTTTTTTATGGTTGTCTAAGACCACTAAAATCACCATAAGGGTTGTCTGGATTAGTGCAAGGTGCTTCACTTAAATAAGTGTGCACCATATACTAAGCCAGCCTCCTACAGTCCTTGAAGGAAAGAATCAAAGGACACCCGAATAATATAAGAAACCGGGTCAACATTTCTATGCATCGCATAAAGTTGAGAGCTTGATGGACATGCCTGTAACAGGTAATAATTATACTGGTGTTTACTAAAGGAAGACACAGGCAGTAGAGACTGAGATTAAAAAAGAGACGTGTGGAGAGACATTTTCAGATCAGTGGATTGTGGACTTAATACGGATAGAGAGAATTCCACACTACTTTATGTTGGTGGTAGTTGATGAAATTGGTGCAGTAACTATGGTGCTGGGCAGGATACTATTCAAAATTTTGGTTTTGTTATATGTTGTGAGAAATGTAGGGGGGATAATGTTGGGTGATAAGATGCTGACATCCCATAATAAAAGCTGTTGGTATTATGTGTTGGAAGTTTGTGGGTAGAAGTGATCTGGGTTACTGCAATCTGATGCTTGAGTGGGTGCCAGGCTTGATATTGCAGACTGTTTTTTGGGATCATAAGGACTTATTCAGGACAAATACAAACTTCTATCATTCGGTGCTTATATCCTTTTGAAGTAATTTAAGCAGGCCGTAGCCACGGGGGGGTCTTGAACGGGCCGGGCACCTCCCAAAAAATGCCTGCCCCCCCGTTAAATGCAACTGCCAGCATTTCAAAGATTGCTTTGGAAGCTTGCTCTGCAATGCTTATGGGACTGGTGAGGTCCTCCCTGGAGCAGCAGTCCTACAAAAGGAAGTCATGAAATGGGGCCTCACTTTTTACACAGATGCTTTTCGCTTTTGGTTAGGATTTAGGCGAAAGAAGCTGCCTGCAGGGAAAGGCGCTGCTAGAGCCAGAGTCGAAGGCTTTGGGACAGGGCAAGCAGCAACATTTTAATGATTTTGCACAGGACGGCAGGAGGAGGCAGACTTCTCCTGAGCCCTATCCGCCACGCCCCCAAGCCAGAACAGGAATAACATTTCTCTTCAATCTGCAGCACGTCTTGAGAATACAGCAGTGCAGACACACTGGCCATGAATCAACTTGAAGGTCAGGTTTTTATTCTGTTTTTAGTTTGACACAGCAAATTAAATCACACACATTCTGTGTGTGTTCAAAGTAGCATTATAGTGAATAAACAGTCACACTTAGCCAGCCCGGAAAGCTTGTTGCTGGTATATGGGGGCTGAGCGGGGTAGGTCTGGCATGTGGGGCAATGTACCAGTAGCAGAAGGACTGGTCTGAGAGGGGAGTGGGTTGGTTATTTTCAGCGGTTTGTGGCCTGGAGGGCTGTTTTTTACAGTTGGTTTCAGTGAATTACCACAACCATTGCCTGCAGCAAGCACAAATGCTTGCAGTCTCCCATGGAAGCTCAGCAATGCTCTGATTTGCAAATGTGGAGTTTTATAGCAATCTGATTCTCTAATGGGGCCACGTTTATTTTGGTGCTTGAGCCTATTTTCTGGCACAGTCAGACCCTAGGGCTGAGAAGGGAGACAAAGGTTCTGCCTTCTGTGATCCCATGACGTGACCTCAAAACTGTTAAAAGAGGAAAGCGGGTCTTGAGAGCATGTGGATGAGCAAGGAAGCAAAATAATTTTTCATTCTTATGAGAAAATCGGTGGGTGAGATAGGTTTCTTGTAGTGCTGCAGTAAATATGTTTTAACCCACTAGCCATTCAAGTCCCTCTTTGTTTGTTCCTGAAGAAATGAAAGTAACTGACATTACTTTTTCTCTTTGAAGAAGTAAGCCCCCACCCTCAGTCTTAGAAGAAAATGTTTGTCAAAACTGCTTGTTGCAACAGCCTATCCTAGCAGAGAAATACATGCGTGTATATATCTACAGGTGTGCAGAACTACAGGGTTTATGGGACTGGGGTATGGTGTTAGTGTACTCAATACAACTTTCAATATTTTTCTGAAGACACCATTAAGGGTTGTAGATAGAGACATGCAAGGCCAGTGCTTGCATTGGGGGGGTGGGGGGGCGGCAGGGAGGGAGACAGCATTGCTCAGCTGCAGAAAATACAGATTCTGGCCTGGTACTAGCGCTAGGTAGAACTAGTGGCAGTGTCAAAGTCTGTGTTTTCTATTGTAGTGATATAGCGCTTCATACCCTTAACTAGGTGTAAACGACGTGCATTTTTGTGCCTGCATATCTGTTCACTGATATGTATGCTGGTAGGTCGGTATGTGGGTGGTTTTCTCTGTGTGTTGGGTGAGGGGAGGGTAGGCTGTCTTTCCATTCCCAACCGAAGACAGGCTTGCGCTACCAGTTTTGTTGAGTCTTTCATTTTTAAGGCAAAAGTGCTTTATTTTTGCTTTCTCCACTTTGAAAAAAATCATCCAGTTCAATGTGAATTAATAGAGAAAATACATTTCCATGACTTCTTTGGTACAGCTATTCCTCACCTACTCCAACAGGTTGGTGTGTATGGTCATTTGTCCACTTTCAAAGCTATCACTTCCCAGTTCACTGGTATGCCTGTGTATTCGATGAAGGAGTAATTAATTCTCAAGAAACTTGTGCCTGTTGATGATGTATCTACATCAATAGGGGGCAAGAAGGGCTTTATAAGAGGTCCAACATACGTGCCCTAGCAAGCCTGTTGATGATGCCCAGAATCTCCCAGTGTCTAACCTGCAACTGAAGCCTTGCAAGGTTAAGGGGATGCTTTAATATGCCACTGTACCCAGGAACATCCTAACTTGACTGTCTTCCTCAGCCACGTCATTCTCTTTCCTGGATGCAAGAAGAAATCTGCTTTGCATCGTGATTCTAATGCAGGAGAACAAAAGATAATCTGATGGTTTAGGATATGAGATGAACTTTAGCAGCTTTAAAGTTGAGCAATTTGCCTGGAATTCATTTTAGAGCACCAGGACAAAACTGGGGTGCTTGAATCATGATTACAGTGACTGTGCTATGGCTCAGCAGTTGTATATTTCTAACAAAATGAACCACCACAACATCACAGCTAATTGTGAGTGACATGCACACATTTTATTTCATGAATGGAGAAGAGGTCTGGTATTTGCAAGGTTCCATTTACATTTAGATTTAAAACCTTTGTTTAAAACAATTAGGTGCTCTCAAGTCAACCTGTGAAATACAAATAACCTATCAGTTTGTTCAATTGTGCATTGTATATTGCACAACACTGGCAGGAGGCAGAGTTGAGAGTGACTTGCTATGAAAGTTTTTGGGAGCTGACATTCATTTTAAAACATTAAGCACTGCAAGCTTCACATTCAGCTCATCAACCTCAAGAGAAACAGAACTCAGAAGAAGCACACTATTGTGCCTGCTGGATAACCAGCTACTCTTGAAGGGTTAACAACTAATCCCGTCAGCCAGGTTTTACATACCCAATCATTCATGCAGCACATACAGACTTCAACATATAGCACAACACAAAGCACCCGCATATGTAGCACAAATACAGGCCACAGACACACAAACAAGTCATCCCGATTACAGCACATAGTAGTCATCCACACTAAGCATTTAGCACACAGGGCACAACACAACAAACAATACACACACACTTCAAGCGCAGCTATATTTTCAGTTGCACTTTGTCTCTCGTCCTAACTGATGCAGGTGCAGAAAGTGCTCCTATGTATAATCAGTTATTAATGCTTCATCAAAAACCCTCAATTTTCAGTGAACCTCTACTGTTAGAAAGGAATCTACTAGTAACTAGATGTGCATCCATCTTGACTTCCAGCCCCAACAGGTCATCGAGAATATCGCTTTCACACGTCTTACACCACATACAGTGGTTAAGGCTTTTTTAATACTGATAAGTCTAGTCAGCTCTCATTCATAATGCACACAATGGTTGAATCAGCAGTGGAATAAAAAAAATTGCTGTCCCTGCCCAACAAAAACTGACCATCAAAGACCTGTATTCTTTTATGATTGCCATTTCAGAAGCCAATTTAATTGAACATTGGTCTAGGGCTGTAAAAATGGACTATTTGACTCACTTGAAGAAGGCAGACGCACTTTGTACAATCTTATTTTGAGTATTTTCCATGCAGTAGTGGAAATGGGCAGCAACATTGGTAGAAGTGGGATGTGCTTCAGAAGGAAGTGGGTCGCTTCCTACAAAACATTTTGGGCAACATATACTTATTTGTTTATTTATTTTTTTACAAATTAAACACTGCTCAACTGCATTGAGAATCAAAACACAAACTGTTTCTATAATTTTCAAATGATCACTGAAACTGCTCCCGCATGGCTGTCTAGAAAAATGAGCCTGGTGTGGGGATAATCATAATGCTGCATGCCTCACTTTAAGGTATGTATTAATGAAATGCTTGTTTTACTTTTCAATTATCTGTTTTTGAAAATGGTCTCCTTCCTAAAATGCTATTTCACATCTTGTTTTTTTCAATTTATACTTCCCAATACACTTTATCATCGACAATCCACTTTTTTATATCACCAAATCGCTCATACATCTGTACCCCAGGCCTCATGACTCTTCTGGACCTAGGATGGGACAAGTAGTTTAAAAGCAAACAATGCCATCATGAGACACTAAGGCTAGTACAGTGACACAGTGGGGCCGACACTGAAACTAGAAAAGTGACACAGGGGCACCATGAATGACTCAGGGGCACTTATAAGGGCCTCCAACACTGTCACTAGCACACTGCTACAGGAGAATCAACACGGACATGGCAGCACTGATGTGGCCACAGTGAAAAATAGGAACTTACACTATGAAGGCTACCAGGGGGGGACACTGGCACAGGGTCACTGATACTAGGGCACTGGCCCAGAGAGTACGAAACAGGACTGCCAATACTAACATGAGAACTGTGACATTGGGGTGCAGACATGGGACACAAACACTTATGCTGGGACACTGACACAGGGATGCCAGGGCACAAGGATATTGATACTAAACAGTCGGACATAATTTTAGAATGTGACATACATACACTGTCATGGGCACTGACTGGGGAACACATCACTAGTGTACCTGTGGATGCTGATAGAGGTTCCTGATGCAAGGTCACTGATGTTGGGACACTGCCACTGGGACACAGACACTAGAACACTGAGACAGTGACACCAACAATAGAATGGGGATGTTGACAATGTAGCAGTGGAAATCATTCATTGCATAAGTCACAAACAAAGACACTGAGATATATTCTGACATTAACACATAGTGATGCTGACACAAGGGTATTTCCAATGGGATACAGATAATGGAACAACAACATAAGGACATTGACTAAAGACACTGGCACAAACATTGATGCTGGTCCAATGCCACGGGCCAGTTACATTGGGAGATTGTCATAGGGACTTTAGGATATTAACACTTAGATACTTATGCTTGAACACAACACTAGGTGAGACAAGGACAGTAACCCAAGGGCACTTACTGGGGGGATGCAACATTCAGGTTCTGACGTGTGGTCACTGCCACTGGGATACGGACACAGTAACACTGATATGTCCATAAACACTAATGCTAAGACACTGACACAAGGGCGCTAGCATTGGGATACTGAGTCGTAGATGCTGCATGCAACAAGTGTATGAGCAACACGCATGGAGGTACTGACAATTGGTCATTGGCATTAGAGCAGTAATACAGGGAAACTGCCGCATGGACTGAGAACTTGGGACACTCACACAAGCACACTGCGAGGAATATATTGACACAGGGACAAATGGATATCAGTACTGACAATGGAAAATGAGCACAGTGATAGGGCAGTCCATCACTTCTACTGTGACACAGCCATGGAAATTGTGTGGCACTGACACTGGAAATGCGACACCTGGAAAATGATGCAGACAGTGATGTGGATATGACCACTGGGAAACTGGTGCAGGGATACCAAGGCGGTCAAAGGGACACGTGTGGACACCAAAATTGGTAGGTGGATATTGACATTCGGACACTGATATGGAGATACTGAAAGACAGACTTACACTTAAATCAGAATATTGACACTGTGGCATGCACAGTTGGGAAATAGGGCTACACGGACACAGAGGCACTGACTCGGGCATTAAACTTACACAAGATCACTGACACAAAGGCACTAATGCATGGATACAAACATAGAGAGACACACCAGAGACCACAAACACTCGGACTACAAACACTCGGAATATAGACATAAGAATAAGCAAGTCTATGGTCCTATTTAAAAAACATTCTTTAACAGCACCAAGAAGTTATAATGTTAGCAAGTGCTAATTGTCAGCAATACTTTCTAACCTTTTTTGAGATAATATAGCAGCCTGTCAGCAGTGACCCCTCTGCCCTGCCTAAAATAACCAAATCTCTGCCTGTTACAGTTTGTGTGGGCAGAATACAACTTTGGTTTCTAGAAATAGCGAATGTACATGCTTTTTACTGTCACAGTACAGCGGGACTTTAATGTTTAATGAGGCCCGACGTGCTACATGTGGAGGTAGCTGAATACTAAGGCTGTCTAGTCTTGATTCCACCACATGTTTCTTTCTTCCACCAACCTATACTTTATGCCTCTTTTTCTTACTCTTGCAAGATCTTTTTCATCCCTTCTTTCAGTCTTTGACGTCATTTTCCGATATCTCTATTCATCCGTCTTTCATTCTTTTCTGCCCAGCTTGCTTTTGGTCCGAGTCAAAATCTGATGATGGAAAATAAATCTGTGTCCTAAAAGGTAAGTGCCAGTGCCAGTGCCAGTGCCTGCTATCTGAAACTAACTACACAGTAATTAAGTACTTGCTACAAGGCTCTGAAACAATGACTGTGCAGCTGTCTTGCATATTCCTCCCGCATTAAGTAATAGAAGCTGTCTTATCACCACACTCACTCCCTCACCCGTGCCCATGCTTCCCCAACATCCTATGCATACCTTGTCTATCACTTCTGCTGACTGTTCCATCGAGGTCTCTCTTGCCGAAGATGATTTAGAACTTCCTTAAATACCCATACAAATATTGTCAATGGTCGTTTAGAAAATGTACCTAGAAACGCTGGATTTGCCTTACTCAAAAATGTCTTGGGAGAGGACACACAGGCCCAGGCATAATTGCATTTCTGCTGTATTTATTTATCTGTAATTTTACTAGATACAAGTGCTTGCAAAATACCCTTCAACACATATTTCATTAATATTTCCCAATGTTTCTTGCTCACTATGCTTTAAAAGGTACGATTTCCTGTTTATTATTAGTAATAGTGGTACATGTGGAATAATGTTAACACTTTAGAAAAACTGCAAAATATGCTGCTTTCTTTAAAATCTCACTGTAATGAAAAAATACTGCGTGGGGGCGGGGAGACCAAACCAATGTCAAACACCGAGAACCGAAATCCTCCTGTAGTTATTCCTTGGGGTCATGCCCCCCTTAACATCTACCCCTGGTTATTGGCTTGAGTTTAAGGTTTAATATTTGTAATATGACAAGATTTAGGAATGTGTTAGGCTGGTGCAATTTAGCTGAAGGCTATTTCTTCTGTTATGTCCCGTATAGAGGCCCTAATGTAGACCCGTTCATACATGCCCTAAAATGGACGTATTCGTATTTGCCCTAATACGGTCATATTCGTACTTGCCCTATTATGGTCAATGCCGCATATGCCCTATTACGGTCATAACTGTACATGTCCTATTATAGTCATGATTCCTTATATAGGCATGATCTTTCACCTACATTGGTCCTCGCTAGTACACAACGAGCTCCGAGGGCTGAACGTCATCTATCCTGTGGTTTTGAATACAGCAGGGTTTTTCCCAAACAGAGGCCCACACTGTACTCATCAATTATGCATGGCTCTCTAGGAATACACCACCTGCATAATATGTATGTACAAAGTTCATCCCTGACGTCTTCCTCAAGTCTAACAAGGGCCAATACAAACCATACGAAGCAACTAGAGTCTTCAGGGTATAAATACACCACATCTTACCCCAGTAAGACAGAGGGAACTGAGACTTCCATGCTGACACACTGACCAGAGACGCTGAGGCTCCTGCATGCAGTCGCTCCAGCTGACAGCGGTCTAACACAGCCCTTGCGGGGTGTCCAACTCGAGACCAGGACGGGGTCCCACACTCTCTCTATTCAGGTATGGGGGTTCGACTAAATCCTAGAAGGATTCTTGGCTCTTAGGCTCTTAGACCTACACATATGCTAGGTACACTCAGGTACATCTAGTTAGGCATCGTAGGAGTATGCGCACTTTTCATAATGCTTTTTATATTCATGTATGTATTCATGATTATTGCAATATGGTAGAACTGTTCTATCCTTTTGCTTTTATCGTACTGCTGATAATATATCTCTGCTATTGTCTGCTGGTTTCTGCAGCACATATATTTTACACTAGAATAACAACTGTTCAATAAATACTTATTGAAACGCCCAGACTGTTTATTCTGTGTAACTCTCTGAGACAAACCGAATAAGTAAGCATGAGAGACTGAGCGAAAAGTAGTACATTGTTTCCACGATTCTGAGGAATTTGGGTTGTCATGATCTAAGGTTGCCAGAAACTAATCTCTCCCCGATAAGGGGAAATTCTAGTGGCACTGTGAGCTAGCTAATGCAAATCCGGCTAACATACGCGATGGGGGTGCACAGAGCCAGTCTACCACCAAACCCACAGCTGATGTTACCCAAACGCGCAGGTCCTGCATGGGTACTATAGGAACTACACGACATGGCGCCACTAACGTTGGTTTGGTACTTATTTAACAGTAGAATCGGAGTAGTTCAGTCGTGCTATTCTCAGAGAACCTACTCACAAAACCCCAGAGACGTCTGGAGTGAGTGGGCACAAAATCCGCCGCAGCTGAGTAGTACGAAAATACTATTTATTGGCTGTTGGTTAATCAAGCTTGAAAGGACATTTAGTTCCTAAATTGTGCATAACACCTCACCTTAGTTCCCTTTGAACACTTCTTCCTCTAAACATGCCTGGTTCAGGGGATGAGAGAGTTGACCTGGGAGGAGAAGATCCTGAGGATGCAATACAAATTGCACCAAAATTCAGAAGGATAGTCACCATAAGACTATTAGAAAATGGCTTACAAGCCAAGGGTGGCATGGTTGTTTTCGTGATTGAGGCACACGAATCAAACAAAACAGAGGTATTCTATTCATGGGTTACACTCTCAGCAGCAAATGCAGTAACAAATACATTTCACTACTATATAGAAGGAGATGCACCACTGGAATATTGTCCGTTTGAGGACATAGAGATTCCACTCACTTACCAGGAACATCATTACTGGTTTAATGGCGCCCTACCCCACGTGCGAGAAAGAGTAAGATTAGGCCCGCTCGGAGGAGACGGGGCCACATGGCCAATACTAGCGGCTTACACACCGCATCCTGGCATTAACACAATGCCACAGCCAGACTTACTAGTACAACACACAGATTTAATTAAAATCTACAGAAACCTGACACAATTTGTCATGAGGACTTTAACAATCCAACCTGCACCAGGTGCAGCAAACAGTACTCCGACTCAGGGTACAGGAAATAAAATTACTCCTCAAACATTACACGCGGTAATGGGCAAAATGCCCGCAAAACGCGAACAAATACCATTCTGGATAGATCAGAAAATAACTCAGCTTGAGGCGGTATTCCCGAATACTACCACCTGTGATAAACACAGAATTCTAACAATCTGCTTGCCCATGGGGAATCACACCACAAGTAGAGGACTGCACCTCTTGGGGTTCAGTCTTTGCTGCCATATATACAAGAACACATGGTATACCGTCCTTAGCAGTAATACCTGACGTATTGAGACAGATACAAAATGAGTACGCAGCAAAGCCTGCCCTTAACTTAGGGATGAAGTTACTAAATAACTTTGACCAGGTATCAGCCATAATATTAGCTAATACTAAAGGGGAGGCAGCTTCCGGGCAGGAGGCGGGGGGTGGAGTCACACGATCAGCAGATCAGATGCTGAATACATTTAAAGCCAGATGCAAAAGAAACAATTGATGGACGGAATGCTGGACAATGCAAACATTCACCCCCAGTCACAAGGATCTGGGTTAAATCCATCATTCTTTTGCTCACCACACCACCCCAGTTTGGACCCAGCCATATGCAAATCAGTCTTGACCCTGTTCCTTGTGGGAACAGTCCAGCCCGAACAGCCAAGCCAGGTCCTCCCTGGACCGGAAACAAGCATCCTGGGACCGGTTTCGGGCATCACCCTTCATCAGCCAGGCTAGCTTGAATCCAGTGGTGTAGTGAGCACAGGACCCAGATCTTTTGACTGGGGGAGAATGTTTGCATTGTCAGCATTCCGTCCATCATTTGTTTGCTGTAACACTTTTCGCCCTAAGTGGGATGGGTATGCCCAGACATGGGTCCCTTGCTCACTGCGCCACTGGATTCAAGCTAGCCTGGCTGAAGAAGGGTGACATACCCTGAAACCGGTCCCAAGATGCATGTTTCCGGTCCAGGGAGGACCTGGCCTGGCAGTTTGGTCTGGACTGTTCCCATGGGGCACAGGGTCAAGACTGATTTGCATATGGCTGGGTCCAAACTGGGGTGGCGTAGTGGGCAAAAGAACGATGGATTTAACCCAGATCTTTTGACTGGGGGAGAATGTTTGCATTGTCAGCATTCCGTCCATCATTTGTTTGCTGTAATACATTTAAAGCCAGGGCAGCCAGGGCAGCGCAGCGGACGCGCGATGGGAGTAAGACATTTGTAAAGGTGTTTAACTCTGTGCTGTGCTCAAACTGTTTTATTCATTTGCTTCCTCGTTTTACACTTGTTTTAAAAACTGTTTTAAATCAATTCAACTGCACTTTGTACTTTCACTCACCCTTCTGCCACTTTCAATTAGCTGCACAAACCGCTCTGCTCCCCGGTCCACCACGGGTTTCCCGATTGCGTGGAGGGAGCAACGGCAACTATTTCCTTACTTCCGGGCAGGAGGCGGGGGGGTGGAGTCACACGATCAGCAGATCAGATGCTGAATACATTTAAAGCCAGGGCAGCCACGACGTGCGTAAGGCAAGCCCGTCTGCGCCCGTCCTCGTCCGTACGAGGCCTGGGGCCACAACCTCTGGCTGTGTGTCCATAGATGTGAGACGCTATTCTTCCCCATTTCTGCATTGTTTAAGGGGCAAGATTTCAGGCAATTGTCTACACTCTATGCCTCCTTCTACAGTAAAACCCAAATGCACACACTGCCCCTTCAATTTTTGCAGCTCTACTAAGGGCTAATCTCCAGCTAATAAGGTATCTCCTCTAAAGATATTTCTAGTAAACTGCAGATCTTTCACAAAACATGCCACCAAAATCTCCATCTTATTAGAAGATGAACGCCCTGAGGTGCTTTTCCTCACAGAAACCTGGCTGAACAATGAGTCTGACCCTGTCTTGGTTCAATCCCTCCCTCATGGCTACCTTATTCAACGGCTAGATCGCAAAATTGGCAGGGGGGGGAATTGCAATCATTTATAAAGATCTATTTAAATGCCGCATCACTGCTGATGTCCTTCCAGACTGTGAGAACTTTCCATTCTCTATAGGTTTCTCCCCTACCCTTACCTTCTCTGGCCTTCTAATATATCGCCCACCCGGAGCATTTTGACAATTTCTCAAGGCTCTCCCGGAAGTCACTGCCAATCTAGCCTGCAGCCCTTCCAATTTTACTGTGCTAGGCGACCTTAACCTTCACCTAGACGACCCTACCAACCTGGCTGCAGCCGAACTGGTCAGGAATCTCTCTGCTCTCCAACTCAAGCAGAGAGTCGCTGGTCCCACCCACATCAAGGGGCATCTACTCAACCCTATTTTTACTAATTGTCAGGACCTCCTAGTAGGGACTCCATCGCCACTTCCTTGGTCTGACCATTCCCTCATCCCCCTCTCATGGAACCCGAGCGCCCCACTCTCTTCGTTTAGCATAGCCAAGAGCAAGGTTCGCAACTGGTCCAAGGTACCCCGGGAACAATGGAATCTAGCTCTCGAGAGAAACCTTAAGCCTCGAGGGCAAGATGGTGTTGGTGTGATTTCACGTCGTCCAGCCGCGCACGCTGTGCTTCTCGGCAATCGGCTATGCGGACTGATTCAAAATGTCGAAGGTGAAAGGCAGCTGGACGCGAGCGCTCCGATTTTCAGTCCAGCGAAGCCTGGAAATACTCTTTGTCGGCAGGATAAACGCCGTGCCTGGAGGAGAGTTACATTTTTACATTTGCCGCCTGATTCTGTGCTACATTGTTTCCTCGATACTCATGCTTGTTCTGGGACTCTTGCCACTGATCAAGAAAAGGATTAGAACGCGAGGGCAGCGGCTTTGGTTTCAAGCCCGGAGGTGCACGAAAAGAAGCTTCGGAATCTGCAATGGACATTTGAGACATGCCGCGCTAGAAAGAGCGCCTTATTTCTTCATCCACCTCCTATCTCTGTGCTACTTGGTATCTTTGGCGCTTACTCTGGTTTTTTATACTACAATAAGCAGACAACAACAGAGGCTGCAGATGTCTTCCAGGGGCTCTAGAACCAGGAAAAGTAGCAAATTAAAGGCCCCCCAACCCACGCCAAGCAACATTGCCCCAGGGGAGGCTGCAATACCGGACATTTCACTAAAAGGTAAAAGGGAAGCTATCTGCCTAAAACGAGGTACGGGGAAGATTGGGGGCATTGGGGGTGCTGGGGGAGCTAAAGAGGGTTTTCAACCAACAATTGTGGAAATGCTCATTGGACCTAAGGCTTTACCTATTGTTCCTGACACTACCTTGAGCGGCGCCCCAACCCCCACACCCCCTGCAGCGTCCAAACCAGATTGCCAGCTTGTAGATGCGCAGGATTGCTCAAATCCTGAATTTAACCTGATGGGGTCTCAAGAAAGTGACATGCTTGTGCAAAAAGAGATATCTCTCGGTGAACAACCTATAGATCAAAGTAGCACAGTGGGCCCTGTGGTTTTGGCAAACTTACCCACCGATCCTCCTATTATTGCACTACCTGTTGAAGACGCGGCTAGCCCCCTACATCTAGAACCTACTAAAACGATGGCTGAAAGTGAAACTGGGATAAACCACCTAGCAAAAGGTATCACAGACTACATTCTTAGAGCAGAACCCAATCCTGGTCTCAGAGCCCCTTGGACTCCAGAGGTTAGTGGTGAACATTTCTACTCGGTCTCAGATGGCTCTCTGTCAACTTCTGATGAAGACCAAATTAGCTCCAGCTCTAGTGAAGACATTAATATTGACCCTTCTAAAAACACATGGACGGTACAACGCCAGACGAAAAATAGAAACCCCCAGAAAAGACGTAGCCAACTCAAATGGGACTATTCAGACTCGCAAATGTCTTACCCCCTATGCGAAGAAGCTGAACAGCTGTCTATCTGGGAAAATGCCAAATCTGCAACCGCGACTGAACCTATGGTAGAACCCTCCTTATCCTCAATCCTGACTTCCATCAAGGACTTCCAAGCAGAGGTTCGCTCTGACAATCGAGCCGCTAAGGGGGCAGCCAAAAAGCTACAGGGGAGCCTGCGGAAATTAAACAAATTATGCACCGACATAAGCGACCGGGTCAGCATGGTTGAAGGTCGTACAGAGAGCCTAGAAACGGAGATAACCACTTTGAAGAATCAGGGGTCTGCTCATGAGGCATGCCTGGGAGATGTCAGAATGAAGATGGAGGAGCAAGAAAATCGTCAACGCAGGAACAACCTCCGTCTGCTAGGTATTCCGGAGGGAGCGGAGGGAGATGATCCAAGACGCTACATCGTAAAACTGCTACGAGAAACCTTCCCGGCACAAGTAAACTGGAACTGGGACTACGAAGTCCAGCGAGCGCATCGATTCCCCTTCCATCTTAAGCAGAACCGAAATGCCAGTAGCTCTTCCGTGGAAAAGCCCAGAGCTTTCTTAGTGTTCTTTGGGAATTTTCTCCTCAGGCAATT
The DNA here is from genome assembly GCA_963921515.1 of Calotriton arnoldi. Taxonomy (NCBI): domain Eukaryota; kingdom Metazoa; phylum Chordata; class Amphibia; order Caudata; family Salamandridae; genus Calotriton; species Calotriton arnoldi. The sequence continues at coordinate 3,888,602 of CAWUFW010000546.1, read as the reverse complement.
TGTGTACGATCAGGCCCGTCCAAACTCCCCAAAGGGGGCTAATGGTGTGATGCTCTTTGCCAAACCCGACTTCTGCCATACAACGGTAGAGCGCAGATGGCATCTGTGCCAGATGATCACCCCATTTCAACAGCTTGGTGCCCAAGTGTTTTTAATGAATTCTTCCCGACTAAACGTTACTTTGAATGGGTCCACCCGGATCTTTATGTCCGAGGTCAAGGCAGGGGAGTATCTGGAGGAGGTTAAGGTAAAAAGAAAGGGAGGCAAATAAAGGTGTGCGGGAAAGCTAGTAGTATAAGGGCTGCTTGTTACACTGGAGAAGCTCCTGGGTTTTGGTTTGACCCCTTTACTCAGGGTCAAATTTACATTGTATAAAGAATCCTTAGCCGATAATTCTATACGCTAATCTAAGGCGCGGCTTTGCGGCAGGGAAACCTAACTGACAACCATCATTCAGGACGTTCCTGATTGCTCTATTTATGGGGGGGCGGGAGGGGTGGGAAGGGAGGGGTCACGTTTTGGTGGTGGGGAGGGTCACGTTATTGGAAAATGTGATAATAATTGATGAATCTAAAATATTGAAAAAGAAGGGAAATAACAAAGCAAAGTCAATGAAAATAGGAAAAAGGAAATGTGCACAAAAAAAAAATATATAATAATTTTTCGGATACTGTGGGATGTACAAACTGTAGTATGACTTAAGATGTGTTTTCAGAATAAGAACCAATATGTTAAACAACATGAATGATCAAAGCTTTTTAAAAATACTGTCCGTTAACGTTTGTGGGTTAAATGACGCCCTGAAAAGACAGAAGGTGGCTCAGGGTCTACGTTCACTGGGTGCGGAAATTATTACCCTTCAGGAAACACATATAGAGGGATCCCAGAAGCACTTATTGAACTCTCTGGGCTATAGGGTTATTGGTGGTACCTCGCAGGGCGCAAAGACACTGGCTCAAAATAGGCACCCACTGACCTCTAGTAGGGTGAAATTCGATCCTCTGGGTAGGTGGGTTATTGCAGAATGTCATCTTCCCCCCAACTCCAGCTTCACACTATGCTCAATACACGGGAGTAATACTGACGACCCCGGGGTTATCAACTGGATTTCGGGAGAACTTGCCCATTGGACATTACCGCTAGTAGTTTCTGGAGACCTAAACATCAACCTACCTAGTAATTGGAGAGCAACTGATCAATGGTCCTATAGAGGTAGAAAGCCTAAAGTCTATCAGGCCCTGCTTAACCTAATACAAACTCATGGGCTCAATGATGTCTGGGCCACTTTAAAACCAACTCATCCGGGCTATACCTACTTTTCAGCTCCGCACCTTTCCCTTGCCAGACTAGATTATTTCTTGGTTTCCTCATCACTACTTCAAAACTGGTCTATAGAAATTGCCCCACGCTTTATGTCAGATCACAATCCCCTTATCCTAAATATTAGGGGGCTGGGGCTCAGGGGAGAAATCTGGAGCTTTGAAAAAGCGTTATTATATGATGAAGGTTACCGACTCCATATGCAGGGGTGGATCAAAGAATTTCTAGAAATCAATATAGGATCCGCAGCAGTTAGAACCGTATGGGATACCATGAAGGCGGGCATCCGGGGGGAGACCCTGCGGTATTTAATAAGGAAGAATAAAAAAACTAAAGAACAACTAGCGAGGGCACAAGATAAGATGAAAAAGGCAGTCCAATTGGGGGGTGAAATCGAGAATGCCCAATTAGAAGTAGTAGCTAGCAAAGCAGAAATAGGGTCCATCTTCGCAGAGAAAACCGCTATGAAATAGGCATCTGCTAGAGAAAAAGTATATGAATGTGGTGATAACATCGGTCACCAACTTGCCCTTAGAATTAGACAACAGGTGTCTGCCTGCGAAATTTCATCAATTCAACTCAGTTCCGGCGAGATTACAAATGATGCCAATAAGATTCGCAAGGCATTCTATGAGTTCTACCAAAGGCTTTATTCCGAAGACAAGGTGGGACCCTTAGAATTAAGAGAGGATGAAAGCCTGGAATATCTGGGTGAAATCACGTTAGCGGAGCTTAGCTCAGAAGACCATGATCAGCTCGAGGAAACTCCCGAATGGGATGAGATATCTAAAGCCCTGGCTAGCCTTCCGGATGGGAAAGCGGCTGGTCCCGATCACATACCGGTCGAGTTTTATAAAATATTTACTCCCCAGATAAATACTCTTTTCACTCTATTGGTTACTTCTATTTTTAATGGCGCACCCCCACCAGACTCTTGGTCCAATGCCAAGATAGTAGTATTTCCAAAAAAGGGTAAATCCCCTCTCGAAATGGGATCGTACCGGCCAATAACTCTAATTAATTGTGACTCCAAGATATACGCCAAAATATTCGCATCAAGATTATCTCTGAGAATAGAGTCCCTGGTCTCACAATGGCAACACGGGTTTGTCCCCAAAAAAAGCACGACGGAACATATCCGAAGGGCTATTACCCTTTTGGATGCTGCCCAGGTAGCAGGTGACCCGATCTCATTAATCTTACTTGACGCTGAGAAAGCATTCGATCGGGTCTCCTGGCCACTCTCTGGTCCGTCATGAGGAAAATGTGCTTTGGGCCTAAGGCAATACAAGCCATACAAGCTCTTTACAGCCATCCCACAGCTAACGTAACAATTAATGGGGTCCTGACGGAACAGATAAAAATTTCTCGGGGGACCCGCCAAGGGTGTCCATGCTCACCTCTGCTTTTCACTCTCTATATTGATCCTCTTATTAAAGCAATTGAGAGGAATCAACTTATTCGAGCGACGAGCAGATTTGGGCTGGATACTAAAATTATGGCTTATGCCGACGACTTGGCGGTGGTGACTCCCGACCCCCGGAGTGCCATCACTGCCCTAGAACAAGAGGCCGAGAAGTTTGGGAAAATCTCAGTCTATGCCCTCAATCAAGGGAAAACCCAGACCATTATTAACAACCAAATCGACTGGTCAGACTGTAGGGTGGTCCAGACTGCAAAATATCTGGGAGTCACCTTAACCGCTAACACCGATCAGATAGTAGAGGAAAATTTGATCCCACTAGCCACCGAGACTAAACGGGCGCTTAAGCGTATCAATAACTTACATCTTACCATGGTAGGGAGATGCAATGTTGTTAAGATGTCCTATTTTCCCAAACTTCTATACTTCTTTAGGGCTATCCCTTTAGAGATGAGTAAAACAATGCTACGGAAATTCGATCAAATTTTTTCCGAATTTATCTGGGCATATTCCAGACCAAGGCGAGCTTTCAAATTACTCTCTCTTCCTCGGGAAAGGGGCGGTTGGGCGCTACCAAATTTAAGATTTTACTACTGGGCTTCTGTTATGCAATATAGCACGGTGCTGCTTCAAGATTATACACATACTTCTATGGAAGGTCTACCATCGCCCTTTCAATTACTTCTAGGAGCAGAGACTCCCGGATGTCTCTGGAGGCAGCTCTCCTTCGGCTACTTTAAAAGGGTAAGATTCAAGACTTTAATGAGTGTCTATAAAGTTTTTTCTAATATTCGTAAAACTTTTGGACTGGGCAATCTGAATTACTATTCCCCTCTTAATAACAACTCTAATTTACCAGCAATCTTCGGGGCTTCTTACTTACGTGAATGGCATCAAGCAGGAATATTGAAAATGGGGGACCTAATAACTTCTGATGGCATAAAATCATACGGTACACTTAAAACTGAATTCCATCTGGGGGACCAGGAGTCCTTTAAATATATGGCCATAAGAGATTTCCTGACCCGTAAGACTGGGGGGATTGCCGGTTTTTCCAAGGTAGATCTTATCAATAAACTAAGAAGCCCTACTTTACCCAGGATAGGATACCTATACGATACATTAGTCAGCTTAATGTCGGACGATATGCTCATTACCGCTAATAAATGGCAACAGAAATTGAATATACCTTTTAACATCTTTAATCAGGCTGTGCAATCTGCCAAGAGTGATCTACTTTCTGCTAAGCTACAGGCACAATTTTATAAAACCGCATTTTTTTCTATATATCACACCTAGTAGAGTCGCCAAATGGGGAACAGGGGCTGGAACGCTATGCCCGAGACGCTCAGAATTCAGGGCAGATTCAATACATATGTTCGCCACGTGTCCCCAACTTATGCCATTACTGGGTCAGATTCAAGACTTTTTTAATAAAGTTCTTCCTCAGGAAACTCAGTTAACTCCCACGACTATTTTATTAGGCATTCAAGATAAGATTAGCAGAAATAACGGAGGTGCTCTCATGTATGTTGCCATGACAATTTTACGTTTATGTATAGCTTCATCCTGGAAGGACCCTAATCCTCCACTATTCTCCCATTGGCTAGCACGACTGATTTCTACATACCATTTGGAAAAGGCCATTTTCTCCAAAAGGGAAGCCGAGGAAAAAGAAGGGTCTTGCTATTTGGCAACCTTTATCTGCTTGGCTTAGATAGATAGTCACAACGGGGTCATGTGAAACAAAAGCAATATGTCTTGGAAAGTCCATGTTGACGGAATTTTAGTAGATTCACAGCTTGAATACAACTCTATGTTCACCCTCTTTGTCATGCACGATTTAGATGTTTATACTTAATACACTGTAATCTCTACAAGTGCAAAAGTCGATATAATGCTATATATATATATTTTTTTCTTTTATTGTTCCTTCTCCCTTCCCTTTAATCACCATTTTATTAACCTTTGAAACATTGGATATTGTAAAGATGTATTAGATCACTCGCCACCATGTGCCTACCCTGTCGCTTTTAGACACAGGGGGGGGGGCAGTGGGAGGGAGGGGGGGGGGACATGCTTGAAACAGTCTTTTTATCTTTGTATAATGACTTTTGTACTTTAATAAAAAATTATAAAAAATTAAAATTAAAAAAAAGGAATCTAGCTCTCGAAAATACCAGACCTATCAGTGATCCAAACCCCATTGTGGCCAATGAGAATGTTAACTCCTGGATCGAATCCTCTTTAGACCATATCGCTCCAAAAAAACCTCTCCCATATAAAATCCAGGTCAAAGGTTGCTCCGTGGTAGTCCCCGAAGCTTCGGGAACTTAAGCAGAAATGCAAAAAATTGGAAAGGATAGGGAGAAGGGATTACGCAGAGTTTAATAAGCGGAAATATAGGGAAGCTATTAAAACCTATCAAAGAGCAATCAAAATCGTACAAGCCTCCTTTTTTGAAGAAAAAATTGCACTAGCATCTAACTCCCCAAGGGAAATCTTCCGCATAGCAAAAACCCTTCTAAAGCTACCCCCTCAACAAATCACCTGTGAAGGGGCACTTGCCCGCTGTAATAATTTAGCGGAGTTTTTTCACACAAAAATTCAAAACGTCTATATCACTTTCCCTCTCACAGATAGTCAGGAAGACTTGGCTTCAGCCACTGGATCACCTCATTCCTCCCAAGCAGTCCTGGAACAATTCCCTCTGATGGATCAGAACATATTAGAGTCCAATCTAAAAATCGTCAAATCAGGCTCCCCCAGGGATCCCGTTCCCCCTCACGCTCTAACATCTGTTGCTAAAACCATCATTCCGACCATTCTTGATTTAGTCAACTCCTCCATCTCTTCCGGAGTGGTTCCCTCGCCTTGGAAGTGCGCCATGGTCAAAGCAATACTTAAAAAACCTAACCTTGACCAGGATGATCTGGGGAATTATCGCCCCATCTCCCTTCTCCCACTGCTCAGTAAAATTTTAGAGAGGCATGTCAATTCTATTCTATCCGGGTTCCTAGAATCCAACAGTCTTCTCCACCCTTCTCAGACTGGGTTTCGACCCCAGCACGGGACGGAAACTGCGTTATTAGCAGTAGTGGAAGAAGCCAGACAGATCCTGGACCAAGGTGGAACGGCAGCCATCATTCTTTTAGACCTCAGCGCGGCGTTTGACACAGTCAACCATAACATCTTGATACGCAGGCTCAGGAATCTTGGAGTGAAAGGATATGCCATCACCTGGCTGCAGTCCTTCTTAGAAGACCGGTTTTTCCAGGTCTTCGAAGGAGCTGCTACATCCAAACGCATACCTCTCAGGTGTGGGGTGCCTCAGGGATCCTCCCTGAGTCCAACATTGTTTAACATCTATATGAGCCCACTAGCTGAGATAGTCCTCCCATTTGGCATAAAAATTGTGACATATGCCGACGACACTCAGCTTGTGGTAACTCTGAGCCACCCTGAGAAGTCATCCAGCCGGCTAGGCTGCTGCCTAGAAAAGGTTGCTAAATGGATGGAGCAGTCTTGTTTGAAGTTAAATGGCGACAAGACGGAGCTCATGCTTCTCGGTAATTCACCCACCTTCAACACTGAACTGCTATGGCCTAATTCTCTGGGCCCTGCCCCTGCTCCCAAGAATGAGATTAAAAGTCTGGGCATGTGGCTGGACTGCTCCCTGAACTTTGAGTGCCAGGCAGCTAAATTATCTGCCTCATGCTATGGCATCTTGAGAATGCTCCGAAAAATCTTACTTCTCCTTCCATTCCAGGCGAGAAGGCTAATGGTCCAAGCCCTTATCTTATCCCGCCTGGATTATGGAAACGCCCTTTATCTAGGAGCCCCCCAAGCCACAATCTCAAAATTGCAGATTGTCCAAAACTGCGCAGCACGAGTTCTCCTCCAGATCCCACATCGACAATCAGCCAAACCAGCACTGAAGAGTCTCCACTGGCTGCCTATTGAAGAAAGAATCAAGTTTAAGGCTATGTGCATCACACATAAGTCTTTCTGGAGACAGGGCCCGTTTATTAACCGCTCTCTGATCACTCCTTATCACCCTAATAGAAACCTTCGCTCGACTAATCTCTCACTTGCTGTGCGTCCCAAAATAAAAAGAGCCAGAAGTGGCGGGCGCTCCTTTTCTTACAATGCTGCTAGGCTCTGGAACTCTCTCCCTCCCAGTTTAAGGGGGAATCAAACCTTATGCCCTTCCGGAAACTTCTTAAGACCCTGCTCTTCCAGAACGCCACCTAACCTATGTCTATGTTCCGTCCGTGTTCTGCTTACAGCGCTGGGATGCCTAAGGGTAGCTATGCGCTATATAAATGCTGTTTCATTCATTCATTCAGTGGCGATCCGCCAACGCCTAAGGGAGTTCAGTCCAGAGGATCATCAACACGAACTACCCAAAATAATTGAAACAGCATATGCAGAACTAGGCAGAGACAGTTTAGGTGGGAAAGCATTAAAACCACAAGTGGGCAGTCCTGAAAAGGACACTACAAAGCAGACGCCTACTTCTTCTAAAAAGAAGTGGGAAAATAAAACACAACAAAAGTCTAAAGACAACAGATCTCAATCCAGAGGTAGGTCTCCTCAACAGGAGCCCTCTGAAAGGAGGTATAGCCTCAGGAATAGGGATAATATTAAAAAACCTGACAGGTATCAGGATACTGATACTCGTTCCTCTCGTTCCTTTCAGGGTTCATCAAAAAATTCCGAGAGGGAAGGACGGTCAGAGGAGCGTACAAAGTCCAGAGACACGCAACGCGCTGCAGACTACGCACCTAAAAAAGAAGATAAACAAAAACCTCAGTTTAAAAAGAAGAAGGTAGCAGGTCTCAAGATCAGACATGCCCAGAATTCTGAGGACACAGCTTCTGAACGGGGAATGGGCTCTGACGATGCTAGACAGCGCGGCAGAAGTAACGATAGCTCGCCAGAACCTGAAGGAATTTCTGGTGACAGCGGAGTTGAGGAGTATATCACGGTGGAAACACCTGATACTCGGGTAAGTGTCCCACATAAGTTACATGAGATAACACTCCGGCTGGAGGGGGACAAGCCCAGGAAAATTAAAGGTCTCTTTTGGGAAAATCTGTCATCTGGATATGACATTCTATTAGCAGAACAAGACTGGCCGCCAGCATTCGTCATGGAGTGCCCTAGGGGAGAAACTGTAATTTTTCCAGCTTTTTCCGACCTCGTTCCCATTCACCTAAAACATGCATATGTGCAGGAGTGGGCGGTTGCCCTAGCTCCAGCATTGTATAAAAATCATGTTGGTTGGGATTAGGATTCAACCCACCACGTGATCCCGTTGAAAGTTTCCCCAAATGCTCAAAGGCAATACCCTATAAAGCAGGAAGCTAAAAAACAAGTCAAGGAGATCCTAGATCAACTAGAATACCAGGGGGTGATAGAAAATTGCACTTCACCTATGAACAATCCTTTGATTCCCGTAATGAAACCTGACAACACATATCGTTTAGTTTTGGATTACAGACATTTAAACACTTGCACAAAGACATTTGCAGTTCAAAATGCACATAGTGCCGCATTAATGAATAACATTGTGCGCCAAAAATACCAAACAACACCAGATATCTCAAATGAATTTTTCTGCCAAAATATAGCGCCTGAAAGCAGGTATCTGACCGCATTTAGTGCGTTAGGGTCCCAGCAGCAATTTTGTCGACTAGCCCAAGGGTATAAAAATAGCCCCGGGGTATTTTCAGCAAGAGTAACGGAGTTACTCCAAAATTTGGATGAAGAAGCATTGTCCTATGTGGATGATATTTATCTGACGGACGATGACTTACCGAGGCACTTGACCAGGGTGAGCACCATTATTATGGGATTCGCCTCTGAGGGCTATAAATTTAATTTTAAAAAATCAGAAATTGCCCACCTCAGTGTTCTATTTTTAGGATATGAGCTGTCAAGTGAAGGAAAAAGCCTAGCAGCAAACTTTTTAGAAAAATGTGCGCTGCTTCAACCTCCAAAATCATTAAAGAATTTACAATCAATTCTGGGGTTCCTAAATTTTGGTCGAACATACATTTTGGATTACGCAGAAAGAGTAAAACCTTTCTACGACTTAATAAAACCTGATTTTTCAGTCAGACAATGGACACAGGAACATACAAATATCCTACGTTCACTACAGGAAGACATGATAGCTTCAAAACATTTACAGACACGCGTAAACGTACGCAACTTAGTGATCCGAGTAATAGCGGGTCAATGCAGGTACACTTATTTGACTTTCTATGAAAGCGAAACGGTACCAATCGCATACAAATCACACCTGTACTCAAACGCAGAGATGCGTTTCACTTCAACAGAAAAAATCCTGACAGCAGTGCAGACCACTGTAGCAAGAGAAAGAGCTCTGGCTCAGGGTAAACGCATAGTTGTCGTGACCCCAGTACCAGCTTTAGAAGCTGTTACAAAAGCTAGCATTCAAAATGCGAAAGCCTTACATCCCAGATGGATACAATGGGATAATTCTCTTACTGCAACGGATGTTGAATACAGATTTGATCCAAGTTTAAAAACACAAGCATTTCTGCAATAGGAACAAGAATATCACCTACCAAATGAAATTTTGCCTCTAGATCAGTATGAATATATTATTTACACTGACGGATCTGCTCAACCGGCCATAGGGAGTAAGCAAGCTTACAGCGCGGCGTGTGCGATTGTTAAAGGTCGCATGCACGATGGAAAGTTCCATCCGAGTTGCACTAAAACGCAATCTCTAGGAGACTGCACGGCTCAGTTGGCAGAGTTAAAAGCACTTATACCGGCACTGGTGAATATGGAACACGAATTCCCCACACTGATTGTGTGGGATTCCTTTTACTGTGTACAGTCGTACAATGAATACTTACATCATTGGGAACAAAACGGGTTTAAAGACGCAAAAGGTGGCACAATTAAGCATAAAATGCTATGGGAATAGGTAGTGGAGTTGAGAAACGAACTACCAAGGGCTCACGTGATACATACACTGAGTCATCAGCGTGATGGCGTTCACGTTGAAGGGAATTCATTGGCTGATGAAGCCGCAAAGGGGGCTGTTCGCACGGCTTCCGTAGCTGCAATCACTCATTCAAAAACGAAAGGCAGCACAGCAGTACCTAAAAAATTTCCACTCAAGTACTCCTACAAGTTAGATGCACAAAACATTCCATATGCTCAGATTCCTGGAGTGGGGGATAGAGTAATACCAAATATGGATCGTAGGCAAGGTTTAATTGTGGCAGCACACGAAGGGACAGGCTCTGTACATTCGGGACTTAGGGCGACTGTTTCTTTATTGAAGCAACGCTACTGGTGGCCTGTAATGATGAGGAAGATAAGAGACTATGTCTGGAACTGCAACATCTGCAAGCAGATGAAAGGGTCCACCACAACACGTCCGGTACAGATACCATTATTAGACAGCATCAGGTTGTCTGTCCGTGTGCGTCCAGCTCAGGTGTCCTCAAGGTCTGGCCTCAGCGCTCAGCTGACGCTCGAACTGTTATAAGAGATTTGCGAGTCTTTATCGGCACATACGCAGTTGGCACGTTACATTCTGACCGTGGCCCGGCGTTTAGCTCTCGGGCTTACAAAGAGGCCATGGAAGGAAGGGGCGTAGTATTGCGGTACTCCTCTCCGTATCATCCTGAGGGAAATTCCGTTGTGGAGAGGAAGAACCGTGACTTAGAGCAATCTTTTACAGCTAGGGTATTTGGCGAAGGCGGTAGATGGGTCGATCACCTTTATGGGGTACAACGAGCAATAAACAATCAGCCAAGAAGCTCTCTAGGGGGTGTCACTTCTTACGAGGTCCTATTTGGGACAAGAATGTGGGTACCTGATCTTGATTGTGAAGGCACAGTGGCGGATGAAAAACCATTTGATATCCATGATCGTTTGGCTGTTTTACAGGATCTAAATAAATCCAGAACACAAGAAAGTAACGTGCTCCAGAAACAGACCGCCACTGAGGAAGTCAAGGCAGTAACAGCAAGACCTGTCTGGATCCCAAAAATCGGAGATCTGGTCAGAGAAAAGATTGCAGACAAGAAAGAATTTGTGCAAGAACTGTACTTCTGCCGCCTCTTGCCGGAAACAAGGAGAAAAGATTTGTCTCAATCGACTTAATCAAACCACACTATGTGGCCGATACTAAACAGTAGACCCCGTGGACTCCACAGTAGCAGACGCCCTCCTCTCGCTACAATCCAAGAAGTTCAAACAGAAAGACTCATCACGTTTGAAGAGCCACCTGTACGGAATGAAGGACTAAGCAGCAATGCTATGGAACTCGTTCCACTTCAACAAGAAGAAACTCTACTTAACAACCAAGTTGCAATAAGACCGGCTACAGACGTCTACGTCAACATGCCTCGTCCAGAGCAAAATCCGATTTCAACAAATCCCAATGCAATTCCTACAATTGATCGAACTGCTTCTGGCTATTTCATGAACTTTGATACGTTTTCACTGGATCCAAGCGAGCCAGAAACAACGCCAGCCAACTCAAACAGAAACTCACTGACTTTTTAAACTTTTTTAGAAAGACTTACCTGGTGTCACCTTGGATTGAACTATGGTATATCACTGGGATTTTCTTTTTTCTTTTCTGGCTAGGTTTAATTATAACTTTTAGTATGCTTATTAATGGACAATACCTCCAGCAGAGCTCTACAGCCCAAAGAGTCAATTTGATTTTAAAGCCACACCAGTCTTCACATCGTGAACCAAGAGACTTGTCTTCAGTGAACATCACAGCAGTTCCTATACCGGACGGTATAGTATGGGACAAGATTGATTATGATATATTCGGTCCGACTGAAATTTTAAAGCTTAAACATGTATTTAAAATTTCTTTAAGTGATATCATTACCTCCAGTACATTTTCTGATGATTGGGACACTGAAACTGTAAATGCTATGATGTCTGATTTAGAAAAAACTGCTGCATTTCCAAACAATGAAATGTTAGAAGGTACTTCGGACTATGATACATTGTACTGTTACCAACAGTATGGTCATCATTTCTTACACAAATCTATAACACCTAGAAATGTATTTGAATACCACCAGTGGGAACACTGCCCAACACCTCCAAAAGGTAGTTCGCAAACCTTTGCACAGAAATTCACATACTTTTCAGGGTTTAATACATCTGACCCGAAGTCATTTTATTACAAAGTGGCAAAAACATCAGCACAGAAAATTATGTTGACTAACACCAAACAGATTTACTCTGCTTCCTTTATGGCCCAGTTGTCTACACAGGGTTTCGACCTATGGAAGGACACTATAGATTTAAAATCAATCTGGGGTTCTAGGGACTGGCAATTCCAGGGAACAGAAGCACTTTTTAGAGCATGCCTCATTCCACAGCAGCTGATATTTCTAAATGACACTGTGCAACAGACATCCTGTCTTGGACTAGCCAAGAACAAGGAACTGAACTCACCCGGGTTTCCTACACCATCACAGATGGGTGGGGGGCAGAATTCAACTACACAAGGGGTAGGATTAGATGACATTCTCCAGTACAACAGATTAGATCCTGATTGGACGAAATGGCTGGTTTGGCCCATTGACACAAACACCTGTCAACAGAGATTTATGAATACAACCGAAGGGTTTAGTATCCATAGGCCAGATACACGCTATGTACAAAGACAACACCCAGGGGTAGTGACATCGTATAGTGTTGGGAAGTTGTGCCTTGATTGGCTAGAGACCTCAACACTCACAGAATAAAACATCACTTAACCTTACTCACACCTGATGTGGACCTTAGGGATTTCTTGCTAGGCCCAAGGAAAACCCGTCAGAAACGTTTCATATATTCCGGCATTTATACCTATTATAATGAAAACTGGAAAATATCCCAACAAGAGGCCGCAGAGAGAATACGGGAAATAGACCGTATTAACTTAGAAAAGGCATTAGCTGTAGTGGATAATGGGTTAACAACTTTGACCTCCAGGATTTACTCCTTAGGCAACATTGTGTCTTCGGCAATCGACATATTAGAACAAGATCTGGCCTTGTTACAACACGGGCAATCTCAGCTACGTTCTATTATGATGCTAAGCTGAACGCTGCAATCCTTGTGTGCAGGCTATGTGCCATGGCGTTTCATAAACACCACGTCTCTGTTTTCAGAATACAATCTAACTGATAAACAGAAAGAAATGGCACAAAGGGGAGCCAAATATACAATGCTGCGTATTGAGAAACTGGAAAGGTTACCATTCACTGTAGCCGAATCACCATCAACTGAATGGCTAATTCATGGCCAAATCACTCTGCCGGTCACTACATTTCAGTTTCAATATTGCCTTGAGCAAAGGCAGGCAGGCAAATATGAAAAAATGGGTAAGGGTTACATTAAGGAAACTTGGGAGTTACCATATAGATACCGATGCCGGAATGGGGATCGAGAAGTGTATCTGAGTGGTACAAACTGCAAGAACGCTTTAAGCGGTTCTCTCATGTGTCAGGATATTTCTCTACACGGAACCTGTAGCGGTTCAGTAGCGAACCTATCGTGTCACATGACAGGGACCCCAGCGGCCATGATAACACCGGTTTTCCAGCTGCTCTCGAATGGGAGTTACTTGATGCTAAATGATCAGGGTTGCTGTGGGATGCTTCCGGGCGTCGCCTATCTGGTCACTGTTAACTTCAGGGTTACTTGCTGTATGCAAGTATTGTTTCTGCCACTGAACACAGTCAGGGAGGCGCCGCTATGGCCTTCACTGAACGTTTCTTTCATACAATTTGATACTCTGAGCAGACTGCAAGCCATGCTTTTACAGCAAACCGTGCCCTTAACCTCCGCTCGAGAAACCTTTGAACTTCAAGTTGCAAGGACCTCGACTGAGATACAGGCGCTTATATGTACAAACTGCCCCTTTCATTTCGTAGAAATGGTGGGACGTATCTTCAATATGTCTGATACGAGCGGTATTATACACCTATTTAAGACCATAGGGTCAGGACTGATAAGCACCTTTCAGACAGTCCTCGGAGTAATCCCAAATTTTATACACTCCGTATTGGGAAGCATATTTGGAGGACTCCCGCTTATCCTGTTGCTGATTGCAGGGGTCCTATTCATAATACTACTGCTACGCAATGGATGGCCCAATTCCCGAGGGAATGGCGAACATACTCCTGGAACGGAAATACCGTGAACGCATAGTACAACTTCTGGGCATTTCTTGCCTGCGAGAACTCAATGCCTCCTGGTTTCTATCCTTTCGACCAGTCTGGGTAGACTGCATCTTACCTGTTCTTTGATGCCTGTTTTGCGGAGAAGAATGCACGCTGGATCTTTGTCTAACATTTCCATCAGATGCGCCTCCGGACACGGATGCAATGCTGGACCCCATAAAGGCCCATGCTCTGCGTTGTCCCCAGCGGCTTCCAATTCTGATGAATGCATTCCTGGAGAAACCACAAGTGCCGTTTGCTCCTGCTGGGTTAGGTGACTCCTCCACAGGCACCCAGGTAACAACTGCCGCACAAGCTGCCGCAGCATCGACTGTTGGCAGTGCTACATTCCATCTATGTGCGATTGACGTTCTCTGTGAGGCATTGGATTTGTCATCTGCAGTAGCTCACACAGATAATGTTGTGCTTCCCAGCCAGGACACTTAATCTTGAATTGGCTCATTGCGTCCTGGGAAAGAATTCGGCTTCTCCACTCGTTTTCATAATAAGCGAGCAAATTTGGAACACTTCCTAAATTGACACTTTTGCTTGAGAAAAGCATGGCCTTCTTCCGCTTTGAGTGAAGCAACTTATATAGAGAAACAAAAAAGACATTTCTTTTGTTAGTGGCAATTGGGAATAGCTGAATTATAACATTTTTGAATTTTTTTTAACAATTTTAAATCCATGTTTTTACTTGCTTTTAAAATGTTTTTAAATTGTCCAGATTTTAAGTATGGTCATTATCATCCTGTTCGGAAGAGGAGTGGGTGTTATGTCCCGTATAGAGGCTCTAATGTAGACCCGTTCATACATGCCCTAAAATGGACATATTCGTATTTGCCCTAATACGGTCATATTCGTACTTGCCCTATTATGGTCAATGCCGCATATGCCCATTACGGTCATAACTGTACATGTCCTATTATAGTCATGATTCCTTATATACGCATGATCTTTCACCTACATTGGTCCTCGCTAGTACACAACGAGCTCTGAGGGCTGAACGTTATCTATCCTGTGGTTTTGAATACAGCAGGGTTTTTCCCAAACACAGGCCCACACTGTACTCATCAATTATGCATGGCTCTCTAGAATACACCACCTGCATAACATGTATGTATGAAGTTCCCCCCTGACGTCTTCCTCAAGTCTAACAAGGGCTAATACAAACCATACGAAGCAACTAGAGTCTTCAGGGTATAAATACACCACATCTTACCCCGGTAAGACAGAGGGAACCGAGACTTCCATGCAGACACTCTGACCAGAGACGCTGAGGCTCCTGCATGCAGTCGCTCCAGCTGACAGCGGTCTAACACAGCCCTTGCGGGGTGTCCAACTCGAGACCAGGACGGGGTCCCACACTCTCTCTATTCAGGTATGGGGGATCGACTAAATACTAGAAGGATTCTTGGCTCTTAGGCTTTTAGACCTACACATATGCTAGGTACACTCAGGTACATCTAGTTAGGCATCGTAGGAGTACGCGCACTTTTCATAATGCTTTTTATATTCATGTATGTATTCATGATTATTGCAATATGGTAGAACTGTTCTATCCCTTTGCTTTTATCGTACTGCTGATAATATATCTCTGCTATTGTCTGCTGGTTTCTGCAGCACATATATTTTACACTAGAATAACAACTGTTCAATAAATACTTATTGAAACGCCCAGACTGTTTATTCTGTGTAACTCTCTGAGACAAACCGAATAAGTAAGCACGAGTGACTGTGCGAAAAGTAGTACATTGTTTCCACGATTCTGAGGAATTTGGGTTGTCATGATCTAAGGTTGCCAGAAACTAATCTCTCCCCGATAAGAGGAGATTCTAGAGGCACTGTGAGCTAGCTAATGCAAATCCGGCTAACATACGCGGTGGGGGTGCATAGAGCCAGTCTACCACCAAACCCACAGCTTATGTTATCCAAACGCGCAGGTCCTGCATGGGTACTATAGGAACTACACGACACTTCAGGCAGTGTTGGGAGTTGGAACTGGGACTGATATTTTTCATTTTTACTACTGAGTTATGTTCAGAAGATAAAATAGTATCTAGGACTGTCTGGAGATAGTGTTTCATAAGATATAACGGAGCTTTAAGTATTTGCTGTAAAAGGAGATATCCAGTTCATTTGGGCCTGATTGTGTGCACTTTTATATATTGCTTTTGAAATAGCACGAAGGATGTCAAAATTGCAATCATGAGTTCGAATCTCGATGTTGGTGTGAGTTGGGGACTTCTGTATCGTAATAAGTTTGCAATACATTAATTTTTACAGACTTTAAGTCAGCTGACCCTGTTTTATGCTTTATTCTTTGTGGGAAATAAGTGTATCTATTCAGAACTGACTATGTGGAAACATTTATTAGTGCAATACAAGCTGAAGCCTAATTATATTCTTACACTTGCGAAGCATATGACCGTGTAATCCATGCCGGATTTTTGGTAACACTTTCAGGAGTTTCAATTTAGTTTGGTGCTGAAGAGGTATAGGACATGGTGCAAGATGATAAGGTTTGGGAGCTTGTATTTATATGGATGTTGAATCTCAGGAGCTGTTTGTTAGGCTGATCATCCAAGTATCTGTAAAGAATGGAAACGGGTAAGCAGATGTGAGCATTAGGCCTGGGCAGAATTTCAATAACTTGGAGTAATCAGAGCTATTTAGGTAATTCCACACTACTTTTTGACACAGAATTACAGATAATAACGAGATTACGCCCACTCACGTAATTAAGAGTAATTTGGAGGGAAAAAACCTTACTGCAAGAGCCGGCGCAACAAACATTTAGTAACCAACTCCTGTTAAGTCTGAGGGGTTTGGCTGTTTCTTGGGATCATGGGTTAATGGGCTGACCCCGGGAGCTTGCCGGAGCAGTGTGTGGCAGAGGTCAGCATTGCGTGTTATGCAGTGGTGGCTGGTGACATTTGAAAGTGGTGGGGCGGTAAAAGTTGTGGCTGAGTGCAGTATGGCAATTGAGCCTAGCGAGCATGCCAGACCAGCATAAGAGGGGTTTGGGGGTATCCTCTCGAGAGAAAATTTTGAAAAAAGAGTGGGCAAATGGTGCTCTTTCAAGCAAATTTGAGAAATCCAGAAGGTTAATAAAACAATTGTGAAAGAGCACATACATAGTCATGGGCTCATGGCCCTTAACTACTTTGTAAAAATAGAATAGTATCAGTGCCCTTCCTTATACCCCGAGGCTGTGAAAAGCAGAAAAGAATGTTGGGTTCTATGCAACCCCTCTCTGTCCAACTGTCCAAACATGTGCCCATCCTCAGGCTGTAAGAAATGCAGAAAATGAAAATATTACAAAATTAGCGATGGCAATCATTTCTTTAAGTGGTATTGTTCCCATTCCATGCCCTCTAATTCTACTACATATGCAAATCAGTCTTGACCCTGCTCCATTGGAGCAGTCCAGCCTCGGAAATTGAACACATCTGTTAATGTGCTGAACACTACCAATGCTTTAATATCGGACACTGGGATGATACATTTCTACTGTGAGGCTAGCAGAGCAAGTTGATGTAACAAAAGCAGCCAGGTCAAGTAGAAAAGTTAATAACTCTGGAAAGCACTTTTAATTGCTTAAATTGTGGATGGAACGGGCCGAGCATGGTCATTGTCTGATCTTTCATGGTCGGATGCCACATTTCTTGAGTGTCTCAACATTCTGCGATTCCATGAAGAGCAGACCTTGTGCAAACATAGGGAAAGGAGAACACACTCTGCTACTGCTGTAACACCCAGCAGGTGGTCAACTTAAAACCAATACTGTATTTGCATAAAGATTGTGTTGGTATTTATAAAGCGTGAACCTAGCTGGCAACATCAAAATGCAGCATTTCTGGTCATCAGGGCACTGGAATTTGGAGGGGACATGATTTAAGAATGAGAAAGTCATCAATCCCTTGGTAGATGAAGGTGATGTTGGCCCTTATGTGTGGATTATCCTTTCATAGTGTTTTTATGTCAATTAGTGGCCGCACACTGGACTGAATGTAATCGACTGTTAGCAACAGTGCATTCACTGCCCACTCCAGCTTTTGCAGGCATGGACTCGTAAATCAGTTGACATTAAATCCACAAGCGATGGAGCATGCAAGGTTTTCAAAAAGTGCCCCTGTACATAATGGTAACAGAAACAAGTAGACTAATACACAGACACACACACACTCACAGCCCCAAAGAAACATGCAAATACACACGCTAAAACATCCACGCACTCTAATGTACACATAAATATACTGTCACGTGAAAAAGTGCACCGCACACACACAAAAGCCGCGTTCAGGCAATGGATACACACAAACTCTCAGACACACTCTCCCACATATGCATCTGTACAAACGGATAACTCTGCTCTGTTTAAAGCTCTGCTGGTTACCCTGAAATGCTCAGAAGTTCCCTGTGTTGATACGAGGCCCTGGTTCAGCTGCAGTGAGCAAGGAAGTTGTCTATTTAGTGACGTGTCGGTCCGGCAGCTGAGGCCTTCAAGCATTTTTCTTATTACATTTTATTTTGCCCCACATCGCAGGAGCACCGGCCCAACGCGGCCCTCAAAACCTTCTTACCATGGAAATAAGTGCACATGAGGCTGAGGGACAGGGAAAAGTTCAAAGAGCTGCCGTATAAACAATGCAAGTGTAAAGATGAGAAAAACTGCAGTACTGTGGTGAAGAATCGTCGCTGTGCATGTGTGTGTGCTTGTTGATGAAGCGGGGTTGTAATGGAAGGGGATAACTTGAAAAAATGCACAAATAGTAGCCCTGCTTCAAAATGTTCTGAATTTGCACTCATTTTGAGTGGTATGAACAATTGCATCGTTAAAATCTAATGAATGGTGTTTTCACCCGTTTTTGGTGTTTTAAATAGAGAGGCCTTCTTTTCCACCACAAATTGTGCAGCACGTCTTGTGTTATATACCCTGGGATGGTTCTGAGGCAGGCGCTGGGTAACGTGAAAGGAATAATTGGGGAATCATTTAATCAGTGGGCTGAACTACAGAAAGGAGTCGCTTTTACATTAGCATGAATTTGTTGCTTTTACTGTGCACGAGAGGGAGAGAAGTTGAGAAATATGTTTGTGTGTGCATGTAGATATGTCAAATATGTGCACAGGCGCGTGTACACACATTAACACGCAGAGACCATAGAGTGAACGAGAGAAGGACTGCAGATGCCCGATAAAAAATTTGCTAGTGAATCAGAGAAAATGGGAAGTGAAGAAAGATTAGAGTTGGGGAGAAAGGGAAAGAAAAATGGAGTGCTGAGTAAGAGGAACAGAGGAAGCGAGAGGGGAGTAAATTAGAAGGTGGCAGAAAAGGAGACCAGGAGTAGGAGAGAGTGAGGAAAGAAAGCAGTGATGTAAGAGGTATCGATTGAAGGAGACTGATGGAGAGATTTGTGAGAGGGGCAGGCAAGAAAGAAGGGACAAAGACAGGTGGCCAGGGACATAGGGGTGGAGGAAGGAAGAGATAGCTACGCGAGAGAAACAAAGTGCTAGGACGGCGAAAACCATAAAGGAACAGACAGTGCATGACTGCGGAGAGTAAAAAAGACATGAGAAACACGAATGAACATTCAGTAGGCGAAAGAAGTGCGACTCCAAAGATGTAGAAATTACTTCACGGCAGCCGGCAGGGCCTCAAACTGCAGCCCATTGCCCAACAAACGAAACCAACGTACGCCACCAGGGCAGGGCCCCTAAGCCCTCCCGCCCCCAACAACTACCGCCACGGCACAAAATCAAAGTCACCCCCCAGCCTGGAGTGACGTCAGTAATTATCGCAGCAAAGCAGGCAGCAGACGCAGAGACAAAAACAAAAACACTAAAATAAACAACAACAGTGCCCCTGTAATTAATTAGGAGGTTGTTGTGGGGGTGGGTCGTGACTCGCTTTCACGTAATCACTTACCTTTGTCACCATGATGTTCTTCTCGAGCAGGGCTCCTCGTCGTGACCAGCCTGCTCGTGAGGAAGGGCTGCTCGAGAGTCTTCGCCGGCAGCCTGTCCTGTAATCGCTGTAAATGTAATAAAGATGCGGTCGGAGCAGTGTCGCGGCCTAACCAGATTTCGCCTAGAGACCTATTTCATGCTTTTCTCACCTCCCTTCTGTCCTTCTCGAGCAGAAGAATCCCCGATGCTCTCTCTGTCGCTCTCTCCCACTCCTGTGTTCGCTTCTCCTATTCATTTTGACAGGTCTGCTCTCTCCTTAGCCATGCTCTCCCCTCGCCCTTCATGCGTTCACACTTTCTGCCTTGGCTTTTCTTGTACCATTTTCGTTATAGCTCCTCCTTCCACTCTCTTCTTTTCCTTCCCTCATTTCTGCAGTCTGATCTTTCGTTTCTTATATTTCCCGAGCCGTCACCCACTTTCTTTTCCTCGTTATTCTCCTTATTTCTATACTATGCCGCCCGCCAGACGCGGCTCGCGGGGGGGTGGGCTTGTAGGGGGGGGGGGGAGTTGTGCCACTGCCAGGGGCCCGGGGGATTAAAAGAAAAAATAGAAAATAAATCCTACCTGACTCTGAGGAGGTCCGCCATCCGCGCCGCCTCGGGTCCGACTCCGTTTGGCCCTGCCTACAGCCCCTCTCAGCCAATCCTGGCGCTGCTGGCAGCGCCAGGATTGGCTTAGAGGCATGGTTACCTCTCGCCCGCCTGCCCATTAGGAGACCGAGGGTTGAGCCCCTCGCTCTCCTAATGGGCATCGCAAGCCAGTGCACACACAAGTGCGCATGACTGGGCACGGCGCGAAAATTCGGTGCCCTTGCCCACTCATGCGCACTTGTGCTGCAGTGCTGCCTGCTGCCCCTGGTCCCTCTGACAATCATGTCAGTCAACATGACGCAGGACCGCCCACCCCTTCAGACTCTGAAGGGGGTGGGCAGTCCGACGTCATGCTGACTGACCTGATTGTCAGTTCTCCCTCGGCTCTTTGAACTTAAGTAAACTGATTCAGTTTACTTAGGTTCAAAGACGCCGAGGGAGCTGCAGGCGGGGGGGCTACGCCCCAATGCCCCAATGGACGCACCGCCCCTGGTGTTATGTGAACACGTTGGGTTGTCTGCATCCCCCATTTCTGCTAAACTTGCTTTCTTGCCTTTGGGGTTTCAGTGAGATTTCAGTTGAACCAATGGTCCTTACAACATTAGGGAAACCAACAATGACATAGAAATTTACCTTCACTACATTGACTTTCTGTGCATAAGTGTGAATCATAGTGTGTAGGTCCACATGCCTTAGAATGGTAACTGTGCTCTGGGTCATATGTAAAAGCATTGGTTGGAACAACATGTTTCAGAACGACTGTGGGCTGTAATGTTCCACTATCACAAAAATGAGGCACTGTAAGCATATTCACCTAGGGTGAAGTGGCAGTCTGGGTGTGAATGTCCGCGGTAGATCTTCTGTAATATCATTCACAGTGCAATTGATTATATCATTGTCAGTACCTGGGCCCATGTCATGTTGTTTGAATCAACCTGGTAGAGTACATCCTGGTCTTTCACTTCATATGGTCCATGCTATTGCCTTTTTATACTGTGTAACAAAAACTTTGTCTGTCTGCTGAAGCATAGCCTTTTCAAATAAGCATTGGCAAACCCAGCAAGTCTGGCTCTGGCAAGCTTGCAATAAGTTTTTTTTTTTTTTTTTAAATACATACATATACAATAGGCAGAAAGGACCTGATGACTGAAAAAATAGGAAAGGTGCAGGCGGATTTCTCTGCCTTCACCTGAACGTACTATTCCTACTTCTTCCTGTACATATGCAGCAAATCTGGGAGTGATCCATTCTCCTTCCCACTCTGAAAGGTAGTTATGTCAGCCCTTGGCTGGAGTAAGTTTAAGGCTCTCTCCAGAGTGGAAAGGGGAGCCAGAGGAGTTTGGGAATATCCACCAATGTACGAGTTTGTGGGGGTTCCCAAACTTTCAAGGCAAATCATGCTTTGGAATCTCATTTCCCACCCCTTGATTGGGATTTATGACTGTCCGAGTCTCCACATTTGTGGCACAGACCTCCACCAGTGAAAATGGGTTTATTTTGCCAGAAATCCCTTTGTGAGTTCCTGGCAGGTGTAAAAATTATATGACCAGATTTACCTTTGTGAATAGGCCCCTAAAAGTTTACAAGTAATAAAAAGAAAAATGCTGCCATTTAAAGATGGCATGCACATGGCTCCAAAATGGATGAATAAATAAATAAAAAATGACCCAATGCAAAAATAAATGAAAGAACATGAAGTGAAAAGACAAGGATTGGCCGACCATCCCAGGCTCTGAAGTGGACTAGTTTTTAGGTGAATGGCAGTGGCGGCTGGTGGAATTTGAAACTGGTGAGGCGTATGCAGAGCGAATCAACGCATGCGAGCGAGCGCAGTGAGCGAGCCCGACGGCAATAAAGGGGGTTCGGGGGGGGTTCTCCCCCGTGAAGAAATTTTTAAAAAATTGGCATCTTTTTGGTGCGATTTTCAGCACTATATCTGTGATAAATGGACTAAAAATTCAGTAGTTCTAGGCATTCATAAAAGAAAACAAACATTATTTCAGAGAATTTCTGGGTTGCCAAGCAAGTCTGACTTCTGAAGAGGGTTAGGGTACTAAGCAAGACTGCTTTGGCTCTACCCTTTTCAATAGAAAACACTAGTTAGTGATGTGAACAAGTTCAATGGACAAACCTGGGGTCTAGGGAGAGTCCCTCTCCTGAGAAAGAAATTTAAAAAAGATTGGCAAATGGTGCATTTTAAAGCAAATGAATGCAGCGATAAAGCAAGGGCTTATTAAGCAGTGGGAACGTATAGTCTTGAAATATTAAACACATTAAAAACTGCCCCGTATCTTCTTGCATTAATTTGTTCAACCGTTACTGTAATATGTAAATTGTTCTGCATGACAACTTTAGCCCTTTAAAATGTTTGCTTAGCTTGCCCAGTGTCTTGCACTGCATGCAGCATTAACTTTGGAAAAATATGCTCTAACCAGACTTCGGGAAGCACCCACAGCTGCTGGCTGTAAGCAGTCATATAGAAATATGTGCAGACAGGTCTTTAAGTGAGATGAAAAAAGTGGGTGCTCCCTATAAAGGAACATGCCAAATACATTTCTGTGATTCCCATAGTGTGCCATCAGACCGGTATTTTGGTTTCTCTCTGAGATGTAATTTTATCCAGATAAATGGCACAGCAACTGACATACGCCTAAAGCCTGTCAGTATGATTGGCTTGGTCACTGGTCGTTAGCTTTTTAAGATAAATGAGTAACAACAATGATTTCTTATAAATAATTAACATGGAAAATGTTTAAATTCTGAAATAGTGAGTCTGTGAATTAAATAGGATTGAGGCCTGTGGAAGGAGTTTTGGCCTTCAATTATGTTTGCTTTATGTTAGATATGTATCCTCTTTTTATCTGCATATCTTGTCCATCTGCACATCTTCAACCCCCTCTCTTTCCTCTTCAGCATCCTCTTTTCACTCTTCCCTGAATGCCCTTCCTCACATCTGTCACTTCACCGCCCCCCAACATGCACTGCACTCCCTCAAATATAAGCACCTTAATTTCTCTTACTTTTACCTTGCAAATATTTTGACATCAGTGTACCCTCTTCACACACATTTCCACAAAATCATGGACCGTGTTCATGAGGTTACTGGAATCAGCCACAGGCTGGGAGTGGCTTACAGGACCCATTCCACCCTGCGGACAGGTGACAAGGACAGGATGTGCACTGTCGGACTCTGCAAAGAAAAGGAACAGACTCTGGTCTGTTTAATATTGGAGAGGAGTGCGCACTGTTTTCCTCAACAGTGAAAAGGAACCTGGACTGTGTAATCCAGTGATAGAAAGGAAACAGGCATGGTTATGCTCCGGAAATGGAACGTATGCACACAGTTGTGTTTCATAAAACAAATGAATGGACACTGTTTTATTAAGTAATAGAATGGAATGTGCACTCTTTTATATAGTAATAAAGAGAAACACAGACTGTTCTAGTCAATAATAGCAATTTACAGTGCTTCATTTTGTAACAGAATACTTAACTGCAGATTCGTTTTCAGTGCTTAGTGAAACAAATGAATATTCATTTATATTGCTTAAGGTAAAGAACAGTGCTTCTTTTAATTACTGAATAAAACGGTGCTTAAACCAACGCATACCGCTTTTGAAGTACAGAAGAGTACATGCTTGTTTCAGTGCTATAAAGAGACTGGACCACCGTGCCCCAGAAATTGAACTATGTTAAGCATTAAAGAGAGGAAAGATCATCGTTTTACTGTGTAGTGGAAAGAAATGTGTCATCATGTAATAAGTAATGAAACAAAATGTGTTCTATTTAATGATAGCAATGAATCTGCATTGTTTAATTCAGTAACGAAGAGGTCCTCGTACTATTACAATCAGGAACGAAACGCAATCCGCACTGTTTCATTCTGTAATGAACAGGATACTAGGGTAAGAGGAAACGGGAGCGTGTTTTAAGGGCATCTGTGTAAGAAGGATACCTCTTTTAAGTATGCTCCCTAACAACGGCGGTCTCGAATGCCGAAAAGGTTTCGTTTTCCAAAGTCAACAAACAGCTGCACTAATCAAAAACAAACAAAAAAAGAACCCCGCCGAGTTATTTGGGATAATATGGTTCCTGCGCAACTACGTGTCGAGAATGCTCGTTCTAGTCGGCCCTCACTGCTGAGGGTGCTTGGCCTCTGTCAGACAACTAAAGCGCTCTCTTCCAGGACGAAAAACAGCTGAGATCTCAGGCGCTGTGACTTGCTTTCTTCTTGTCCATCATACAGTGTTCTCCGTTTTACAAGAATGGCAACCAGTACCAACACAGTATCCGAGGATCTCATTCAAAATCTGGCTTACTAAAAAGAGGCTGTTCTAAACTCTAAACCCCGACTCCAGGTCGACGTCAGTGACAGATTTGTAAAATGTCTTAAGATAATCACGTTTTTTCCAGATTTTTTTTTTTTTGCAGTTTTATATAGCGCGAACTCGACCCGAAGGTATCAGAGCGCTTTACATGAGCACCAGTTGCATTACAGACAAACATTCATATTTTAGGGACAGGGAGATTAAGTGATAAGCCCAGAATCACAGGGTGCTTGAGCCTCCAGCTAGACTCGAACCTGGTTCCCTAGCTTCAAATTCGGCCACCCTAGCCGTTAGGCCACATCCTCGGGCTTCACACGTCCACTTGTGTGCGTACAGGGAGGAGTAAAGCTACAAACCAAACTTGGATTTAAAGGAAAATGGAAGCTACACTGGGTGAGGCTTTGCCTCAGCCCAACCTATTTTGAAAATGCAGCAGCTATTGAAGGAAGGTAGAGTAACTGAGCAAAACCTTAGTAGAAAATAATACATCCAGTGGGACACTGTTAGCACTGCCGATGGCGAAAAAACACCTTGCAAACATCAATGAGACATGATGTGTCCGGGGCCACCAGCGCCCCTTGTGCAATCTAAGAGGACACTCAAAGGGGCTTGACACAAGTGAAAAGTAACTCAAAGAGCAGCAAAGACATAGGTGCGTTACTCACTGGTCAGAATAAAGTCTCAGCTGCGAACGTTGTCTGTGTAAATACACAGCGGTGCCAGAGTATGTGGGTGATAAGGAGCAGCGGCATAAATAGACCTTTCAGACGGGTCCTGCAAGTCATTAGCATAGCATCTGGACCTCACTTGGGTATAAGTGCATGTGGACGGGGTTAACCCTTAATTGTACACAAAAACCTCTCGCAAACTAGGCCTGCTATACTGAAGAGCAAACAGAACATCAACTATCCTAATCCAAACGGCGCAAAATAAAAATATTCCATGCGGCCCCATAGATTTCACCTGGTAGGCCTACTCTGATCACGGAAACAAGTGATGAGGCACATCCTGTCCGTGTGCTCTGTGGAAACATAAGATCTGTAAAATATGCTGCAGTCGCGCCTCGCAATACTGGGGGGGTCGCGCGGGGGAGTAAAAATAAAGTTTTAAAAAAAACTTAAACTTACCTGACCGCCGGGCGGATCCGCGCCGCCTCTGCTGTCTGCTCCTGGGCCGGGGTCCGGTGCGTTGCCGTTGGCGCCTTCTCAATCTCACGTCTTCTGTGTGAGTGGCTGGCAAGTGGCAACCCCTCTCGCTCTCAGCCAATTCTGGCGCTGCCAGCAGCGCCTGGATTGGCTGAGGGCAGGGATACTCCCTGCCCATTAGGAGACCGGGGGCTGCGCATGAAGCAACCATCGATCTCTTAAGGGGAAGGCTAGTGCGCATGTTCGGGCTGATCGTAAAAATGATCAGCCCAAAAACGAACATGCGCACTATTGCGCTGTCATTCAACCGTGACAGTGCTGCCGCAGCCCCACCCCTTCAGCGTCCGTGTTCTACTTCTGAGGCTAATTCCAATCCGGAGTCCTGATTGCTGCAATTAGCGTCAGAAGTAGAACGATTAGTGGGGCAACGCCCCAACGCCCCTAATGAACGCACCGCCCCTGGTGAATGTCAATTTGGGAACAAGCAAACAAACGTCACTCACACTGAATACATCTAGAGCCTGAAGGTGACCAATCCCCTGCACCATGCTGAATGCTTTGGTGGGCGGAAGCAAAATGTGAATTACAGTTGAACAGATCAATGGCGGAATAGGGCAGACCGAAAGTGCTGAATCTATGTATTTTTCTTAGGAACTGTTTGGAAACCCTAAGGTCCTTTCCATGATAGCTGCTGAGCAACCGATCACCTTTTATTTGTGCTGAAGGTTCTGAGTAGCTGTTTTAGCCTGTAGAATCTGTGATGGAGCTAGAATCAACCATCAGGAAAAACATAAGTGCATATATCGCCACAAGAAAATCAGCCAGTGATCTAGTCATCGGCACAGAAGCCATAGATTTAAGAACGAGAAACTCAACATGATATTTGGTGATGATAGTATTGCTTCCACTTCGAGCATGCCTTAAACCATCAAAAAATATTTAAATGTTTTGCTTTTGAGTTTCCCATTCTTAGAGCCAGTTGTTACTGTGTTGGGAGATTTAGCGGCAGGTATTTTACACAAGCAATTTTTGTTGCAAAGTTTTTTTGTTTCAGCACTAAACCTGCCAGTCCTAAACTCATAAACACAAATATAGAGTCACTGTGAGTCACGGGAACTAAGCAAAACTGTGGGGCTTATTTATGAGCCCCGGAGTCACTTTTGCGCCGCCGTTGCATCACTTTTTGTGACGCAGTGGCAGCATAAAATATGCGCCATGTTGCGCCATATTTACGAAGTGACGCATCTAGGCAGATGCGTGACTTCGTAAACCCCTGCGCTACATTATGCCTGCGTCAGGTAAAATGTATGCAGGGTGGGCCTACCCCAGCAAGAAAGGGTTGTAGGAGTGGCACAGTGAAATCTATAGGATTTCACTGCGCCACTTCTAGGACGCCAATGCGTCAAAGCCTTACGCCTGCCTCATGGCAGGCTTAAGGGTGACGCAGGCCCTTTCATTTGGGGCTTGCCCCATGTGAAAGGACACATTGCTGGAGTTGCGTCTGTTTTCAGACACACCCCAGCAATGCACCACTTTTGCGCAGATTGATACATCAGTAATACTGACGTATGTGTCATTCCTTGCGACATGATGCGTGATACAGTAAATATGACGCATCCATCATGTCACAAGGAGGGCGCACTGAGAAGTGTTGCATCGCTGCTTTCACGCAGCGATGCAACACTTCTCATAAATGAGGCCCCGTATTCTTATCTATGTGTCAGGTGGTGGTGTGGACGACACAAGACCATTTTTAGTTTAAACATCTCAAAAATAGAACAAGATCCCGCTGGGAATTCATCAAACACAATATTATCTGCATTTTAGGAGATCATCAAAAAACAGATAGTTTGCATAATGTTCTGCTCAGCCACCCACTCTTGTCGCTGTCTGTTGCTATTTTTGCTGTTTGATGTTCTTAAAAAGCATATTTAGAAAACTAGAGTAACCCAAAAGAGTGGAAAGAGAATCCACGTAATTCGAAAGTAAATACACAAAAGGTTCCCTTTTTTAAACGATAATTACCCCCACGCCCTAGGAGAAAACTTCCAAGGCGTGGGGTCATTAGGAAAAAGAAAACAATGTTAAACGTTTGTTGGACGGCCGTCAAAACTGATGGGGTCTGTCGACCAACCTTTTTGTACCTTGAAGGTAACTACGGTGATGGAGTATCATCCATCAACCTAAAAATTAGGCCCTTTGTCTATAATGGATCGACTACAAGGAAAGTCAAAACCTGAAGTAATCATCCCAGGTGCATAACTTGATGTATAGTCCCTACTGCAACTCTGGTTTCACACTACTTTGAAACATTTCATATCAAGAACAACATCATTTGGCAGGCAATTGAAAGCATCCACAATCCTCCACAAGATGAAGATGTCTAGTGCTAATCATTAGACAAGAGTGTAAGTGGATAGAACACACCAACTCTAAAGAGTACGGCTTAAATAACCTAGAGAAGTAGAATTCCATAGGTACAGTTTAATCCAATTCCATCAGTTTCAATACATCTAGTTAGATATGTCTTGTGGTTCTCTGTATATGATGTTTTGAACACTCTACTTGATTTTATTATTAGATAACCATACGGATGATATGTCTCTTAAATTGTGTTTTTTCATTACTCCTTTTGGATTTTTTTCTTTAATTCTCTGATGAATAATTTATTTTAAAGTAGTTCCTAATGCGTCTTTTTGGTACAATTCAATTTACCCGGTAGGAGTTTTTTTTATACTCCTTGGTACATACTCCCAGCCCTGAGCCATTAGGGAGCAGCCTTTATTCTGTTAGTCTGTCTTCAGGGTTCATATGTTGGCAATTTCTTCTCTTTTAGAGCATCTTTTTACCTAGCACCAATTTTAAAGGTTAAAATCTCTATTTTTTTAATGTAATATTTCAGAAATATGTTCCTTCTGTTCCTTAAAGTATCTCTCACATACAGACATTTTGGCTTCCGAGACTTTCCATTGCTCTCAATTTCATTTGTGCAACGTTTGGCTGAACTTTGTGGGATTTTGTTCCTCGGCCTTATTTGAACTTTGAACCTCAATTAAACTGCTTCCTTCCCCAGCCTAATTTTAATTTCGAACAGTATTTAGGGTTTGTGCTGTCTTCCTAACTCTAGTGAGTGACTACCAAAGTACAATATTGGTCCACTGATTTCAACTTTTCCTTGTACACAATTTATTCTGCATTCTTTCCGATAACACTCCCTCTTTCGGATCCTGATATAATTTCATTTCCAGTAGATATTGCAGTTGCATTTACATGTGTATTTCTTCCTATGCACTCGATTGTGCACATCTCTTACTATAACCCTCATACAATGTGCTAGTACAAGTTGATGGTATCAATGGAACGGTGTGGTTTCATGTCCCCAAGTAAAGGTGTTAACACTCCTAACAACCCTTGTAGGTGGTCACTCACAGTCACTCACATATTTGTTTTAGAGTTTATATAGCGCGAACTAGACCCGAGACATCGGGTATCAGAGCGCTTTACATGAGCACCAATTTCATTACAGATGGACACATTCATTTTTGTTAGGCATGGGGAGATTAAGTGATTTGCCCAGAATCACAGGAAGCTGAGTGTCGTTGCCGAGACACGAACCCGGTTCCCCAGCTTCGAGGTCGACCGATCTAGCCGTAAGGCTACATCCTCTCCCCAGATCCTGCATGAAGAGTTAGAGCAATGTTTGGGACACTATTGCAGATAGTTGATTGTAAGAATTTGGATTATTATGTGGGGCAGGTGACTACCCACCTCAAGAAATAATCACAACCCTTGTTAAGGTGAACTGATAGCTATGGCACAGAGCAGACAGGCTATGGACAATGTGTATACTATTTATGCAGCACCTAAACAGTAATAAAGTCAAAATGCAAAACAATAAAAATCCCAAACCAATTTAGGAAAATAGAGTAAAATCTAATAAACAAAGTGACACCAATCCAGCATGGGAAATCACAGATATGACGTTTTAAAGTTTTAAGAAGGAATATCATCAAGAAGCATAAAGTGCCATTGTTAGTCAATGGTTGTTGTAGAACGTGACCTAGTCGTGATTTGAGGCCAACTGTGTTGGTACACGGGTTGGGTACATCAATCGGGTTCATCCCAGGCAATCAATTTACTTTCTGACTTTAATTCTTTAATCCCAATCCACCAAAAGACACTTTTAAAGCCCACCCAGGACCCCAGAGGAGGCAATTAAAGACTCACAGTCGGTAGAGGCCAGCTACAGGGTCCAGTCCAGGTCCAGTTACCACTGGTTAGCTACACAGTTGCATGAAAAAGCATATTGTAGCTTGTTGTGTCCCTTTAGCTTTAACAGGCCCTTTGAATCTATTTCTTTGTTCTGGGTGCAAGAGGGAGCAGGCCCAGTCCTTCAGAGCACCTCTCAGGTCACAGATCGCAGGTCCGGTCCTCTTCAGTTCTTTCCCAGGTCACAGATGGCAGGTCCGGTCCTCTTTTGTTCTTTCTCAGGCCCAGGAGTGTTCTGAAGTAGGTGCCTAGAGATGCCAAATGTATGCACTGTATGAACTAATTGTTGGCAATGACACCTGGGCATGATCTAACCAATGAGGTAAAACTTTAGTGGGCCAACCCTACATACTTTGGGCCTTTCTGAATTGGCAAACGTCTTTGGCCACGCTCAACTTGGGCTCTACTGTCTGGGGGTGTGTACTATGGTAATCCTAGTATCCTTACATATCTAACACCAAAATCAGTTTGAAGCAGCACATGTACCCCCAATAAACCCTAATGACAGATGTCTGGTAGAATAAGAAAGGGGTTTCCAACAACCAGAGAGTAGATACACAAGAGTTGTTTTGGAATCCTATTTCCCTTCCTTTGAAGTGTGCCCCCAGTATTGTATGTAAAACTCAGCAGATCTGTTAAGCAGACTGTCATACTCAAGCAGAATTGGAAACTCTAATTTCAAAAAGGATACTCACAGCCCTCACCCTGCATATTCTGGGTGGTTTAAATGAGTCGTCTCTGTTATTCAGGTCATCCTATTGTTTGCTCCTGGGAAGCATTTCACACATATTCAAATGCTAATTACTGACTGGCAGCAGTGAGAGAGCAATTGAGGATTTAGCCTCCAGGAACTCCAGGCAGGGAAAGGTAACTTTTTAAAAGTTGTTTTTACTCCATATTTAATAAGAATCTGAATTAATAAATGAATTGGATGGATTTTTAATAAAGGGTTTATTTTGACAGGTCGAACCGCAGTTTTTGCACTGCTACAGTTAGGCTACATTGGAAGGCCTGAAGCCACGTTTGCACTGCCACTGTAGTGGGACAATAGGTTCAATAGGTCACTAGTGACATGTAACTTCCAGGCTCTGGGTACATCCTGTTCCAGGCGCTGAGCAGGTGCGGGGGTCGGGGGTCGGGAGTCTGACTCAGGGGTCAGTCTGAACAGGCTAATTCTGGGGTTTCCGTGGAGTAGATCAAAAGAGCCAAGCCTTGAGATTCTTCCAGAACTCGAGGAGTGAGATGGAGATGTGCTGCGAAGGTTGTTCCATGGTTTGGCTGAGAAGTATGAGAATGAGTGGCCTCCATTTCTGCTTCTGTGGATGCGGAGAATGTGTCGAAGGAAGAGTGCTGCATATCAGAGTGGTCTGGTAGTCGGTGGAAGTTCAGGCAGTGGTTGAGATATGTGGGACCGGTGCTCTGCAGGGTTGAGTATGTTTGTCAGGAGTTTGAAGTGGCAGACTTTCTGTGCTGGGAGCCAGTGGAGCTCTCTGAGATGTGGTGTGATAAGGGTACATTGTGGAAGGTCAAGGATAAGTCTGGCGATGGAGTTCTGGATGGTCTGGAGTTTGTGGTGGAGGAGGGTGGATATTTCTGCATAGAGTGTGTTGCCATAATCCAATATTGTCATGATGAGAGCTTGTGTGATGTTGCGTCTGGAGTTCTGGGGGAGCAATTTGAAGATCCTGCATAGAATATGCAGGATAAAGAAGCAGGAGGATGATACTGCATTGACCTGTGATGACATGGTGAGTTTTTTGTCTACAGTGATTCCCAGGTTTCTTGTGTGGTCTGTGGGCATTGGTCTGGGGCCCCACTCTGATGGCCATCAGAAAGAGTCCTAGGGTGAGTTCTTGTTCCTGAACATCAGCATCTCCGTTTTGCCGGTGTTGAGATTCAGGCAGTTTCTTCTCATCCAGTCGTCCACACTGGTCATGCAGTTATTGAAGATGATTTTGGTTGAGGTAGTGTTGTCTGAGAGGAATAAGATGAGCTGTGTGTTGTTGTCATAAGAGATAATGGTAATTCTGTGTGATCTGATGATGATAGTGAGTAGTGTCATGTATATGTTAAATAAGATGGGGCTGACTGATTATCACTGTGGGAGTCCACATATGACTTACTTGTATTTGGAGGAATAAGGAGGCAGTCTTACTCTTTGAGTTTTCCCTGTGACAAAGGAGGCTATCCATTTGAGCGCTCGTTCCTGGGTTATATGTCCTGTAGTCTTGCGACGAGTGTGTGGTGGGAGATGGTGTCAAAGGTTGTGGAGAGGTTGATGACAGCTGCTAGTTCACCCTGGTCCAGTATGGTCTGGATGTCATCTGTGGCTTCGATGAGGGCTGTCTCATGATGTGGCTGCTGTGAAAGTTGGATTGAGAGCTGTCCAGGAGTTTACAGAGTTCCAATTCGCTGGTGATTTGTTTGTTGATAGCTTTCGCCATGACATTGGCCAAGAAAGGTAGTAGCCCGATGGGTTTGTAGTTGCTAAAAATTCTGGGGTCAGCTATTGCTTTCTTTATTAGAGCATTGACTTCTGCGTGTTCATTGCTTTCTGGGTAGGTTGTGGTTTCTATTGAGCTATTGGCAATCAAGGTGAGTCTTTGGCAGATTATGGTTCCTCCTAAGTAGAAAAACTGGTGGGGGCATGGTTCGGAGGGGGCCCTTGAGTGAATAGTCTTCATGATTGAGCTTGTGTCCTGATAGGTGAGTGGGTTCCAGTTGGTCAGGTGTATGTCTTCGGTATAGGTGGGGATGGTTTAGGTGATGAGGTTGGTTGGCTGGGGGTCAAAGTTACTGTAGATCCTTGCGATTTTGTTATGGAAGAAGTCTGAGAGATTATTGCAGAGTTCTTGCAAAGGGATTATGTTTTTGGTTGAGACTGTGGGGTTGGAGAATTCTTTGACAATTGTGAATAGTTGCTTGTAGTTGTTGGAGCTGGGTTCGATTCCTGCCACTAAGGCTCTCTTCTATGTTTCCCACAGTTGGAGTTGGTGTTGTTTGAGGTAAGTTAAATATACCAATCGAGAATATACCAATTCGACAAGGTTTAAAAGGGGGGTACAGGCACTTTACCATTGTTTAGCAGGATTAAAGTGCACAGAGTTCTAAAGTCAGGAAAGATATAGTGTCCAGGGAAAGGCCAAAAATGCGGAATGACCATGCAGAAAAGGTGGATTTCCAACACTTATGTTAAAGCATCAAATGGTGAAGGGCGTGTTGTGGTATAGCAAGTGCAGTGGATTGCACCTTTATTAAACTGAGTCCAGGCTGGTGATAAATGTTGGAGTTCGAACAGTGCTTGAAAATACACACAATCCGGATTGGAGTGTTTTAGGAGTATTCTTCTTGTCAACTACCATTCCATCATTTATATGGGTCACGATGGGGGTTGCCCAAATAAATAATCTAAGGAGTTTGTACATTTAGTTAAAGCCTTAGGTTTGTCATAGTGAGGATGTTCTGAAGCTTTTTTGTGTAACTGTTGTGCAAGAATGATCAGTTAGAGGCTGATTTATACATTTCATATTTTTCATGTTTTATGTATATTGAAATGACCAATAACTATTATTAAACTGAAAAAGGATTAAGTATATTTACTCAGACGTGTTCTGTGCATTTCTGCACAATTGATAACTAAGCCTCTTGTTAGAAGGCCATGCATTAACTCAGTGATTTTTCAAGATAATGTAAGTGCTTTTGATGGGAAAAAGAACACACAGACCCCTTCTGCGTCAGTGCAGTGCAGAGAACTGACTCATGATACTTCCCCTGAGCCTTTTCTAACATGAGACATGAGGGTGGTGCTCAAATTAAACAAGGACAAATATGGTTTACCCCCATGTACTCTAGGAAGAGTTTGCTCACTTAATTAAAATCCATTCTTTAACTTCCGCCATTTTAGATCTGTAGCAGCCCATAACATTCTGAATTCAATATGTTAAAATTAAATCATCCTTGAAGCTTCTGCAACCTGCTTTAGTTCTGCAAAGAGCGTCAATTCCAGCAGAGCATGTTAGACACACATGCTGGCACTCCAACAAGAACACCCCTGCACCATAGCCATATGGTTGGTAATGTATTGCTACTTCGACAGAACATTTCTGGCCTCAAACAACCATCCCTCACAGAGCCAACTAACCAACTTACTCATACACCACCTACCTAACAAAGCCCCAAAGCCATATTGGTGCTTTGCTATTGATGCCTCATGAGCACACTTCCTTCTTAATCAACTGCCCCTTAAGTAAATAAAATCTATACCGTTTGCAAACAATGCCATCCCAACAGCACAGACACCGCAGGAAGACAAACGGACAACTATTATGCCTACCAAATCCTTAAAGACAGTTGGTCCTAGACTTATTTATATACAGACAAGTTGTAAAGGTTTTTATAGTTCGGAAAACACATTAGATATGCATATGATTGGCATAATAGTCACGAGTACATTCAAAATTCACAAACATGTGCATCCTTAAATGACAATGGCACCCATTATTTCTGCAAAAGTGACTGATTTATTTATATTTTACTGGCACTTTTTGGTAAACAGATCACCATATACAATAACAAGATGAAAGGTTGCTCCAAGGGGGAGTGAAAAAGAAAAAGCGTGCTCATGTGTCAGATAGATAAGATAAAAAGAAGGGAATCAAAGTCGGGGTACATTCAAAAGTTCATCAATTGCAATCATTATACATCGCGAAAAACTGGCTATAGTTTACAGTGACGCCAGTTTATCCGGCCCTGCCCCTCACGGGTTATTCTAAATGTCACTTATGATTTTCCAAAAGGCTGCACAGAGAGATATCATCTGTGGATTGGGCAGGGCAGGGGTAGTACTGGGTACAGGCCCACTTGGGAGAGAGTGTCGACGTTTCGACCCTGGTGCATAGAGGGTAAGTTACATCCTCAGCTTACGGGTCTTCTTCAGGACAGGGGGATTGGAGACAACCTGAGGGTACAATCATATATTCGGTTTTAATGCCACAATAATTGAATAATATACGGAAGCAAAAAGATTGCCTGTCTTACTGACCTATATGTAGGTGCCAGTGGGTATGGTCAGATCACAGCCCCGTGTGGTGGGTAGTCTGTAAAGGAAGGAGCGCATAATAAACTATTGTTCATGGTCGGGTGCAAAATAAAAGCCAAGGAAGTAGGTCAAAAACCTATCTTACCCGCACCGTAGTTGCGGCGTAGCGTGATTAATTCTTAATAAGTTGTGGTTGCCAAAGTTATTGAAGGAAATAGTTCATCAAGGGTGAGTGAATCGCCCAAAAATGATCTGTGAACAAAAACACAAAAGCGGACTCTACATTAGTCCTAAGATTCGCCGAGCGGAATAGTTTCCACAATGGAGAGGCACTCCAAAAATGAGAATTACCTTGGTCTTCAAGATTACGTGCAGCCCGGGGGATCCATGCCGTACTCAACTAGTCAAGGCATGCGAGTGCACCAACGCGGCTAAATATAGAAATACAAGCCGCCGAACGGCGCGTGCACGTTGCCGTCAGACGCGCTACAGCAGGCAGACGCGCGACGGCCTACCTCCCGCCTGGAGACCGGAAAGCGGTAATAGAAAACATACTCAGTGCCCCGGTACAGCTCAAGAGAGGGGTCCTGTTTCAAAATCCTGGGCGGTCACATAATTCTCCATTGGAACCATACATAACATCACGTTTGTGACAAAACTAGTGTGATAACAGACATCAATAATAGAATACAAAAACAGACAATAGTGCCAACAGAAATTAAAAGGAATTGAATCCAGTGTATTATACAATATATACAAAGGTTAAAAAATATAACTCCATATGTGCAAATGAATGTTCACAATCAAATTATCATATGTACAAAAGATCGGGGCACATAACAGAATGCCTAGCCATTGTTTAATGTTGCAACTTGTCTGGTGATTTCCTCATATTCGTTCAGACCCTTTACAACAGTATCAAAAACATGTATCCATTTACACTCACGGACACTAATCATGTTGGCAAAGTTACCCCCCCTTGGGTTGGTCCTCACTTTCTCAATTATCCACCACTTCAGACTCTCAGCCGAGTGTCCAAACATATTAAAGTGATCCACAAGGGGTGCTCCCTGTACATTGCAATGTATTCTACTGCAATGTTGCAGTATACGGGCCTTCACTTTTTGTACTGTCTTGCCAATATACATGAAGTCGCATGGGCAGACTATGGCGTAAATTACTCCCATAGAGTTACAATTAGTGTGATCCTGTAGTGTGTGTGTGTGTAGTTATTGTAAGTAAGTTATTGTCTGTTTTTGTATTCTATTATTGATGTCTGTTATCACACTCGTTTTGTCACAAACGTGATGTTATGTATGGCTCCAATGGAGAATTATGTGACCGCCAGGGATTTCGAACAGGACCCCTCTCTTGAGCTGTACCGGGGCACTGAGTCTGTTTTCTATTACCGCTTCCCGGTCTCCAGGTGGGAGGTAGGCCGTCACACGTCTGCCTGCTGTAGCACGTCTGATGGCAACGTGCACGCGCCGTTCGGCGGCTTGTATTTCTATATTTAGCCGCGTTGGTGCACTCGCGTGCCTTGACAAGTTGAGTACGGCATGGATCCCCATGGGCTGCACGTAATCTTGAAGACCAAGGTAATTCTCATTTTTGGAGTGCCTCTCCATTGTGGAAACTATTCCGCTCGGCGGATCTTAGGACTAATGTAGAGTCCACTTTTGTGTTTTTGTTCACAGATCATTTTCGGGCGATTCACTCACCCTTGATTAACTATTTCCTTCAATAACTTTGGCAACCACAACTTATTAAGAATTAATCACGCTACTGCCGCAACTACGATGCGGGTAAGATAGGTTTTGACCTACTTCCTTGGCTTTATTTTGCATCCGACCATGAACAATAGTTTATTATGCGCTCCTTCCTTTACAGACTACCCACCACACGGGGGGCTGTGACCTGACCAGACCCACTGACACCTACATATAGGTCAGTAAGACAGGCAATCTTTTTGCTTCTGTATATTATTCAATTATTGTGGCATTAAAACCGAATATATGATTGTACCCTCAGGTTGTCTCCAATCCCCTGTCCTGAAGAAGACCCGTAAGCTGAGGATGTGACTTACCCTCTATGCACCGGGGTCGAAACGTCGACACTCTCTCCCAAGTGGGCCTGTACCGTACTACCCCTGCCTAATCCACAGATGATATCTCTCTGTGCAGCCTTTGGAAAATCATAAGTGACATTTAGAATAACCCGTGAGGGCAGGGCGGATAAACTGGCGTCACTGTAAACTATAGCCAGTTTTTTTGCGATGTATAATCATTGCAATTGATGAAGTTTTGAATGTACCCTGACTTTGATTCCCTTCTTTTTATCTTATCTATCTCACACATGAGCACGCTTTTTCTTTTTCACTCCCCCTTGGAGCAACCTTTCATCTTGTTATTGTATATGGTGATCTATTTACCAAAAGTGCCAGTAAAATAAATCGGTCACTTTTGCAGAAATAATGGGTGCCATTCTCATTTAAGGATGCGCATGTTTGTGAATTTTGAATGTACTCATGACTATTATGCCAATCATATGCATATCTAATGTGTTTTTCGAACTACAAAAGCCTTTACAACTTGTTTGTATATAAATAAGTCTAGGACCAACTGTCTTCTATATCAATTGATACCCAGGTCCGTGGACATTTTCTTGGGTTACCCCTTATGCTATAATGGTTACCAAATCCTTAAAGCACATGCACCCATGCACAAAGTACATTACTAGGTTAACTTGCAGGATCACCCAACTGAAAAAATACCAAAAAGTCACAAGGTTTTACTTCGACTAGTCTAATGTACACTAACTAAACACAAAACTACCATCAATACGGTCAAGTACAAATTCCAGAACCATACAGAGTGGATACCCACAGTCGAAGAACTATATGAGGGCATACAAATGACAAAGGTGCAGTATATAAATGCTGCTAACATATCATAACATAATAGCATATAATAACTTATTCAGACGAGTGTTCTGCATAAAATGCAAGCGAGTAGTTTGGTTTTCTTTAGCCAAGACAAGGAACTCTGCATCTGATAAGTGTATTACACTGTCGAAACTAGAACTAACAGTGGAACCTTCCAATTGCCAGCACCTAACCTATATTTACTCCCTTGTCATATCCCTACAATACAGATTGGGATCCATGTGCACACAGGATAGCACCCACCGTCACAATGCCCGTTCCCAAAGGAATTGAATAATTCAAAACATCAGCACTGGTGCACCATGCAGTAAAATTCAATCAATAAACATAGTCTGTATCCAAACACAAGAGTTCTTCAATTTTTTCATTTCTTTTATTCCATTTTCATTTGACGCTGATAAAAACACAGAGTCCAGCTCAAGTGACTCAACAGACAGTACAGCCGACGCGTTTCGTCCTAATAGAGGACTTCTTCAGGGCACAAAATGATGGTAGGATCCGACATTGCCATCGTATTACAGACCATAGAATTCCTCATGGAAAAATGTTTCTCATCCGAATTGTTTCTTCAAAGTATCTACACGTAGGTCCAGGTAGTAAAGGGCTAACACCACTTAGTGAAGCTGAAAGTATACAGGAAAGCACCGCTAGACCAGAGTGAGGCTGTAATAATCGACGAGAGTACCCGGAACATGTAGCAGCAAGAAGTTAGACTGTGTTAAAACAGGAAATGGATACTTCTAAAGGGATTTATTCACTATACCGGTTCCTAGATCCCTGTATATGATGAAATGAATTACCCATTTCAGTTTGAACAGCAATACTTTATGCTGTATAAGAAAAGCAGTGGGCGAGAAAAACATGGAAAGGAGCTTTGATCTGCTGCAAGGCTAGATTACCAAAACCCAAGTGTATGTTTGCAGGTCTGTACAGTAGAATAGTGTGGGAAGAATGCCTCTTTGCTCAATCATTTCTCTTATGGCAATATTTACGACTAAGGGCCAGATTTATAATTTGACATATGGTACTCCTTCCATAAGGATGGCAGATGATATTACCTCCTCAATCCTGATGGACTTGATCCAGTGTTCAGGAACTGTCAAGTTTTACCATATGGACACAATTCAAAAACCCCAACAGTCCCTCATACGCTGGGTGAGTTTAAATCAATCTTACCATTTTGGTCATCCTAATTATCCTTTCTTGGTGATGAGTCTTTATAAGCTAATCAGGGTTTTGCAAATAATATCAGAATTTCAATATAAGAATAATAATTTCATATAACTAGATCAATGACACTAATAATGACAATAATGAAATAATGAATAATGAAAGTTCAAAATGCTTTTTCTAAATAAATGTGAAATGCTCATCAAGTACAATACAACTCGAATCTTAGGTCCTCACACAAGAAGCAATAGAAAATGGGCATTAATAATACATCTCAATTATCAGCGCAATGAGTGAGTGGACAGGCGTAGAGACAAAAGAATAAAGACATTTGCAAATAGATTTATGCAAATTCAGATTATCATACTAACCAATCATTAAGATTCAAGGAAATCTGGTAAGCTACCCTCTGGCCATGAGAGTAAGCAAGGCCCCTCAAGAAGAATTAAGGAGCAAAGTCAAAGAGTCAGGATCAACAGAACAACAGCCAGCCCATAGAATTTAGGAAAGCAGCAAATACAGCTCTCTCCTCTCTCAAAGTAAGGGAAACGCACCTACTAACCCCACCCCTTAGTACTGTTAGTTATACCCCAAATTCACTAAAGATACAACCCTCATTGTGTCATCTCACATAAATTCGCACTCTGTAATTGGTCAAAAACAAGGGGTGTTCAATCACACCACTCTCGATGTGCCTTACTCCAAAATATCCCTATTGTTCTAACTATGCACACTGTAATCACTTCCAACAGAGGAAACTCTAATATTGAGATTCCCTGTTTGCACATCTCTCCATTTCACTCATGTAACATTGTATTATAACAAAATGTCCTCATGCTCTGCTCTGCAAGGAAGTTCCGTCTTTCTGCTTATCACTTCCTTCTCTGCGCAACCTTGGCCATTCATCAGAAGCTTGCGAAGGACAGCTCACAGTGTTCTTTCTCACCTCTCTACATTTCTAGTATATTCCTGTTAACTCTAAAATGTCTCTCGGGCCTTTTCTGTAGGCAGCCAACTATACTTCTAGGAAAGACAAATACATGCATTAATCATCACTTTATAAACAAAATTCTACTATCAAGCGCACTTTGAATGTTTTTCCTTTGCTTTCCTTTTCTTTATGCACTTCACATTTATTCTCTATCTATTAGTGAAAAAATAAACTCTCGACTTTCGTCTTATTTTCTACATTAGTCATGTGCATTTGCGGCCTACTGTGCTCTCCCAGCACGCGCTTACGCAGTTCTTATTTTGTCCCTTTTTAGTTCTATCTTATTAGATTCAGAAGTTTATTGATTAGTATTTGACACACTGAGGGGTTCAATCCGAGCAGGTTGTATTTCACGAAAATCCTGCTCCATCAATCCCCCCTTTGATGGCGACTTAAGCCATCATAAAAACACAACCCAAAAATCTGATTGTCATCATTTATACTATTTAGAGAGCAGCAGTTCTCTTTTGTTTCAACATAACTCCATCTATATCTTTTACTATTTCATAGTAATTTCCTCTTCTGTCTTCCAATTGTGTTTCTTCTCTCTTCCTCTTTGTTGCTCTCCGTTTAGTATCCAGTGTTTTTTTCTTGCATTTGCAACACTTATATATTAACATCAGCATTAGTATCCCTGTAGCTACAGCAATTATAAGCTTTCGTATATCTCCTAAGAAGCTATTACAAACAGTAGCGAACCAATTACCTACTGAGTAGAAACCCTTACCAAGTCTCTCCCAAGCACCATCAACTTTCAGTTCAGTTAAATCTTCCCGCAAATGTGTAATATTATTAATATATCCCTCCAGACTCTTACTTTTATCAGGGATATAAGTGCAACACTGTTGAATTTTTAACATACTACAGACTCCGCCCTCTTTCGCCAATAATACATCAAGAACAAGTCTATTCTGTAAGACCATAGATCTTATAGCAACCATTTCTGTATCAATCATTAAAAACCCACCAGCAGTGTCTGTTGATAATCGATCAACCACTGTGGACAATTTTCTAATTTTGTGTGAATTGAGAATTGCCCCAACTGAAGGTATCCATGCTCCAAAAATATGACCCACAATTTCTGCGGCACTAATTCCTCTTTTATTTCATGTTAATCCATTCTTCTTTTCACTGATTCCATGATTCTTATCTGAGTAATACACTTTAGGAAAAACTATCCCCATATAACAACCCCCATACCAATGTGCAGGCAACCTATAATAGGCATTCTTACCAGACACATAATATATTCCAGGGAAAACAGGATCTGTACCACCTCTTATTCCCCATCCTCCCTTAATTAAGAAAACATGATCACATTCACTGGAACCAATGGAATAATTGTTAAAATCTGTTTTTAATCTAAGTAAGCAAAGCTTTCCCCTATGATTCCAATCCAGAGTCATTGCAGCATATGTCTCACCCTTCTTATAATCACCTTCTCTGAAAGCCCATGGAGGTACACAGGACTTTTGTTCAGCAGCTTTTTCCTTAAAACACTGTCTTCTAGCTTCTACTAAATTGATAAACTCAATCTCTTCTTGACGTAAACTACATGTTAAATTATTCCGATGTGCATACACAGTATCTATTGTTTTAGTCGTATGGAAAAATTCACCCATGTATTCTGCTTTTTTCGCACTATTTACCCTATTCATATTCTTTCTAATTGGCACTTCAGAAAATACTAAAACATAATTGGAATACTAATACTGCAAATTACCCTTTTCATAGAGCCGACTTGTTAAAACACTACACGAAACTACATAAGTTAAAGGCAGGTGATGATAGGTCACCCCCTCAGACACAGACGAAGGTAGTTGCATGCACACATAACAATCTCTCACATCCATAGTGTTAACATATTCATACAACAATTTTGTAAAAACATTTAACAAAAAATCATTAATGGAATTATCTTGATGATATAAATTATAACCTGTTATTTTCTCAATGTTAGTTTGTGGCTTTTCTTTAAGATTTCCCACATCTACTTTTTCACTCAACACACTATTAGTAATATTATTTTTAGTAGGGTACATAAAATAAGGCACAACAACTATTGATGTTAACCAAACAAGCATTAGTAATAAAACACTTATAAAGCAAGCATTAATACATCTACGTTTAAAACTTTGATTTTGATCTCCAGTCTCTAGTAAATTCACCTTTGCCATTTTCTTATTTAAAAAAATCAAAAATGTAAAACTAAAAAACTAAACTAAAAAAAAGAAAAAACCAAAAACATAGTAAAAAATAGTGTATAGTGTATCCAAGCACTTCTTTAGCCTTCTCGCTTCACCCCTCTCTTTGTTTTTTTAAATATCTTCACAGCCTTTAATTCAATTCCAGCTTAGTTTTCCTCACTCTTCTGAGTTCTTTTCAATCTTTTGCACCCCAATTTTTTGACACAGTTCATTTAGAGTGGCTCATAACAATTCTTGTGACTCGACTCTGCAACAGTCTCTTCTCCACATTGATCTGTATTTTCAACTGTTTCAGTCACCACATATGTCCATTCAGGTACTGTGTACTTCTTATTCGGAACTCTTGCTCTTTTTGTTCTTCGAACTGTATCTTCTTCAGAGTCACTCTGTTCGGTTTGACTCGAAACTTCTATTATTGTGTTTGGAACTTTCTCTTCCAGAGTATATTTCAGTCTTTTCACTCCTTTTGGCCATATATCTTGCTTTTTTCACTTGCACGGTTTTACCAGATTCAAGAATCTGTTCACAACTTCTTTTGTTTGCTTCTTTTCTGTTTTGCACTTCTTCTTGAATCAAATTTTCTCCATCATAGGTATTGACAACAGTCTCATAAGACCCAGTAGCTGGTGCCCACTTCATTCGACTTTGTTCAGGCTCAGGCTCGTGCCCTCCTTGACTCTCAGCCTGTTCTTGCTCTTCTTCTTCTGGTCTTTCAAGTGGACTTGGGACTCTTCTTGTGTGACTTGCGTGTATCCAATTCGGTAAGCGACCACACTTCACTGCTGTCGTTATCACCAGTATCACTTGATATGGCCCATGCTAAC
Organism: Calotriton arnoldi; assembly: GCA_963921515.1. Taxonomy (NCBI): domain Eukaryota; kingdom Metazoa; phylum Chordata; class Amphibia; order Caudata; family Salamandridae; genus Calotriton; species Calotriton arnoldi. The sequence continues at coordinate 3,845,149 of CAWUFW010000546.1, read as the reverse complement.
GTGGTTCCAAACACGACTTTCTCAAAATGTTTCTTCACCAGAACCCACTCTCCTGGACTTAGGGCAAGTGCTTGTTCTTGCTGTGTTGTGGTTGCAACTTCTCCAACCTGATGAGACACAGGACGCCCCACATCAGCCAATCCTTTGCAATAATCGAGCACTAGATCATCAGTCATATATATTAATCAGTTGATTTGCTGGGACTATTGGCTGTCTCATTGCTCTCCCCATAATCACTTCATGAGGCGATAATCCAGTCTTTTTTTATCAGGAATACTTCTCAGACTCCTCAAAACTAAAGGAAAAGCATCTGGCCATTTCAGTGCTCTGGACGCACATACTTTTGAAAGCCTTGACTTAATAGTGCCATTAATTTGCTCGATCACGCCTGAAGCTTCTGGTCGATGGGCATAATGTAGTTTTTGCTCAATTTGCAATGCTTCACAAATCATCCGAATTATTTCATTATTAAAATGTGTACCTCTATCTGTTTCTAAAGAGACTGGAAATCCAAATCTAGGCATTATCTCTCTTAGTAGCAATTTAGCAACAGTTAGACTATCATTTCTTCTTGTTGGATAAGCTTCTACCCAGCGAGAGAACAGACAGACCACAACCAACACATATTTTGGACCATTACATGGGGGCAGTACTATAAAATCTGCTTGCAGTCTAGTAAATGGTCCTGCTGCTTTTCCAATTCGTCCCCAACTAACAACTGTCTTTCTACCTGCATTTTGCTGCTAGCAAGTTATACACCTTTGGCAAAGACTTTCTGCAATGACTCTGAACTTTGGGTTGAACCAAGACTGCTTAAAAAGCCTTATCATAGCATCTCTCCCTACATGTGTTAAGCCATGATACATTCTTGCCATCTGAGATAGCAAGCTATCTGGCATTATTGGTCTCCCATCTGTGTACACCCACATTACATTCTCTGCTCTACGTGTACAACCTGCTTTGATCCATGTTTCTTTTTCCTCCTCACTAGCTTCTTCTTGCAACTGTCTAACTTCTTCCCATGTCTCCACAGAAGAGAACATCAGATGACAATTTGCATCAGATTTTTGCGTTTCTTTGTTTATTGAAATTGAATTTTGAGCACAAAATCATGCAATTTGATCAGCATATCTGTTGCCGCTCATCACAAAGTCGTTTCCAGATTTATGTGCCGAACATTTTACCACTGCAATTTCTTTGGGCAATTGTAATGCAACAAGTAAATCCTTCACGTTATTACTGTTCCGGATTGGTGAACCTGATGATATCAAAAACCCACGTTGCATCCACAATTGTCCAAAATTATGCACAACCCCAAAACCATATTGACTATCAGTAAATATAGTTACTCTCAGATTTTTGCCAATTATACATGCTCTGGTCAATGCCACCAGCTCGGAAATTTGAGTAGAACTTATTGCCTTCAAGCATGAAGCTTCAAGAACAATAGCCACTGTACAAACTGCATATAAAGCACGCAGTGTGCCCTTTTCATCTCTCAAGCAAGATCCATCCACAAACATCACACAATCAGATTCAGGCAATGGTGTGTCTTTTATATCTGGTCTTGGCTTTGTACACAATTCAGTTACATCCAGACAATCATGATCTGCTTCGTCCACCACTTCCTCACAATTTGGACTTGGTAACAATGTAGCTGGATTCAGATTCGTACATCTTGTCACAGTCACATTCTCTGCTCCCAGTATCACTCTCTCATACTTTGTCGATCGACTACTCGTAAGATGCTGTGTCCGAGTTCATGTCAGCAAAATCTCAACAGAATGTGGCACAGACACTCTCAATGAATGTCCCATTACAATTGATTCACTCTGCTCCGAACTCCCACAAGTAGCAGCCACTGCTTTTAAACAGCCTGGTAACGCTGCAGCCACTGATCCAAGGAAAAGTATACCACTGGACGACGTGCCATTCCATGCGTTTGTGTTAGGACTGAAAGTGCACAACCATCTTTTTTACAGCAGAATAGTGCAAAGTCCTTACTGTAGTCTGGCATTCCTAATGCAGGTGCTCGACAAAGGCTGTCTCGCAACTCTATAAATGCCCTCATGCATTCTTCATCCAATTCAATTGGATCGACCACATCTTTATGTGTCAATCTCTGTAAGGCTTGGCTGTCAGTGAAAAGCCACTGTTCCATTGTCTGCAGTATCCAACCATACCCAAGAACATCCGAACTTCTTTCTGTGTTCTGGGAGGGCCCATCTGCAAGATCACAGGTATTCGATCTTGTGATACTTTCCTGACTTCTTTTTTAATTTTGTGTCCCAAATATTGAACCTCTTTTTGAAAAAATTGCAATTTAGCAGGTGACACTTTATGCCCACCTACTGCCAAATGGTTCAGTAGAGCACTTGTATCTGTCACACATGCTTCTCTTGTCTTTGATGCAACAAGTAAATCGTCTATATATTGCACCAATACTGAGGCTTCTGGCATTACCAATGACTCCAGATATTTTTTCAAAATCTGATTGAAAATTGAGCGGCTCTCTGTATACCCTTGAGGAACTCGTCACCATGCCAAGACACGATCTCCAAACCGGAATGCAAAAAGATATTGTCTATCCGGATGCAAGGGTATCAAGAAAAACGCTTGGCATAAATGAATTACAGTGAACCACTCTGCATCACAAGGAATCTGATAAAGAATCACTGCTGGATTTGGCACTATTGGACAACAAGGTATCACAATTTTATTGATTTTTCTCAGGTCTTGAACTATCCTATACTTCCCACTCTGTTTCTTAATCCCCATAATAGGTGAATTACAAGGACTCCCTAGTATCTCTTTCAAAATGCCTTGCTCGATCATTTGTTCAACTACAGGCGTCACTCCTGCAATAGTCTCAGGACTCATTTTGTACTGTGGCGTTTTTGGAAATTCTGCACCTTGTTTGACTGAAATTTGAATAGGATCAACTCCTCTCATCAATCCAATGTCTTTCCCTGTAAAATCCCACACATCAGTCATCACTGTATCTCTCAATTCAACCGGAAAATCCTTTGCTGTAAATAAAGGATACAAATCATTCACTTCTGTCCCTTGCCTTGCCATCATCACTTTAAATGCAACATCCTCATCTGGCGTTTGAAAAGCAATGCCATCTGGTGTACAATAGATGGTGCAATTCATTTTACACAATAACTCTCTACCTAACAAGTTTACTGGACTCGTATCACGCACCACAAATCGATGAAGAGCCTTAAACTCTCCAATGTGTACCCTCATTGGTTTTGTCACTGGAATTCTTTTTAGCTGATTTGAAACACCTACACCTTGGATAGTTTCTCCCGAGAGGGGTAGGTTTGGGATTTCCACAGTTCTTACAGTGGAACGGGTAGCACCAGAGTCTACAAGGAATGTAACAACATTACCTTCAATTTCTCCATCCACAAAAGGACTACACTGATCTAACTCTAGGGATGCGCCAAGCATGCACTCCTTGTATTGTGAAGTCATTTGTACATTTTGATTATTAGCAGCTAGTTCTCCCGTATGAAAACCCACATTCGCACTGTATCTTGGTACTTGAGCATTCACATTACCTGGTATTGAGGCTTGAGGTATTTGTACCTGTGTAACTACCTGTTGCTGCTGTTGCTGTTGATTCTTGTTCACCTCATTCTGCATCTGTTGACTAAAATTCTGATTCGTTCCATTGTTTTCTAGGTAAACCCTACACTTGCGTTTCCAGTGTCCAAATTTGCCGCGCGCGTGACCAGGATATTTCTTTTTCATTTCATCCTTATTACCTCTACCTCTGCCCTTTCCTTGAGTAAGAACACCTCCATTCATCATAACACCTCCCATGTTAGAATCTGATCATTTTGAATATTCTGACCTTTTCCTTGAAAACCTGTTTGAGAATAATCCGCAGAATTACCACCTTTCTCTGCTGCTTTCATTTGTGCCCACATTAATTTCTCTTTCAACTTCTTGTGTCTCGATTCAATATCATCCCTACAATATTTTGCATATCGCAGTATCTCATCCACACTTTTATTTTTCCAACAAATCAAATGTTGTTGAATCATATTACTAATCTCCGGTTTCAAACCAAACACAAACTTGTATACAAAATGTGCCATATCTTTGCCTGTTATGCTTTCAAAACCACTATACTGTTTGAATACCTGTAAAAACCTTTCATAAGAAGCATGTACTGATTCTTTCATCTCCTGAGTCGTTCTATCAATTTTAACCCAATCTGTCTCTTTTGGTGAAATTTTTCCCTTCAAATAGGTAATTACTTGATTATATTTTTTCATCACTTCATCTGATGGGGCTCCAGTCTTTGCATCTCTAGGATACTCCTCTTTTGGCCAATCTACTGCAATCTTACACTCTGTCCACAAATCTGCTGGAACCACAATATCAAACAACCCATCCAAATCTTTCCACAAAACTTTTGAAACCTTTACAAACCTCTCTGCTTGTTTGTACCTTTCAACTGGTTTTCCTCCCAATCTAGTAAACTCATTTGTAAAAGACAATATATCTTGTCTTGACCATGAGACGTGAACATATCCACCTCCTGGTACCTCTCTCATTGGATATATCATCTCAGTCGTCATTGTTCCTGTCCCTGTCTCCCTCACAGGATACATAGGTGATGCTCCTTTATTTGCAAGCATTTCTTCTTTCTTTTTAACCCATCTGCCTTTCCAACGTTCCAATTCACCCCATTGTTTCAATGTATTTATCAACTCTTTGATCTGCAACCGTTTACCAGATGCATTCAAACTCTCCAAATCTTTATCACTGAAATCCCATCTATAAGTCTTTTGCAAAGCCTTTGATTTCTCAATGTCAACTCCATATGTTTGTGTAACTTCAGCAAACCTTCATGAAGACTCTTTGCTCTCATTGTAATATTTTTACAAAAGAACAACAACTCTCCTTCCTGAAATTTACTCAATCTTTCTGGACTAATTGTACCAAGAAACATTTCCTCCAAATCTGCTTTTAGTCTGCTTATATCCATGCTCGTATTATTGGACACCATTCCTCTAAACCATTCATCTGATTCTTCAGGTGATGGTCCTATTGAACCCCCTGAAGTAGGTGTCACTTCTCTCTCATTCTGTACTAATCTTCTAGGCTCCATCTGTACATTCCACTTTGGGGTTTCCACTGGTCTTTCTTTAATATCAATCAATATTCCTCTCTCATTCATTCCAATTCCATTATTAACCCTATCATTATTGACAGGTACTGTCAAAGCATGCACTTGTGAAATATTTTGACCCTCACCATACAATGGAACTATGGGACCAATTGTCCCTGGAACTGATAAAACCTCTGCATTTAAATTTAATTTAGTTATCCTTTGTGTCAAATCATCTTTCGCTTTCCTCATTTCATTTGTACTTCTCGCTTGCGAAGGCTGAGGAACCTCAATCTGAATTAAAGGAACTTTGTAGTAATTCTTTCCTGCTCTTTCTGATATGGTGGAGGTCCCGGGCTCACTGTGCCACTGGATTCAAGCTATCCTGGCTGAAGAGGGGTGAAACCCCGAAACCGGTCCTAGGATGCTTGTTTCCGGTCCAGGGAGGACCTGGCTTAGCAGTACGGGCTGGACTGTTCCCATGAGGCACAGGGTCAACACTGATTTGCATATGGCCAGGTCTAAACTGGGGTGGCATGGTGAGCAAAAGAATGATGGATTTAACCCAGATCTCTTGACTGGGGGTGAATGTTTTGATTTGTTCTGCATTCCGTCCATCAATTGTGTCTCTTTTGGAGGTCTGTTTAACAACATCTCATCTAACAACTCATCATCAATTTCATCTGGATCTGGTTCTGTACATTCTACATTTTTCTTTTTCCCTTTACATTTTCCTCCAGCCTGATCCTCTACTACAACAACTGGATATAAACCTTCACCTGCTGCAATCACATCTCTCCTCCATCTTTTCAGCCGAGCATACCATTTTGCCTCTGAATATCTACTCACTGTATTTCTATACTTATTTTGAGATCTGTCTCTCTTATATGCTTCATGCTCCCATTGCTCAAGCGCTTCGTACTGCATCGGTCTAGGCTTTAGTCTCAATTGATTCATCTGATATCTCAGATTCTCTAAAATCTTCACATTAAAAGTACCATGTTCTGGCAATGTCATATTCCCGTCACCTTCTGTATACTTCACCCAATTCTCCAACCAAGTACACGTATGATATCCTCATTCTAATGACATAAAAGAAGCAGGCGTACCATCAGGCGGCACAGGAATTCCCTCTCTAATGACTATATGCTCATCTTTTCTAAATAAAGTCCTCATCATTTTCAATAACTTCATTCTAATTCTTTCACTACGCTAAAACTCAAACAAACTAGAGGAAAACTCTTCCGTATTCTTTACTCGCTATTCATTCACGCTGCCCAATACCTGCGCGTCTCACACCAACCAACCAATAGTAACTCAGTACTCTTTCGTGATGATTCACACTAGCTGACCAATGCCAGTGCGGCTCTTAGTGACATCAGCATAACTCCTACTACTGACCCTCCCTTTACAAAATATTTCGGCAGTATATTACAAACCTTTTTCAAAAAGAAATAAAATAGGATTAGAGACAGCATAAAACAATCCTGCTTTGTCTGCCCCACTAAGAAAGAGATTCAATCAAACAAAGAAAACTTTCACTGCTAGCGGAATATCGACCAGCGTTATTCCACCTTCATTCAAGTGAAAAGTTCTCAGGACTTCTTCAGCTGCGCTTTCTAAAGGTACCCAAATAAATCTCCACTATACTAACTTCAGAGTTCCCTATGCAATATTAAACAACCTCGTTTATTTGCTTATACCACACCAGCAGACAACGCACTTCTCAGTGTATACCACACTATTCCTCTGCCCATTAGGCTAATACCATCTCGGGATCTTAGGCAACTCCGTAACCCGTCTTCTCTTTAGGTCAACGACGGACCACTACATATCACAATAGTACGAAATGTTAATAACCAAAATTATTAATTCTGACCTATTAATTTGCCAAATTAATTAATTAAACCATCAAGTCTGCTACCAAAAACTGATCCAGCGTTCAGGAACTGACACGTTTTACCATCTGGACGCAATTCAAAAACCCCAACAGTCCCTAATACACTGGGTGAGTTTAAACCAATCTTACCATTTTGGTCATCCTAATTATCCTTTCTTGGCGCTGAATCTTTATAAGGTAATCAAGGTTTGGCAAATAACATCAGAATTTCAATATAAGAATAATCATTTGATATAACTAGATCAATGACACTAATAATGACAAACTCATTGAGAGTTCAAAATGCTTTATCTAAATAAATGTGAAATGCTCATCAAGTACAATACAGCTGGAATGATAAGTCATCACACAAGAAGCAATAGAAAAGGGACATTAATAATACATCTCAATTATCAGCGCAATGAGTGAGTGGATAGGCGTAGAGACAAAAGAATAAAGGCATTTGCAAATAGATTTATGCAAATTCAGATTATCATACTAACCAATCATTAAGATTCAAGGAAATCTGGAAAGCTACCCTCTGGCCATGAGGGTAAGCAAGGCCCCTCAAGAAGAATTAAGGAGCAAAGTCAAAGAGTCAGGATCAGCAGAACAACAGCCAGCCCATAGAATTTAGGAAAGCAGCAAATACAGCTCTCTCCTCTCTCAAAGTAAGGGAAACGCACCTACTAACCCCACCCCTTAGTACTGTTAGTTATACCCCAAATTCACTATAAAGATCCAACCCTCATTGTGTCATCTCACATAAATTTGCTCTCTGTGATTGGTCAAAAACAAGGGGTGTTCAATCACACCACTCTTGATGTGCTAACTCCATAATATCCCTATTGTTCTAACTACATACACTGTAATCACTTCCAGCAGAGGAAACTCTAATATTGAGCTTCCGTGTTTGCACATCTCTCCATCTCACTCATATAACATTGTATTATAACAAAATGTTTTCCTGCTCCACACGGCAAGGAAGTTCCGTCTTTCTGCTTATCACTTCCTTCTCTGCGCAACCTTGGCCATTCATCAGAAGCTTGTGAAGGACGGCTCACAGTGTTCTTTCTCGCCTCTCTACATTTCTAGTATTTTCATGTTAACTCTAAAATGTCTCTCGGGCCTTTTCTGTAGGCAGCCAACTATACTTCTAGGAAAGACAAATACATGCATTAATCATCACTTTATAAACAAAATTCTACTATCAAGCGCACTTTGAATGTTTTTCCTTTGCTTTCCTTTTCCTTACGCACTGCACATTTATTCTCTATTTATTAGTGAAAAAATAAACTCGACTTTCGTCTTATTTTCTACATTAGTCATGTGCATTTGTGGCCTACTCTTGCTCTCCCAGCACACACTTGCGCAGTTCTTATTTTACCCTTTTTTGTTTTATCTTATTAGTTTCACACGTTTATTGATTAGTATTTGACACACTGAGGGGTTCAATCCGAGCAGGTTTTATTTCACAAAAATCCTGCTCCATCAGACTACCGTGCTTCAAATTGAGAGTTGACTGCTTGCCCATCTGTCATCTCTGTATATTGAAAGGAACCACTCTCACAGCGATTCCATTCAATGTAGTAAAGGTTTGGTGGATAGTTGCTGACAGTTTTGACAGTCATCCAGCTACATTTGACTTTTTATGTTTTCAGAAAAAACTCCTGAGGTTGGAGTTTGTTTCTGAAAAACAAAAGAAACAATGACCCCCAATACCAGGGAGTCTTCTCCCAGGGTGTGGCAGTCATTATTGTTTTTTTTTTGTTGTCCCTCAATAACAGGTTCCTTCTGGCGGTGATGGACAGGGAAAAAAGATATTAGACCGTCCAACTTAAATAGAGTGGACAATTTAATGTTCTTCCTTTAACAGCTCTGACCCCATTGGGCCATTGGAAGAAGTATTCAATCAACGGAGCCAACGGGGGCTCTTTCATTGGAATAATTAAGTTCTACCTGTCTTAAAATGAAGTGAATGGACCAAGGGATTCAGGGACAGGGTATTCCGTCTAAGTACCCTATCCACCAAACTCTAAATTGAGCCCTAAGGCATCTAAAAAGTACAATAGTCCATTGTACTGCCTCATGAAAGCTACATTACTGTTAGCATGCTGGAAATTAGGAGAGACAAACTAATGTTCCAGATGCAAACCATAACAGGAGCAAAGGACACATTTATGGAAAACTGGAAACATCACATTAATCGAAGAGCTAAAATACAATGGAGTACAATGATGGATGCTACAACTGCAAGGAAGAATTTTGCATTCATCAAGATGGTTGTTAAATTATTCAACACAACCAGGCTCCTATATTTGTGTACCAAAATGGTCTCACTCTTAGGCAATCTGTGCAGTACTAAAGGCTCTTAGATGAAGGTTGATTTAGTTCCAAAAGTGGGCTTTCCATCCTCAGGACTCCTGATGAATCACAATGAGCTGCAAAGACTCGGTTCAGATGACGACTATCTATATTCAATGCAGACATTTCTAGAATGATATTTATCTTTATTATCAAAAGTTTATTTCAGTAATGATTGAGACATTTGGCGAGTCATTGAACTACTTTTCGTGGCCCAGAAATGTAAACATGGGTCCAACGGTGTAAGCAACCTCAACTGGTCGCCTGATGAGCTGCCGGTCAGGATCCATATTTGAATGTAAGGCTTTTTGCAGTTTTGTCGATTTCCATCCAACCTTTGGTAAGAATGAGCTATTTCCTCCTTATTAAGGGCCTCCTCCATAGAAATGTATTCACTGTGTGTGAGGGTGTGTAAGGGCGGGCAGGGAGGGATCTTCTGTCTGAATCAGCTGCCACTGCGAACCTGGAACAATCACCATTTTAATGTCTCATTATGATTCATACAGACATAATGTAATATTTAGTACCAGCATAGTTTGCTACAGACATTTCAAGAGAAATAGATTGCCAGATGCATACTTCAATGGCATGATTGACATTTCCATAGAGTTCTTGCGTTTGATAAAAAATCACATTGATTTATTCACCACTCAGGTGATAGGGAGGCTAGTTAAAGGGCCAAGAATTGTTATCTATCATGGGTGTGGGCGTAGTTAAATACAATAATTGAATAATGCATTTTCAAGTGTTTCTTGATGGTCAAAAGGTTAGGGCAGTGCCCATGTGCTGTAGCTCCTATGCCTCTTAATGATGGTTCAGATAGGCCTAGATTAACAGCATATCTCAATGAAAAACTAATTCTAATAAAGAATGAAATGTATTCAAGAAGTTACATTTTACTCAGTAAATTCTAAAATCTAGCCAGTGAAAGACAATGATTTGGGTTTATTAGCCACTTACATTTTTTAAAACCAAATGTATATTTTTTTTGCAGTTTTGTATAGCCAGTAGCGGCTCATATAGGGCGTGCTGCCGGGCGGTGACGTGGGGCGGGGGAGGGGCAAGGTGGGGGGTAGTAAACTGCGGAATACAGCCGATTGCGCGCTACGAAATTCGTTTTATTTATTTTTTTGTTTACTTACCTGCAATCGGCCGTATTCCGCAGTTTACTAGCCCCCACCCTGCCCCTCCCCCGCCCCACATCACCGGCCGGCAGCACGCCCTATATGAGCCGCTACTGTGTATAGCGCTAATTTGGCCCAAAGGCACTGGAAACTTTATATGAGCACCAGTTTACGTTACACAATGTCAGATTCATTTTCTTAGGCACTGGGAGATCAAGTGATTTGTCCTGAATCATGGGATGGTGAGCCAACGACAGGACCCAACTTGGTTCCCCAGTTCCAAAGTCAGCAGCTCTGGCCATATCTTCTCCCAACAAGATATCCCATGTGAAACCGGCAACACAAAAGGCAGAAATAGGAATAGTTGTTTTTTATATTGACTTGATTTTAGAAGAAATGTCAATTTTCAATTTGTAAATTTGTGTTGGAATAATTTTAATATGGAAGTCTTTGCTTTCTAAACACTCATCTTGTGGGTGACAGAGCAACCAATACTGGTACAAATAATATCTCAACCCATGTTGGTTCATGGTCTTCGCTTTGCTGTATTTACTGAGCCAACATGTAGCAACACCCATCTAAAAGTTAAATCGTGTTCTGAAGATGTTTTGGGCCTGTTCACCTGTTGACCTAAACGAAGTTCAAATTCGCATATTAATGAAACTGAAATTAGCAGTGTTAAATATGATCATAAGTAAGCACAGGTCAAAAGGTGGTACTTTCCATCACTTTGTCTATGCCAAATCACAGCAGCAATGGGCGTAACAATTTATCTATAGCACAAAACATCCACCTTATAATTCCTATAATTCCTAGAATGGCGTGCACCCTAAAAAATCCCTGGCAATAGTACCTTAGCAAAGAGGCACATTCACAAACCCTTCCAACCAGTAGGTAATTTTAGAACAGGGCTTTAGGCAGTACAGGAACTCTTGACCTGAAATGAAGTAAGTGTGCCAACATGCTGTTTCTATAACTACACACTGATGTTGGCAGAGACAGCCACTGCAATAACACTGCAGGACCTTTTCAGTCTTCTTCTATGGCCTTCAGTATGAGCTTGCAGGATTTTGGAGCAGTAAAACAGGGAGGTCAGCTTACAGCCAGTGCCATTGCACCAAAAGCCCATAAACTCAATGGGGGCAGGCCAGGATAGGGTAGAGTAAGTCCAGGAAGTGGATTGTCTTCTCCCCATTCTGCAGTGCTCTGAGCAGGTGGGGGTCTACTCATCCCTAGGACCTGCTTATTGCCCGGACTGCCCCTGGTGTGTGGGCCCTGCCAGTAGCATAAGGCTGCCTTTTCTCTGGGAGTTTAGGAATGGGAGGTTGTAGAACTATCACCCCCACTCTCTGCCAGTGGCCCAGCACTGTCCTTCTTTATGGGGTGTGGGGTGGTTGGGGATGTTAGAGCCATCAGCCCCAGGCTCTGCCAGTTGCCCAGGGTTTGATCCTTTTACTCAAAGTCAGCATCAGTGTTATGGAGTGTGGGAGGGCTGCAGGTGGCAGGCAGTGTTTACTCAATGAGGCCTCAGGCTGGTTTGCGGGAAGCATAGTCTGCTTCCCGTAAGACGCTGTTTGGGTTGGTGGGAGCGCTGGGACGCTGGATATATCCAGGTGCATACTCACACCCATCCTTGCTTTTTGAGGAAGGCAAGACAGGAGTCTGGGTTTATGGAGAGCGGTGTGTGCTTCCCTCTTTGAGCTGCAGGATTCAGGTGGGAGTCAGGCTGCGCTCCTGCCTACAGCCCCTACAGCAGTCTCACCAGGTGGGCATTTTTACTTGGTGGGGAAACTGGGCCCATATCTCTGGGCCTAGAATTACCACTATTTGTGGACCTAGGGTTAATGGATCTCATATTTGCTGACCCAGTATTTTTGGCTTTGGTGTTTACAGACCAGGTAATTACGGGTCCAGAGATACTGAGCTATTCACAATGGCCCAGAGTGGTATTCCCCTAAGGAGAACTCTCTTAGTCACTGGTAATGAGGGCCAAACTATGTGGAGCAGGCAAAGAATTCTCCATAGCAGTGTTTCATTTCATGGTAAAAGAGGTGTGGGCAAGCAGATCTGGTTCCAGTCCTGAGACAACAGAAAACATCACAACCTAAGAGGAAAAAATGTGTTCCAGGGTCTTTGTTAATGACTGGTCCATATTGTAAATAAAGGGTATGGTTTATGACAACAGCAATAGATGCTACCAAATCCTATTTAAACAGTCACTAGAGAAGGCACTGTTTTTGAAAGGACTCCATTTTTTATACAGTACAAGAGACATATGTGAGAAAACGAGAATACTGCTTCTGCCTATGCTATACAGAGTTTCACAGGATTCCAAAATACAGCTTGAATTCTTATGTGCTTTCATGTTGAAGTTGAATGATCATCGAGTAGTACAAATGGTCATGCCTTCCAGCAGTGTGTGATGATGCCCTTTTATCCTTAAGGATCTAAGTCAAAAGGTCAAAAGGCCAGCTACAGGTAGTCTCTTGAACTGTTTAACAATGTGTCAGAAAGATGGCCACATAATGCAGTATATCTGATTACACAAAAACGTGCTGTCCGCACCGCTGCTAAGGTATGCACGTTAGTGAAAGACAGGCCTGTTATTTGAAAATGTGGCTTGGTCTTTAACTGAATGCCAACCAGCCTCTGCCTTAAGAGGAGAAAAGGCATCCTCCTGCAGGCAGGTGCAGTGATACGTTGCACCTGCTTGCTGGGGGATGCCTGTAAGATCCGTATGACCTCTTGTATCCCTCTCCAAAGGTGTGCCCTCAGGGGATGAACTGGAAATGCCATCCATATATGGCACACAGTCAGTGTACCTCACGATAGCTTCTTTGCCTCTGTGCCCAATTCCTTACGCTCCAAAATGAATCTGTTTCTTCCTCACGGGAAGAACCCAAAGGGTCTGGCTGTCATCCTTCACATCAGAGATCAAGAAATTGATATGCGGAGTCCCACAGGGATTGTCCCTTAGCCCCACCATTTTCAACATATACATGACACCACTTGGCAACATCATCTGACCACAAGACATCACCATCATCTCCTACACCGACGACACCCAACTCATCCTCTCCCTGATGGACAAAACAACCACCGCCAGAACCAGCTTCAGCAACTGCATGACCATAGTAGCATACTGGATATGAACCAACTGCCTGCAGCTCAACTCCAACAAGACCGAAGTGCTGGTATTGGGCAACTAAACCTCCTCATAGGACTCCACCTGGTGACCGTGTGAGCTAGGACCAACACCTACACCCACAGACCTCGCAAGAAATATAGGGATCATACTAGCCGACAAGTTCAACATGACGGTTCAAGTCAATGCAGTGTGCAACTTCTGCTTCCACATCCTACACATGCTGCAAAAAATCATCAAATGGTTGCCTCAGAAGACCAGATGGACCATCACACAAGCACTCATCACCAGCAGGCTGCGCTATGGGAACACTCTATGCCAGAATCTACAAAACACTACTACACAGACTCCAGACCATCCAGAACACTGTTGCAATACTCATACTCGACCTCCAATGCCATACCCACATCACACCGCACCTCAGGAAGCTTCACTGGCTCCCCATTCACATGCTCAGCCAATTCAAATTTCTCACGCACACATACAAAGCCCTACACAACACAGGACCAGAATACCTGAACAGCCGTATACACTTTCATCAACCTACCAGAGACCTACGCTCTGCCTCAGTCTCACTTTTATACATTCCCCTCATCTGCAAAAGCATAACTGGAGGTTGCTCATTCTCCTACATCACACCCAAGACCTATTACAACCTACCTCAACACATCATAGCCTCCTCCTCACTTCTGGAGTTCCGCAAGAAGCTGAAAAACTGGCTCTTCGTGTAAAGCACCTTCGGGAACACAAACCTACACACCTGCTCAAGGGCAGGGCCGGACTGGCTACCGGGCGTTTTGGTGTGCTGCCAAGCTGGGGGCTGATTTCGTTGATGGGGACCTGCGTGTGCTTAAAACCATTCGTTTTGCTTTGTTTATTTAGAAGCACACGCAGGTCCCCATCAACAAAATCGGCCCCCACCGCAGTGAAATCAGCCCCCAGCTTGGCAGCACACCAAAACGCCCAGTAGCCAGTCCGGCCCTGCTCAAGGGCCTGGATATCCTCTCGGGAGATTAGTAGGCTATACAAATCAATATAACATAGCATAACATAACATATGGCGTGGGCACAACGGCATTGTATTCTCTCATGTGCATAGGGTCGGGCCCCACAGCATATGTGGTCACGCCCAACTGTGATCGCTCCAGAACACTTTTTGTGCTTGTGCATTCCATATTATAGAATGAGCTTTACAAGTATCTGTGACAAATTCTATAATACCAAAGTACCATGAGGGTGAAAGAAGCAAGTGCAAAAACCTGTTACACCCTCAAGTCACTTTCTGTAATATGACCAATGATTCCCATTGGCATTTTTAGTGCCACCCTCCACCCCCCCGCAGGAATCGCCAGCACCCACACCCCCCGGCTTGTACATCCGGTCACGGCAGCAGGCAAACAGGGCCCACCACGGGCGGTGTAAGGCCTAGCTATGCCACTGCAATAGCCAATGTTAATTCTGGAACATAACTCTGAAGGACTGTGTTGATGATCAACACACAACATCACCTAGTATTCTAAGCCATTCCTTCCATATAATCCTTGGGAGATCATGAAAATGTGAATTGATCTTAAACCTTGACATCCTTTGAGAGTTTTGGTATTCCGGGCATTTAGTAATAAACTGCACAATTTACACAAGGATTCTGGGTCCAGGTACAACTAAGGCCTTCATGTCAACTTGAAAAGCTTGGCGTTGCTGGTGCTTGTAGGGGAATGTTGATCTCCTTTTGGCTTTGCAGTGTGGGCTGGACACTTTCTATTCAAGCTGGACAAAGGCTGAATTGCATATGGTTGGCCCTTTTCTGTATTGGCACAGAGAGAAAAAATTGGGGGAATAATTACTAATGGTTCAAACTAATTCAATGACTCCAGTTCCCTATTTTGGCTAATGTCACCCCTATATTGCATTTCAGGGACAATGTTTCAGACCCTCAGTGTGTACAGTTTGACTATTTATGTAGTGCATGCAAAGTTAGATAGCAGCTCTATAGGTGAACATACTTTATTGTGGAGACTCCTTAGGCACACCCATTTAAGAAACCACTTTCTTCCAAATGCAACGCTCTCCTTGGGCACATCTGTTTAATAAACCACTTTCTTCAAAATGTTTTATGCTATAGCATGTTCATATGATGTTTAATCTATTCTCAAACTGGTCCACAAAACAAACTCTCTGACTCAAACTACTTTTGGCTAAGCTGACACTCTTTTCTGCCCCATCGAATTTAAATAAACCCCTGATGTCAAATATGCAGATATTCCCAGAGGGGCTTATTTTCATGTACACGGAGGACCTTGCCTAATATCATAACTATGCCTTACCCTTACTTTCCAAGTGGACTCAACTATGTGTAGCTCAAAGTCTACAAATGTATGGATCACAAACTGTGACCTTGAGAAGGTCCTCTTCTGCCCAGGTCCTGATTGGCTCCCAACCCAATTTCCTTGCCGACTCTAGCAAGATGGGTCAAAAAAATCATTCAGGTAATTGTGGTAGCCTTAAACTCTTCAGTTTTTGGAGCCCAGTCAGCCAGAATCGCCATGATGCTCAAAGCCTTCTGGGCTGGTGCCCACATAAGTGATGTTCATTTGGGCAGCAGATTGGCTAGAGAAACTACTTTCTGGTCCTTGAAACAGGTAGCTTGTACATCATAGTTTGTGTTAAAGAAGCAAAAATGGGTCCCAGCCACCTGACCATAAAATGTTGATTTTCCTAACTGGACAGTGCAGGGAATCATCTCATTTCAATAACGACAGTCTGGAGCATATAATCCTGCCCCATTATCCTTCTCTTGAAGATTTTGTGTTCACAGTAAATATGCTTTTGCTACCTCCATCTTATTAGCTACTTAATACCATATTCAAAGTCAGTCCTGGAGAAGGAACCTGCACAAGAACCCAACACTGTTCTACTGTTAATGTCTGGCACTTTTATCCTTACAAGGCAGGAATACTCTTCTCTGATGATTGCCAGCAAGCATGCATTGGGCATTAGACAATTTCCAGAAGTGACTGAGAATAATTACCTGATAAAGTAATTGAAAGACTGTAGGGCAATACTTCTCTAATTTTTTACCGAATAACATTGAACGGAAAGCAATTAACAATATAAGCATCACAATGCCTGAGGAAACAAGTAAATATGCTTAATAAGAGACACGCTATCATGACCAGAGCTGATTTCTTCAGAACTGTGTTGAAAGAGCCCCAAATGAGTAATCTGTGGTTTGCTGTGAGCCATCCACACTGACGCTGGGTATTAGTATAGCCAGGGGGAGTGAGAGGTTTAATATGTTAGGCCATTTTTGTAGGAGCTGAAAGCATTAGAGTGAGAGGGTGGGAAAAGATTGACAATAGTCTAGTTTGCAGAGAAGAGAAGTAGAGTATAAACAAGGATTTTCGCAGCCCTGAAGGCAGGGCCGGACTGGCCGTAGCGGGCGGCAGGCATTTCTTCGGTGGCCCGGAAGGGTGGGGGCCGGTTTGGTGCCCATGGGGGCCGTTCTTGTCACTGGGGGCCGGTTTTGCAGCAATGCTGCAATGTCGGCCCCCTTTAACAAAAGCGGGAGCGGTGCTTCATGCTAGCACCCCTCCACCCCGCTCCGAGGGCCGGACGAGCAGCAACCTGAGTCAATTCTGCCATGTCTGTGTCGGTTTTCATCGTGGGTCAAGAATTAAAGACAATGCAATGACCTTTCTCGTAAAATAGGAGTGAGACAGAGAAACATATCTAGTGGCTGAATTTCAAAATTTATTAAGGCTACCCTGCTTGCCCAAATTGTGTGATCCTAGGCAACTATTTTATTACAGAACCTCATTTTGCCTTAGTATCACATATGAGAGCATTTTAAAATCCGTGAGTTCAGGATGTGCGGTGTGAAAGCAACTCTTAATATTTATTTAATAGACTATAATATTGCTCCATCTACAATAGGAGTCCAGGCCATGTTTTGGGTTAACATGACTGCTTTTGGTTTACATGAAGGGCCTAGGGCTATTCTCAAACTGCAATTTGCAGTACTACAATATCAGTACAAACATACTATTAAATGCTATTCACAAAATGTACTTTTAAAGTACTACTGTCTTTTTTCAGTAATACTTTAGAAGTACAGTTTGTGAATAGCATTTTGTAGTATTACAAAACGTACTACAAAATGCAGTTTGTGAATAGCCCTCAGGCCCTTCAATTTGGTGGGACCTGTCAGTTACACTTTTAGAGCACATTTCTACCAAGGTTTTGTGAATAGCCAAATAATTGTAAACTTACTTAAAAGTGTAAATTACTCAAAAGTGTAAGTTACCTTTGTGAATCAGGCCCATATAGCGACTGCTTCACCCCAAAAATAGTATATCTGCACCCATAGACGTACTCCTTGAATGTCGGCACGTATACTACTTTCTGGAATTTACAAACATTGGCAGTAATAGGCTTGGAAAGCTGCACCATTCCCAGGTTTCTAGGCATGCTACTGGCAATTAAACACCCTAAAGGTGATGGGATGAATGCTTACAAAAAATTGAACCAATGGCAATCGCTCGGGTAGCATTCCAACTCATAGCTTTTCGCCCACTGTGCCACTATAGACAGAGGCCCACCTAAAGCAAATCAGTACTGGCCCTGTTCTTCTTGGAAACAGTCCCTTCTGAACTTTGGTCATCTCAGCCCTCCGCCCTGCAGCCCACTGTTTTTGTAGTTGGGAAATTTGCGATTCATACCCCCTCCCCCCACCCGAATATCACTGAATGAGTTATGCCCCCACACAGTGGAAATGGCTGTGGAGCTCATCCTATTATAATCAGAGTGGATCCAGAGTTTGCTGGTACAGTCAGAGGGGAAGATGAGTTTAGTAGCCTAGGGAAAGGGAGATAATGTAGTATTGGGGGAAGTGGAAGTAGCTGACCTTGAAAGCAGTAAGTGGGACAACATAGTTTTAGAGAGTGGAGGGGGGGATGAGACAGGAGGCTTCATTCCTAATGAGACGAGGATTGTGGTTGTGTTTGGACTTGGTACGATACACGGATGGGAGCTCTTGAGCATGTGACAAACGATTAAGTGTTCACTAACTATCGGGGCCTGAGCGACGTGAATACCGACCTCTTTGAAATAGCACTTGAATAACAAGCTGGCCTCTTATTAGTCTTTGTGAAGCGGGGAGCTGTTCCCTAGGGATAGAGACAAGTATAATTCCGGGAGTTTCTACCCTGGTCAGTGGGCCTCTCCCTCGGATACAGTGGTAGTGCTCTTGCCATCGACCACCTCGGTCACAGTTTCTTGACTTATTTTATTTCTTTACAGAGAGTGCGTGTAGGCAGCTGTTCTCACTCCCCTGCCAGTTCGAGTTTAGATATTCAATAAACTCGGTAAGCATAAAAAATAATCGGTATTGGTTGAATGTGATATCAATGAGCTTTTGATGTCCTTGTTATATCTTCTGATATACTACTAAGTAAGCTTTATAATAAGTTTATTTTGCTACTAAGTGCGGAAAACTTTTTTCGTTTAAATACGTCTCAGTGTGATTAAGTATTACAGCTGGGCGGTTTGAGAGTGTGGTGGTCATGCACCAGATTTATTATTTTATTGTTATTTTTACGATCATTGTACAAAGGGCACAGCACATTGCACTTCACTCCTTATTTATGATTTCCTTTTTAAAATATTGACTGGTTCCTCCCCGAACACGAGGGGCTCCGCAACTTTTGGCAACCGAGCATTGACTCATGTAGGTGACATCCCCTTTTTTCTGGATTTATAGGAATAAGGGTGAATACACAGGGATCACAGTGTTGAGAGTCCTGAGGAAAGCCGGGGTATTAATTGTGCCGGCTGAAACATGTCGACATTATAGCAGAGTGGAGGGGTTGGCGTCTCATTATAAGCTCCCCAACCTAGCATCCACGTTTTGTTTTAATCCTGGACAGGGGACCTAATATTAAATTTATGACTAGGATCCCTTGATACCAGTTTTACACCACTTATTTCTGCACTTTTTTCTCACCTGTGATTGGACACTGAATGTTGTATTGTCTTCCCCCTCCCTATTGCTCCACCTCCAGCGTTGGGCTGACGCGGAGGTGTGTTAGCAGCCCTATGATGAAGCATGACACAGCTTGCTGTGTGTGAGGGCAGTTTTATCAATTTAGTGCATTTCCCCTACACTCACCCACCCGCACGTGTTATTTACCCTCTTCTGTGTGTGATATGGAAGTGGAAGTGTACCAGGTGATATATGTGATTTCCATAGAAAGGAATTGCGCATGAGTCAGCGGTATGCTAATCAAACAACATATGTCAGAGGCAGTCAAAGATGCAGAACTGGTTCTTGCCAGTGAAGGAAGAAAAACAGCCACGAAATTCATTATAATTTACAAATATATAGGGGCCGATTCCGATCTCGGCCGGTAGGGCTCCGAATCGGATTCGGCTTAACCGGATCCAATTCGG
Organism: Calotriton arnoldi; assembly: GCA_963921515.1. Lineage (NCBI taxonomy): Eukaryota > Metazoa > Chordata > Amphibia > Caudata > Salamandridae > Calotriton > Calotriton arnoldi. Next base: position 3,825,059 of record CAWUFW010000546.1, on the reverse strand, counting down.
AGCCCTATTGCCCGACCGATTCGTACGCGCGTCCGGGCGAGCGAGTACGATGCGAAATCGCCGACCGACTCGTCCGGGCGTCCCGACCGCTCCGACTGACTCGTTCCCGGGTCTAACCGCACCGACCGACTCGCTCGGACTCGACTCGCACCGCGCAATGGAGACGTTCCCCGGCCGGCTAAGTACGATGCGTGCCGCGAGCAGTCCGACCGAGCCGCGCACTCCGGCTCCAAAGAGCAGTCGGAGCCGTACTTTGGGGGTCCGTGTCGGACCCCCCTGTACGTGTAGCCGCGCGAGTCGCACACAGGGGGACCCATGGGTCCCCCCTATTTGTGCGTGTACGGCACGAGTCGCTTCGCCGCGTACACGCTGTAGGGGGCGCCCTTGTCCGCCTCGCACCCATTGAGTCAATGGGAGCCCGCGTACGCGTTGTACGACAGGCTCCCATTGACTTCAATGGGAGTCCGACCGACTCGAGTCCGATGGCATACGTGCGCATCGTACTCGTTCGTTTGGGCTGCATGGGTCCGATTCGGTCGGAAATCTCTCCGGGTACGGCTCGGTCGGAGAGATTTCCGGCCCGAATCGGAATCCGCCCCATAGTGTTTTCAAGTTTCCCATTATTGTGTTGACAACTCAACCTCTAAATACTGATGCAGCACGGTTTTAAATGGGTGTACTCTAAGCACATCATTACAAGATAGTGAGGTCTGAAACAGGTATTACAGGCAGTATCAGTTTGTGCGGCTGACTGACATGTCTTTTGTTTCTTTGCAACCATTTTTCCTTCGGCAAATTGCACCAGGTATTTCTGGTGAAATGTATGCATGGAAAATTGTGGAGGTACCTAACTGTGTAAAACACAGAATCTTGATTTGGGGCCAAATTTTCTCCTGAACTGGGATTTTTGGGGCACCTGTAATGAGGTGGGAAATCATTGTCCTGGGTAGGAATAGCACCTCCAGATCTGCCCTCTTTTTACCCTATGGAATATTCTGAAGGCAAAATGTAGCTTGAGAAGTAGGACTAAATACTGCTTAGAAACGGTGGAAACTGAGCTGGAAATGCGCAATTCAACTTATAAATGCCAATTTCATGTGCACAGATGATCATTTCTAATCTAGATTGTTAACCTCAGGAGCCACTGGAGCCCTGTTAGGATCTGAACGCAAACATTGTTGACTCGTATGATGAATGGAACATAGCTAATCTCTTGAAGATATCAAGAAAACAAGTCTTTCAGTGGTCATCATCCTCATGTTGATTAACTTGACAAGCCTGTTTACATCCTGTAGGTTAATAGAATGGGAGTCCCCATTACATTTTGGAAACGAAAACAACAGTTGTTAAATTGCTGTCTTCTTCTCCCAGGGAGTGTGGATGATGGTTTCCATTATCGACAGACCTCCTAAGATGAGTGCAGTATGTTTTAAAGGATTGCTTCGCTTGAGTCACAGAAGTTAGTGGAGATCAGGAAACCTGTGCCTAGTATCTCTATTTGTCGCATCTAAAATCCAACAAACTATTACATCTTCCTACCATATGTTGAGAGTGGTTCAATGGCTACTCATCAACTCCTTCATGAAGAACCAGATCGTGGAAATGAGATGTGGAGAAGCCATGCAAATGCATATAGTACTCCAGTGCAGGAAGTCTCCAGGGTTGAGAAACAGGCATATTCCTTAGAGATAATGTCAACGCCCTCTGATCCTCAGTCAGCCTGCTCTTCAATTCCTGGAAAATGTTTCTACCTAAGGAATAGTAACATGATTAACATTGCCCATTGAAAGAACCAGCTGCTGTTCATGTTGCAAGCCACAACTGAGAACTGATTCCTTACTGCCGAGACCAAAGAAAGTTAGGTAGCCCTTCAATTAGCCATAACAATGTCTGAATGCCTGATAGAAATTAGAGCCATGATGATCAAAGGATAATCTAAGTCATGATACAGTGCAATGGGTAAGGCCCGCAAATCCTTTATCAGGGGCTGTGCTCTGTCATAAGCATAAGACTTGGGCCAAAGGGTGAAGAATCAAACTTCATGAATCTTCCTTAGGGAGGCTTCCAGCTTTTAGTTAATAGGATCCTTTAGAAATTACTCCACAGTTTTTGGTCTTCCGCACTTGGCCGCAAGTAGATTAACACTGGCACTACAATGGTAAAGGCAACACTGAAAGTGGAAGGAGTAGGGATGGCAACATTGTTTCACACATAACCAACAAGGAGAAAGTGGAATACACTCTTATCACACATAATACCTCAACTTGGGTACATCTAGAAGAATTCATCATTCAATAAACATCATGGGATCTCATACTCTTCCTAAAAACTTAAAAAATACTTGAATGTAGAATGAGCGGTTAATATATGCTCACCTCTAGGATGTGTTTAGGACATTTTTAGGGACAGATTCACAAAGAAGCACTGTAGTGAAATCAAAACTTGCCCTTACCGTTCCGCATCCACTTTTTGTGGCCAACTTCATTATGTGGGAGTTGCACACATAGGGACCCGATTCACAATAGTAAATATATATGTGTAGATTTAATCATGTGCAAATAACTTCGTACACATATGTGTAACTCTTCACTTTTTTTGCTATTTAACATTTCTGAGTGAACATTTACATTTATGTGCAGGTTTACATACCTCCATCCACTTAATTTAGGATGTGGAGCCTCTCTCAACATAATTTATTAATCTATTGGTGAAGCTCTCCACCAGGAGGGTGAAAAACTCCCTATATGAAAGTTAAGGGAAATAAAATAAAATTAATTATTCAAAGATATTTTTAAAAGGGTTAATGTAAGTTATGAATGTAATACAGTGTAAAATAAGTAATATTAGTGTTGAACTAATAAAATAAAAGGTACAGCACAATTACTCCTCAAATTAAATGTTATAAATATTAAAAAATAATTCATTTAATTTATAAATCTTACTTTTTAAACAATACATTTAAAAAGTACCTACTCCCAGTGCAAATTTAATTTTAATTTTATTTGAAGCACATTTGGTTAAAAGTTATGCATTTAGTTAATTTTTAACAGTTTTCTTATTTTTAAAAATAATTACAATTAATATTTTTTAATTAAATGAATCAAACATTTTAAAACATTTACCCTATTAATCAATAATCATACTTATGTTTATTGTTAATATATATAATGTACATAATTTAACGGTGAAACCAATTTCATTATTTTAACATTCATTCTTATGGCGTGTTATTTCAATTCCCTGCCTCAACTGTTTTTTATGGCAGTGTGTTGCAGTACCAGTGGATTGCCATGTGTGGTTCTTGACCTACTCCAAGGCTAGGCTGGAATACATTTACACTTGTTTTATCACTTTTGGGGCTGTAGAAGCTTTGAAGTATATTTTATGAATTACATTGGCCTTTACATATTTCTCCCATGGGTGTTTTTGTACAGTCCTCTTTAGATAACCTCCCATCATGTTTGTTTTCCTGTTTCCTGTCATATGCTATTTCCAGGGATGAACTATCCTTTTTGAAAAGGGTGGGAGCTGTCTCTTTCATGTAATTCAAAAACGTGATGATAAGTAGTGGCTCTAATCGCCATACAGATCCAATTCGGGGTTGCTGACCCAAAATTATGATTATTCTATAGAAATTATGTAGGACATTTTCAGAAATGGTGGAAACCCATGAACATTATGCTGGCTGGGCGTTCCACCATAATCTCAATATTTTAGTACCAACCTGCACTTATATTGGCTCAACAACATCAACTACTTACATATTGTCAAGGTGAATAGATGTGAGGTTAAGAATAGTAAATCTATACTTCCCTATATATGTTCAGCTCATGATATGTTGGTAGTCGGTATTGTGGAGTCGATATGTGAAGCTCAGTATTACTGACCTCAATCTTGTGACATTCAACAGATGGCTAGAGACTTGCACATTGTAATAGGTTTTTCATACTCCATCTTATCTGAGTGTAAAAATCACTCATGTGCATCAAATATCCTTCTGGAGGGAGAAGAAATGATTGCTATTTTCAATCAGCCATGCCTGCTTTATGTGCTGGGGGTGCGTGCTTTGTTGTAGACAAACAATGGTGAGGGCATGCAATCATTCAGAGGTACTGTGAGATTTGTGAGGTATTCTGATCACTTACACATATCTAATACTCTCCAAACCAATCACTAACAGGAATAAGGAACACCTCGCCTCACCTCAGATTAGTTGATTGTTTGCCTCGTGCGCGTTTATACTTGGTAGTATGATACATGTTACTCTCCTATGCTTCTACACTACAAATGATACCTGATTTTCTTCCCACCTTAGACCCGCTATGCACCTTATACTTATTATATTGAAAATGCTTTTGCTTTTCAGGTTTGACAAATTGCTGCACATCCCCACCTTCTCCCTAATTTCCCTTTCTGACTAAATCACGCTTCCTAAGCACAGAACACCTATAGTGCTGTTTTCTCTTTTGTTTGTGTATTATATCTGCTTTGGGAGTATTACAATTGCTATGGATACCAAATGGGCGTTAGGCAACTTAGGGGTATATTCACAAGAATGTGCGATAACTACCGCAAGAGTAGCGTAACGCAACTTTCAATATCGCAGCCTATCGCGGGAAAATAACCCTGTGTCAACGTGGAATTCACAACAAGGCGGTAGCATGCAATAGTCACCAGATAACGCGTCAAATGTCAGCGTGAAAATCAACGCCACGCCGAAAAAATGTGAAACGCGAACGCGAGAAATCATGCGATGAGGCCAATCGCGGTACAAAAAGTAGCGAAAAGCAGCCACAGGCCTGCAAATCCCACGCGTCTGGCGGGAAATTGCACCATAAAAACCACAGAAACAACACACCAGAAACAAGCCAAAGCACGTAGCAACATGGATGCACCCTGACCCAGCACAGAGGTCAACGCGAACCCCACAACCCCCACAGACCACCAGCAAGGAACAACGGGGTCGGGGAAGGCCAAGGAGAAAAGGGAGAGGAAGACGGGGTGCAGACTGCAGGAAAACAAGACCAGCGCCACGGAGTCACAGAACACTACCAGCAACTGACCCACAAGCAGACCACCTGGAATGCAGTCGGAGTGCCGAGGAGGCCAATCCAGGAGGCCAAGAGGCGCTGCCAGGACGTGACAACCTAAACCAGGCACAAACCCGCTGCCAACAGGAAGGCAGCAACGGCGACAGGAGGTGGCAGGCCAGCGCCACAGGAGGAGCTGGAGGAAACCCAGGCCACAGTCATCAGTGTGGAGACGGTGCAAGGAGGTAGGAGTACGGACACAGCTCGACAGGACCCGACACAACAACAACAGGGTGAGGATCCAACAGGGACTGGGGGGACAGGGGGTGATGGGCACAATGGCACACATGCACAACGAGGTGTAGCACACTGCACACCCACAATTACCCAGGGAAATGTCCCCCATCCCCGTGGCACACTGCAGCACACACACATAGCAATCACAGCACATACCATGACAATGTGGCACAAAGTGCAACACCCACACTGCAGAACAGGGGACACAACTGGGTCCGCCCAGGCGCAGAAACAGAACAATCACATTGGACAGAGCAGGGAACTGTGAGATGCATATCTACGGCTACAACCCCACATCAGCCATGTAGGCCAAATGTACACTGTCCCAACTCAAATAGCCACCACCGCCCAAACAGTCACAATGTACATTGTCACACAGTCTGCATGTCGACAAGAACAAGGCGCCAACACAATGCCAACATGCACCTCCCCTTCACAATGCAGAGGGACAAACAACACCTCCAGCAGGTCAGAACAGACAACCCATCAGTGATGCCGGAGACGAACACCACACCTTCGACACCGACGCCCTACAACAGCCCATGGACATCCCACACAACCCACCACCAGGACCAGGGCAGACAAGCTACTCAGAGGAGAACCCAGCCCCTGCAACAGACCACACAGCATGAAGCACCCGCAATCACGGCTGGCTCACAACACTTCACCGACCCACACATGGCACCCCAATGCCAGGTGTCAGAACGCCAAACGGAGGTGGCCCAACAGGTGCGGGTGTTGCCAAACCCATGGAATGCGAACTGGAACACATACGTGGGTGTCCAATACCCTTCAGGGACCACCTACACCCCACAAAGGAGACCCACACTGCCATAGAGACACATGCAGATGCACATACCCAGTACAGAACCACGCCCAGGGGCACGCACATATCAGTCACACGCCCACGTTGGCTCTGTGTACGGCGGCACAGTCCACTCCCCTTACGAATTGAGTGGGTGACAACAAAGCTACATGTCCAGGTTCTAGCCCGCTGCCTGCAGTGACATGTCTGCGTCTGCTGTACACAGCACAATGTAATGTCGTAGGGCCCAGGGCCCCCATGCATACAACAAGACCACAGGGACACATGCACATATCATGTTGAACTGGCTACGGGCACGTGCGCCCGGCCCCTTTATTGGCAGGGCCACATGTACAGTGACGCCTGTGCTGGATGTGTGTGGGGTGAGTATAAGCCAGCCCGCACGGAGTGCTTGGTGCTGGCAACAACCTGAACAGTGGACACCAGTGTAATGGAAACAGAAAACACCAGCATAGTCAACTGCAGAGCAACATGGAGGGATCCGGAGTAAGGACAGAGGTCACCCAATATTCAGTCAGGAGGTTCCGTGAGTTGCAGTGCACTGAGGTAGGGGCACTAGAGAAGAGCGCGCTCATGTGAAGAAATTGCTAGGATTGTGTCCCTTTGGGTTAGTCCTGATGCAGATGCAGTGGGGTGTGTTACACCTGCATCAACTTCCTCATCAACGTCCCAGGTCTCCCACACTGCCCGAGGTGACAGTTGCGTCCGCAGTCCACAGCGCAATACCCAGTAATAGATCCGGGTGTGTAGCTTGACTACCACCACCAGTCTGCATTCCTGCCTTGGGGCTGTTGCCTCCTGCCCTCCCATTGTCTGTGCCTTCTCCCGTCCGCACACTTGACACATCTTCCTCATCATAGTCCCAGGTCTTCCCCACTACATGAGGTGACATTGCTGCGCAACCTCACAACAGCACAAAACTCAATCAGTAACGGACAATGGCTTGCGGTGCACTGAGTCACTGGCACCTGGAGTGCTGAGCAGGGTATCAGGCCGATGATGGCATCCACGACAGGTCTGAGCAACTCCGTAGGTCTGTCAGGACCACCGGTTCGACTCTGGCAGATGGCGGTTGGAGGTGGTCTTTGCAGTGGTGGCGTGTGCCTCCTGCGGTAATGCGAAGTCGGGCCGGTCAAGACTCGATGCTATGTGTGGGCCCTGGTGGCCCGCAGTTGAGGCCGGAGGATGCGGACAGTGCAGGGCCAAAGACACATGGCATTGATGACCCCAAGACCATCGCTACAGAGGCCATTCAATGTCTCAGAAGAAGGGGTCCCAGGCCTGAGCAGCACAGAGTTAGTGGCCCCGGATGCACTGCGGCCGGCACAGGCACCCAGACACGGGACGGTGACTTGCGGTGCAGTCAGATGGGCCATGCGACCTGAGCGGGTCCCCATCAATTTCTGAGGTGTATGTTGCGGAGGGTTGCGGGGGACAGTGGAAGGTGTCCTCCAGGGCATGATGCGGAAGGTCTGATGTTATCTGGAAGCAGCAAATGGAGGAGTGGAAAGCGCAACCCTCGTTTTCACCAACAATTCGGTATCAGCTACATGAGGATGAAAACTAGCCCCTATTCCATAGACTCAAACGCCACCAATGTACGACCAGTGAGTGTCCATGAATGTCGGGGAACACACTTGGTGGCACAGGTGCTGAGAGGGGATGCAGTCTGTGATGATGCTGGTACACAGATGTGAACTCCAACATTGCCAAATCAAGACTCTGTGACCTACTGGACCGCAGTGTAGGCTGGAGGCAGCGGTCAGCATGGGCCCACAGACACGTGTCGTGTGCTTGTGATGCATTTGTTTGCTTCACTGATAGCAGGGAGTTTAGTGATATCACCCCTGCAGTAGACATCTGGTCACTACAAGAAACTAAGACAGTCCCTAATGTAGTTGTCCGGATCATGTGTTGCACCAAAAATCTATAACAGTGTAACAATTTACATATATACACATTAAAACAATCGCAAATAAACACAGATAAAAATATTAAAATTCAAAATGTCAAATTTATTCATGATCGTTATTTAAAAAGTTTTTGTTAAACAAAACTGGGCATGAATTGAATATACAAAGAATAAAAACAGTACATTAGATACATTAATCAGTGTTAAAGTACAAAATCATGAAGAAAACTACAAAAAAAAGGTCGACGCGGCGTTTCGCTGTGACTTGATACAAACACCTTCTTCAGGACAGAGTTTTCTGAAACAATTTTAACAATATATTAATATTTTACATATAACATCGTATATACTGTTTTGTTGGCATTTGTTAAAAAAAGTATACGATATTGTACTAACAAACAAAGTAAAGTTACACTGTGTTATAGCAATTATAAAAATATATACTCACATATTTGTTCTTTCCTAGAATTTTTCTTCTAATGTGTATCAAAAAATATTTATGACGACTTAATCTCCTAACCGTATTTTGTTACAACACATAATCCGAATACTAATTAAAACATACCTAACAACTGTTAGGCGATTCCTTGGTGAATTACTAGGCATGGAACCTTCTTCGTAATATGAATAAAAAAGGAATAAAAAAGGAAGGATACCTATAATTAAAACACAGTGTCATTCAAAATGATACTTATTCAAAGACACACAGAGTGGCAAAGTTAGATCAATATCCCTGGTTTTTGAACGTACGCATACCTTTTTATATGGTATTCATAACTGATAATTGCGTTGTGTGGAGCCACCGATGAAAGAAAGGAATTATGTTTTCTTCCACCTTTATTGAAACAAATAAAAACCATATGACATATCTCTTTCTATTAGGGGTTTAAATTATACTTCATGATAATCATTCTGGACTTACCATCAAAAGTTGTTTAACAGCGGCCTAAAATATAACTGCCACTGATTATCTTTCTACCGAATTTTTTCAAAATTAGACGGTGAAAAAAACTGAAAGAGAAATGGTTTCAAAGAAAGAAATGTTAGAGTCAACGTGGAGCTCCTATGACATTTCTATTTAACCCAAGTCCTCTATAAGAACCATAGTATACCTGATATTGTTGCATTAGTAGTTTTTGCAACTTGGAGGGTGAAAATCTGTAAACAACGACAAACAATAATGTTTGGGTTATGTTATATATGCGGAGTTTTATCTTTATCGATTTTGTATTAAAAATTCTTAGAGGTATTACTAGTTTACCACATTATGTGTAGGACCCAGCTAGCTACGCTCATAAATAACTTAATATAGTGACTGGTTATTATTTATTGAAAACAAGCAAGCTGCACTCATAAATAACTTGTTATAGTTACTGGTTGTTTATTTGGTGTGGGACTACTAGCTCATATAATTCCCCACACCGGGATTCAACAAGGGACTGAGTTCATCAGTAGTCACGTATTTCTAAACGGAACCGGACGACGAACACAGTATATAGATTATTTACGCGTTCATCAGTCCAAACGAAGTTGCTCCTTTCTATATAGATTGCTCCAACTTCAACTCATTTGTAAATCGAGGCAGAACCTGAGGCAACCCCGCATTATATGTCGGAGCAAGCGGGTACATCGATATAAAAGTATATTCGTTACGCGCATAAACAAATTATTACGGTTACTGGTTGTTGCTAATTGCGCGCTGCGATGAAATTCAGCGACGGACTAAGCTTATGAAAAGTTAATGAAAAGTTAAGTGTTCTTCAGCGGGGCCGGACAACGGGCTAAATATCTGAATTATAACACGATCCTAAGATACTACTTTCTGTTAAGCATGATTCATTTTAAACTTAATCGTAACTCACGACAAATCATTAGATGTCAAGACCCCTAGTCTGTTGTGCTCCACTTACCTCATGTAGTTCCTACGGCCTCCCTGCTCCGACACCAACGACTTCCGGGTTAACGTGCTCAGAAGCAGAACCCGAAGTGTGCTATTTATTTACCGTATTCCGGTCACGTGGTATACCGAACCTGAGACAAGCTCGCTTATTTTTAAATATGAAAATTTTTTAAAACGTGCAATGCAGATTCTATAATAAAGACTTAACCGATATAGAAGAAAAATAAAATAAAATAAACGTAATAGGCTTTACCAAATGGTCATTTTCTATTAGTTTTCATGATAGTCAGAAGCAAAAGTGCAGTGGCCATCTTGGAACAGTGTTTGAGAAAAAGATCGTCTATATCTCAAACGGGAATACGGGCAGCAGCCCTTTCAAAAAAACATTAATCATGCACAAAAATTATTCCGTGGTCCCTTGCAGTTGTCTCTAAAAAGAAAAATCTATTAAATGCTAAAGAGCTGCTAAGGAGCCTCCAGCGATATTAGTACTATTCGCATGGATTAGTATGGATAGTATTCATGAGTTATACAGTACTATGCCATGTCTATCTCACCAATCTTCATGATGATCCCACGGAAATGACAGATACCGAATCTACTGTCTATGAATTGTGATGTCCTAACTACAAACCCAAGAAAGTTAAAAACAAGAAAGTTAAATGACTTTCTCCCAATCTTCTTTGCTATTAAGACCTTGTCTAAAAGTCTTGAATTTTGACATAAAAAATTGCTCACGCCTTTTACGTTTAATATCTACATTACCTCCTCTTATGTTCATCTGAATGACTTCCATGACACACCAGCGCAAATGGTCAACTTTGTGACCTTTCTCATTCCAATGATCAACTAATGGGGCATTTTTCTTATTAGTCCGTATCGCCGATTTATGCTCATTGAGCCTAATTCTCATCTCCCTATAGGTTTCTCCAATATAACCCAAACCACATGGGCATAGAATTAAATAAATCAAGTTCTTTGTGCGACAATTCGCCATTGTTCTAAACATATGGGTTACATTATTATGGGTGATCTGCTGCCCTTTAATTACGTTCTTACAATTCTGACAGGAACTGCAGGGAAAAGTTCCTGTAGGTAACGGAGTATTAGTTAAACTCATTTGTTTATTTTGGTTTGGGTTCCTATGGGTCTGCACCAAAAATTTCTAATTGTTCGGTTACGACAGAAATGAAAACATTGGTTTTGCTAATTTCGATGTGCCTAAGGTGTCAATGAGATGCCAATTCCTATTGATGATATTTTTCACTTGGTTACTCACATTACTAAAGTTTGTTACAAAAATTAATGGCAGGCTCTTTGCATCTTCGTTGTCAGGTTTAGACTCGAAGAAGGAATCTCTATTATGATACTTGGCGCGTTTATATGCCCTTTTCACTAATCTTCTCGGATATCCCCTCTCTTGGAGTTTCTTACTCAATTTTTCAGCATGTCTCTCAAAATGTTGAATACTCGTACAATTACGCCTCACTCTCAAGAATTGTCCGTAAGGAATATTATCCTTCTGGCAAGCTGGATGATTACTCTCGTAGTGCAATATGGTGTTCCTATCAGTCGGTTTAGTGAATAATTCAACAGTCAGCAGACCGTTAGCATTTTGGATCCTAATATCCAGAAAGTCACAATACTGTTTGCTCATAGACGATGTGAATCGTAAATTCTCATCGCCAAGATTGAGCCAATCTATGAATTCTACAAGGGTCTCTTGGCTACCTGTCCAGAGGAAAAAAATGTCATCAATATACCGTGACCATGCAGTTATATTCTCATAAAAAGGGGCTGCTGTATTAAAGATATGTCTATCCTCAAAGCTAGCAACATACAGACAAGCCAGGCTAGGAGCGCAGGTCGCTCCCATACTGGTCCCTTTAGTTTGTTTAAAAAATTCTGTTGTAAATAAAAAGATGTTGTTTTTAAGGATAATATCTACACAGTCTATGATGAAGGTGGCATGAGGGGAAAGATCACCTTCACTATCGCTCAATAAGTCTTAAATCATTAAAATTGTGTTGTCTTGAGGGATATTAGAATATAAGGCTTCAATATCTAGTGTTACAAGCCATTGTAAATCTTGATCAAAACTGAGGTTCTCTATCTTTCTGATCATAGCAGTTGTATCTTTGGTCACTGCCATTCATGACTCGGGACACAGTTTCACACATGGGACCTACTGGTCCGACGAGTGGGCCGAAGGCGGCAGTAGAGTGCCTCAACGAGAAAGGAGTAAGGCGGGCCTGTGTCGTGGAGGCCTTGATGGTCTGAGGAGGCTGCCAATGTCCCGGGCCTCGGGCTTGGAGTTTGCGCCGGCACGTGGTGGGCCCTCCTTGGCACACGCCAGTGTCGGCAGGTGATCAGTGTGGCCTGGCTGCGCAGGGGCGGACCTGACGGGTTCGTGGTCCAGCGTGCCGGGGTCCAGAAGGCGCACAGCATCGCAGGCAACTCCGCTCATGAGGACGGCGTCCTGGCAGAGACGTGGGTCTTTCCGGAAGAGGACCACGCCCAGTCCTACGTGCTTTTTATTCACACCCCTACGCTGGCGTGGTGTACGCCGGGCCATCCCACTCCGGTGACGCTTAGGGGGGGTGTAACAGGCAACATTTCCGCGAGGTCCCCCACTGGCTGGGGTGACATGGTGGCGTCCACTGTCCACTACACTCCATGCACCAGCGGTGTATGTCCCATGGATATGGGTGTGTTCTGCATACTGTGGTGTGTCCAGCACATCTCCGCCACTCTTGGCATTGTGTACTTTCCCAATCATGGTTCTACTGCATCCTTCACACATGCCTGGTTGCCACCTCTCCACACATTCGGCTACTATGTGGCTGAGGTGCCATGCCGTTGCTGGCTCATGTTCAGGGCTTGCCCATGTGAACATTGTAAGTTGTTCTGTCGTGTCTGGTGGATGGGCATGTTGTTGTGCCTGTTGTATGTGATTTTGTGACGTGTGCATTGCCAGAGTTGTGAGTTGCATGGTTGTGGAGTTGAGGTGTGTGGGGTGTTCATTTGGATATTGCCAAGGGGCTGTGCATTTCCCTTGTTGCCATCCTGGGAACGCTGGTTGATGATGGACTGTCTGAGGATGAAGGTATCTTGCACACTGGCTGTGTATTTGAAGGCGACATTGTTGGGGGTTCCACAGTGTTCTGTTGTTGCCTGCACATTGATGTGAGACGTGTGCTTCCTGTTGTGGTGATTGTGTGCTGTGTCACCTGGGGGCACAGGTAGTACATGTGTGCTGTGTATTGCCCCCAACACGTGCGTGCATCCTGCTAGGGCGTATGGTCCTTGCTTGGTCTCCAGCGGATCCTGCGCATTGTGTTGTACGTATGGGGACTGGGGTACCAGGGTGATGGTGATGTCCAGGACAGATGTGGGGGACTTGGATGTGGCTGGCTGTGAGACTCCTCCGACTCTGGCGGGTGTTGGTTGGGGGGTACCAGAGGCCAACAGGTGCAGCCAAGCCAGCAGCTTTGAGTGGGGTGGGATGTTGGTTGTCCGCTGTGTTGGTGCCGTGGGCCTGTTAGGCGATGATGGTCAGGATGCGTAGGATGTTTGTCACTTTCAGCCTGTAGTGAACGGTGACATTGTCAGATGTTGGGTCTGTGCGGCTGGTACGCTTCCTGGCGGTCCGCTGTCTTTGTCTGCGCTGCGTCTGTGGTGGTCCAGGGGGGGGTGGTGTTCGGGGTGTGGGTTGGGGTCCTGGGGTGATGGCGGTGGGTGTTGTGGCCCTCTTGGGTGTCTGGGCTGCATGATGAGTGGCTCCATGGCATCTGTTGCCCTTCGGATGTGGCCCTGGGCTGTGCTCCCTTTTGTGGTGATGGCTGTCGTCCGACTTTACACCAGGTCAGGGCAGGTGTAAATTTCCTGGTGCTAACGCGCCATATTGCCTGTTTTGTGTTCTTATCGCCGATGTGGCTGGTCGTTGTGAATGTTAAGGTGTGATGTTGTCTCGACTTTTGGCACGGGAACACCTACTCTGCATCTCATTAGCGATATTTGCGGGGGTCCTCTGTGGCGATGTTTTTTGCGGCTGCTATCGCGGGTAAACTGGTGCTGTGGGCTGTTAACACCGGCTTGTGAATGGGGAGGTAAATTTATCACGACTTTGGCTGCGATAAAGTGCCGTTAACTCGGCGATAGCTCCTTGTGAATATGCCCCTTAGTTTCCTTTCTTTTGAGAATCAAAGGTATTCACAGGACCTGGCCTACAACCTTTTGTTTATAATATTGATGCTATCCTGTACACACGTTGAATGACTCTCTGTAAAGTTATTATTGTATTAGGCCAGGTATATTTTTCGGAAGATATATGTGTAGGAGTATCGATGTGTTGTCATGTAATCACAGATCAGATGTCCTACCATATATGAGGCATCCATTTTGTCTTCCAAACCTGCTGTCGTTTTTGCCACTATGTTTTTGAACACTTCTTTTTCTTTTCAAAGAGCAGTGCAAAAACTTAAACGAGCGCAAAAATGCTGACTTTTTCTTGTTTTTGTTGCCTGGCTGCAATTAGCCATTCTGACAAGCTTGTTGAACTCTCAGACTTTCTAGCAGGCCGTCATTCAGAGGGAGGACAGAGTGCGTTTTGTTATGTTCAGCGGTGTTTTTGTTAGGCTAAGGGCTCCTTCAGCTTTTCTTTGATATGTGTGATTAGCCTGGCAGCTTCCGAGGCATGCCCCGTAGCGAAGGCATGCCAGCTTAGTTGTGACCATGCCAGCCTGTCGTTGATTTCTGCCGTGTTTTCTTTTCCTTTGACGCGCACTTTCTTTCTCATATCCCAAGTATACACCATGTCAAAGTCACCGCGGGGTGTGGATCTCATACAAGCATTCATATCTTGCGCCCCGTCGGCTTTCCTCTCTTAAGTTTACACTTTGGGACACTGAGACTTTTTTGATTTTGCTTTGTATAAAAACAATTCAAGATTCTTTGTGACATACCTTTATAAGATTAAATCGGCCTTTTTTCTATTTGAGCAATCGGCTTTGGACTTATTGCCCGGATGATGGCTGAAATAAACAGAGCACAGACTCTGAACAACTGATGAGCAGGCACAATCAGGCAAGGATGTTTCCAAGGCACTTAGCTCGTCTCTCAGAGCTGCATTGTATGGAATTTAATTGGCATATTATAAACCTATAGTTTTATACACAGACAGCAAGGGACTTCATTTATTTACCTTGCAGCAAGTCAAGATGTTCCTAGAAGAACTGTAATTCCCTGTTGGCAATGCAATTGCCTTCTACAGAGCCAAGAAGTGCAGCCAATCATCTGTCAGTAATTCAGATGCCTGACTTTGTTTATAATTGGAACCCAGTTTTCTAATGTGTACACGCAATATACAGGTTGAAAAAACACACAGACTAAAATACCGTTGCGTTCAAATCCTCGTAGTACGTTGATAGAAAATAATGATTTTATGTAAAAAAAAAACATATTTTATCAGAGGCTTTCATCCCTGTATCGAGGAACAGCCCGAGCTGTATGCCTGCACCTTATCACTGACGAATTAACAAGGTGTACGAAGAGTAAATGAAAAACTAATGTCATAGACTTTGCCATCCAAAGACAGATATCCCTAAAAGTCTGCCAACAATAACAGAGAGATTCTATAGCTTTGGACTGACATTCTAATGTTTTTCACACACGTCAAGAGTAGTAAAGCTGAAGGGTTAACTAATTCTAGATCATATCAATTTTATGAACTGGTTTCATCCAAGACCATAGGAGTCTTCCTCACCGAGGTACATACTCGCTGCTTCTGTGAGATCCTCTGGAACAGGGCAGCACCATGGAAGGGTGGTATGAAGATCTTTATGAAGAAAGCTTTTATGACATAAAATAAGTTGTGGAAGTTCTTTACTTATCACAGTTCCTCGAAACTCCTGGTAACACTCAAACAGGCTTTCCCTTTGGAAGCATACAGGCTGGTGGGGCTGAGAACGACTTGTCCGATACCTTCGCCACAATTTGCTTAGAGTTGGTTGACTCTTATTATTTCAGAAATCTGAAATAAACCATTCTCGATGCCTCCTACCTTCTTGACACTCTCTAAGGTGAGATGGTGGTAGGAGGTAGACAGGAAAGCAGCAGAGTCTTCAGAATTGGGTGTGACCATTCTTGCCAAAGGACAATCAGTCATAATCATGGGTTGGCCCATGGTAATGCACTTGCAAGCAGGCCTTTCTGCTGAAGGCTGTGGAGACAGACACAGTGCCAGTAGGCATCCGAAAGCAGCAGACCACAGCTCACCATATCAGTGACCAGCAGGATTCATATAGGAGTCATACCACACTCACGCTTTTCCAAATCATATCACAAGGGACATTGACTATCTTGTCTAAACCAAAGAACAATACCAGACCAGTACACAATAGCCTGTGTTGATGCCTTGCAATTAGACACAGATTTTCAGTACTATAACTGAGGAGTGCCTACTGTGATACCCCTAAAGTGTTGGAAAGACAAGACAAGACAGCTCCCAGGAGTTATTCACTTTATTTCTAGAAGCCCCAGCACTAACCTCAAATGTTGCTTGGAACACCGTCAACATTTCAGAGACTCATGGCTGGAACAGTGGGTGACATGAACCAACTGGATGCATGTGTGTACCTTGATGTTCCCCTTGTATTCAGAAAAAGACAGAAAAGGATGCGCAGAAGTGCCTGGAGGTTCTCAGTTGTCTGAAGCAGTAGGGTCTCAAGACCTAGTGCCAATGCTGTGCTTTTGCTTCAGATGTATGTATGCATTTGATAGCTCTTAGCAAAGAAGAGCTATAGATAGCAATACGTCAGTATAATACAGATTAGGAGGTTAGACATAATATAAGGTAAAGAAAATAGATTAAATAATGGGAACACTGATATTAGCAAACTGTATTACACAATAAACGTTGGCAACAACACTCCATCATGTATATGTGTGTGTGTGTGTATATATATATATATATATATATATATTCACTGAAAAAACCATAGGTTTCAGGGACGTTATAGTTAGTTGGACATTTCACTCGTACAAAACCATAGAAATTCCCCCGTTATAGTTAGTTCAGCTAACTATAACTCGCGCCCCCGCAGTGCACTGCTGATGACGTCACATATTACATCATTCATGACATGGTCAGTGACATCACTGATGACATCACTGAGGACATCTCAAAGGACATCACTGATGACATCAACCACGTCAAAATCTGATGCACCTCCTCACACTCTAATATAACCTTTGATACACCCACTGTAAAATACAGACTACCATTTTCGAAACCATCAACACACCAATACCAGTTACTACATACGCACTCACTGATTCCTAGGTCTACACACACATCCACTCATTCACCCATACAATCACTCATACATACAGTCACTCATCAATACAACACTATCATATGCACTCATACACCTATACAGACACTCACACACCGCCACTCATCCATGGAGTTACTCACACACCTAATCAGTCATGCAAAGAATCAATCACACTCCCATTTCCTCAGCTATACAGTTATACACACACCACCTCACTTATTCAAACATATACTAACACATACTTACTCTCTTATACAATCACTGATACAAGTACACACTCATCCATACAGCCACTCTCACAATCACTCTGACAATCACTGACTCTCACGTATAGTCATTTATATACTCCAACTCTCACATACACTGCCTTTTACATATGTAGTTACTTGGACATGTACGACTGAGACATCCAATCTCTCACCAACACACCCATACACACACTCTCCCGCCCATACAGCTGTTTCCACATGCACTCTTGAACCCATACATCCAGTGAATCAACCACTCACACATCTATGCACAGAGTCACACACCTCCCACCCACCCACCCACACACTCAGTCTCCCATACAAATACTCAGGCAACCAATCAATAACCCATATAGACACTCATGTAGCTACTGACCAACACATGCAGCAGCTTACACAACAACAGACATACTGATACACACATTCAGACAGTTTAGTCACTAACCCATGCATTCAGTAAGACACATTTAATCACTCACTTATACAGTCAGTCACGCACCTACTAAATCCTTCATCCAGACACTTATACACCCACTCATTCTTCAATACACCTTGGCATATATATAAAACATATTTAAACTTTACAGAAACACACAGTCACTGGATGATGTCATCAGTGATGTCATTTGAGATGTCATCAGTGATGTCACTGACCATGTCATGAATGATGTAATATGTGACGTCATCAGCAGTGCATTGCGGGGGCCTGAGTTATAGTTAGCTGAACTAACTATAACGGGGGAATTTCTATGGTTTTGTACGAGTGAAATGTCCAACTAACTAGAACGTCCCTGAAACCTATGGTTTTTTCAGTGAATTTCTAAGGTTTTTTAAATGCTAATTTCTAACTATAACGTGTCTGAAACCTATGGTTTTTTCAGTGAATATATATATATATATATATATATATATATATATATATATATATATATATATATATATATCCAATACTCCTTTTTCGCTCGATTCTCCACAACCAGGAATCAAAAAGGCACGGACTCCTCTTATTCAGTGCAATTCTTTATTTTTCGTGCTGTGCCGCCATGACGCGTTTCAACCCACCAGGGGTATATATATATATCCCCGGGGCTCTTTCCTTTTTTATTTATTTTTTAATTTTATTTTTTAAGGGAGGTGGCAGCGTGGCCCCCCTCCCGGGCCACTTCTGGCCCAGGGGACCCCACCCCCCGGGGCCGGCCCTATCAGTTGGGGACCGTGGGGGGACCCCAATTCCCCCACGGTCCCGCCGGCTCCCCGCCTCCTGCGGGAGCCGGCATTGCTTTTCCACATGGGGAGCTGCTGACATGCAGCTCCCCCTATGGAAAAGCAATTGTGCTTTGCTTCATTGAAGCGAGAGCAGGTTTCCCTGCTCTCGCTTCAATGAAGCAAAGCAGAGTTTGCAATGAAAGGGCAGGAGCCGCGCGGCTACCGCCCTGTCATTGCAAACAGCAGTGTCCCGGGGTGGGCACCCCGGGGCACTGCAGGAGCCGGCCCTGGGGGGTGGCGGTCCCCAGGGCCATCAAGGGCTCCAGGAAGGGGGCCGCGTGGCCCCCCTCCCATCGTTTCAAAGCCCCGGGGAGGTGGCGGTTCCCGGGGCGTGTGGGGGGACTTGAGCCCCCCACACAGGTCTATTTTTTTTTTAAAAAGCCCCGTTGGTGGCGGTCCCCAGGGCAGCGGGGGGGCCGTGTGCCCCCGCGAATAATTAATAAAAGCCCAGAGGGGTGGCAGTCCCCGGGGCTTGGGGGGCCTTGGAGGCCCCCCACACATTAAAAAAGAAGCCCCGGGGGTGGCGGTCCCCGGGGCTGTGGGAGGGCCGAGTGCCCTCCCGCACCTAATTTGAAGCAAGCCCCGGGGGGTGGCGGTCCCCGGGCCTGCGGGAGGGCCGAGTGCCCTCCCGCACATAATTTGAAGCAAGCCCCAGAGGTGGCGGACCCCGGGGCTGCGGAGGACCCCGCGGGCCCCCGCATATATTTCTTAGCAATGCCCCCGGGACCTGGCCCACCAGGGGGCCTCGTTTAAATGAAGCGCGGGAGCCCACGCTTCATTTTAAAAAAAAAATGTCGGCGAGATTCGCAACCCCAGCGCAAATTTCGCCGAATTTCTTTTTAAAAAAATGCTTTTTTGGGCCCTGGGGGTCCTTGTGGGACCCCCTGAGCAGGCCTAGGGGGTCAGGGTGTCTTACCCTGCCCCCTTTTCTTTTTTTCACCTTTGTAGTACTGTTTTCTTGTGACTCGGTTCTACCGAGTCACAAGATGGCTGCCAACACTTCCTGGTTTGGAGTGTTGACAGCCAATTAGAATAAAGCTCGTGGTCGGCAGGGGTCGCGACTCCACCGCAGCCATAGATATCGAAACTTTTATTTTTGAATTTCTCAGCAACTACAGAACGGATTTACACCATTTAACGCCTTCGCTGCGATCGGAATTCCGCCCAGGTGCTGGACATTCCGATCGCGGGCGTGGTCGTGACGAGCTCAGCTCGTCATGCGCACACGCCCACCGTGAGCAATACCAAAGGGGATGATGGACGGAGCGTTTGAGCTAATCAAACACTCACCCCCAGTCAACTGATCTGGGTTTAATCCATCATCATTCTTTAGCTCACTCCACCACCCCAGTTCAGACATGGCCATATGCAAATCAGTCTGATCCTGTGCCTCATGGGAACAGTCCAGCCCGAACTGCCAAGCCATGTCTTCCCTGGACCGGAAACAAGCATCCTGGGACCGGTTTCTGGCTATTCAGCCGTCATCAGCCAGGCTAGCTTGAATCCAGTGGCAAAGTGAGCAAGGGACCCACGTCTGGGCATACCCTGCCAACTTAGGGCGAACAAAGCAATACCAAAGGGGATGATGGACGGAGCGTTTGAGCTAATCAAACACTCACCCCCAGTCAACTGATCTGGGTTTAATCCATCATCATTCTTTAGCTCACTCCACCACCCCAGTTCAGACATGGCCATATGCAAATCAGTCTGACCCTGTGCCTCATGGGAACAGTCCAGCCCGAACTGCCAAGCCATGTCTTCCCTGGACCGGAAACAAGCATCCTGGGACCGGTTTCTGGCTATTCAGCCGTCATCAGCCAGGCTAGCTTGAATCCAGTGGCAAAGTGAGCAAGGGACCCACGTCTGGGCATACCCTGCCAACTTAGGGCGAACAAAGCAATACCAAAGGGGATGATGGACGGAGCGTTTGAGCTAATCAAACACTCACCCCCAGTCAACTGATCTGGGTTTAATCCATCATCATTCTTTAGCTCACTCCACCACCCCAGTTCAGACATGGCCATATGCAAATCAGTCTGACCCTGTGCCTCATGGGAACAGTCCAGCCCGAACTGCCAAGCCATGTCTTCCCTGGACCGGAAACAAGCATCCTGGGACCGGTTTCTGGCTATTCAGCCGTCATCAGCCAGGCTAGCTTGAATCCAGTGGCAAAGTGAGCAAGGGACCCACGTCTGGGCATACCCTGCCAACTAAGGGCGAACAAAGCAATACCAAAGGGATGATGGACGGAGCGTTTGAGCTAATCAAACACTCACCCCCAGTCAACTGATCTGGGTTTAATCCATCATCATTCTTTAGCTCACTCCACCACCCCAGTTCAGACATGGCCATATGCAAATCAGTCTGACCCTGTGCCTCATGGGAACAGTCCAGCCCGAACTGCCAAGCCATGTATTCCCTGGACCGGAAACAAGCATCCTGGGACCGGTTTCTGGCTATTCAGCCATCATCAGCCAGGCTAGCTTGAATCCAGTGGCAAAGTGAGCAAGGGACCCACGTTTGGGCATACCCTGCCAACTTAGGGCGAACAAAGCAATACCAAAGGGGATGATGGACGGAGCGTTTGAGCTAATCAAACAATCACCCCCAGTCAACTGATCTGGGTTTAATCCATCATCATTCTTTAGCTCACTCCACCACCCCAGTTCAGACATGGCCATATGCAAATCAGTCTGACCCTGTGCCTCATGGGAACAGTCCAGCCCGAACTGCCAAGCCATGTCTTCCCTGGACCGGAAACAAGCATCCTGGGACCGGTTTCTGGCTATTCAGCCGTCATCAGCCAGGCTAGCTTGAATCCAGTGGCAAAAGTGAGCAAGGGACCCACGTCTGGGCATACCCTGCCAACTTAGGGCGAACAAAGCAATACCAAAGGGGATGATGGATGGAGCGTTTGAGCTAATCAAACACTCACCCCCAGTCAACTGATCTGGGTTTCATCCATCATTATTCTTTAGCTCACTCCACCACCCCAGTTCAGACATGGCCATATGCAAATCAGTCTGACCCTGTGCCTCATTTGAACAGTCCAGCCCGAACTGCCAAGCCATGTCTTCCCTGGACCGGAAACAAGCATCCTGGGACCGGTTTCTGGCTATTCAGCCGTCATCAGCCAGGCTAGCTTGAATCCAGTGGCAAGTGAGCAAGGGACCCACGTCTGGGCATACCCTGCCAACTTAGGGCGAACAAAGCAATACCAAAGGGGATGATGGACGGAGCGTTTGAGCTAATCAAACACTCACCCCCAGTCAACTGATCTGGGTTTAATCCATCATCATTCTTTAGCTCACTCCACCACCCCAGTTCAGACATGGCCATATGCAAATCAGTCTGACCCTGTGCCTCATGGGAACAGTCCAGCCCGAACTGCCAAGCCATGTCTTCCCTGGACCGGAAACAAGCATCCTGGGACCGGTTTCTGGCTATTCAGCCGTCATCAGCCAGGCTAGCTTGAATCCAGTGGCAAAGTGAGCAAGGGACCCACGTCTGGGCATACCCTGCCAACTTAGGGCGAACAAAGCAATACCAAAGGGGATGATGGACGGAGCGTTTGAGCTAATCAAACACTCACCCCCAGTCAACTGATCTGGGTTTAATCCATCATCATTCTTTAGCTCACTCCACCACCCCAGTTCAGACATGGCCATATGCAAATCAGTCTGACCCTGTGCCTCATGGGAACAGTCCAGCCCGAACTGCCAAGCCATGTCTTCCCTGGACTGGAAACAAGCATCCTGGGACCGGTTTCTGGCTATTCAGCCGTCATCAGCCAGGCTAGCTTGAATCCAGTGGCAAAGTGAGCAAGGGACCCACGTCTGGGCATACCCTGCCAACTTAGGGCGAACAAAGCAATACCAAAGGGGATGATGGACGGAGCGTTTGAGCTAATCAAACACTCACCCCCAGTCAACTGATCTGGGTTTAATCCATCATCATTCTTTAGCTCACTCCACCACCCCAGTTCAGACATGGCCATATGCAAATCAGTCTGACCCTGTGCCTCATGGGAACAGTCCAGCCCGAACTGCCAAGCCATGTCTTCCCTGGACCGGAAACAAGCATCCTGGGACCGGTTTCTGGCTATTCAGCCGTCATCAGCCAGGCTAGCTTGAATCCAGTGGCAAAGTGAGCAAGGGACCCACGTCTGGGCATACCCTGCCAACTTAGGGCGAACAAAGCAATACCAAAGGGGATGATGGCCGGAGCGTTTGAGCTAATCAAACAATCACCCCCAGTCAACTGATCTGGGTTTAATCCATCATCATTCTTTAGCTCACTCCACCACCCCAGTTCAGACATGGCCATATGCAAATCAGTCTGACCCTGTGCCTCATGGGAACAGTCCAGCCCGAACTGCCAAGCCATGTCTTCCCTGGACCGGAAACAAGCATCCTGGGACCGGTTTCTGGCTATTCAGCCGTCATCAGCCAGGCTAGCTTGAATCCAGTGGCAAAAGTGAGCAAGGGACCCACGTCTGGGCATACCCTGCCAACTTAGGGCGAACAAAGCAATACCAAAGGGGATGATGGACGGAGCGTTTGAGCTAATCAAACACTCACCCCCAGTCAACTGATCTGGGTTTAATCCATCATCATTCTTTAGCTCACTCCACCACCCCAGTTCAGACATGGCCATATGCAAATCAGTCTGACCCTGTGCCTCATGGGAACAGTCCAGCCCGAACTGCCAAGCCATGTCGTCCCTGGACCGGAAACAAGCATCCTGGGTCCGGTTTCTGGCTATTCAGCCGTCATCAGGCAGGCTAGCTTGAATCCAGTGGCAAAGTGAGCAAGGGACCCACGTCTGGGCATACCCTGCCAACTTAGGGCGAACAAAGCAATACCAAAGGGGATGATGGACGGAGCGTTTGAGCTAATCAAACACTCACCCCCAGTCAACTGATCTGGGTTTCATCCATCATCATTCTTTAGCTCACTCCACCACCCCAGTTCAGACATGGCCATATGCAAATCAGTCTGACCCTGTGCCTCATTGGAACAGTCCAGCCCGAACTGCCAAGCCATGTCTTCCCTGGACCGGAAACAAGCATCCTGGGACCGGTTTCTGGCTATTCAGCTGTCATCAGCCAGGCTAGCTTGAATCCAGTGGCAAAGTGAGCAAGGGACCCACGTCTGGGCATACCCTGCCAACTTAGGGCGAACAAAGCAATACCAAAGGGGATGATGGACGGAGCGTTTGAGCTAATCAAACACTCACCCCCAGTCAACTGATCTGGGTTTAATCCATCATCATTCTTTAGCTCACTCCACCACCCCAGTTCAGACATGGCCATATGCAAATCAGTCTGACCCTGTGCCTCATGGGAACAGTCCAGCCCGAACTGCCAAGCCATGTCTTCCCTGGACCGGAAACAAGCATCCTGGGACCGGTTTCTGGCTATTCAGCCGTCATCAGCCAGGCTAGCTTGAATCCAGTGGCAAAGTGAGCAAGGGACCCACGTCTGGGCATACCCTGCCAACTTAGGGCGAACAAAGCAATACCAAAGGGGATGATGGACGGAGCGTTTGAGCTAATCAAACACTCACCCCCAGTCAACTGATCTGGGTTTAATCCATCATCATTCTTTAGCTCACTCCACCACCCCAGTTCAGACATGGCCATATGCAAATCAGTCTGACCCTGTGCCTCATGGGAACAGTCCAGCCCGAACTGCCAAGCCATGTCTTCCCTGGACCGGAAACAAGCATCCTGGGACCGGTTTCTGGCTATTCAGCCGTCATCAGCCAGGCTAGCTTGAATCCAGTGGCAAAGTGAGCAAGGGACCCACGTCTGGGCATACCCTGCCAACTTAGGGCGAACAAAGCAATAACAAAGGGATGATGGACGGAGCGTTTGAGCTAATCAAACACTCACCCCCAGTCAACTGATCTGGGTTTAATCCATCATCATTCTTTAGCTCACTCCACCACCCCAGTTCAGACATGGCCATATGCAAATCAGTCTGACCCTGTGCCTCATGGGAACAGTCCAGCCCGAACTGCCAAGCCATGTCTTCCCTGGACCGGAAACAAGCATCCTGGGACCGGTTTCTGGCTATTCAGCCGTCATCAGCCAGGCTAGCTTGAATCCAGTGGCAAAGTGAGCAAGGGACCCACGTCTGGGCATACCCTGCCAACTTAGGGCGAACAAAGCAATACCAAAGGGGATGATGGACGGAGCGTTTGAGCTATCAAACACTCACCCCCAGTCAACTGATCTGGGTTTAATCCATCATCATTCTTTAGCTCACTCCACCACCCCAGTTCAGACATGGCCATATGCAAATCAGTCTGACCCTGTGCCTCATGGGAACAGTCAGCCCGAACTGCCAAGCCATGTCTTCCCTGGACCGGAAACAAGCATCCTGGGACCGGTTTCTGGCTATTCAGCCGTCATCAGCCAGGCTAGCTTGAATCCAGTGGCAAAGTGAGCAAGGGACCCACGTCTGGGCATACCCTGCCAACTTAGGGCGAACAAAGCAATACCAAAGGGGATGATGGACGGGTCCCGTGCTCACTACGCCACTGGAGTCAAGCTATCCTGGCTGATGACGGCTGATAGCCAGAAACCGGTCCTAGGATGCTTGAGTCTGGTCCAGGGAAGACATGGCTTGGCAGTTCGGGCTGGACTGTTCCCATGAGGCACAGGGTCAAGACTGATTTGCATATGGCCATGTCTGAACTAGGGTGGCGTGGTGAGGAAAATAACGATGGATTAAACCGAGATCTGTGACTGGGGGTGAATGTTTTGCCAATGTGCAACATTCCGTCCATCAACTTGTGTGTTTTGCTGTTCGCTCTATGTGGGAAGGGTATGCCCAGACGTGGGTCCCGTGCTCACTACGCCACTGGAGTCAAGCTATCCTGGCTGATGACGGCTGGTAGCCAGAAACCGGTCCTAGGATGCTTGAGTCTGGTCCAGGGAAGACATGGCTTGGCAGTTCGGGCTGGACTGTTCCCATGAGGCACAGGGTCAAGACTGATTTGCATATGGCCATGTCTGAACTGGGGTGGCGTGGTGAGCAAAATAACGATGGATTAAACCCAGATCTGTGACTGGGGGTGAATGTTTTGCCAATGTGCAACATTCCGTCCATCAACTTGTGTGTTTTGCTGTTCGCCCTATGTGGGAAGGGTATGCCCAGACGTCGGTCCCATGCTCACTACGCCACTGGAGTCAAGCTATCCTGGCTGATGACGGCTGATAGCCAGAAACCGGTCCTAGGATGCTTGAGTCTGGTCCAGGGAAGACATGGCTTGGCAGTTCGGGCTGGACTGTTCCCATGAGGCACAGGGTCAAGACTGATTTGCATATGGCCATGTCTGAACTGGGGTGGCGTGGTGAGCAAAATAACGATGGATTAAACCCAGATCTGTGACTGGGGGTGAATGTTTTGCCAATGTGCAACATTCCGTCCATCAACTTGTGTGTTTTGCTGTTCGCCCTATGTGGGAAGGGTATGCCCAGACGTGGGTCCCGTGCTCACTACGCCATTGGAGTCAAGCTATCCTGACTGATCACGGCTGATAGCCAGAAACCGGTCCTAGGATGCTTGAGTCTGGTCCAGGGAAGACATGGCTTGGCAGTTCGGGCTGGATTGTTCCCATGAGGCACAGGGTCAAGACTGATTTGCATATGGCCATGTCTGAACTGGGGTGGCGTGGTGAGCAAAATAACAATGGATTAAACCCAGATCTGTGACTGGGGGTGAATGTTTTGCCAATGTGCAACATTCCGTCCATCAACTTGTGTGTTTTGCTGCACGCCCACCGTGAGGCATGACGAACCGAGCTCGTCATGAGCAGGGAAGGCTTTAAAAAAAAGGTCACTTTCTGAACCAAGCACTACCTTTTTGCCAAATTTGGGGTAATTCCGTTCAGTAGTTTCGGCTGTAGCCTTGCCTAAATTTTCCTATGGGAAATTGATTTTTTGACTCTTATTTTTTGAATTTCTCAGCAGCTACTGAACGGATTTACACCATTTAAAAAAAGGTCGCTTTCTGAACCAAGCACTACCTTTTTGCCAAATTTGGGGGAATTCTGTTCAGCAGTTCGGGCTGTAGCCCGCCTCAAAATTTCCTATGGAAATTAACATGGAGAAAACGCGTTTTGGGACCCCCCTTTTTTCTCAGCCCCCGCTTGACGAATCACCCCCAAACTTTCAGGATAGGAGCTGACCTGGATAGACTTTTTTTGGGAGAATTTCGCGAAGATTCGTCAAACGACGCCAAAGTTATTAGCAAATCAAAAAATGCTTTTCCCAAGGAAACTAGGTTCTAACTATAACTACCTACTGGCGACCGCTAGTAGGTAATATATATATATATATATATATATATATATACACATACACACACATAAATATAGCTGTACTATGCACCACTCTATTCTATGCCTCTGCACTCTACGTCACTCTACTCCACTCCACACAACGCCACTCTACTCTGTGACATTCTTCTGTAAGCCACTGTTAGAAACGGGGTAGCGTGGTGCGGAGCGGGAAGGCTAAACCAGGAGCATTGTGTAAAGCATCCGCGCAGCACACACAGGTGACACACCAGGCACCCTACAAAAAGGAGACCACACCAGTTTAAGTAAGAAAAATAGCATATGTATTATGCAACAGCTTAGCAGATGGTAACCACAGCGGTAACACGGCGCCAACTGGCACCCGGTAGACATAAACAGTGGGGACTATTTACAGGGCAGCGCCAATCGGGCCGCTGCCAGAATCATTATAAGCACAGAATGAATGCAAGTTCACTGGTAACAGGCGTACTCAGTCCGTACCTGTGGGGTAAAAGACAATGGATAAAGCCTCACTGCCGTAAGCAGCAACCATCAGGCATGGACATATACCTTAGGCATCATTCGCAAGGAAGAACACTGGGCGTAGAATGCACTCAACATTATAGGGCATTAAACACATGATGCAGAACATTAACACACTATTGGCAGGAAACAGTAGGCATGGAAACCTTATCATAAAACACAGGCCTGTTGGCATACAAGCAGGTTAGGCACATCAAAAGGCATAAACCTCTCATTGGCATGAAACATTAGCATAAAACTCAGGCCCGTTAGGCATAAACGCCGGGAGGCAGCTCACTAGGAGTAGATCCCAATAGCATGAGCCCAGTAGGCATATACACATTATACATCAGATCGGCATTCTCCAGGGTAGGCATAAAACATTACCCCCACATCCGGCCTGCACCTTAGGCCTGAAAACCCCCACAGCCTGCAGTGGCACACAACCTCATTAGTAGTGGGCAGGGCAGTGGGATACATCCAGGACATAGAGGCACCCCAGCATCAACAACACTTAGGGCATAGCGCCCGGTATGGACCCTCTTTAGTAGTGGCCCGCTTCTGCGGGGCAGCTGGGGCAGCACAAAAGTACACAGTTCTGGCCAAGCTGGGGCCCCTCTCCCGGGACCCTCAAGAAAGATGTGGGCCAGAACGTTCTGTTCCTGTTGGAGTCCCTCTCCTCGAGGGCTTGGGGACACCGGGGGAAGGCACCGACAATGTGCCTCGACCAATTCCCCCCCTAGGCCCGTCACAAAGCCCCACTCACCAGGCTCCTCATTGCCGGTTGAAGGCGAGTCAGCCCACGTCACCTTGGGACCCCCTCAATGCAGCTGCCCACTGTCAGGCGGGGCAGCTGTGCAGGGCGTCCACACGGGCCCTCCTGGAGTCCCTCCTGACACCCGCAATTCTCTCTCAGAGCCCCCACTCACCGGGCTCCCTGGAGGACTTTACCCTGGGCCTCTCTCCTCACACCGGGCCCTGCAGGCGTCAGGCAGCACCTCCTCAGTCTTCACCCGGACCCCTCCTGGGACCGGGACTGGGACTTTTGGCTTGGAGCCGGCGAGGCTCCACACCACTCCGGCGGTGCTTGGGGCTCTCCTCCGGTCACGGGGAGCACCCACCACTTCCTTCCTTTCCGGAGCGAAGTCTCCGGCGGTGTTGGGGCCAGCGCGGGGTAGGCTCCCGCCTGGCTTCTGGTTCCCTCCTTCGGCGCAGCACACACGGGGCTCTCCTCAGCGCATGAGAGCCCCGCCTCCCGCAGCACCTAGCCGGACTTCACCCGGGCCCCCTCCGGGGGACCCGGGGCTTCAATATGGATCCCGCTTCTTCTCGGGGCTCTCCCCTGCTCACGGGGAGCCCCCACTACTTCCGGCCGGCTCGGCCGAGGTCCCAACTACCTCCGGGTCGCCGCAGGCAGAGCGGCGGCCCTTCGCTGGTTCCCGGGGTTGTGGCGGTGATTTCCTTTAGCGATCCCAGAGTGCGGGGTGGGCTCCCGCCCTGGGTTTAAGTTGGCAGGAAGGCGCGGGGTAGGCTCCCACAGCATTTCCAAATAAGCCGCTCTCCTTCCCGGCCCCACGCGCTTCCTCACTTCAGCGCGCGACAGCGCTCCCGCGGCGGTGATCTTGGCCACTTTCTTCGTGCGGGCACAATACGGGGTGGGCTCCCGTTGGTTTATTAGGCCCCACGTTGCGGTACACACGCGGGGTGGGCACCCGCGAAGGCTGGCAATGCGGGGTAGGCACCCGCTCCTCGTTCAGTAGCACAGGGGGGAAATCCCACGCACACCAGGGATCCCCTCGGGACACGTGGCAGCCTCGGCGCTGCAGGAGCCAGCTCCTCACCTCCTGGGCAGAGTTGCAGCGCTCACGAGGCGCTATAGTCCTCCCACATTCAGGGTCCCACAGGGGAAGGTCGCGCCCACGCTCCTCACCTCCTTGTGATATGGACAGTCTCAGGATGGCGCTCACGAGGCGCTAGGGGCCAGGAGACAGGTAGTGCAGGGCGAGATCAGCGGCCAGCAGGGCGACTCACCAGTCCTGAAGCAGGAGTTCCTAGGAACAGTCATCCTCCATTATGGTTGCAATCCTGCCAACACAGCAGCCTCCACTCCGGCAGTGTCTCTTTACTGGCCCAGGGGGACAACAGAGGGGTGTAGATGGGCACAGGGGCCAGCACACAGGCCCAATGTGGCGGTACCTCCTGGCAGAGTTCCCCCTCGGTCACTTCTCCTGCTCTGTCACTGAGCACATGGCAGCCCAGCCCCCCTATATATCCGCCCCTCACCCCACCTACCAGAAAAGGCTGGCAACTTCTGGAAGGTTCCCTGGGGAACCGGTCTTAACTGGTTTAGGGGGAGGTGTAGGGCACCCTGGCAGCCAGGTTTCCCTCCAAAAGCTGGGAGTGCTGGGAAACAACATCTAGACCGCCACTCAACTCAGTCAGGCGGCACAAGGGCAGGCAGGAATGGCGTCCATTTTAAAAGTGACAGTGACACCATTACACAGTATTACCCATTCACATTTGAGACACAACATGTAAATACATAGGCCAGGGGGGAAAAGCGAAAAATTTTGGGAAAATAAGGGCCAAGTCCAACAGCCACTGTACTGTTTGCCACTCTACTCTATGCCACTCCAAGCAACTCGACTCCGTTCTTCACTATGCCACTCCATACGACTTTATTCCACTCTACAACATTCTTTTCCAGTGCACTCTATATAATTGCCTCTTTGCCACTTTACTGTAGTCTGCACCAGTCTACTCTACTGCACTCATGCCACTCAGCTCTACTGTGAACCACTGTACTCTACGTCTCTGCACTCTATGCCATTCTACTACACTCTGCACCAATCTACTCTATGCCACTGCACTCTACGTCACTGTACTCTCCTCTGCACCACTCTACTCTACACCACTCCACTCTGCGTCACTGAACTCTACTCTGCACCACTACATTCTATGCCACTCTACTCCACTCCACTCTACTCTATGCCTCTCTACTCTACCCCACTTTACTCTATGCCGCTCTTTGATATGGCATTCTACATGATGCCTCTCTACCCCACTTCACTCTACCCTACTTGACTCTAACCTGCTTCACTTTACACACTCTATGCCACTCTACTCTACTATGCACCACTATGCTCCACTGCACTTGACCACAGTGCACTATACGCCGCTCTACTCGGCACCACTCTACTCAGTGCTACCAGTATGCCACTCTACTCTGCACCACTCTTCTCTACGCCACTACACTGCACTCTATGCCGCTTTTCTCTATGCCACTGCACTCTACTCTGCACCACTACACTCTATGCCACCCTACTCTTCACCACTCTACTCTGTCCCACTTCACTCTATGCTACTCTATGCCACTCTACTCTATGCCACTATATTCTATGCCACTCTGAGCCACTCTACTCTGCTCCAATATACGCCACTCTACTCAACTCTATTGCACTCTACTCCAGTGCACTATATGCCACTCTACTCTGCAAGACTCTACTCTACGCCACTGCACTCTACTCTGCACCACTTTACTCTATGCCACTGCACTCTACGCAGTCCACTCTACTCTATACCACTCCACTTTACTCTACAACTCTCCCTGCCACTCATTCCACTTCACTCTATGCCACACCACTCTATGCCACTATGCTTGTGCCGCTCAGCTCTGCACCACTGCACTGTACGCCATTACACTCTATGCCAGTGCATTTTACGCCACAGCACTCTGCTCTGCACCACTCTATGCAACTGCACTCTACACCACTGTATTTTACTCTGCACCACTCTACTCTGCGCCTCTGCACTCTATGCCACTACTCTCTACACCACTGCACTCTACTCTGCACCACTACCCTCTACGCGACTCAACTCTACTCTGCATCACTGCACTCTATACCACTGCAATCTATGTCACTTCACTCTGTGCCACTCTACTCTGCAGCACTCTACTCTAGGCTACTGTACTCTGCGCCACTCTGCTCTACTCTGCACCACTCTAATCTATGCTACTCCACAACACGCCACTGCACACAACACCATTGCAGTCTACTGTACTCCGCTGCACTTTAAGCCGCTCTATTTTACTTTCCATCACTCTACTCTATGCCACTGCACTCTGTGGCACTGCACACTACTCTGCTCTATACCACTGCACTCTACACTGCTCTACTCTACCCCACTTCACTCTATCCCACTTCAGTGCACTCTACTCTACTTTCTATCACTCTACTCTATGCCACTGCACTCTATGCCTCTGTACTTTATGACACTGCACTACACACCACTCTCCTCTCTGCTACTGCACTCTACACCATTACACTCTACTGTAAGTCACGGCACCCTGTGCCACTCTGCTCTACTTTGCCCCACCCTACTATATGCCACTGCACTCTGCACCACTGCACTATACACAACTCTATTCTATGCTACTGCACTGTACTCAACTCCCTACTTCACTATACCCCACTTCAATCTACTCCACTTCACTCATTGCCACTCCAAGCCACTGTACTACACTCCACTCTATGCCACTCTACTCCACTTTTGTGTACTGCACTCTGCTCCACTGCACTCCTCCCCAGTGCACCTTACACCACTCTACTCTGCACCACTCTACACCACTGCACTCTGCATCACTGCACTCTATGCCACTCTACTCTACTCTGCACCACTCTAGTGTACACCACTCCACTGAATGCCACTGCATTCTACTCTGCAGCACTCAACTCTACGTCACTACACTGTACGCCACTGCACTGTACGCCACTCCACTGTACTCTACTCCATGTCACTCCACTCTACTCTATGCCACACCACGCCACTCTATGGCACTCCACTTTATGCCACTCCACGGCACTTTACTCCACGCCACTCCAGTCTACTCTACTCCATACAGTGGCAGTCTATGCCACTCCACCCCACTCTACACAATGACACTCTACTCTACTCTACACCACTCTATTCTATGCCACTCTACTCTATGTCACTCCAAGCCACTGTACTCCCCTCCACACCACTCTACACCATTGTACTATACTGCACTGCACTGTACCTCAGTGCACCATACGCCAATCTACTCTACAGTGCATTACTCTGACACTACACTGTACATCCCTACTGCACTCTATGAAACTGTCATCTACTTTATACCACTCTATTCTATGCCATTGCACTCCATGCCACTGCACTCTACTCTGAACCACTCTATGCCACTGCACTCTATTACAACTCTACACCACTCTACTCTATGCCACTCTACTGTACGCCACTCAAATCTGCTCTATTCCACTCCACTCTACGCCACCCCACACCACTCTACGCCATGCCACTCCACTCTATGATAAGTTATTGAGACAGTACTGCAGTACTAATGCAATGTAAAGAATTAAAGCAAAAATAAACAACATTTTATGATCAGAAACCAATTTTTCCCCCAAAAACCCATAGAAATTCAATGAAAAAAACAAAGGTTGAATAGAAGTTATAGTTAGGAAAACTTAATTATATAATTATTGTATACAAAACCAACTTAAACTACACAACATTAGAAATTCTAAAGTTATAGTTATAACTTAAAGTTATAATTTCCGCACCACCCAAAACTTAATCTAACTGGCGCACCTCCGTACACAGTGTTGCCAGCTCGCTACGCAGACTAAATGAACTATAACTCATGCATTTTTCAGCTTATACCCATTCATAATACATCACTTATACCACATTAAATCATGGCTTTCATAGCAACACTCATGACTTCTCGAATGTGTATATATATATATATATATATATATATATATATATATATATATATATATATATATATATATATATATATATATATAGTTTAGGCTTTGGTCTTTCTACTCGTGTGTCCATTACGTTTTTCCATTATTTTTACATGTTGTTCCTAATACGTCTGCCATCGGCATTTCTACAACTGTTTTAATCTATATGTCCTTAGTCCTTGTATAGATGTTCAGTGATGCATTGTGATTCTGTGGTTTTTAGTAGTCTTTTTATATGTCACTTGATACTGTGGATATGTCAGCACTGTAGTCATTTGCATATGACTCACCGGGAGCCGATCTCAACTTATGTTGTAAACGTCGGAAATAGGACGTAAAGTATGTACCTACCTTGTAGATGATGTAAACATAGAAGAAACACTCATAGGTCTATATATAACTGTAACCTAACTGCAGCGCGCTATGTGATCAAGGCCGCAGTCCGGCGGCCGAAACGTGTCATTTGGACTTAATGATGGTGCAATAAGCAACTCTTCTTATCATCTAACTGGAGTCTGTGCCTGTGTGTTCTCCCGGCGCGGCCGAACCTTGGGATTTTGCTTCAATATTATAGCGGAGAACGACTGTCTCCACTCCACAGACCCCCTCTTCGTTCTTCATGTTTGGGCTATCGTGATTCATTACAGTCGTACTCGTGTGGTGTCTCCGGTAGGAGAAAGGACTAATCACTGCCCCCTGCCAGCCAAGAAGTTTCCGTACACTGCCACCGCGGCCGAGGTGTATTTCGAGTCGAAGGACACGTCTGTCATCTCTGCGCCAAGTGGTGAGTACTTATAACTCAGGAATTTTGGCAGGTTTGAAGAGGTTTACATTTGATTGCTTTGATATCCAGCCCTTGCTTTCTCGATATCGGCAATCCGTCACTTTTGCATATATCCATCATGTCCAATGAAGCGCTGCGTGAGCGGGAAGCAGCTGCAGAAGCGCTTTTTGAAAATTTACCCAACGTTCAAAATCAATCAAGAGCCACTGATCACAGCAAAGGCTCTTGTAATGAGGATCATAAAACCAAATTGAAACAACTGGATAAATTGATGCGCACAGAACTAACGAAGTAGCGGGAGGAAAAGTCGTTACAAAAATACAGCGACGTGGGCCGTGTCCCACGCGGATTGAGAATAATGCTGGCCCCAACTTCGAAAACCCTAACCCACAAATACTCAAGGAATGGGCAGAGAGCAATCTGGATGCATCCATGTGACTGATCATTGTTATGTTATGTTATGTTATGTTATATGGGAATTTATGTAAGCGCACGTTCACCTACAGGTCTCTTGGCGCTGATGAGTTTGAGCAGAAGAAGAGAAGGAGAGCAGATAGAGGAGCAGTTAGTTATAGGCCAGAGAGAATAGCCAGGTTTTTAGAGATTTCCTAAACCGCATGTAGTCAGCCTCCAGCCTAATAGAAGTGGGCAGTGAATTCCAGAACTTCGGGCCCAGATAGGAAAACCGGGTCCCTCCAATGCGTTTCCGTCTAAATCTGGGCACCGTCAGAAGATTCAGGTGTCTCGATCTCAGATTACGTTGAGGCAAGTGCTTACTGATGCACGATAGGATGAAACTAGGACCGGTTTCTTGAGTGGCATTAAAAAGGATACAGCCAATCTTAAACATCACGCGCTGCTCCATTGGAAGCCAGTGGAGGTCTTTAAGTAGCGGGGTAATGTGACATCTTCTATCCTTAAGATGGATGATTCTAGCAGCTTGATTCTGGATCATCTGGAGACGATGTCTCAGATATAGTGGGATGCCAAGGTAGAGGGCGTTTCCATAATCTAATTTAGAAAGGATAAGGGCAATCACAATTTGAATACTGGCCTCTTTACTAAAAAAGCGTCTGATCTTGCGCAGTTTACGAAGTTGGACAAAACAGGCAGAAGTAACTGCGCTAACTTGGGCGCTCATAGAGAGGTCAGAGTCAATGTGGAGATCCAGACTCTTAATTACTGGTTTGGGGATAGGGGCCGCCCCTAACTCAGGTGGCCAATAGGAAGGTGACCAATGAGTAATTTTGTTGCTCGGGATGATTATCTCCGTTTTTCCAGAGTTGAGCTTTAGTTGATTCTTATCCATCCAGGTTTTTACATACAACATAGAGCTCCTAACAGAATCTTTGCATTTGATGGAGTTCTCCAGTGTAAAGATCAGCTGCATGTCGTCAGTGTAGTTAAAGATCTTTACCCCCATCTGCCGGAGACTCGAGATTAGCGGACGTATGTAAATATTAAAGAGGATCGGCGAAAGGGAGGAGCCCTGTGGGAAGCCACAGCTCATTTCAGCAGTGTTGGATTTGTGGGGCGAGAGCCACACTGATTGTTTGCGGTTCTCTAAAAAGGACTCAAACCAATCCAATGACGAGCCCCCAAGACCCTCTGCGGCAATACGGTCCAACAAAATGTTGTGGTTCACGGTGTCAAATGCTGCAGACAGGTCAAGGAGGATCAGAGCCTGAGTGCGGTCAATGTCAGCCTGTCCTTTAAGATCGTCCAGGATTGACATGATCACAGACTCAGTGGAATGCGCAGGGCGAAAACCTGCCTGGTGAGTATCCAGAAACTTGGATGCTTCTAAAAAAGAACTGAGGCAGGATGCCACATGAGTTTCCAGTAATTTTGCTGTAAAATGAAGCAATGATATAGGCCTGAAATTTTCCAACTTTTTTGGATCTAAACCCTGTTTTTTTTTAAGTGGAATAACTACTGCTTCCTTAAAAGCTGACGGTACAGTTCCCTGAGACAGGGAGAGATTGAGGAGCTCAAGAAAGGTATCAGGAAAGGCCTGATAGATTGCTTTCTTTATATTAATGGGGCATTCCTCCTTAGGGGAGCCAGATTTGACCTTCACTACCAATTTCCAAAAACACTCCCTATCTATCATGGGAAAGGTGTCGAGAGAAGAAGGATTGGGAAAAACCACACTATCTTCAAAATTGTTATTGTTGCAGACAATGGATTTTTGAATTTGTTTTATTTTTTCCACGAAGAACGAGTTTAGATCATTGCAAAGTTCCTGAGTAGCCTTAACAGGTGGAGCCACGCGGCCCGGATTGGAAAGTTCTTTCACAATCCTGAAAATTTCCTTAGAGCTGTTATCAGAATTGAGTACTTTATTAGTAAAGAAAGCTCTTTTGGCCTCCACAATAGCTATATTGTACTCATGTAATTTTGCTATATATTTCGTTCTAGCCTCTATAGAGTAAGATTTCCGCCATTTCCGTTCGGCTTGACGTACGTGAAGTTTTAAAGCTTCCAACTCCTTTGTGAACCATTTAGATGCTTCGTGTTGCCTAGAGCAAGAGTTTTTAGTCTGAAGGGGGCCATGGATGTTGAATGCCTTCCTTTGCCAGTCAGTGATCTCTCTTTCCCTGTTGTCTAAGTCACCTTCAGAGGCAAACTGCTCGCAAGAAAGAGTATCCAGGAGTGCTTTCAGATCGACACGATTCCAATTCCTGAATGTGCTTCTAGAGTGGGATAATTGTTTCAGTAGTGACAGGTTGTTCAATTTAAAACTAATAGTATAATGATCTGACCATACGCATGGTTGAGTTACCAAGTTGTGTAGGGTAACATTAGTAGACCACACTTGATCAAGAGTGTGGCCTCCGATGTGCGTAGGGGAATGAATATGTTGGGTGAGGTTAAGACTGGTGAGGAACTCCGTGAGTTCCTTGGATGAAGTTCCCTCATCTACATCATTGGCCCAGTAGTTCAGATCACCTGCGACCAAAACTTTATCATATTCTGTGGTCAAAGACGCGATATGATTTGCTAGAGCTTTGGGGAAATCAGGCATTGATTTGGGGGGTCTATACAGTACCACACATAGAAGGGTGCTGTTGTGTAGGTCCAATTTAACTACTAGGGAATCAACTGAAGGCAATTCAAAGTGAGGCATAGTAGTAACGGATACTTCTTTTTTAATAGCGGCCGCCACTCCACCCCCTCTTTTGCCTAGTGGTCTATCAGTATGAAAGAGCGAATAGTTGTCAGGAAGGGCTGTTAAAATCTCAGGGGAGGATTCCTCCGTGAGCCAAGTTTCAGTCAATAGGAGCAAGTCTGGAGAGTCAGTAGTCAATATATTAAAGATTTCTAGTTGATGCCTGACCATAGATCGTGTGTTTAGATACATCATAATGAGGTCTTTGTCTAGCCATTTATTCAGACTTATATTCGTGGCAGTTGTAGGCCGGGCTGCCGGGCTAATAAGCTGTTCACCTATATTTGTGGTGTAGGTGTAAGGTCTAGGATTAGGATTTAAAAACTCCAGGTTTTGCAATTTATATACCAGATGGGTTTCTACCGGTTGCACTTTTTTTGGTGCCGTGTTTTTAAGACTAGCAGCTGAGTAATAATATTTCTGTGCAGAGTAACATGCCCCATGCCCCGGCCTGGCGCGGACGGGCGCAGACGGGCTTGCCTTAGGCGCGCCCGCTGTGCGCACGCGCCGCAGGCATGAATTTAAAGCCTGTACCGGCGTCGAGAGCTCCGCCCCCTCCCAGCTGACATCTAACCCTCCTATTGGGTGAGAGCCAATGCAGGGTGTGACCTAGTCACAAACCCGGAAACAACAGGATTCAGTAGGATTCAATACAGTTTGCAGTAAGTGAGCAATTACAATTTCAATTTTTAAAAAGCGGCGAACGTGCAGGCTAAAAACAAAGATTTTAACAAAGTGGTCAGTGTCACGGACAAGTTCTGCTTGAAAGAGCGCTCGCGCCGCAGGCATGAATTTAAAGCCTGTACCGGCTTAATCAAATATGCGGAAATCGACCACGTGGCAACATTGAAGGAGATTGAGCGTATCAACAATGAACTTGATACAATGGATCAAAAGGACTTGATATCCAAGGGTCGTGATGAAATCACTACAACACTCAAGAAACATGAGGAAACAATCAAAACACGCAAAGCGTTTAAATTCGCCTGCGACAAGGTGGACTACGAATCCGGTCAGATTTTCACCTTTGCCAGAAGGTACGACTCGGTAAAAAAACAGAGAATGAACAAACCCCCTAACACAATAAGGGGAGCCGCAACAGTCCTTGAAGAAGCAGACTCGGCATCAACATCTGATCTCAGCTCAGCAATGGAAAGTGGGACAGATTCAGAGGATGGCAGAGGATTAAGAGGAAGGAGCGACATCACAACTGGTAACTTCAGCCTTGCAGAGGAATTGGATTTTTTAAGATTGGACCGGAGACAAACCCTGCGTTCCCGGTTGCCCAAGAAACCAGGCACCGATGGAACCGCAGGAGACGTGAGAGAAGAAAGCGTAGCAAATCCAAAAACAAACAACAAAAAGAAAAGCAATTGGAGACGCAAATGAATATGGACACCAAAACCATAATAAATCTCATGGACTTTAACCTCACGGAAGCTGAGAACCAACTCCTCTCCCTTGGCTTGACCTTTTGCCCAGAAAGCAGCTTCAATTACAGCAGCACACAGATTGACGTCTTTAGGTTCATCAGAAAATTGAAATTAATCAAGTTTTTCAAACTGAAACACACGAGCAATGCCGATCAACCAACC
This sequence comes from Calotriton arnoldi, assembly GCA_963921515.1. Taxonomy (NCBI): domain Eukaryota; kingdom Metazoa; phylum Chordata; class Amphibia; order Caudata; family Salamandridae; genus Calotriton; species Calotriton arnoldi. Next base: position 3,786,069 of record CAWUFW010000546.1, on the reverse strand, counting down.
TCAGCAATAATGGCGCCTGCTGGCAGGAATCTGCTGGTCTCAGATATTCCTACCATCCGCACTTTGGTCGAGCTTGAATCTATGTCAGAGACTGTCTCTACACAGCAAGTCTTGCGCAATGAAGGTATTGACTGCACCGCAGCCGTCTCAAGCCCATTCAAACCTCAATCACATTTACTCCCATGATGCCGAAAGAAGCCATTGACACTTTCAATGACGTCATTGTTGATGAGCTTAAAGCAATACACATGAAATGTACAAGGAAACACCGCAGTCACCACTACCGCCACAAACAATATACAGACCTAATGAATAAATTACAAAAAAAAAATGAGGTTATTATCAACAAATCGGACAAGGGTGGCAACATCTTACTTTGGCCTAGAAGTATGTACCTGGAGGAAGCATACAGGCATCTTAATGACACCACTTGCTACAAAACATCGAGCCATAAGGAAGTAGCCTCCAGTGGCAAGGAACTTAAAAAGAAACTGAACTCCTATAGATCGGATGATGTTCTCAGCAAAGAGGAATTCCTTTTCCTATGTAATGACTCGCCTGTGCTTCCAGTGCTTTATTTTCTCCCTAAGGTACACAAAGGCCTGTCACCTGTCCCGGGACGCCCAATCATCTCAACCCGCAAAAGTCTATGTGAAAACAAATCCAAATATGTAGACTTTCTTTTACAGGAATTTGTCACTCAATTGCCTTCATACCTGAGAGACACTAGTGACTTCTTGTTAAAAGTCAAAGACATTCCATGCTCTGATGAGTTTATTCTTATGTCCTTAGACATCACCTCTCTGTATACAAGTATTAGGCACTGTGATGGTTTGTCAGCTTGCCAACATTTCTCCACCCTTCTCCACATCGTGGATGATGCCCTCCAAGCCCTTCACCAAGGCAAAACCTGTCTCCTAATCCTCCTAGATCTATCCTCGGCTTTCGATACGGTCAGCCATGAAAAACTCCTTGAACGCCTCAAACTCAGGATGGGACTGGATGGCCCTGTCCTGGAATGGTTTAGGTCCTCCCTCCAGAACCGCTCACAGAGATTCCTAATCAACGGTAACCTGTCCACTCCCTCTCCGATCACGGTTGGAGTCCCCCAAGGATCAACCCTGTCCCCTACCCTCTTCAATCTTTACCTTGAACCGCTAGTTGAAGTTCTACGCAACGCAAATATCTCCTACCACATGTATGCCGACGACACCCAGATCTACATCAAAATCTCTTCTCCTGAGGAGATTCTTTCCCTGAATGAGCCTTGAAGTTGACTGTCCAATGGCTCAGCGCTAACCAGCTCAAACTCAACGCAAAAAAACCTGAATTTCTCCTAATCTCCCCACCAAAAACCAACCCTGACATTCAGGAATGGATTAAGGCGATCACAGCTTTAAACTGCACTCCGACCATAGTGGACTCCGCCAAATCCCTTGGAATAACCCTAGACTGCAGCTTGAACATGCGTGACCACATCAACTTGATGGCCAAATCAGCCAGTTTTCACCTGAGCTACCTAAGAAAACTGAAACCCTTCCTTGACACTCCGGACCTAAAAATGGCAGTCCAGGCACTAGTCATCTCTAGACTGGAATACGGATGCTCTACCCTTTCGGGTTTACCCAAGATCTCCCTGGCTCCATTAAAAGCCTGCCTCAACGCGGCCGCCAGACTACTAACAGGTTCAAGGAAATTCGACCACATCTCACCACACCTGAAAGCTCTGAACTGGCTTCCTCTTGAGGCCAGAATCCAACTTAAACTGGCATGTATCACTCACAAGCCTCTATACTCGAATTCCCCTGCATTTCTTGCCTAGAAACTCGTGGTATCCGGAGGAACCAGAAACTCCCGGTCCGCCAGAGACCTCTTGCTCCAACCAGCACGCTTGCGGAAAAAAAAACGTACAATCGGGCCTTCTCTGGGGCCGCACCAAGAATATGGAACTCACTCCCGCCCGCCATTAGAAGAATTCCATCTCTGGCACGCTTTAAAAAGGAGGCCAAAACCTTCCTAATGGGCAAATTCCTCTCCTAACTCTTGCGTGCAATCACCTCAGCGATTTTGATCTTCTTCCGTTTACTGCCACACCTTGGATTATCCGGATGCTATCCACCCGGCACCTCTTGGCATCCCACCCTGGGATCTGGGACCTCTTTCTCGTAAAATGTTTTTACATGCTTTTATCCCATATATTTCCACCCCCCCTTCTAAGTCTCTTGTATACAACCTGCTAATCCTGTAAAGCGCTCTGATACCCTAACAGGTCAAGTTCGCGCTCTATAAAACACAAATAAATAAATAAATAAAGAGACCTATCCACTGCTACAAGCATAATGATTTGATTTTATTCTTGATTGAATGGTGTTTGCACAATAGTTTTTTCATGTTTGATAAATCAGTTTACCAACAGCTATGGGGTGTTGCCATGGGAGCCTGCTTCTCCCCCAGCTACGCATGTCTCCATGTGGGTTGGTGGGAGGAGCAGGTTCTCATGGCAAGACACTCTGAGGCATGGAGCAGCCAGGTTGTGACAAGGCTGCGTTACATAGATGATGTGTTTGTAATTTGGAGAGGCACCACTGAAAGTGCCAGGTCATTCATCTCTGCGATCAAGTTAAATGATCTTAACCTTGAATTCAATGCGAATATTAGTGCTGTTTCTGTTGAATTTTTGGATATGGTTTACATTTCCAATGGCACACTACATTCCAAATTACACAGAAAACCTACTGCAGGTAATTCCACTTTACACGCATCCAGCTTCCACCCCAGACACCTGATTGCTAGCATCCCTTACGGTTAAATGCTCCGACTACGCAGAATTTGCAGCTCCGACAGTGACCTCGCTGTATGCCAGAGTGAGGCACACCTGAGATTCAGAGCACGAGATTATTCTGAAATCAACATAGTCAAGGCCACGACCAGGGCTAACTCTATACCTAGAGAAGAGCTCCTGAAAGGCAGACCCGACATTAGTCTCAGTAACACTGACACTCCTGCTGAGTTGGCCAACACAGGTACAGTCAGTACTCGCCTCATTATCACATACAACAAAGAGGAGCGTGCAATCAGATCTATCATCAACAAACACTGGAGGATTATAAGGTCTGACCCAACCTTTCGGGGCACTTGTAGCTCAACGCCCGACCATCACTTACAGACGTGCATTCTCTATGTACGACGCTTTGGTCAGGAGTAGCCCGGAAGTCATCTCGAAATCCAACTGGCTTTCTGACATCAAGGGATTTTTTAAATATAGTAGCTGCAGAGCATGCAAGTTTGGTATCAATACTACCCAAATTAATGCCACTTTTCGCAAAGAACCACTCACCATCAAGAGTAGACTCACATGCAGAAGAGAGTTTGCAGGGTACGTACTACAGTGTAATTGTGGCTTAATGTACGTTGGCAGTTCCAAACTCCAGGTCCATCTACGCATCCTCCAACATTTACGTGCCATTGTCAACAGTGATCCTACGTACCCTGTAGCCAGGCATTTCAAGGAAGTACACAATAACAACTTAGACCATCTCAAATACTTTGTTGTTGACAGTATACCCCCACTCAGACGGGGAGGTAACCGTGAGAAACAGCTTAGGCGGCTAGAAACACGCTACATTCTTGAATTAAACACGAAGTCACCAACGGGCCTTAACATTAGTGAGGATTTACATAATTTTCTATAGATCCCACAGACGGTGTGGCAAGTGTGTTTTTCAGTCAGTTAACTTTGCACATATGTGTCTGATACCTGTCCCTAACACATATTTGGTAATCCTGATCCTGCCTTCAGCACTGTGACAGTATGGTTCCCATACCTCAGATTCATGTTGTTCTACCAGTTGTTGTGTTGCATGTGATTGTTTGCCATGTCTATTTGTAGCCTGCATATTTCAGTCACACTATCCTGACCTAATTGAGAATTACTTGTTCCGGCTGGAACTTGTAGACAGTTGTTTCTCTTTAAGACACTAGTTCTCCTTGGTCACATCCCCGTGGCCATTTTGAGGATCCTGTTTTTTTTTGTTCTTTTTATTAATTTCGATTTGCACACTAATGCACTTGATTTGACTTCACCTCACTTCTTAACTTAACACGCATTAGCTTAAACACTCCAGCACTTCCCTGCCCCTTATCCTTTGACCTCTATCTTCTTCTTGCCTCCATTGTATTGTTCTACACATCTACTACTGTTCTTTCCAGACGGTCCCTACTTAGGTCACATATCCGATTCCCGTGCTGCCACGTATGCCACGCATTTGTGCGTTTCGATGTGTTCACTTAACTACTGTTTTCCTAGAATCCACTGTTTATGCTTCACTGATTTTACCTAATGTATCCTATGTGCACTACCAGGAGTCCATTTCTCTGACCCTGGCGACATGTTTCTAATTAGTGCCCATTAGGTGACAGGGACTTGGGGCTGACGGCTTGGTATGACATGAGTTTAGGCTTTAGTCTTTCTACTCTTGTGTCCATTACGTTTTTCCATTATTTTTACATGTTGTTCCTAATAAGTCTGCCATCAGCATATCTACAACTGTTTTAATCTATATGTCCTTAGTCCTTGAATAGATGTTCAGTGATGCATTGTGATTCTGTGGATTTTAGTAGTCTTTTTATTATGTCACTTGATACTGTGGATATGTCAGCACTGTAGTCATTTGCATATGACTCACCGGGAGCCGATCTCAACTTACGTTGTAAACGTCGGAAATAGGATGTAAAGTATGTACCTACCTTGTAGATGATGTAAACATAGAAGAAACACTCATAGGTCTATATATAACTGTAACCTAACTGCAGCGCGCTATGTGATCAAGGCCGCAGTCCGGCGGCCGAAACGCGTCATTTGGACTTAATGATGGTGCAATAAGCAACTCTTCTTATCATCTAACTGGAGTCTGTGCCCGTGTGTTCTCCCGGCGCGGCCGAACCTTGGGATTTTGCTTCGATATTATAGCGGAGAACGACTGCCTCCGCGCCACACACCCCCTCTTCGTTCTTCATGTTTGGGCTATCGTGATTCATTACAGTCGTACTCGTGTGGTGTCTCCGGTAGGAGAAAGGACTAATCACTGCCCCCTGCCAGCCAAGAAGTTTCTGTACACTGCCACCGCGGCCGAGGTGTATTTCGAGTCGAAGGAAACGTCTGTCATCTCTGCACCAAGTGGTGAGTACTTATAACTCAGGAATTTTGGCAGGTTTGAAGAGGTTTACATTTACATTTGATTGCTTTAATATCCAGCCCTTGCTTTCTCGATATCGGCAATCCGTCACTTTTGCATATATCCATCATGTCCAATGAAGCGCTGCGTGAGCGGGAAGCAGCTGCAGAAGCGCTTTTTGAAAATTTACCCAACGTTCAAAATCAATCAAGAGCCACTGATCACAGCAAAGGCTCTTGTAATGAGGATCATAAAACCAAATTGAAACAACTGGATAAATTGATGCGCACAGAACTAACGAAGTAGCGGGAGGAAAAGTTGTTACAAAAATACAGCGACGTGAGTCGTGTCCCACGCGGATTGAGAATAATGCTGGCCCCAACTTCGAAAACCCTAACCCACAAATACTCAAGGAATGGGCAGAGAGCAATCTGGATGCATCCATGTGACTGATCATTATGTTATGTTATGTTATATGGGAATTTATGTAAGTGCACATTCACCTACAGGTCTCTTGGCGCTGATGAGTTTGAGCAGAAGAAGAGAAGGAGAGCAGATAGAGGAGCAGTTAGTTATAGGCCAGAGAGAATAGCCAGGTTTTTAGAGATTTCCTAAACCGCATGTAGTCAGCCTCCAGCCTAATAGAAGTGGGCATTGAATTCCAGAACTTCAGGCCCAGATAGGAAAACTGGGTCCCTCCAATGCGTTTCCGTCTAAATCTGGGCACCGTCAGAAGATTCAGGTGTCTCGATCTCAGATTACGTTGAGGCAAGTGCTTACTGATGCACGATAGGATGAAACTAGGACCGGTTTCTTGAGTGGCTTTAAAAAGGATACAGCCAATCTTAAACATCACGCGCTGCTCCATTGGAAGCCAGTGGAGGTCTTTAAGTAGCGGGGTAATGTGACATCTTCTATCCTTAAGATGGATGATTCTAGCAGCTTGATTCTGAATCATCTGGAGACGATGTCTCAGATATAGTGGGATGCCAAGGTAGAGGGCATTTCCATAATCTAATTTAGAAAGGATAAGGGCAATCACAATTTGAATACTGGCCTCTTTACTAAAAAAGCGTCTGATCTTGCGCAGTTTACGAAGTTGGACAAAACAGGCCGAAGTAACTGCGCTAACTTGGGCGCTCATAGAGAGGTCAGAGTCAATGTGGAGACCCAGACTCTTAATTACTGGTTTGGGGATAGGGGCCGCCCCTAACTCCGTTTTTCCAGAGTTGAGCTTTAGTTGATTCTTATCCATCCAGGTTTTTACATACAACATAGAGCTCCTAACAGAATCTTTGCATTCGATGGAGTTCTCCAGAGTAAAGATCAGCTGCATGTCGTCAGCGTAGCTAAAGATCTTTACCCCCATCTGCCGGAGACGCGAGATTAGCGGACGTATGTAAATATTAAAGAGGATCGGCGAAAGGGAGGAGCCCTGTGGGACGCCACAGCTCATTTCAGCAGTGTTGGATTTGTGGGGCGAGAGCCACACTGATTGTTTGCGGTTCTCTAAAAAGGACTCAAACCAATCCAATGCCGAGCCCCCAAGACCCGCTGCGGCAATACGGTCCAACAAACATTTGTGGTTCACGGTGTCAAATGCCGCAGACAGGTCAAGGAGGATCAGAGCCTGAGTGCGGTCAATGTCAGCCTGTCCTTTAAGATCGTCCAGGACTGACATGATCACAGACTCAGTGGAATGCGCAGGGCGAAAACCTGCCTGGTGAGTATCCAGAAACTTGGATGCTTCTAAAAAAGAACTGAGGCAGGATGCCACATGAGTTTCCAGTAATTTTGCTGGAAACTGAAGCAATGATATAGGCCTGTAATTTTCCAACTTTTTTTGATCTAAACCCTGTTTTTTTTTAAGTGGAATAACTACTGCTTCCTTAAAAGCTGACGGTACAGTTCCCTGAGACAGGGAGAGATTGAGGAGCTCAAGAAAGGTATCAGGAAAGGCCTGATAGATTGCTTTCTTTATATTAATGGGGCATTCCTCCTTAGGGGAGCCAGATTTGACCTTCACTACCAATTTAAAAAAACACTCCCTATCTATCATGGGAAAGGTGTCGAGAGAAGAAGGATTGGGAAGAACCACACTATCTTCAAAATTGTTATTGTTGCAGACAATGGATTTTTGAATTTGTTTTATTTTTTCCACGAAGAACGAGTTTAGATCATTGCAAAGTTCCTGAGTAGCCTTAACAGGTGGAGCCACGCGGCCCGGATTGGAAAGTTCTTTCACAATCCTGAAAATTTCCTTAGAGCTGTTATCAGAATTGAGTACTTTATTAGTAAAGAAAGCTCTTTCGGCCTCCACAATAGCTATTTTGTACTCATGTAATTTTGCTATATATTTCGTTCTAGCCTCTATAGAGTAAGATTTCCGCCATTTCCGTTCGGCTTGACGTACGTGAAGTTTAAGCTTCCAACTCCTTTGTGAACCATTTAGATGCTTCGTGTTGCCTAGAGCAAGAGTTTTTAGTCTGAAGGGGGGCATGGATGTTGAATGCCTTCCTTTGCCAGTCAGTGATCTCTCTTCCCTGTTGTCTAAGTCACCTTCAGAGGCAAACTGCTCGCAAGAAAGAGTATCCAGGAGTGCTTTCAGATCGACACGATTCCAATTCCTGAATGTGCTTCTAGAGTGGGATAATTGTTTCAGTAGTGACAGGTTGTTCAATTTAAAACTAATAGTATAATGATCTGACCATACGCATGGTTGAGTTACCAAGTTGTGTAGGGTAACATTAGTAGACCACACTTGATCAAGAGTGTGGCCTCCGATGTGTGTAGGGGAATGAATATGTTGAGTGAGGTTAAGACTGGTGAGGAACTCCGTGAGTTCCTTGGATGAAATTCCCTCATCTACATCATTGGCCCAGTAGTTCAGATCACCTGCGACCAAAACTTTATCATAATCTGTGGTCAAAGACGCAATATGATTTGCTAGAGCTTTGGGGAAATCAGGCATTGATTTGGGGGGTCTATACAGTACCACACATAGAAGGGTGCTGTTGTGTAGGTCCAATTTAACTACTAGGGAATCAACTGAACGCAATTCAAAGTGAGGCATAGTAGTAACGGATAGTTCTTTTTTAATAGCGGCCGCCACTCCACCCCCTCTTTTGCCTAGTGGTCTATCAGTATGAAAGAGCGAATAGTTGTTAGGAAGGGCTGTTAAAATCTCTGGGGAGGATTCCTCCGTGAGCCAAGTTTCAGTCAATAGGAGCAAGTCTGGAGAGTCAGTAGTCAATATATTAAAGATTTCTAGTTGATGCCTGACCATAGATCATGTGTTTAGATACATCATAATGAGGTCTTTGTCTAGCCATTTATTCAGACTTATATTCGTGGCAGTTGTAGGCCGGGCTGCCGGGCTAATAAGCTGTTCACCTATATATGTGGTGTAGGTGTAAGGTCTAGGATTAGGATTTAAAAGCTCCAGGTTTTGCAATTTATATACCAGATGGATTTCTACCGGTTGCACTTTTTTTGGTGCCATGTTTTTAAGACTAGCAGCTGAGTTATAATATTTCTGGGCAGAGTAACATGCCCCATGCCCCGGCCTGGGGCGGATGGGCGCAGACGGGCTTGCCTTAGGCGTGCCTTTGGCGCGCCAGAGGCGCGCCCGCTGCGCGCACGCGCCGCAGGCATGAATTTAAAGCCTGTACCGGCGTCGAGAGCTCCGCCCCCTCCCAGCTGACGTCTAACCCTCCTATTGGGTGAGAGCCAATGCAGGGTGTGACCTGGTCACAAACCTGGAAACAACAGGATTCAGTAGTATTCAATACAGTTTGCAGTAAGTGAGCAATTACAATTTCAATTTTTAAAAAGCGGCGAACGTGCAGGCTAAAAACAAAGATTTTAACAAAGTGGTCAGTGTCACGGACAAGTTCTGCTTGAACGAGCGCTCGCGCCGCAGGCATGAATTTAAAGCCTGTACCGGCGTCGAGAGCTCCGCCCCCTCCCAGCTGACGTCTAACCCTCCTATTGGGTGAGAGCCAATGCAGGGTGTGACCTAGTCACAAACCCGGAAACAACAGGATTCAATACAGTTTGCAGTAAGTGAGCAATTACAATTTCAATTTTTAAAAAGCGGCGAACGTGCAGGCTAAAAACAAAGATTTTAACAAAGTGGTCAGTGTCACGGACAAGTTCTGCTTGAACGAGCGCTCGCGCCGCAGGCATGAATTTAAAGCCTGTACCGGCTTAATCAAATATGCGGAAATCGACCACGTGGCAACATTGAAGGAGATTGAGCGTATCAACAATGAACTTGATACAATGGATCAAAAGGACTTGATATCCAAGGGTCGTGATGAAATCACTACAAGACTCAAGAAACATGAGGAAACAATCAAAACACGCAAAGCGTTTAAATTCGCTCGCGACAAGGTGGACTACGAATCCGGTCAGATTTTCACCTTTGCCAGAAGGTACGACTCGGTAAAAAAACAGAGAATGAACAAACCCCCTAACACAATAAGGGGAGCCGCAACAGTCCTTGAAGAAGCAGACTCGGCATCAACATCTGATCTCAGCTCAGCAATGGAAAGTGGGACAGATTCAGAGGATGGCAGAGGATTAAGAGGAAGGAGCGACATCACAACTGGTAACTTCAGCCTTGCAGAGGAATTGGATTTTTTAAGATTGGACCGGAGACAAACCTTGCGTTCCCGGTTGCCCAAGAAACCAGGCACCGGTGGAACCGCAGGAGACGTGAGAGAAGGAAGCGTAGCAAATCCAAAAACAAACAACAAAAAGAAAAGCAATTGGAGACGCAAATGAATATGGACACCAAAACCATAATAAATCTCATGGACTTTAACCTCACGGAAGCTGAGAACCAACTCCTCTCCCTTGGCTTGACCTTTTGCCCAGAAAGCAGCTTCAATTACAGCAGCACACGGATTGACGTCTTTCGGTTCATCAGAAAATTGAAATTAATCAAGTTTTTCAAACTGAAACACACGAGCAATGCCGATCAACCAACCTCAGCAATAATGGCGCCTGCTGGCAGCAATCTGCTGGTCTCAGATAATCCTACCATCCGCACTTTGGTCGAGCTTGAATCTATGTCAAAGACTGTCTCTACACAGCAAGTCTTGCGCAATGAAGGTATTGACTGCACCGCAGCCGTCTCAAGCCCATTCAAACCTCAATCACATTTACTCCCATGATGCCGAAAGAAGCCATTGACACTTTCAATGACGTCATTGTTGATGAGCTTAAAGCAATACACATGAAATGTACAAGGAAACACCACAGTCACCAGTACCGCCACAAACAATATACAGACCTAATGAATAAATTACAAAAAAAAAAATGAGGTTATTATCAACAAATCGGACAAGGGTGGCAACATCGTACTTTGGCCTAGAAGTATGTACCTGGAGGAAGCATACAGGCATCTTAATGACACCACTTGCTATAAAACATCTAGCCATAAGGAAGTAGCCTCCAGTGGCAAGGAACTTAAAAAGAAACTGAACTCCTATAGATCGGATGGTGTTCTCAGCAAAGAGGAATTCCTTTTCCTATGTAATGACTCGCCTGTGCATCCAGTGCTTTATTTTCTCCCTAAGGTACACAAAGGCCTGTCACCTGTCCCGGGACGCCCAATCATCTCAGCCCGCAAAAGTCTATGTGAAAACATATCCAAATATGTAGACTTTTTTCTACAGGAATTTGTCACTCAATTGCCTTCATACCTGAGAGACACTAGTGACTTCTTGTTAAAAGTCAAAGACATTCCATGCTCTGATGAGTTTATTCTTATGTCCTTAGACATCACCTCTCTGTATACAAGTATTAGGCACTGTGATGGTTTGTCAGCTTGCCAACATTTCTCCACCCTTCTCCACATCGTGGATGATGCCCTCCAAGCCCTTGACAAAGGCAAAACCTGTCTCCTAATCCTCCTAGATCTATCCTCAGCATTCGATACGGTCAGCCATGAAAAACTCCTTGAACGCCTCAAACTCAGGATGGGACTGGATGGCCCATGGTAAACCATGGAATGGTTTAGGTCCTTCTTCCAGAACCGCTCACAGAGATTCCTAATCAACGGTAACCAGTCCACTCCCTCTCCGATCACGGTTGGAGTCCCCCAAGGATCAACCCTGTCCCCTACCCTCTTCAATCTTTACCTTGAACCGCTAGCTGAAGTACTACGCAACGCAAATATCTCCTACCACATGTATGCCGACGACACCCAGATCTACATCAAAATCTCTTCTCCTGAGGAGATTCTTTCCCTGAATGAGCCTTGAAGTTGACTGTCCAATGGCTCAGCGCTAAGCAGCTCAAACTCAACGCAAAAAACCCTGAATTTCTCCTAATCTCCCCACCAAAAACCAACCCTGACATTCAGGAATGGATTAAGGCGATCACAGCTTTAAACTGCACTCCGACCATAGTGGACTCCGCCAAATCCCTTGGAATAACCCTAGACTGCAGCTTGAACATGCGTGACCACATCAACTTGATGGCCAAATCAGCCAGATTTCACCTGAGCTACCTAAGAAAACTGAAACCCTTCCTTGACACCCCGGACCTAAAAATGGCAGTCCAGGCACTAGTCATCTCTAGACTGGAATACGGATGCTCTACCCTTTCGGGTTTACCCAAGATCTCCTTGGCTCCATTAAAAGCCTGCCTCAACACGGCCGCCAGACTACTAACAGGTTCAAGGAAATTCGACCACATCTCACCACACCTGAAAGCTCTGAACTGGCTTCCTCTTGAGGCCAGAATCCAACTTAAACTGGCATGTATCACTCACAAGCCTCTATACTCAAATTCCCCTGTATTTCTTGCCCAGAAACTCGTGGTATCTGGAGGAACCAGAAACTCCCGGTCCGCCAGAGACCTCTTGCTCCAACCAGCACGCTTGCAAAAAAAAAAACGTACAATTGGGCCTTCTCTGGGGCCGCACCAAGAATATGGAACTCACTCCTGCCCGCCATTAGAAGAATTCCATCTCTGGCGCGCTTTAAAAAGGAGGCCAAACCTTCCTAATGAGCAAATTCCTCTCCTAACTCTTGCGTGCAATCACCTCATCGATTTTGATCTTCTTCCGTTTACTGCCACACCTTGGATTATCCGGATGCTATCCACCCGGCACCTCTGGGCATCCCACCCTGGGATCTGGGACCTCTTTTTCTCGTAAAATGTTTTTACATGCTTTTATCCCATATATTTCCACCCCCCCCTTCTAAGTCTCTTGTATACAACCTGCTAATCATGTAAAGCGCTCTGATACCCTAACGGGTCAAGTTCGCGCTCTATAAAACACAAATAAATAAATAAAGAGACCTATCCACTGCTACAAGCATAATGATTTGATTTTATTCTTGATTGAATGGTGTTTGCACAATAATTTTTTCATGTTTGATAAATCAGTTTACCAACAGCTATGGGGTGTTGCCATGGGAGCCTGCTTCTCCCCCAGCTACGCATGTCTCCATGTGGGTTGGTGGGAGGAGCGGGTTCTCATGGCAAGACACTCTGAGGCATGGAGCAGCCAGGTTGTGACAAGGCTGCGTTACATAGATGATGTGTTTGTAATTTGGAGAGGCACCACTGAAAGTGCCAGGTCATTCATCTCTGCGATCAAGTTAAATGATCCTAACCTTGAATTCAATGCGAATATTAGTGCTGTTTCTGTTGAATTTTTGGATATGGTTTACATTTCCAATGGCACACTACATTCCAAATTACACAGAAAACCTACTGCAGGTAATTCCACTTTACACGCATCCAGCTTCCACCCCAGACACCTGATTGCTAGCATCCCTTACGGTTAAATGCTCCGACTACACAGAATTTGCAGCTCCGACAGTGACCTCGCTGTATGCCAGAGTGAGGCACACCTGAGATTCAGAGCACGAGATTATTCTGAAATCAACATAGTCAAGGCCACGACCAGGGCTAACTCTATACCTAGAGAAGAGCTCCTGAAAGGCAGACCCGACATTAGTCTCAGTAACACCGACACTCCTGCTGAGTTGGCCAACACAGGTACAGTCAGTACTCGCCTCATTATCACATACAACAAAGAGGAGCGTGCAATCAGATCTATCATCAACAAACACTGGAGGATTATAAGGTCTGACCCAACCTTTTGGGGCACTTGTAGCTCAACGCCCGACCATCACTTACAGACGTGCATTCTCTATGTACGACGCTTTGGTCAGGAGTAGCCCGGAAGTCATCTCGAAATCCAACTGGCTTTCTGACATCAAGGGATTTTTTAAATGTAGTAGCTGCAGAGCATGCAAGTTTGGTATCAATACTACCCAAATTAATGCCACTTTTTCGCAAAGAACCACTCACCATCAAGAGTAGACTCACATGCAGAACAGAGTTTGCAGGGTACGTACTACAGTGTAATTGTGGCTTAATGTACGTTGGCAGTTCCAAACTCCAGGTCCATCTACGCATCCTCCAACATTTACGTGCCATTGTCAACAGTGATCCCACGTACCCTGTAGCCAGGCATTTCAAGGAAGTACACAATAACAACTTAGACCATCTCAAATACTTTGTTGTTGACAGTATACCCCCACTCAGACGGGGAGGTAACCGTGAGAAACAGCTTAGGTGGCTAGAAACACGCTACATTCTTGAATTAAACACGAAGTCACCAGCGGGCCTTAACATTAGTGAGGGTTTACATAATTTTCTATAGATCCCACAGACGGTGTGGCAAGTGTGTTTTTCAGTCAGTTAACTTTGCACATATGTGTCTGATACCTGTCCCCAACACATATTTGGTAATCCTGATCCTGCCTTCAGCACTGTGACAGTATGGTTCCCATACCTCAGATTCATGTTGTTCTACCAGTTGTGTTGCATGTGATTGTTTGCCATGTCTATTTGTAGACTGCATATTTCAGTCACACTATCCTGACCTAATTGAGAATTACTTGTTCCGGCTGGAACTTGTAGACCGTTGTTTCTCTTTAAGACACTAGTTCTCCTTGGTCACATCCCTGAGGCCATTTTGAGGATCCTATTTTTTTTTGTTCTTTTTATTAATTTCGATTTGCACACTAATGCACTTGATTTCACTTCACCTCACTTCTTAACTTAACACGCATTAGCTTAAACACTCCAGCACTTCCCTGCCCCTTATCCTTTGACCTCTATCTTCTTCTTGCCTCCATTGTATTGTTCTACACATCTACTACTGTTCTTTCCAGACGGTCCCTACTTAGGTCACATATCCGATTCCCGTGCTGCCACGTATGCCACGCATTTGTGCGTTTCGATGTGTTCACTTACCTACTGTTTTCCTAGAATCCACTGTTTATGCTTCACTGATTTTACCTAATGTATCCTATGTGCACTACCAGGAGTCCATTTCTCTGACCCTGGCGACATGTTTCTAATTAGTGCTCATTAGGTGACAGGGACTTGGGGCTGACGGCTTGGTATGACATGAGTTTAGGCTTTAGTCTTTCTACTCTTGTGTCCATTACGTTTTTCCATTATTTTTACATGTTGTTCCTAATACGTCTGCCATCAGCATATCTACAACTGTTTTAATCTATATGTCCTTAGTCCTTGTATAGATGTTCAGTGATGCATTGTGATTCTGTGGTTTTTAGTAGTCTTTTTATTATGTCACTTGATACTGTGGATATGTCAGCACTGTAGTCATTTGCATATGACTCACCGGGAGCCGATCTCAACTTACGTTGTAAACGTCTGAAATAGGACGTAAAGTATGTACCTACCTTGTAGATGATGTAAACATAGAAGAAACACTCATAGGTCTATATATAACTGTAACCTAACTGCAGCGCGCTATGTGATCAAGGCCGCAGTCCGGCGGCCGAAACGCGTCATTTGGACTTAATGATGGTGGCAATAAACAACTCTTCCTATCATCTAACTGGAGTCTGTGCCAGTGTGTTCTCCCGGCGCGGCCGAACCTTGGGATTTTGCTTCGATATATATATCCGATTAACCACACGTGAGCGCGCACTCAGGAAACAACCAGGCAAGTATGATACCAAATAGATTTATTCCATCATAAATCTATGCGTGACGTGTTTCGGCAGTCCAGCTGCCTTGATCACAACAATTCATGCAAGTATACACTTTGTTATTTAAGCATTACATAGGAATAAAAGTTGGACTACAGTCATAGATCCTACCGGTAACTGGGTACAGCGGCCATCATTGAGTGGTAAAACATCACCATACAACGTTTAAATGCAAATTATGTCACAGTGTGCATTCTGTTTAAGTACACGTTACATCACATTGTGCAACTTGAAAACCTGTCACGTTAATAATATAAACTAACAAGATTTCCCGCAAAGGGCATGTTTAAATACCGCAAAGTTGATGTCACATCGGTATAAAAGTAGGACTACAGTCGTGGATCCTACCAGTAACTGGGTACAGTGGCCATCATTGAGTAGTAAAACATCACCATACAACGTTTAAATGCAAATTATGTCACAGTGTGCATTCTGTTTAAGTACACGTTACATCACATTGTGTCATTTGAAAACCTGTCGCGTTAATAATATAAACCAACAAGATATCCCGCAACGGGCATGTTTAAATGAAATACCGCAAAGTTGATGTCACATCGGTTTGATGAACCATTATAGTGTGTGATTGCATGTTAATGCAGTATGTGGCGTTATTCCTGACAAAGTGTCATTAAATATTAAACACAATATAGTAAAAATTGTGTAGTCACATACAAGTACAGGCTAAATAACCCAGATCTTGTTAATTAATCAAGTTAAGTTATTACAGGCACAGTGCCTATTATAGTCCATCAAACAAAGTCCTGTTGCAATGAAAATGGCCACTGTCCATAAGCAGAAAACAAGTCCTATTTAGAAAATACATGTAGTATACCTGCAATATGAATTAATTAGTGCAAAAAGAAAAGAAAGCATTCTTATCTGGGATTGGCGAACCAGCCAAGATGAAGGAAAAGGGTAGGGATCCCACAGACGAACAGCATAGTTATCCGGGTCCCTTCCTTTCATCCTGAAGAGACAAAGAAGAAATAAGACAATTATAGAACACCAAAGGATATAAAGGAATCTATCAAGTTGTCACAATACAAAATGTCATCATATGAATACAAAAAATATATATATATATATAGAATCACTTGGTGTGAAATATCCCAATGGTGCTAAAATTACTGAGGTAAAATCAGTTTGTATGTAAATGTATTGTCATTTCTTCATCGATATTGTGCCCTCCAGGATAGCGAGTCCCTAAGTCAATGATGTGATTAGATTCTCGTTTGCGTAGCTGGAGTAACCTGTTGCCACCCCTGATGTTCACATTCACTTGTTCAATGGCAAAGTATTTTAATTTTGAGCTATCGGAAAA
This sequence comes from Calotriton arnoldi, assembly GCA_963921515.1. NCBI lineage: Eukaryota > Metazoa > Chordata > Amphibia > Caudata > Salamandridae > Calotriton > Calotriton arnoldi. Next base: position 3,769,519 of record CAWUFW010000546.1, on the reverse strand, counting down.
GTGATGTGTTTTTAAATGACGTGCGATCGGATAATGCTGGTCTTTATTCACGATAGCCCTCATATGCTCTAAGACCCTCTTTTTCGCCATGTGCTTAGTGCTGCCCACATAGCGTAAGTTACATGGACACACAAGCACAAGCACATAGACAACAAAAACAGAACTGCAAGTGAGATATATATATATATATATATATTATCTACTGGCGGTCGCCAGTAGAGAGTTATAGTTAGGACCTATTTTCCATAGGAAATCCGCAACATTCTATTTGAAATAACGTAGGCGCCGGTTGACGAATCTTCGCAAAAGTTTCCAACTTGTTGGGGCGCTCCGGTCCGCTCCTATCCTGAAAGTCTCGGGGTGATTCATCAAGCGGGGGCCGAGAAAAAAGGGGGGTCCCAAAACGCGTTTTCCCCATTCATTTTTCCATAGGAACCTTTAGACGCAGCTACAGCCCGAACTGCTGAACGGAATTACACCAAATTTGGCAAAGAGGTAGCCCTTGGTTCAGTGTCGTGCCTTTTGCTTAAATGGTGTAAATCCGTTCAGTAGTTCCTGAGAAAATCAAAAGTAAAGTCACATATATATCTATGGCCGAGTAGGGTCCGCGTACCCTCCCGATCACGAGCTGCATGCTAATTGGCTGTGAAGTGGCTGTCAAAACTCCAAATCAGGAAGTGTTGGCAGCCATTTTGTCCCTCGGTAGAACCGAGGGACAGAAACAAGTGCGCAAAGAGCAAAAAGGGGGCAGGGTAGAAACACCCTGACCCCCTAGGTCTGCTCAGGGGGTCCCACAAGGACCACCTGGGCAGAAAAAAGCATTTTTTTTTTTAAACGGCGGGATGCGCTTAGCGTGCGCGGATTCCGCCGATTAAAAAAAAAAAAAAAAACACACAAGAAACAAGTGCGCAAAACGCACAAAGGGGGAAGGGTAGAAACACCCTGATACCCTAGGTCTGCTCAGGGGGTCCCACAAGGACCCCCTGGGCAGAAAAAAGCATTTTTTTATTTTTAAAAATTGGCGGGATGCGCTTAGGGTGCGCAGATCCCGCCGATAAAAAAAATAATTTGCCCCTGGGTGGCCCAAGTCCTGGGGGCATGCGGGGGTGGGTTTAGCTTTTAGCCCCGGGGACCGCCACCCCCCGGGGCTTCTTTTTTTTTATTTTTATGACCTGTGTGGGGGGGGCTCGAGCCCCCCTCCCCCCCAAAATAATAAAAAAATAAAAATAAAGGCCTGCCCCGGGGGATGGGGTCCCCGGGGCAAAAGGAGGCCTGAGGAGGGGGGCCACGCAGCCCCCCTCCATGAAAAAAATAAATAAAATAAGGTGGCAATGACCCGGGGGATGGGGTCCCCGGGTCAAAATTGGCCACGGGAGGGGGGCCCACGCGGTCCCCTTCCCGTACCTTTTTAAAAAATAAAAATAAAAGGGGGTCAGGCCCTGGGGGATGGGGTCCCCAGGGCCCAAAATAATTACAAAGAAGGGGGGCCACACAGCCCCCTTTTAAAAAAAAAAAAAATCCCCCCCCCAAAAATCCGGCATCGTGCCGGAGGCCACGCCCCCTCCTTCTCAGCACTCTGCAAACGCGCCCCCTGGCGCGTTTGCAGAGGGGGAACGATTTCCCCTTGAATACTGGGGGTTCCTGGGGGCCAACTAGCCCACTAGGAACCTTCCAGTATGCGCCAGGGGGCTGCGTTGCAGAGAGGTGTTCTGAGGCCACGCCCCTTTTTACACCTCTCTGCAACGCAGCTCTGTGGCGCTTAATGGAGGTAGCTGGTGGGCTAGTTGCACCCCAGGAACACTCAGGATTCAAGGGGAGTTAATCCCCCGACTTAAAACACGCCACGGGGCGCGTTTGCACAGTGGTGAAGGGAGGGGGCGGGGCCTGAAGTGACATGTGTGCAAACAGGCCCCGTGGCACGTTTTAAGATAGGGAATTAAATCCCCTTCAATCCTGGGGGTCCCTGGGGGCCAACTAGCCCACCAGGTACCTCCAGTAAGCGCCACGGAGCTGCGTTGCAGAGTGTTGTAAAAAGGGGCATGGCCTCTGAACACCTCTCTGCAATGCAGCTCTCTGGCGCATACTGGAGGTATCTGGTGGGCTAGTTGGCCCCTAGGGACCCTCGGGATTGAGGAGGAATTAATTCTCCAACTTAAAACGCGCACAGGGCGTGTTTGCAGACATGTCACCTCAGGCCCCACCCCTTCCTTCACCATTGTGCAAATATTCCTCTAAAATCAGCCGAACTACGAATTGCGATTTACTCACCTGTTATCAGGAGAGACCTCAGTGCTGCATCTTTGAGCCCAGTATTGATCCTGAAAAGTAATTTTAACCGTACTTACCAGTAACTTGAATTTCCTTCCATAGGCTAACATTGACTGGTTTCACTTGGAAATTCTTCTAAGTGTGGAGTTTTGGAACTTTATAATATTCCTCTAAAATCAGCCGAACTACGAATTCCGATTTACTCACCTGTTATCAGGAGAGAACCCAGTGCTGCATCTTTTAGCCCAGCACTGACCCTGAAAAGTAATTCTAACCGTATTTACCAGTAACTTGTATTTCCTTCCATAGGAATCCATTGTCTGGTTTTCAGCAGAAAAGTTTGTGTCGATTTTCACAAACTACAAATATTCCTTAAAAATCGCCTGTATGACTTAAACGCATTCTTTCAACTGTTTACAGGAGATGCACCAGTGCTGGATCCAGGATCCACCACTGAGTAAGAAAAAGTAACGATAACACTACTTACCTGCTAAGTGAATTTCCTCCCATAGGATAACATTGGTGATTCTATGTGAAAAAGTTTCTAAGTGTCAACTTTTAAAATACAATAATATTCCTTAAAAATCACTACTGTAACCAAAACGCTTTTACTCAACTGTTTACAGGAGATGTCCCAGGACTGAATCTAGGATCCAGTCCTGTGGTTAGAAAAGTAATCCATAAAGTAACTAATTGCATTTTACTTGAAATTCACATTGAGCTCAATGTTGCATTGTGTTTGAAATTGTGTTGCCCATTGCAACAACTGTAACTACTGTACTTAAGTCTATTGCCTATTTGCAAAGTATTTAAACTAAAGTAATTAATTCTGAGAAAGTATATTTTGTAATGTAATGTATAATGTAATTACAATGTAATTTAAAAAATAAAATATCTAAAAATAAATAGTTAAACAAAATGTAGTAAATCAGTATCAAAAAAATAAATATAACAATTACTACATTTAAAAATTGTCATTTACAAAACCTTTGAAATTCACTGAAAAAAACCATAGGTTTCAGACATGTTATAGTTAGGAATTAGCATTTAAAAAACCTTTGAAATTCACTGAAAAAACCATAGGTTTCAGGCACGTTATAGTTAGAAATTAGCATTTAAAAAACCTTACAAATTCACTGAAAAAACCATAGGTTTTAGGGACAGTTATAGTTAGTTGGCCATTGCACTCGTACAAAACCCGTGAAATTCCCCCGTTATAGTTAGTTCAGGTAACTATAACTCGTGCCCCCGCAATGCACTTCTGATGACGTCACATATTACATCACTCATGACATGGTCAGTGACATCACTGATGACATCTCAAATGACATCACTGATGACATCACTGATGACATCATCCATGTGATAATTTGATGCATCTTCTCACACCCTAATATAACTTTTGATACACCCACTGTAAATTACAGACTGCCATTGTGAAAACCATAGACACTCCAACACCAATTTCTATATACACACTCACTGATTCTTAGGTCTACACACACACACATCTACTCACTCACCCGTACAGTCACTCATACTTATAGTCACTCAGTACAGGACTATTATATGCACTCATACACCTATATAAACACTCACACACCGCCACTCATCCATAGAGGTACTCACACACCTAGTCAGTCATGCAAAAAATTAAGCACACACCCATTTACTCATCTATACAGTTATACACACACCAGCTCACTTACTCATACAAATACTAGCACATTCTTACGCTCTTATACAATCACTGATACAAGCACACACTCATCCATACAGTCACTCTCACAATCACACACTCTTGCTTATAGCTATTTATATACTCCAACACACATATATACTGCCTTTCACATATGTAGTTACTCACACATGTACCACTGGGACATACATTCACTCACTAACACACTCTTACACACACTTACCCACCCATACAGTCTATCACAGATGCACTCTTGAAACCGTCCACCCAGTGAATCACCCACTCACACATCTATGCACAGAGTCGCACACACCCCACCCACACAAACACTCAGGCACCCATACAGATACTCAGACAACCAATCAATAACTCATATAGACACTCATGTAGCTATTCACAAACCCATGCAGCCACTTACACAGCAACAGACAGACGGATACAGACATTCACCCAGTTTAGTCACTAACCCATGCATTCAGTAAGATACGTTTAATCACTCACTTATAGAGCTAGTCACGCACCTACTAAATCATCCATTCAGACACTTATACACCCACTCATTCTTCAATACACCTTTCCCTATATATATTAAACATATTTAAACTTTACAGAAACACACAGTCACTGGATGATGTCATCAGTGATGTCATTTGAGATGTCATCAGTGATGTCACTGACCATGTCATGAGTGATGTAATATGTGACATCATCAGAAGTGCATTGCGGGGGCGCGAATTATAGTTACCTGAACTAACTATAACGGGGGAATTTCACGGGTTTTGTACGAGTGCAATGTCCAACTAACTATAACTGTCCCTAAAACCTAGGGTTTTTTCAGTGAATATATATATATATATATATATATATATATATATATATATATATATATATATATATATATATATATATTATAACAAATGCCCGAAAGCTTGGCAGGGAACACAGCGGTAGGTCGTCCAACGCGACCTTTTCTTTCAGGACTCCTTTTCATCACAGACTAGTGCATTCGCCTTACGCGTTTCGATGTAAAAACATCTTCTTCTGAGGCTTGACAGAAAAAGCAGACCCACTTTATTTTGCATTACTGATTAGTTCAGTGTCCTGTAGGCGTGGTTAGTACCATTGCATCTTGGGAACTGTAGTTTCCCCGAGCTGTTCAATTTTCACCTTCGTAGGTTTTCTGTCATTAATAGTTAAAAAACTGTTTTAGTCCCCTTTGTAGGTTCCGCGATGTTTTCGGAGCCATCTTCTTACTTCTGGCCTCACCGCACTGCACGGCTTTAGGAAATTTCCTGCCACAGTCCTCATCTCAGAGGTGGTTCTCCCACCCACGGCAGGGTAGCCGTGTGGAAATTTTTATATACAACAAATGCCCGAAAGCTTGGCAGGGAACACAGCGGTAGGTCGTCCAACGGGACCTTTTCTTTCAGGACTCCTTTGCATCACAGACTAGTACATTCGCCTTACGCGTTTCGATGTAAAACATCTTCTTCTGAGGCTTGACAGAAAAAGCAGACTCACTTTATTTTGCATTACTGATTAGTTCAGTGTCCTGTAGGCGTGGTTAGTACCATTGCATCTTGGGAACTGTAGTTTCCCCGAGCTGTTCAATTTTCTCCTTCGTAGGTTTTCTGTCATTAATAGTTAAAAAACTGTTTTAGTCCCCTTTGTAGGTTCCGCGATGTTTTCGGAGCCATCTTCTTACTTCTGGCCTCACCGCACTGCACGGCTTTAGGAAATTTCCTGCCACAGTCCTCATCTCAGAGGTGGTTCTCCCACAGACGGCAGGGTAGCCGTGTGGAAATCTTTTATATACAACAAATGCCCGAAAGCTTGGCGGGGAACACAGCGGTAGGTCGTCCAACGGGACCTTTTCTTTCAGGACTCCTTTTCATCACAGACTACTGCATTCGCCTTACGCGTTTCAATGTAAAAACATCTTCTTCTGAGGCTTGACAGAAAAGGGAACAGTTTTTTAATTATTAATGACAGAAAACCTACGAAGGTGAAAATTGAACAGTTCGGGGAAACTACAGAACCCAAGATGCAATGGTACTAACCACGCCTACAGGACACTGAACTAATCAGTAATGCAAATAAAGTGAGTCTGCCTTTTCTGTCAAGCCTCAGAAGAAGATGTTTTTACATCGAAACGCGTAAGGCGAATGCACTAGTCTGTGATGAAAAGGAGTCCTGAAAGAAAAGGTCCCGTTGGACGACCTACCGCTGTGTTCCCCGCCAAGCTTTCGGGCATTTGTTGTATATAAAAAATTTCCACACGGCTGCCCTGCCGTGGGTGGGAGAACCACCTCTGAGATGAGGACTGTGGCAGGAAATCTCCTAAAGCCGTGCAGTGCGGTGAGGCCAGAAGTAAGAAGATGGCTCCGAAAACATCGCGGAACCTACAAAGGGAACTAGAACAGTTTTTTAATTATTAATGACAGAAAACCTACGAAGGTGAAAATTGAACAGCTCGGGGAAACTACAGTACCCAAGATGCAATGGTACTAACCACACCTACAGGACACTGAACTAATCAGTAATGAAATTAAAGTGAGTCTGCCTTTTCTGTCAAGCCTCAGAAGAAGATGTTTTTACATCGAAACGCGCAAGGCGAATGCACTAGTCTGTGATGAAAAGGAGTCCTGAAAGAAAAGGTCCCGTTGGACGACCTACCGCTGTGTTCCCCGCCAAGCTTTCGGGCATTTGTTGTGTATATATATATATATATATATATATATATATATATATATATATTTTATATATATTTTATATTTATATTCTGCTCTGAGGGGATAATCAAAATGAAGCACTACATTTGTCAATATAGACATTTGAAGTGGAGCCCCTCAATGTTGAAGAGATTATTACAATTTAGCCAAGGTACTGAACATAAAACTATACGCAAATAACACCACATATGCTTCAATGCTGATAATGATACCCTGAGCAAGATGCAATGTCATTGGTGAAACTGGGCTTACTCTTATAGAATTGTAATCTTTTTCTAACAATATTCTAATTTCAGAGGCTCAAACACCAACTCTTTCCCAAGTTCAAAGGCAAATAATTAATTAATAACGATCCACTATAGAATAAAGTACAGAAGGCCTGGAGATACCCATGACTGTGGCTACCTTGAGATGTATAAACTGTGCAAAAAAGGTGATAAGAATGTTGTGTAGTTTTCATCCTAACCCATGGCCATGCACATCACTGACCATGGCTCCCTTGCATACTGTTTAATGCACGGAAGAGGAACTGAGCGAATGGAATACAAAATACTCCTGCAGATCCCAGGACCGGGGGTTGCGGTAACAGAATGAAACGGTAGTATGCAACAGGTAACAAAGTTGATCACGTCGTATTTAGCAGACAATTTTCCAGTTCTGGAGTCGCACACTATCTGTATAATGATGAAAGATGTTTCCCCCTACCTTGGAACTAGCCATATATAAAGGTTCTAGCTCCACATCGCAAGTGGTTGAGTGTTTGGTTTCAGATCGTGTCCCTGGTGAAAAACACCACAGGTAGAATGAATCCAGAGATAAAGTTGCTCGCAGGTTTGCCACAGCTTGGGGGGCAAACATACTAGACATAATGGGCAGGGTAAACCGAATACCAGACACAGCATGGTGTTATTCAACTTGAGCTAACAAATTGACACTTTGGCATAAATCTAATACGGGTTTGTGCTAGGGGCTTAACTTATCTTAAGCCCCCCCCCCTCCGTAGAAGGTAATGTGGGGGGGGGCGGGGCTTGCTTACCGTACTTCTACCACACAGTCTGCCCTGTGTACTTCTTCTACCAGTACATCCCACCTCAATGCATTTGTCATTCTCTTCCTGCCCCACCTCCATGTCCTTGACATTTTGGAAAAATATATCAGTACAACTAAAGCATGTTATCTGCGATTTCCTCACCCAAATCCATTCCATATATTTCAGTTTTTCATATGTCTTCAGGTAATAATTTTTCTGCTAAATCTCAACATGCTTAATAAGACCTGGTGAGCTGGAGTGGGTAAACATCCAAGGCATTTATCATCCTGAGAGCTGCAGGATTATTAGGAGTGGGTGAACCTTTATACGTCACCCATGACATTGAACAAACTCACTAAACTTTGGGTCTGACTTTATCAAAGGTAACGTTTAGCCCGCCGAGCTCACTGCAGAGAGCAATATCCTATTGCAGAATGTCCCAATGATGGGTCGTCCTGTAGCAGAAAGTTGTGGCTGCAAGTTTCCTCTACTCAGCCAGGTATGAGGTGCTCAGAGATGCAGACACAGCATGGTGCATGATTTCGTGCAATGGACAGCATGAGAGTTAGGGGACAGCTGGGACTTTAGGGACTTTAGGGGCATGCATGATGTTCTGGTCTTAACTGGAAGTAGAGAGTTTGAGAAAGGGATAAGAGACAGCTGCATAGCAGTGGTAGTCCATCTTATGCGCTGAACTACAGTAGTCCCCTTAAAGGCCTGTGACCTTATAAATTAATTTGTCATTCGGATTTATTTCTCTATATGGTCATCAAACTCGTCTAAATTCTTGTAGGACACAGTAGATGGGAACTGTTAGAAATGGTGATCTCTAGTTGGCAGAGGTAGGTACCTTTGTCCAAGTAGGGACCCTTCTTCCTAGTCGGGTAAGGGGGATACACTTCTAAAAAAAAAACCCTGCTCACCCCCTTGGTAGCTTGGCATGAGCAGACAGGCTTATCTCATAGGCAGTGTGTAAAGCATTTGTGCCTGCAAACAGTAACACAGTGAAAACACTACAAATGGACACCACACCAGTTTAGAAAAATAAGTAAAACTTTATCTAAACCAAACAAGACCAAAAATGACAAAAATCCACAATACAATACTGTAAAAATAGTTACTTTGCAAGATAACCTCTAAATTGCAGAAATAGCTGAAAAACACAGTTCTCCAGAGTCAGTAGCTCCGTCCGAGGCTACCTCGATGCTGAAAACGACAGTCTAACAATTCCAGCTGACCGCGTCATTGCGAGGTCAGCTAAAGCGAAGACAGACTCGAAAACAGTACCTTTCTCGTTTCGGCGGACACATTGGTATGAGCCGGTCGGGGCAACCGTCGCGGTTGCATTGCAAAAATGGAAGCTGTGCAGGATGCAGTGGCCTTTCGATGCGGTGCAGGCAGCGGCTTGGTGACGATCATCCAGATGGCATCGGTGAGGCCAAGGCTTACGGTGCAAGGTGAGGCGGTGCTTGATGCGGTGCTGGCAGGTTGCAGTGCAGGCGACAGAACCGGTCCATATACTGGTCGGGCAGCGACGGAGTCGGTGACGTCTGTGCAGCGTGTAGCGAAGCGGTGGGGAGTTCAGTGCCCACAGGACCCGGTGCAAACAGCGGCTCGTTGACGGAGTCAGTGAGACCAGGGTTGTGTTGCGAAACAAGGCGGTGCTCTCTGCGGTGCCTTCAGACATGGAATCCTGCGATGGACTCGGTGACAGTCATTTGCCCTTTTCTTTTGCGGTGACTGAAACCCGCAGCTCCAGAGACAATACCCAGAAGGCCAGTGAGGTCTTTGCTGTTCCTGAGACCTCATAAACAGGGAGCAAGCGCGACTTCAAGCCCTTGGAGACACTTTGCTAGCAGGATACACACACAGATCCTCTCCTTGGCAGAAACAGCCACTGCAGGCCAACCCCAGACAGCAAAGGGGCAGTACTCCTCCTCCAGTGTCTCCCAGCTCTTCTCCTTGGCAGAGGTTCCTCTTGATTTACAGAAGTAGTCTATAGCTCTAGGGTCGGGGCCCCAATATTTATACAGAAAAATCCTTTGTTCTCTGGTAGCTGAGAAGCCCTGTGCCCAGTCAAAACCAGTTCTGTCCTCTCTGGTGCAGCTTCCTAGCAGGAGGTGGAGCCAGAATTGTCCTTGGCAGCCCAGGCCCATTCAGTTGTGAAGGGAATCTGCTCCCCCTACTCTAAATGCAGCCCAGGTCTATTCAGCCCAGCCCTGACTTACACTGGAAAGGCAGGACCGACCCAACCCCCCAAGTGGCAGTCTGAACAGAATGCACATCCCCAGCCCCCGTCACTCCAAAACCAGACAGTCAATACACAACCTAGCAGAGGCACACTGGATGGCTAAGCAAGAAAATACCTACTTTCTAAAAGTGGTATTTTCAAACCCAGAATGTAAAAATCACCCTCACTAAAAGGTGCATCTTAACATTCTGAGTTCAGGCATATCAAACTGTATTTTCCTATCTTATTCCCATGGGCAGTTATGCTTAAAAGATGTTATAAAGCAACAAAATTACAATCAAGATTGGGTCTGTTCGTGTCTAAATAGACGGGTTTAAGAATTTAATAAACATATAATTAAAGCACAACAATCCATAACCAATATGTGAGCAGGACATGAAAGGGTATTGGGAAATCAGCAGATTTCCTTACCACAGGCAGGTGACATAAAAGTGACTTGAATGGTGAGAATGCAAATAAGTTGAAGTCATAATTACAGAAACATCTTGGACTCTACAAAATTCTTAATTTACATTTTAGAGTTAAAGATGCAAATGACGACGTTTCGATCCCCAACTAGGTTATGGGATCATCATCAGGACTAAGCAGTAAAGCAAATGCCTGGGAAGTTGCCTGGATAAGTATGGGAGGGATAAAGAGGGAAAGGGGGTGAGGAAAACAAAAGGGGAAGAATTGAAATACTTTAGAGGTATAGTCACACAATTGAATAAACGCACAAGGCCCATGCTTAGATAAGTTATCATATGAATGAGAACACAACTACTGGAGCCCCAGTGTGGTAACATTGTGGTTAAGGTGGTAGGAGCCAACGAGATCACAAGTGTAGACATATGCAACCAATTAAATAATGCATGCGTCAGACACGATAACCTTAGAATTGAGATGTACAGCATGAACATCACAAGGTGTGGCCCAGTTGGTAGCGACTGGGTCAGGGTATAGGTCTAAGCCAAAGGGACCTGACCTAACTATGTTCTTGCGGAACCGCGATCATTAAAAATGCGCCGACACTGTGCTAGATGCAGTGAGAATGCTTACTCTGAAGAGGCTGGGTGGGGTTGGTCCTGTATAAACGCAAGGAAACGTGAAGTCACGGACTTGCAGCAGTGTGGATAAACTGGCGGCCTAAAAAAGAGAAGGAAGCGGTTGCTGGAGTGGTCGAGGAGAGGGTGGCAGGGTCGAAAGCGGAGCCGTGTTGCGTGGGAGCTTACCGGAGAATTATGTGGTCCGGGCCGATCCTACGAAATGCCTGAAGGAATCCTCAGGTAGGGGAGAAGACCGCGTGAATCCTGCGGGGTAGATACCAATAAGGTCCCATCGCGGTAAAGGCGGTGATAGTGTACCCGGAGGGTAATCCAGACCTACAGGATAAGGTAGAAGGGAGCACGAGGGTAAGGGCGGGATGGGAGAGTGGCGTTCCCTGTGGGGGAGGGTGAACAGGGCGCTTACCTTAATTAAGCTGGGAGGGTCAACAAAGGCATGATGCCGGATGAAGGGCCACGGGGAACTGGGCTCGATTGTGAGTTCCGTGGTAGTTCAGTAAGATGGGAGCTGCCGGGGTTGGACGGTGGCTCTTAAGCGTGACGTGGCGCGGGTCTACGCATGCGTGATGACGATAAGCACTAGAACACCCACCAACGGAGGATAATGAGTGATGTAAGCCCTGTTGGGAGTGACGGCTCTTTAAACGAAGAAAGCCCTGAGGTGGATGTAAAGGGCGTGATTGTGCCGAAGGACAAGTGGAAATACCAGAAGGACCGGGAGGAAAGAGAGGAAATAGAATTAAATTACAGTGACCTCACATAGTAGCGGCCTAATATTGCAATATGCTCAACAATCAGAGTGTCCAAATTGTAAAGTGATGAGGCATAGAAAGAGCAGGGGTAATACAAAATGGGTAATTTTTTGAGCCATAGTAAAGCATATGATATGATATATGAACAACAAAATAACAGAAATTGCATAATTACAGTAGTACAGGCATGTATAATAACCACAGTCAAGGAACCCAATTGTGAATAGTTAAAAGCAGTGCTCACGATGCGCGCAGGACAAGGTGGTCAAAGTACTGATTATAGGAGATTGGACCAGTCCTCCATGCGGTTAAGGCCTGTATGAAGGCTGTCCGTGCGTATGATCCATTTGAGCTCCTCTTTGTTGAGGATGCCTGTGATGTTGGAGTTCCTGGGGGGCTGTTGAATCACATTGACTACTTGCCAACGTAGGTCATCTTCAGTGTGGTCATGAGTGGAAAAATGTTCAACTAATGGTGCATTAGGTGTTCTGCATCGCACCCGCCTTCTGTGCTGACAAATTCTGATTCTGATTCTTGCGTAGTTTGTCCAATATAGATCAAACCACACAGGCAAATAATTGCGTATATTACATTTGGAGTATTGCAATTGGAAAATTAGTCAAAGTAACATCTATGTTGGCATGCACAAACTTTTTGGTATCAGTTGTTAAGTGACAAACGCTACAACCACCGCATTTAAAGTGCCCCTTTGTAGGAGGGAGACCCCACATCTCCGTAAGTGTTTGTGTGCTTTTTTTGCTTGTAAGGGCTGCCCTTACCAGATTGTCTTTTATACTTTTGCTTTTCTTAAAAGCAAAAAGGGGACGTTCTAAGTTGAGTTCTCCTGCAGTCAGTATTGGCCAATGTTTTAAAATACATTTCTTCACTGTATTGGAAACAGGGGAAAATGTGGTTACACAGACAGTTTTGTCACCATTGTTTCTTGTTTTGGGGCTCAGGAGTGTCTCCCTTGGGCAATACCAAGCTCGTTTGAGGGAATTCTTGACCAGTTTGCGAGGATAACCTCTATTCGTCAGTTTTTTGGATAGAATCTTAGCCTCACTGAAATAGTCCTCCTTACGAAAGCAATTCCGTCGGATGCACATCAATATCAATTCAAAGACAAACTAACAAATGCGATTAGATCTGTGGAGCTGCACTACACATGGTGGTCCGACAGAGTGATAAAGGTAGCGAAAGCTCAAGTTGATTCAGAAAAAGTGGAAAAGCTCTTATGATGAAAGACTGGCTAATTTAGACTCTTCAGAGCAAGAAGCAGAATTTTACAGGGTGCGTCTGGCAGAGAATGTGATAGAAATGGAGTCCAAGCTGGAACTGCAGGATAATATGCATAGAGGACCAAGATAAGATTCTGGGGGTCCCAACCTATTTGGGTAATGACAAGCCTCGGCCTGAAATGTAGACTTTGATTCAGCCTATGGGTGACAATGAGGAAGTAGGGGAATGGCCAAACAAGTGTACAGGCTACCTGGGAAGGCTACGGGTTCTGCTAGAGTGGTGTGGGCATGGTGATGGTGTTCCTGAGATAAGCGGAGTGGACTGATGACATCTTGAGAGCAGCTGTTTGCAAAAGAAAGATTTTGTGTGATGACAGGAGTCCAATGACATTGAAAGGCTAGGGAGCCTTGCTTTTTGGTAATAAATATATGAACTAAAGGAACATTCTTGTCTCTCTCAACTTCCTGGCAAGTGAGTGGACTTTGTTGGCAATAAATGCTCCTTTCCACAGGCTGCTAAGTCGTTGACCATTAATGTGCAATACACTGAATGAACTGCCTTCTTATTGGGAGTTGCTGATGGGGGTGGGGGGTTGCTCAGTAGATGTCTGTTTTCTAGTGGGGGGTTGGATACATGATTTGCGTTCTAATAGACTGTTGATGTTTTTTATTTTCTAAACTTTCCCTCTGTTCTATCCTTTCTCCCTCAGAGTATTAAGGTGTTAGCGTTATTGCCGAAGAATGTACTAAAACTGTGCTCTGTATTATTTACTGGTGTGGTTCTATGTAATATTCACGCAATAAAAAAAAGATATATATTCTGCACAATATATTTCAAACTTGAATTTAATCTGGTCCACTTTATTGTACAAAGTATCCCTCTTTACAGCCATCAAATGTTGGGAGACATATTTTTCCATTGTTGAGGACTGGGGTGCTTGAATGTGGATTATCCCAATTTGAGTACGTTAAAAGGAGGCTAATTATTTGTGTGTGGGGTGGGGGGCAGGGGTAGGTTGGAATCCCAGGGCTATTCTGGTCTTGTGAGATAGATTTAAATATTTCTCAATCCAAAGTTACCATTTTTGTCGAACATGAATGTTGAAAGCATTATCTGGTCCTGTTGCAATTCTAGTACGTGATGGGCAGTTCTCATATACATCTCAGCGACATGTGCAATACTCACATTTACCTTCCATCCTCCAAAAGCCACTGTGGCTAAAATGCCATGCGCTTTCCACCTACGACACTTAATTACTCTATGATTGTGAGGCTTTATGTCCTTGGCCATCACTGCAGATGTTTTGGGCATTATAATATCTCTTAACTGACTGTAGAAGAACACTTCTACCTTTTATATTAGAAAGCTCACTAGAGTATTTTTCAAACGTTCTAATCATTGTATGCAACTTGTTTACCTACTTTTTTAGGTTTCACTGTTTACTATTCTGGTGTCTAGATCACGCCATACAAAGACAAAGAAAATAAGTACAATTCATCTAAGCAATCCACCTTCAAATGTGACCTGTGACCTACACAGTATGCAGAGATCATCTAGGAGGCACCATAACCCCCTGAGTTAGTTTACTGTGTTTGTAACATCTAACCTCCTGATTATAGACACAGCTCTGCTGTAACTAAACCAAAACTGAAACATCTTACTGGGACTTGAACATGCAAACTACAAGTAACACACACACACACACACCATAGACACACATACACCTGCACTTGGTGCTTTAACCAGTTAAACAACCTACCTCGCCTTAGACTTTGTGACATATACCAGTCTCCTCTCTATGGAAGTTGCATTAACCCACTGAACTGTCCTACTGATCTGAAACTTGTGACAACTTTCTGCATTGAGCAGTCAACTCCCTTAACTGATATACTGGGTTCTGAGCAAGTTATATACAGATAGTTAAAGCATGTGCTCAAGTCACTGATCTTTTCAAACAACATATTTTAATGTCGATTCACAACACTTGAAGGCCAACCCATGTTTCCCTGCGATTGGAAAGTTTCCATTTTTTATCATTCATTGCGAAGCTTCACATTTATGCTTGGACACATAGGTGAATTATGAACTTGTGGTGCAGTTGAGCTGTATCACCTTGATGTATTTAAAACATGTTACTATTACAGAGCTTAATTTCTCTTGATGTAGGAAGGAAGAATGTTTGAGTCAGCCTAGTGAGGCTGTTGTCCCGCTGATTATCTACATACATGCAGCAGGTGCAATCCCCTGCCAAGTTACCTAACCAGAGACATTGATATGACTTAACTACCCACTGAGTCACATTTACTTTTAAGAGTGCATGCCGTTTTGGACAGAGGGACAATAAAACAGAATTCTGAAGTTTCCCAGTTCCATCTGTGAGTAGTTTATCCAGGCCAGGTTTTTACTTTTCATTCCATTCTTTAACTTGATGTCCTCTTCTTCTTTCCATTGTAAAATTAGGACTAAGAGAACCAGAATGCACTGCAAAAAACCTGTCTTGGATGAATTACTCACCCTACTCATTGGTGTACATAGGGCAAAGGAAACTTATGAGCACTGAATAAAGGAGAGGGATGTTGAGGAAAAAGCTGCACATGTTATGCTTAGACGGAGTTTTCCTAAGAAAATATTTTACATCCTTGCTTTTATTTAAAAATACTTGTCTTCTCTTGAAACCTTGAAATCTTCTTATCTTCCTCAAAACCTGTCTCAAGATTCTTTTTTACTTTCTCCTCTTTGGTATAATCATTTGATTACTATAAATATTAGACATACATATTGGAAATCCTGGAGACAACGAGGTATGATCTGGGTCCGAGATTTATTTAAGGGTGTGAATCCTCGCTCTTTACCTCATTTCCAAGTGCTTTTCAATTGTCCACTCTCCTTTTTGCATACATTTTCTATTCTTTTGGGAATTGTTTTAGACATCCTTTATTCACTTCCATCTCATTCCCCTACTCCTACCCCTGCTACCTCACTTTTACATGTGCTTACGCTTACTCCTAAAGCCTCCTCTATTTATAAGTATTTTTTCACCCAAGATCTTTCTCGGGTTAAAATTAAGGTTGAGCTTATTTGGGAAACTGATTTGGTATGTGCCCGGCCTATACCACTCTGGAACAAAATTTGGTCTAGAACATTAAACATTTCCAGAACAGTCTCCATTCCTCAATCTATGTTCTTTTTATATCATAGATTTTATCACACTCTAGTATCTATACCAAATTTGTCACACACGCACAGTCAAAATTGTTGGTCATGTGATCTTATGCACTTTCTCTTTTTATGCCCTTTTACAGTGTTTTTTTGGAAGAAAGTCTGGTCACAACTTACATTAATTTTTAATTTACATTGTCCTATATCCCTGTCCTTGTTTCTTTTAGGAAGCTTATCAGATGTTCTCCTGTTGAGTTCACATAATAGGGGATTGTTTGACCTCATGTTGGCCTTAGTCTGTCAGCAAATTACTCTCAACTGGAAATGTACCACTTATCTCTCATTCAAATCTTGGTGGTATAATGTGTGCCATTATCATCGTTTGGATGTCTTCTTTGCCTTATCGTGTAGACCACATGTAAATAGACAGTTATTTTGGAGTCCATTAACTGATTTCTCAGATCTCACTGCTAAAAAACATGTTAGTTTTACATGTTCAGAAAATTTAAAACCACTGTAAACTGCAAATTTGTCTCTGCTTTATTTTGCCAATTTTATTTATTTATCTTTTATCACTTATGTATTTTGTTTGTTTACTTTATTAAGTAACGCATATTACTATGCGATCTTCAGTTGTTAGATTATCTTTTCCCTGTTCCCCCTTTCGTTCCCCTTCTTATCCCCTTTCCCTTCCTTATTGTAATACTTAAAATTGTAAACGGCTTTATTTTCTGTCATTCAGTTTGTATATTTATGATTCCATATCTACATATGTTATGTCTGTTACTCATGCTTATATTTTCTTGTTTTGATAAAGCTGCTTACACTTTAAAAAATAAATAAAAAGGAGTTTACCTGTGGCATTGCCTCTCCCTGCACTGAGAACTGGAGTTTTCCCTGCCCAAAGGCCTGGCACCCGATGGTGTAATGCTGGTGCCAAACTATTTCTAAGCTTGGAAAGTTGTAAAGAAATACAGTTTCAATGCAGCTTCCTAGAGAAGTGGGAGGGGCTTGTTCACTGAGTGGGTTGGCCACAGTAGTTTAAGAGATATCCTCCCCTCCCCTGAGGGTAAAAGAGATTATACAGTGCGCACCTCACATTTTTAACAAATAGGAGGAGAAGGATGTACAAAGAAGATTTTATTATTGCAAGTATAGCTGCAATAATCTATCACACTTTACTATAGCAACATTAGCAATAGTAGTCTTTGTTGTGTGCTGTGTTCCTCTTGATTCTTAATGTGACATGCATGCTTCTTAATGTGACAGGCATGCTTCCTAATGACGGACATTAAATTCTCACACTCTCCAAGAAAGGAAGTCACTTTTAAACCAGTAGGCCCACCTCACCTAACGACTGGAGATACCTCCTCTCACTTCTCCAGGTAGCTTAATTCCTATGGTCAAAAGTGGAGTAGTTTAGCTTCAGGACGCTTCTAGATATTAGAGAGAGTCATAATTTGGGACAGCGTGCCCAAACCAGGACTAAGGCCCCCCCTTAAGGATGAGAGCCTGGCAGCTCTATGCATTGCAGGAGCTGCCAGGGCCTGAGTTACATCCCTGGTTTGCGCTGGCGCTTGTGTGGCACAAAAAGCCACAATGATCAACTTTCCTATGCAAAATCAACCTCCTTTTAATTTTTGTTAACAGGTCCAGAGGTTTTTGCAAAATGCCATATCTTCTAAGGTAGCCTGATATGGCTTTGCACCAAATCCTAACACTCTGGGTAACCAGGTGCAAACAAGGCGCCAAGCAGCTATAGTCTGATATACCTACGTGTAACGTGTGCTTCACACTAAATCATATCTGATCCCTGTACATCAGTCTGCCCATAGGAATTTGTAGTGATGGGTATATTTTTAGTTCAAATCCTATTCCAGCCACTGCTAGCACAGTGCAACACCGAACATCAAGCAGAATTGCCAATTTTTAGTACAAGAGCAGGCGATGATGTCATCAAATGGTGACTTGCTAAATTTGGTGCTACCCTATTTTTGGTCCTTCACAGAGCACTCGTTGGTTTGAAAGACAGTAAATCTAATCTGAACGTTTTCAATGACTAAGGGCCTTATTACGAGTTTGGTGGTCCGTGAACCGCCGTACCTGCGGTACAAACGCCATGAGCTCGGTGGTCCGACTGCCGTATTACAAGTTGTGAGGATTGCCATTGCAAAGACCGCAGCTGAACCGCTGATACTGCCAGCACATAGCAGACTGCCGGGGTGTGGAAAAGCAGCTGCCATAGGGCAGTACAGGGGAGTTTCACCACCATCCGCATTATGAGTTGACTTTTCCACGAGCTGACCGTGGTTTTGAGACCGCCAGCTTCAAGTTGGCTGAAACGAAAGGATGTGGGGCGCATACTCACCCTTTTCTTGTTCTTTCCATCAGAGTTCGACATGGATCCCTTTCTCCAGGTCCCCCCTTTACAACAGCATCTTCAACCCCAGGATTACGACCCTGTTTGTGGCGATGTACAGGTGAGTCCACTTTTTGTACCATATACACATTTTCTGCACTGCCCACATATAAGCCAGACTCCGGCAATTGTTAGGTGGTATTTTTGCACATGTATCATACATATGGGCCTTATTACGAGTTTGGCGGTCCCACTGCTGAAGGACCGCGTCCGTGACCGCTGGGAGACTGCTGTACCTGTGGCCTTCTGACCGCTGTATTACGAGTTTACAGATGGGCCGTGGTGTGGTTGCAGCAGTCTTGCGGCGGGGGGCAATGTATTTCCATATATATCGATGCCTGTGTGTACATTGGGACTGCATATCTGTCGAATGCACACATATGCATGATATATTTGCAAAAATTTGATTTTTGTGCACAGCGGTAAACTCGTAATACAGTGGTCTGAAGACCGCTGGTGCTGCGGGCTCCCGGGGACCTCGGTGTTTGAGTGGTCGGACCGCCAAACTCGTAATAAGGCACTGAGTGAAAACATTTTTTAAATATGTTTCTTCTTTGTTTAGAATTAATTCAGCATATTTTCATAGAGATGCAACATTTATGTTCAAGTGACTGCAGACCTGCACACTAATCATTGAAAAGGAATGATTTCTCACAATTTTACTTTCTATAGTTTACACTGCTTAAGTGCAAAAAAAAAGTCCTTATCAGAAGTAAAATGGAAACAGCAGAAAATAACACCTTTGATCGAGTAGAGATCATAAGCACGGCCATTGCAGTCACAGCGCCATTCAATATCTATCGAGGATGTCTACAGGGCAGCTGCATTACTCCTTGCAATCAATAAGATTAAAAGTTGGGAAATCAGAGAAGTGGGCGTTGCTTACCCCCAAAAAAAGGGGAAGCTGATTGGCTTTTCAAGACCTAATTCAGTTAATTAATCTCAACACAG
This sequence comes from Calotriton arnoldi, assembly GCA_963921515.1. Lineage (NCBI taxonomy): Eukaryota > Metazoa > Chordata > Amphibia > Caudata > Salamandridae > Calotriton > Calotriton arnoldi. Next base: position 3,749,976 of record CAWUFW010000546.1, on the reverse strand, counting down.
TTTGTCTACTCAGCGCTATTGGCCAAGTTTACAGTGTGCCATTCTGACTGTGTAAATTTCCATTTTCAATGCACAGTCTTTTCAACTCGGAGTCCTCCATGTTTTTATTGCGTACAATGAAAGTAAAGAAAATAACGCCTTCCAGAAACATTCACCAGTAATTTGATAAATATTTAAAGCAAGTGAAGAGTCCCTTCAGTACTATGCTATATTTGATATGAGCATCATAAAATGGCATTATTAGATGCATATTTGTAATTTTTGAGCAAATACGGTTAGCAGTGCTAACTTTCTAAAGCAAAATGGGGTACTAGGGCATGGATTAAACACACATATTGCTAAGAAAATGGTTAAAACAGCACAAAAGATTTCTCACCAAAACAGTTAAACAGCATGTTAAGGGGTCAATGCCACTGGAGGCAGGTGGACTTACCCAGCACCCCCTTTAACTTGCTCAAAAAACAAACTGAATTATCTATAGAAAAAAACAATCACTCCAAAAGAAGATAAGTCTCCTTCATATAGCCGTAGATATCCAGAATCCCACACTGACTCAATAGCAGACATCATACTTACCCACCCAAGAATAACCATCTTGGGAGACTTCTACATATGCTTTGATCTCCCAAAGACCCTCAAGTATCTCTTTGAATATCTAGGTTTTAAGCAACTACTTAAAGGCCCACCTCATAAAGCAAGAAAACATGGGGCACTATTTTCAGTTTTGACTAACTATTCACCGTGGGGCCATCAATACTACTACCTTGGGTTGAGCGCTCTCGCATTCCATTTACAAGTTCAATCGCTTACCTCTCATTACACTGCCAAACAAACCCTAAAAATGACTTATGGATGAATTTTGAAAAACATAGACCTCTCTGTTCTCATCTCCACCCTCATCAAATCTATGATTTCCTATTGCATTGTTGATTCCCCATTTCTGACATTTCACATCATCTATTACTGGCTAACAGGTTCCCTTGACTTGATAGCACCTCAAAAGAAATTTAAATGCTCCCCTAAGCTGAGCAACTCCAAACTGTTCTCCACCTCACTTACCAAAATCAGAAAACCCAACTAGCATCTTGAGTGTAAATGGAGCTCTTCATACTCCAAGGGGGGCAGGCTGGCATTCCAGGGAGCATTGAGACACTAAAGAGCAGTCACTTGTACTGCAAAAAAAAGCACACTGCATAAAATTAACAGCCTCTGCTACCAACCTCCAAAAGAACTTTTTAAGGTTCTTTCTGCTCAGCAGCCCTCAAGGTCCTGACCAACAGTGCTTCCCCAATCAAGCACTTGATAGACAAAATTCAAGAAATCCAGCAACACATCTCTGACCTATCACCTCACCAATCGTCTACCATAATGATTGACTCCCTTCTTCACAATATTGCAAACTCACAGAAACGCAAACACTTGTGGCACTGTCATTCCCTGTCACTACCAACTCTGCATAAACTAGTACAATCCAGTAGACATACATGATCTCAATTAAATGCTTGTCACCCATCTTTTTTCAAACCCCAGTAGCACTCCTCTATGTTGCAGAGACTTTCCTGTCCCTTTTCAAAACTTTCTAGAACAATAGAAAGTCGTGGATCAATAAAAACTGATAGTCAAAAAACAACCTCGCTAGCTCCTTTGGACCCCTCCAAATAAAGATCAATCTCCAATATTCCCTTTCCAGAACAAATACTAGAGCGATATGTGTTCAGCCAACTCATCTTACACATAGAATCTCACTTCCTTCTTGATCTGGTACAAGTAGGATCCAAACTTACAAGATGGCAAGAATCAACACTGCTTTCTATCCAGGATGCTCTAAAACTACAACAGATAATGATGCTACAGGGATCCTCATTCTTTTGGAACTCTCAGAAGCATTCAACACAATGAACCATTATATTCTGCTCAAAAGTTTGAATGACTTGGATATCAAGAGCTCTGCTCTAGTCTTTGGGTGGTTCATATGTTTTCTCTTAAATACATCTCAACCCATGCACCTAGCCCCTTATAGCTCAAAGAGCAGTTCAGGGACCCGTGGAGTACCCTTGGTGTAATTCTTACCATCATCACCACTTTTCAAAGCATACCTGACATCGCTAATTTCACTTATCTTGCAGCAGCCAGGCTTCATATTCATACTAACCTCAGATAACACATCTCTCCTACCCTCTAAATTTGACATTATCTACCTATCTCACAAAATGAGTCAACAACTCCCCTCCCCTAACTATTCTTTTCCCAATCCCTTTTTTCCATTTTATCCTTTTCTTTCTGTCATATTATTCCCCACCCAAACATTCAGCCTAAGAAACTACAGAGTAATACACACCTGCACATTCTCTCTCTCTCACACACACACACTTGCACACCCTAAATCACTCATACATATTCCACTGCTATTTCCACATACTCAAATAACATTACATCTCAAACCCAGAATCAGGCATACCTCCTAACTATGCAACATGATTCTCCTGAGCTCTAAAACATATCATGCCAATGCGCTGCTTACCTCATCACATACAAACTACACATCAATAGATGTCCCCAGATACCTTAATCCCAGAAGCCTAAACTTCCCTTATCCACAACTCAATCCCATCTCTCCCATGTCTTACTGCACAACATAGCACCATACTAAACCTGATGCAACACCTTACCTGACTCTTCACCACAAACCAATCAAGGGCACTGTGACACATATCCTTCCCTGTATGAAACTCTCCACTCAATTTAGGACATGCACATTTTGGAACTGGATGGGAATCTTTTACCCGTGCTCTGCATAGACCTTGGTCTGAACTTCTTAACAGCCCTTACATCAAACTGTTCAACCACTTTATAAATTACCCTTGAAATTCCAGAACAGATACTAAACACAATCAACCAGGTCTTGGGGGCCCAGACTGTGGAATTCAGCGCTCAGAAAAATGGTAAACAGGGAATCTCAGGAACTAAGGACTAGGCCTGGGCGGAAAACTACGCTACGCTCGCGTAGTTTGCACAACTACGCGAATTGCACGTAGCACAGTGCAAAAACGTGTAGCGTAGCGGGCATTTTTTGCTTGCTCGCGGTCCTCAACGTCAAGTTGGCGACCGCGAGCGAGCAAAATTACATCCTGGCGAGACTTTTTCTTCTGCTCGCGATCAGCAACATCAAGTTGCCGATCGCGAGCATGGAAAATAAACCTCCCGGCGAGATTCTCAACGCGGGGAGGTCAGGTTTCTCATTGCGAGTGAGTCGCGTATGCTCGCGACCGCCGCGATGAGAAACTACCAGTCCGCGTTGAGAAACTGCCGCTCGAGTACAAATCTACTCGAGCGGCAGAAAACGACCACTTGCACTGTGCAAGATGCCGTTTGCAATGATTGTACAGTGCGGACAAGCATCCGGCACTGTGCAATCATTGCGAACAGCATTTCCTATCCGCACTACGCAGTTCGCGTAGTGCTACGCGTAGCTCGCGTAGTGCGAAGTGCACTTCGCGTAGCTACGCGTAGCGCTACTACGCAAACTACGCCCAGGGTTACTAAGGACGAGGATAGAACCCAACCACACAAGAATAACACCTGCTGGTCAGGACATCAAGGGTACCCTAGAACTAGCGTCATAAGCGCAAGCCAACATCGCTAGTTGTTAATACTTCACATGCTACTTCCTTTGCAAATCAGGTTAGATTATGTCAGTAAGTGGAGCTACTACCATGCAGCTACAACTTTAGCCACACACACAGCTATTAGAACAAGCATTTGCAATGCAATCGGTCTCGCCTTTGGGACCTTATATGTATTTAGCTATGCAGCACATTAGCCTGAGTGCTGAAACATCTACTGTTCTTTAATATGGAGGGAAAGTAAGCACCAAACTGCGTGACACACCAGGTATGGGAACACATGGAGAGAAATATTGCCTTTCTGCTGGAAATGGTATAGTCCAAAGCTCTGTTTTTAATATATAATCAGGGCCTTCGGTGGTCATATCACCGAAAATACCGGATTTGAAAAAAATATTATTGTCTACGGGTGCTCGTGGAAGACACTTTCTATGGACTGGAATCTAGAGAATGCTAAAGTGATTCTGGTATTTTACTGACCTCTGCTGGTCGTTTTCTATCAAGAAAGTTAAATAGAGGCAGTTGCCACAAAAAATTTAAAAAAGAAATTCCCTCAGCAGAAAGCAATTCTGGTATTTTACTGACCTCTGCTGGTTGTTTTCTATCAAGACAGTTAAATAGAGACAGTTGAACAGAAAAATAAGTTCCTAAGCGGAAGCAGACAAGTCCTAGAGCTGATCTCCGGAGCCCACAAAGTACATACACATATAAGTACATACTAAAGTATATAAGTATATACTAAAGTATATACAAGAGGTCTCGAATGCTTGACCTAAAAATGCAACACTTGCTAGCCACAGTCTGTCTGAACCAAAGTTATTACAGGCAAAAATCATCTGACACAGGTCAGTTGAGGGGGCTGAAAGACCTGAACCCCACTGTGAACACTCACACAGGCTCCACTCCTTTATGGAACACCTCACTAAGAATAATGCTCACCCTTCAAACCACACATAGATCAAAGGTGAGTCAGAAACAATCTTTTGATACAAGTCAAAAAGACAAATAATTGATTAAGGGTTTGCTATTTAAATACTCAGTAACATAACATAACATAACACAACATAACATAACAGGCATGTTCTAAACTTGATCAGAACTCATGGGATTTTGGTGAAAATACAGGGAGAAACATTATTTGGTAGAAATATGGATGGTGGAGGAAGGGTTGTGAGGGCGGATGAGACAGGCTCAATATTTATATATATTTTAGTGTTCAATATGTTTATATTAGGTTTTTATAACAACACAGCTTCCATCTTATTTACTCAGGCATTCTCACATTTAAAGCTTAAAATTATCACACCCCAAATAATGGGTGCCCCCCACTTATTTCACTGCCCCTACCAAACAAGTACTTACCATCTATTAGTATTTAAGTGAAGCAATAAAGTGTTTTCCATTTTGTCACTGTGTGGAGTAGACACAAAACATTATTCCAAGAGCTGTAAACTTCTGTACTGTAAAGAGCAAGGACATCTACAATGGTACAATAGTATACTATCATAAATAATATGAGCACTGTGATCTTTCTCTTTCCACCCACTTCTCTGTCAGATTTAAGGAATATGTGCATGTGCAGTTGGTTGGCTCCCATCAGCTCTGGTCACTGACTTCACCAGAACCAAGGGGTAACCTTCCCATACACATAGGCTCTTTAGTCTGCCTATCAAAACATTTCTGTTCAACATCAGTCTTTGAGTAGGTGCAGCAAACCAAACGTTTCTAAATTAAACAATTAGTAACTTAAATTATTGATATTTCAAAGTGGGACCACAGCTACGATCCGAATGAATTTTCTCAACTGATGGTGTCTTAGTGGAGAAGCAAGTTTTCCAGTTGTCACCATGACTATAGTCAATGATGGACTCAAACAAAATACCTATCTCACATATGACCCCTATGGTTTTGAAATATAAATGATCACCATACACATGGCAACCTATGATACAGTGGAATACTACACAATTAGGAGTGCTTTAAGTTTTGTGGGCTTGACAGACTTCTTTGTAGTTCCACCTGCTGTATTTCATTCGGGGGGTCCATCACGTTTCCTCCCACGGTGCCAGCGCTGGCTCTGCTGGAGGAAACCTCAAACCAGCAGTTATAACCTTCTGACTTCTGTGGATCCCCACCATATCACCATTGAACACTGGGCGCCCCACTTTAGCAATCTCTATGATCCAAACATCAAAACAATGCACAAAACTGCAAAAACAAAGTATTTAAGGAATCAATACACAAATTATAAAAAGTATACAAAAATCATAATTTTAATGGAATTATTGGACCTTTTAAAAAAACGGCTCATTTCTAAAAGGCAAAGAAAGCAAAATTCTAGACCAGCATACCACTTTGGCTTTTTTCTTCATAATGCATGTTCTTTTTTTGGCGCATACTAAGGCTTCAATTGAGGCCACCAATCCTCCATACTAATGTTTGCCATATTTGTGCTACTCTCAGAAACGAAGCTAGGTATGCCAATTTAATTTTTACCTTTAAATTCCTTCACGTTTGCAAAGCATTTTAATATTTAAAATTTTCAGTTTTGCTTTTTTATGTGTATATATATTTTCTTAATCTGCTAATACTATTTAATTTTCAAAATAGTCGTGGACCCCAAGTGTAGGTGGTGCAGGCCCTGAAGGTTCCTTCCCAGGTTAAGAACTGATACCTTTCACCAACCACCGAATGGATTTAGGACCATCGGTCGAAGTACCTCAGACCATCTGCCCTTTTTAGAGCAGATTGTCTGACATAGTTTTTCTTTCCTCTTGGAGACCGCAAGGAAAATCTTGGCGGTACCAAACAGAAAAAATAAATAAAAATTGCCTCCATACCCTGGGAATTTTCAATCAGAGTGTCAGGGCCATTAATTTTTTTAGTTTTCAAAATCAAACTCCCACTTTTTTTTTTTGTTTACTGAGCGGTCTCATGAAACATTCAGCCGCTGAGCAAAATTACAGGCATGTAGTCTGCCAAGGCAGTAGACTACACAGATAAATGAGGCCCTAAGTCACAAGTTGTATCATTGAACATGTAATTTACACAAAGCAAAATATACAGTTACAAATGTATGCTTCTATATGCGAGATAAGGAAGCAGCCTTAGGGTACCACGCCTAGTGGTGCAGGGACATTACTGAAATAGCATGAAAATGGCCTTTTGTATGGTAGCACCTCATTGCAAAATTCAATTTTGCCTGAAGTTCTAAAAATTTTGGCAGAGTTTTTGATTGCAAGATTTAATGGCATCTTGTATACAATATTGTGCAAATAAAACTTCAAGTCAGCAAGAAATATAATATTCAGACACATGCAAGGCAAGTTTCAAAATGTGTCACCTCTACTATCTTTGCCTCTGAACTAATGGTATATAATATATATGTCCTACCGACATGTTGTAATTAATACTGGAAGCATCAGTACTGTCATGGCTGCCTCGGCTCTTACATGAGCGCGCTGATGCAGCCGTAACCAGGAAATGGATTGCTGCTGAGAACGCTGTCTAGTCTTTCAGTGCATCAGTTGGTCACGGCAACCTCGGATGACCATGGACATTGTGGTTTTGGCGTATAGGCACAGCAAGGAGAAAAGCTGAATGCCAATTCTTCACCTGCTATTATTGTACTTACCTACAATACCAACCCCAACCATGCTGCTGGATACTTGCCTGTAATACTTACTTTGCTACTGGATTCTCGTTTTTCTTGCTCATCTTTTGCTGATAGCCTGTTCTGGAGAATCTTAATACTTGCTTGAAGTACTTGCCTTCAGCGGATCTCCTACCTTTTGGAGATGCTCTAGAGTCAGTATGTACCTTGATATTGCTTCACCGCTTCATAGAAGGATCCTGGGGATCGGTACGGACAAAATACTCAACATTCATCAACAGTGGACTGTTGCAACAGAATTGGTAAGGTGCATGCACTTAAAATTGACATCTAGGAGCACTTGCCATAATGGAACTCTTTGCTTGAAATGTAATTCTTCCAAAGTCTGAAGATCCTGCAAAAGACTGAAAAAAGACTATGTGAATTAGAGAAAAGAGCTTTATTTTTTTCCGTTTGTTATATATACTAAGCCTATGGTCCTAAAAGGCTAAGAGGCCGATTACGATGTCGTTAGGAAACTTAAACGACTCGGTTCTGGACTCGTTTCCTACCGAATCGTGTTCTGCTATTCCGGATGACCGATTACGATGCTTCCCAGCATCGTTTGGTCGGACTCACATTGATTCCAATGGGAGCCTGTGTTCTGACCGAGAACACAGGCTCACATTGGAAAAATGGGTGGTTGGGGAAAACCTTGCACGCTGTGGGGGGCACCCCATGGTGCCTGCCACATTGTGCATTGTTGGGAAGAGGGGTCCCTTGGGCACCCCCCTGGGCCACATTCGGTCGCCTCCGGGTAAAGGGGGACCAGCAACGGGCCCCCAAAGACCGATTCCGAAAGCTGTTTCATCTCGGGCAAACCGAGTTGGAACAGCTGTCCGAATCGGTCATCGCTCGTCCGGAAACCGTGTCCATAGAGCTGTACGAATCGGCTCTGAAAGACTTGGGCTGTCCGGATGCCTTTCGGAACCGATTCGGTCTGCTCGAATGCTTTCTTTGCATTGTAATTGGTCGTTGGGAATCCTGTATGATTCGATAGGGAACAAGGGTTCCGAATCGGATTCTGCAATACCGAATCTCATCCGGAGCCCTTCCTAACGACATCGTAATTGGCCCCTAAGTGTGGGACAGTTCTTGAGCTCAATACAATTCCCAGTCATTTTTAACTCGAAAAAGGAGGGAATGAAGTCAAATTCCCTAAAACACAATTAGCATTGTAAGGGCCCTTCCCACGTGGTTTTAAAAGGTATTTCATGGGTTTCCGTAAAGAAGTTACACATTTATGTATGTTTCCACATGGCACTTATTTAGTAACATTCTCAGTTGTGCTCTTATCTAATTCATCTAGGCATAAACTCTTAACTTAAAATGTAAAAATCTAAAGTGGAAAAGAAGAAAGCATTTGGTAAAGTGAGGCTATGGGTGCCAACTGGGTTACTTAACATTTTGTATCAGAGTAGCATTACTTACCATCATTCTTTATTTGTTAGATGCAAACAGACACTTGTTGTAACGACCAGAAAAGGAGCAGTGAGAAGTAGCTGACCACCGAAGGACCAAACTAGCTGAAGAATGTTGTTTCTTCTTTTTATCCACTTACCCTGACTTCTGGCCTAGTTTAAGTCATTTGCCGGATTCCAACGAGGTCAGTCATTGAATAATGTAGGAAACGCGCTTCTGGGATCTCCTTTCGTCCTACAGGATTGGCACTGCCTAAGAAGTTATCTACTGATCAGATTACTGCCATATTGTTACAGGGTGCACATCTGTCCCCTTTGAACTCTACCTATTTAGATCTATTTGCCTGCAGGTCATTAGGTGCCTGGAAAAGTGTATGCCTGAATGTTTATGGCTGCCCCAACATGGTCCTCTGCCTCCACCTTGCATTCCATTGGTGATGTCCAATATTCCAATCCCCCTCTGAACTTGTGTGTGTCAGTGTGTATATGCATGTGTGTAATGCATGATGTAGCATATTTCAATTTTTTTTTATCATGCCATTAACTCCTGGTTCTTGTGTTTTGTTCTTTTTTCTTTCACCCTCCTCATTCCCAACCACAACTCTGCACAGCCTTCTTCTGTACCTTTAGTGCTTGATGCCGGTTCAATAAGAAGGTCTTGCTGAGATTTTCTGCTGTATTATACCTCCTCTTGTGGTCACCAATGCCATAATAGATCCCACCAGAGCAGCGTAAGCATCTTTCTTCTCCTGAGACCCCAACCTTCCCTCCTCCCCTTGCCTATTTCATGAACAAGCCAACACCTTTCTATTCCACCTCTGTAGTGCTGACCTTCTCAACTCTTCTAGTGGCCCACAAACATACTCCTTTCTTCTGCTCACCTACTGCTTGTCTATCTTGGGGTTCTCACATAGATTTATCTTATTGTTTTAAACAAACAGGTATTTCAGTCAGTGATTGTACCTAATTACACTAAGTTTAAACAAACATGAAGAAATGAAGATATATTGCAATGAATGATTACCTTGGGTACATTATGCACATATATACCAAATTCAACTGCATAAGTATCCTTTCTTGTTGCTTTTGTGAATCAAGCCCATTTGGTGTCTCGTTTATCCTGATACTAAATTATGCTAGCTTCAAAGACTAAGCCATTCATGTGTAAGTTCACATAGCATGTACAATGAACGACAAATGGTAGATTAAATCATTCATGGTTCCTTCGATGGCTCTGATCACTACTTCCAAAACTGTGATAATTTTAGAGGTTTTTTTTGTCACTTTGATTAACCTTTACCTGAATGCATGTTCCTGTCAAGGCGGTAGTGCATTCAGAGGTCTGCCATATCAACATTGAAAGGTACCTCCTATGCCTATCATGGTGACAAAGAGTAACGGAGAATCAAGGTTTGATTCTGCAGCGGGAGCCTGAGAAACGACTATCATATCCAAGTAAAGCAGCAGTTGCACAAATTAGCCACTCAAGACTCAAGGAAGTGCTGATGAAAAATTACACTACATTTGAGGCCCTGTATTTAGATTGAATACACTTTAAAAACATTTGAGGGCAAGACTGGTGGCAGCACTGACTGTAATTCCAGCTCCAACAGAAGACATTAAAGTTGTTGCAGTTAAAAAACTTAAAGTTGGATATTGGGATTGAGCAGGCGGTCCTCGGCAAGGCAAACTGTGACCTGTCCCAGCCTCTGCATACCCATTAATGCTCTTAATATAGTGTCCTGTGAGACAGGAACATTTACTTTGAAAGAAATAGAGATGCTTTTTTGTGATTGTGTGTAGGTCAGTCTTTTCCTAAAACAAAAGGTACATTACCTAGAATAAAAAAATGAGGCACACATTAATGTAGGGCAGAATGCGCAAAAATACCACATGTCGGCATATAAAATAGAACACCTTAGGTACTGACATAGGGCCTTGCCCATAAGTCAATCTAGGGAAAAGATTACAGATTTACATGGTACAAAAGTAGGGTATTGGAGTGTCTGTTCAGATCTGAGTGTTTCTTAGCAAACTTATGTGAACAATGTGCTTAGTCTCATTAAGGATTTGGTCTCATTAAGAAAACAATGGAATAAAATGAGTAGCTCATTCGGTGCAGCTTTGACATTGAAAGATTATAAGGCATCACTGGCGATGCTATATATCCTTATTTGCCCCATCCGAATTGTTTGTCTCCCTCAGTAGCATATTACTTTAACCAATATGGGTTGAAAAATAAAATAAATCAATAAGGTTTTAAGTGAGAAAGTTAAATTGAGAAACTTCCACTGTGAAAATCTCTAGTTTAAAAGAGAAATGCAAAAAGTGAACATCCCTAGTATTGTTTCTCAACCTAATCTTTGACTTCAACTTTAACTACAGTACTTTCTACTATTGCCTGAAAGTAACCCTTAAATGAGATCTCCCCACTCCAACAGGGAGCCTATAGGTTCAGGGAAGAGCCATAATATTCTGTGGTTTGTAGCTTTGAAAGGGGAAACATGCAGTACTAGTGTTATCATCCATTCTGACCTGAAGAACTCAGAATAGAGAGGTTGTATCACATCTGGGAAAATCCAAACCTCGCACTACCAGTATTTGCCCAGGTGGTATTTTCCCCTGGTATTATGAAGACTCTTGTCATCAGGTCCATTGTGCTTGGGCCTCTCATAATCCACAGGGCAAGTCACACTGTACACCATGCTGTACTGACTACATTTAGACTATGGGCCTCATTTCATGTCAGGACTCGCCTTGTCAGAGGAGGTTATGGCCTTTAGGCTTTCCTCTCCTTTGGCTAAATTGAAGTCACTGATAGGCCGGCACCATGTTTGATGCTCCCAGTCATCGAAGTTTCTACTGGCTAAGACTCAACCAACGCATACCCAGCAGTTCCCCACCTCTTAATGTGGCGGGGGAACCACAAGTTTAGTGTAAGTGTGTATTTTCCTTTTGATGGTGAATGCACTGTTCCATCAAACCCTAAATGACAATCAATGCAATTTCTACCATCCACTTTTGCTAGGGGGAATTGTGCTACCATTTAGCATGTGCAGCACTTGAATATGTGTGTGTGTGTGTGCTGGTGTGTTTGTGTGTTTGCTTCAGCTGTTCCACAATTACTTAAGATACTAAGGCCCTCATTTATGAGGCCCTTACGCCACCGTTGCAATACTTTTTGTGATGCTGTGGCAGCATAAAAAATGTGCCACACTGTGCCATATTTACAAAGTGACCCATCTGCAGATGCGTCACTTTGTAAACCCTGCGCTACATTATACCTGTGACAGGTATAATGTATGCAGGGTGGGCGTTCCGACGCAGAAAAGCCTTGTAGAAATGGCGCTGTGAAATCTGAGATTTCACTGTGTCATTGCATCAAATCCTTGCGCCTGCTTGAAGCAGGCGTAAGGGGTGACGCAGGCCATTTCACATGGGGCTTGTCCCATGTGAAATGACACATTGCTGGAGTTCCGTCTGTTTCCAGACACCCTCAGGCAATGTGTCATTTTTGCGCCTACAGATACGTCAGGATTCCTGACGTATCTGTCAATCCTTGCAACATGGAACGCCCTACAGTAAATACGGCGCACTGAAAAGTGTTGCATCGCTGTTTCACCCCAGTGATGCGACACTTTTCATAAATAAGGCCATATTACTTGAAATAGGGCATCAAGCTCAGCACTGAAAAACATTGCTTGACTTCTGTCTCCTGATTAATGCAAACATTTACAGCGTTGTTCATAAAAAGGAATATTAAGAGAGCTGCAGTCATTTCACCTATCGTGCGAACTGGCAGATGACATTAAAGAATAGGCGAGTGTTTCTTTGTGAAGACGTAGCACAACGTAGAAATCATATGGGTCTATTTGGTCAAATGCAAGGCATTTCAGAAATTGTTCACGTTATTAATAGTACTGTCAGACAGTGTGAGTAACGCCTGATTTAACCCACATATATATTTAGTAAAAGTGCAGAAAAGCTCTCATATTTTTGATTCACGGATGGTTTGCTGTAAGAACCAGGATTACATCTCCCTTGACAAACACACATCAGTAATCATTAGTTTCGTAATAAATCCCAGCTTGACACAAATGCTATACTTCTGAGCAGGAGGTTATGTGATTTGCCTTTCAACAGCCTGGGCCTTCTGTTAGAACCTAAACAGAGCTCCTCGGTAACGTAACTGGGGAAGCTGTCAGAGAGCTCATTATGTGGTCACAGGGAGTGGCATGGGGTCAGTGGCCTCGGTGATAAATCTCCGGCCTCTTGTCGAACCTCTAGTTAATGCTCTTGCCATGTTTGTTTTAAATATTCAAACCTCAATAAACCCACGATGAATTATGTGTGGACATTAAACTAGTCGCAAAAATTAACGCATTGTACCACAAAGCTAATTGCATTATTTAACAACATTAATAAAACACAAGTCCCCAGCCATTAGCATGTAACGGCCCGCACTCGGATACATTACACTCAGACGTCAGTAGCTCGTTTGCCGCGTTAGCACGGGGTGTCACATGGAATATACGAACGACGCGGGTGTCCCTTAACAGTGCATTAGCAACATGTCTTATAAACCCTTAAAAAGACGCTCAGCGCCAAAGGTACGTGTTCTGATAGTCTGTAAGCCATAAGCACAGCTCTTCTTTAAAACCGACTTACAAGGACTCAAAGTGCAGGGTAAGGGAATGTACCAACCCAATGAACTACAGATCACATTTTCAACTGCCTGGAAGCAGCGGCTGCAAAGAGCGGCTCTTGACTGACAGAAATGTGGACCCACAGTGTAGGGTTATCTGGGCCATGCATGGGACATACAAACAATATGAAAATACAATGAAATGTACGAAAAATGTACTTGGCATCTTAATAATTTGACCTGCAGCAGTTGTCATTGCTATCAAGGCCTTGATTAAGAGTGCCAGGAAGGGAGGGGCTCTATTTATCACTTCTGATAAAAAATGATACGCCTGCATTTGGAGTTTAATGATTGTGATGAAAAACATCTATTGCAATCTCAGCCCCACAAAAATAGTGCGTAGCATGCAGATGTTGGTGGTTTCCACACCAAAATCCTTATGTCTTGATATTTACTCACCCTTTTCTCCCTTATTAAATTTTGTCCGGTTGGACTGTCCAAAATATATCAGAGAAGAATCCGGAGGAATGGTCTTTATTACGCATGAACATTTTCGGGTGAATTAAACATCATGCCACTTGCAATTCCCTTTTTGTGCAGGGGCCATTAATGAGGCACCCGTAATGAACGCTTTAGACTCTTGACCAATAGTTTGCATGCTATTTTTCCTCATATGAGCGTTTGCAATTGACGTTCCACCGCTATTGTTGGTGCCGCTATCCAATATCCTTGCAACCAAGATCCTGATTATCAAAGAACCAGCTTTATGCAGCATAAATTCACCAGCCAGACAAAACTAAAATCATGATCTTTCAGAAGAGAACATCAGCCTAGGACTCCACCTGGTGGCCAACAGAGCTAGGATTGATGCCCACAGCCACCACCAATGCCAAGAATCTCAGGATCGTTATCGACAGCAAATTCAACATGATGGCCTTACCGTGAAGATGCCGAGAAAGGTTTTCAAATGGCTCCCAATCAGCCCCCAGAAAACCGTCATGCACGCCCTGGTCACAAGCTAGCTCTATGCCTGGATCAACAAAAAAATCACCAGAAGGCAGCAGACTATTCAGACTACCTAGAACTCGAAGGCCAGAAGCATTGTTAACTTTCCATGCCGCACTCACACCACACCACACCTGAAGGAGCTCCATTAGCTTCCCTTTCAAATATGAGCATAATTTCCAACTTTTTGCCCAAACTTTCAACGCACCAAAAATCACTGGTCTAGCATACCTCAACAATCGCTTCTACTTTCATAAACTTTCCAGATGACTCCACTCCTCAGACTGCTACTTGCACACATCACACGCATACGGAAAACCAGGTTAGGCAGTTAAGCCATCTCCTACATTGGTCCTAAAGCATGGACTGACCTGCTGCTACACATAGGAGCCTCCTACTCACTTCTTGTATTTTGCAAGAATCTAAAGACCTTGCTTTTCGAGTAGTCCCACTAGGCCCTAGGTGTGGCTAGACTCAAATCTGCTCAGCACCTGGATACCCTCCCGGGTGATCGTGCATTCTACAAATCAACATAACATAACATACAATAACATAATAGTGTGACAGAAGACTAAACACACATTATGCACAAGAACATATTGGGGCATAAATATAAAGCATTTTTTCAGTCAGAAATGACCCGATCAGGCCGTTTCCGACGAAAAAATGGTTTTACATGTGCTTAAAGCTTAAATTGTGATTAGGTAACACACTACAAATTCGCAATTTGTGTTTGGAATTCCATATTTGGAATGGGCATGTTTTGGGAATCCCTTCCAAATACCGAATCTTAATATGTATTAATATTTTGTGACCATATTCTGGTCGCAAAAACATTGATACTTTACTGACTCCTTGAAGGAGGTAATAACCCATTTGCAAATGGAAAGGGGTCCAAATAGGGTGCCCTTTGAGAATGGAAAAAAAATATATTTTTAAAACAGGCAGTGATCCCACCAACCACTGCATACTCTTAAAAAATATAAACTTCAAAGTTTAAATTTTTTTAAACGCATTTCGTTTTGATTAAAGGAAAATGAGCAGCATTTAACAAAACAAAACAAAAAAAATTGCTTATTAAAAAGCACTTACAGACATGGTGGTCTGCTGACCCCCAGCATGCCACTTTCCCTGTGATGCCTATCATACCTAATGGGCTGTAAACTGCGACCTATCTCATTAATATTCATGAGGTAGGTTGGTTTGTGAAGTACTAGAAATCACTATTTGAAAGATGTACGTTTTCTTACATCTGGAATTGCAAGTCCTAATTGTGATTCAGTAAGAATCATAGGAAATCACAATTCTAGATTTTTGTACATGTGGCCCATTTTCCCCATCAAAAAGCCAGGCTATGTTTTGTCAAGTTCTGTTGTATTTTCTTGGGTTGTGTTGCTATGTTGTACTGTGTTCTGTCTTTTTGAGTTGATTTATATTATGATGCTTTTATATAGCACAACGTTTCAAAACCTCATGATGGATTGGCTCGGATGGATGGTGCTTCAGTGGGGGATTAGGTCTTGTGATATTCAGCCTCAGTCCACGTTTGTGTGTTCAAACACTTGGTTTAGCATTCATGGAAGGTAATGTATCTTTATTTTTATGCGATGCCGATCCTCATGACTGCTGTCCTATGGGTGTAGTTCATCACCAAAGATGTTTTCACCATGGAGGCTAGTCTTGCAATTTACCACCACACCATGCATGTATGAAGGATGCTTGAGGTGCCATTGGCTTACCCTTATAATATGGTGTCTATACCAGTGACTTCATATGCCTTTATTGTCATTTCACTGCTGTTGAGTGCTATTGATCTTGGGATGCTTATGTCATTTTGACTGCCATGGAGGCCCAGATGGTAACATCACAGTAGTGTAGGCTCATGCAGGACACAACTCAGTAGCCGAGATCCAGATTAAGGGCTTGATTTAAAGTTGGTGGTAATGAAAAATTCTCCAATTTGTGGAGGAAATGCTCAACCTTCAAGAGACTTTGGCATTATCATTTATTCCACCATTCTATCCCTGTGGTCAAGAGATTCTGTCAGTGGTTTCTCATTCAAATTTTAAGCTTCCTTCTCAAACTGGATACTTTTCCATTGCCATCCTATTTTACATGAAGCCATAAGACGGCAATGGAGGCTCAAATAGCAATGTGCGTGCAGGTGTCATTGCTCCTTATAAAGGGATGTAGCTTTATGATTAAGATTGGGGGGAGGGGAGTAAGCTTCAGATTTGCAACAATCACGCTGGCATGTAATGTTAAAATTCAGCATACCACAAGCAGGGTGTAAGAGAGGGGCTAAAGGGGCAGTGGAGAGGGAGACTAATGCAGATTGGTAGGGGTACCAAGTGAGAGAAAACACAATATTTTGCAAAATAACCAACATTTTTGAAAACTTTCAAAACAGCGAGGGAGAGAGTGTGTGCGTTTTTGTTTGTAAATGTGTAAATATTCCTGGTGAAATTCGACAGACACATCACCATACCCGTTTGTACCAACTAAATACCAGAAAATACTTTTATTGGGGCGTGGTGGAGGAGGTGTGTAACACCCCAAACACCCCCTTCAAGCTATGCCCATGCCCTTATAAATAAGATTGCTGCCACTATCGAGCTCCACTTAGAATTACCTTTCATTTGAAGGCATGCAGATACAGATGTGTGGATGACAATGCTTTTAGTTGGAGTGGTCTGCGTTTATAGACTTTTGCTGAATAGCTACAGTTCTATTGATGAGAGCACGTAGAAGTGTAGTGGCGCAGATAGGTAAGGCGAAAGGTGTAGAGAGACTGCGTGGTAGGCAATCGTGGAATTGCACTGCTAGTGTATTGCGGAGGCTGGTAATGCATGTGTGCAGGATTGAGAGGTCTGCTTGTCTGTGTGTAGGTCATGTGCATGAGCCTCAGAGAAGCACCCTGGGGCACAGTGAGTGGTTTGCACAGTTAAGTGGCTGGGTAGGAGGTCTGAGTTGCTAGATTTGCATGTGGATTATTGCAGGGGTAGAGCTATTTATATGTGTAGATGCCTGAACATGGCCCTGGTCCTGACCCAGTGAGCCATAGAAGCAGATAAAAGGGCTGGGGAGTATTTGAATGTATACTTTTCGATTTAGTCATTAAAAGAACCAGTGAGTGAATGCAGTAACCTAGGAAGTTATGTAATTACCAGTCACGGCCAGCACAGGTAAGAGCGGTGGGGTGGGGTGGGGGCGGGGTGGGGAAGTCGACATACGACGGGATAAGTTACATAAAGTTTTATAAAGAAAATAACTTACCTTGCGCTTGCCGCATCGCCGACTCGACGATGCGGCGAGCACAAGGTATGTGGTTTTATTTTTTTAAAATGTAATTTAACTTATCCCGTCATATGTCGACTTCGCCGACCCCCACCCCGTCCCGCCCACCGGTCTTACCTGTGCCGGCCACCATTAGTAATTACATATATAAAAATGCTCATTGTTCCATTCAGTTTAATTCAAGAATATTCATAATTTAGGGAGCCGCAAACAATCCGAAGCAAAAAGTCGAATAGCGCAGTTAAGAAAATTAAGCATAAATCATAAATGGATATACAGGCTGCACCCACATGCAAAGTGAAGCATTTCAGACAGATCTGTTACAATCTCGGGTGGAATGCACTCTATACTCGGGTGTTTAGCAGTTCAGCTGGTACACCTAGATACAGGAAGCAGATAAGTAACCAGCAAGTCAAATAAGCAGGTAGGAAATGGTTGACAAGCTGCAATCTCCCCTATATAGATAAGTGGATAGCGCTCCCAACAGGCACGCCACCTTTATCCATGGCACTCAGTTGCTCTAGCAGTTTGGATGTGGAAGAATGTGAAAGAAATTTTGAAAGAAATATACAAGCTGATGCCAGTTGTGGAGTAAAAGAGTTTGCAGGATTTGAAGTGCAAGAGATGTTTGGAATTTTACAGAGTTTCTTGTGTGAGGGATTAGCTGACATGTTGGTAACATATTTAGGCAGAGTCTGCAAGAAGTGTGGGTTCTGGCCATCGGCTCTTCAATTCGAATTGATCTAAATAGAGATTTTGACTATATGCATTAGAAGTCCAGATAGGTTTGTGTCTGCAATGGACGTCTTGTTATCATAACCTCTGAAGAGAATGTAATTTAGATTGTGCCAATAGCAATGATCTAGCATTCGTGCTTCCCTTTCTCACTGACTTTCTCTCTGACCCATTGTGCTTACTCGAAGTGCATGCTTCCACAACTCCATGTCTTTATCTCTCTTTCCTAGTGTAAATATTTCCCTGTTCCAGGGCCTCCCTGTTGCATTTTCATGCCTCTCTCACTCTGTCCATTTTTTTCTGTTGAAGTGTGCATGTCTCACTGTCACTCTCACTTCCAGCTCCATTTTTTGTTCTCTCCAGGATTCCTGTTCCAGTGTCTGTTCCTTCTAAAAGGTTTAGATGTTGGTGCATCTCTGTGTTGCAATTCAGACATCTAGGCATGGGTTGATGTGGGTATAAGTGTAGATGTGGTGATATGGGTGCAGAGCTGATAAGGCAGTGGAGTTACTGTAAGCACTCCTGTTCAGTGAATGACCCTACGAGACATCCTCATGATGTGAGATGTACCCTAAAAAGACATGGGCGATGGACAAGAACACCCAGAGGGTTTCAATGGTCCTAGAGAATCTAGGAATAGGGGGCTCAGGGACTGGGAACAATCTCCTGTTTCTAACTTCATCTGCAGCTTGCTCCGAACCCCTTAGTTTTTACAGTGCAAACTGACTCAGCTGATTACTTTCCCCCTTCTGACTCAAATCTCCACGTGCTGTTTAACACAAATGTTCACCTACAGGCATTCACCTCTAAGGGCCTCATTATGATCACCCTCTTTCTCCCCTGTTAACTACTCTGCCAGAGCTACCGGCACAAAAGTAGAATTTAGGTTTCAAGTGGGGCCGTTAGGTTCTCCTGATAAATGATGAATTATTGGGAAAAACGACAACTAAGCATTGAATTCCCCTGAACATTCCTGATTTGTTTGGGAAATTTGACTTGGAAACAACACCTGCCTTCAGTTCATGGAGTTCCAGGTAAAAGACTCAAGACAAAAGATCCACAGAGTTACCATGGTCCTTGGCATTTCAATGGAGTTGATAACTCTCATTACCCTCAGATCTCTGTTACATCACTCTAATTATGATCAAAATTCACTACTGTATGAGCATACTTGTGGGGCTCCCTAAATATACCTTCTGCCTCCTTGTCAAAGGTATCAACTTTGCAATCCAGGTGGTCTTTGCTCTCCCCTGCATCAACCCACCTCTTATCAATGACAAAAGGCTGGTTGGTTTTCTGGCAGCAGCAGATCTAAATGACCACTCCTGGTTTTGGTGTGTAAGATGATTCATACCTATCCAAAGCTAGTTTCACTATTCACCTTTCCAACTTCTGATCTCCGGCTACCTCCACTTCCTCACCATTTCCCAATCAATACACACAATTTCAGTTCTGCTCCTTTGTATTAGTTGCTCCTCTTCAAAAAGAGTTCCCTCCCATCTGACATTAGAAGGAAAATTTACAAAGCCATTAACAAGTATATGTAGTAGTCCTCATGTAGTACTACTTCACGTACTCATAAATGTAATTTACAATGCTAGGGGCGTAACTCCAAGCCTATACTGGGCCCATATCTCATGTGCAGAGTTCTCCACTCAGAGGGGCATATTTATGAGCCTCTTTGAATCATTTTTGCACCACGCAACATGGTGCAAGAGCTACGCAAAGCAAAAATGAGATTTATGAAGCCATTCACGGCCAGCTTGCGTGGCCCCGTGTGGCGTCATTAATTTAGAGTAATGTGACGCAGCACAAATCGCTGCGTTGCATTACTCTGCGCCAGGAGGCATTTCCATGGGTGTTGCATGGGTGTTCCCATGCAACATCCATGGATTTTGACACATTCCCAGATTTACAAGAACAGGTAAACCTGGGATTGCACCAAAATGATTCGCCTCCCCAGGAAAGGCATTCCGAGGAGAAATATCTTTAATTCTCCTCATTTTTTGCTCTTTCGTTGTGTGCTGCATTCTGCAGCAAACATAGAGAGAGGAAAACAACTCTCAGGATTGCTTTTGTGCAGGAAGTTGTCCCTTCCTGCACAAAAACAATCCTACATGCAAGACAGGCACCCTTGCACCATGGTGCAAGGCTGTCTGTGCTGGTGCTAGGCAGCCCATTGTGGGCCAGTGCAGGGGAAAAAACAATAATGCGCCATATTGCTTTAAATATGGCACATCACTGCCCTTTCCCAGTGACGCAGTGCAGCAAGGTGATTTGCTGCACTGCGCCACTTTTTAATAAATATGGCCCAGAGTGAGTAAAACTATTGATACATAAACCTCTTTTTTAGGTGTAAATGTCGGATTGCCTGGGAAATGGTGAACACAAAGTAGGAAGAGCAGAGGAAAAATAATGGAAGAACACAGGGAGAGATATAAAAACACACATACAAATGGATTTGTCAGATGCAAATAGTATCAAATATACTGAAACCAAGCAAAATCACAAGCGACACATGGCCACTCACAGGTACTGCAAGGGAATCACATAGCTGGCAGTAGGGGTTATTACAACCAGAGTAGCGGACAACAGTATATAAATAGAAAAATGAGAAATAACTTTACAGATTGCAGATACCCATAGAAGGTATATTCTAAAACATATGACTATTTTTAATGAATCATAAAAATACACAACACATCTGACATAATTTCAGTTTACAAAAGTTCAATAGAATAGTCTCATTATTTCTTCATTAATCTCATCATTATCACTTTACTCACCATCCTCAGAAGTAGCAAGCATAAATATATCAGTAGAACCTTTACGTTTGCAAGAAAGTTGGGTAATGCATCATATTAGTCTAATTAAAGCAATATATAACAACCTCAGTTAGAATAATACCAATAAGGAATTCATACCCAAAAGGCTGTATACCTTCCTCAACTATCTCCAGATGACTTTAGGACTAAGATCAGTGCCACATTGAATCTAATGTAATTTCTTTCCAGTCTCCATATTGTTATCTAAGAGAAGTGTTGGGAAGATGAGTGCAACATTTAGTCCCTATAATTGCCGCAATCAACCCCCACCCCCATTGGCTATTAATAGATAATCTAAAGCCATTCTGTTTGGAATCAACATCTGTTACTAATCCTATTGCAGTTGAGTTTGCTCTTTCTTCTTAACTTTCTGCTTTTCTTCTTACCTCTTCTAAAGCAACGGTCATTGCATACATGGGGATTAAAGCAGAAAAGAATGTAAATGTAGTTGAAACAGCCCACCTACTCCTTTTTACTACTGAAGGATGATTATCAAAGTGTCTTATAGCTGGAACAATATACCCATAATAACACGTTCCAGTCCAATCTAAGGGTAGACGACAAGGGTTGGCTTTTGACCCACAAATGAAATATGCATGACCTCCTTGTTGATGACGTTTGACAAACAACAGTCCATAGGGAAGGCAATGTGCTCAAAAAGAGGCAATTTAAAAGAAATGTTCTCCGCCATTAAATCACATTTGCAATGTCCAGCAAATACACTACAGATATTTGCAGCGTGGTGCTTACAAATAAATCACTGCTAAGTCATTGCAAGATGAGTGATGTCTGGTATATTGCTGTTCAAAGGAATGTTACAATTTTCAAATGCCTGATAAGGAAGAGAGAGAGATGTCAGGAACACTTTGGCAGCTTATGGCCAAAGTAAAAAAGATGAAATCAAGTGTCATTAAAACTGAGGGGTACTCCAATCAAAGGAGTGCTATCTCCTATATCAATACGCATGTGTATGCAAATCCAATAGGAGAAAGGGTTAATGGTCTGTATGTACTTTTCCAGTAGCAACATGTAGGAGTTACCCTTGTAAGCCAAGCAGTGGCTCTGAGCAAGGGAAGGATCAGTACAGTTCAGTCTTGGGAAAAGTCCCCATTCCGAGGCAAGAATGTACCCCACCACCAGCCAAATGCTCAAAGCAGCAATGAAGATAGCAGGCCAGACTCATAGGGGAATCTGGCATCCAGAAGGAGGAGGCTCCTTACTTCGGGCAGAGGTAGTAGCAATTCAAGGCTGTTGGGGCAGCATCAAGTAGCTGTGGTGGAGCAGGCAGAGGAAGCGGGCGAGGAGAACTTGACCCACCAACAGATGATGGGGTTGCAGCAGAAACAGTTTCAACAGAATGCCTGGGGGTCATGCAAGGGTTGTGAAGCAGCAGCACAAGCACTGTTGTGCCTGGGAGGAGCAACTCACTTGCAGGGGAAAGAGTGGAACCAAGTCACCAGAACACAGTATTTGGCAACTGTGATCATAAAGAGCAGGTTCTAATATGGTACGAACCAGTGGGGCTGCAGTGCAGTCGTCCTGTAGTACACCCAAATATAAATCCACTCACCAGGTTGAAGGGAATGACAGGCCTCAGTCTGACACTCAGTTAATGTTGTTTGCACCCGAGAACGGAAAATGTAGAGACATTGTATAATCTTTCTGCAGTACTGTAAGACAGCAGTAACTAAATTCAGCTTAGCAGAAGAGACTAGAGATTTGAAGGGAGCATCATGGCCAGACCATGACTATCTGAGATGGGCATTTTGTCTTCTGGGAAAGGATAGCGTTTGAGGACCATGGGGCTGGTGTCAGAGCATCGGTCCATGTTAACTGTCTGTCTGAGAATAGCTTGACTAGCTTGTTCTTACAGGTACTATTTTTCCTTTTTACTTTGGCTGCAGACTCTTGCTGATTGGCACAATGAAAATGTTGGTTGATTCCTAGGGCTTTGCAAACTGCATGCGCCACTCCTGACACAAAGTGTACTCCTCAGTCACTACTGATTCGGCTTGATACTCAGAACTGGAAATAAAATCTCTCAATAACCACTAAGTGGCTGTCATGGCATTTGCACGGGTACAGGAGTATGCTTCGACCCTATCAAAAAACATACATACAACAACAAGGACAAAGGATTAATTTAAACAATGGAGCATCTGAATAAAGACTATCTGGACGTGCACAAGGGTTCCTTTGGGGAAGGGATGGCCTTAATACCTTTTTCAGTATTGTGTGATAGGTACATGGCACAGAAGTAGCAATAGCTTTTGACTATAGAGGAAGAGAAGGGTGCATACCAATGAGGTTTAGTGGCACATATCATGCCATCCCTACGAACTTGCCCGCTCCATAACACAACCTGACATGGTTGCGGAGTAGAAATTTCCATGCGATCTCATGCCCAGTGCTGCCTCTACCTACCTCTTCAGTGTCTCTTTTACATTGCTGTTTGATTTAGAATGGTGGCATTCTTAGCAGCTGAATCAGCTTGGATGTTGCCCCTAGAAATATCATCAAGGGTTTGTTGGTGAGCAGAGCGTCACTACTGGCACCATTTCTGGGCACTGCAAGGCAGTTAAACGTTCAGAACATTTTGTCCATTTTTAACAGTAGTGCCTCCTGAGGTCTAGGAACCGCTTTGGATCCAGATGAGCCTAAATCAAGGGTCACTTCAGATGCAAACTTTAGTCCATGTATACAGCAAGTCCATTTTTACATAGGATACTGTTATACCTAGCATCCTTGGTGTGGGTTTCCCTGTATTTTTGCCTTTGCCTCCTGTGTTTTTACTGTGTATTGGACTACGTTTTGCTGGTCTAGATGCTTTGGGCACTTAGCCACTGCTGTTCAGTGCCAAAGTGCAAGTGCTCCCTCTATAAATTTTTGTCATGGATTAGTGTTTCCATAATTGGCTTATTTGGTGTACTGTTAAGCCCCTAGTACAGTGCACTGTGTGTGCCCAGGGCCTGTAAACCAAATGCTGCTAGTGGGCTTGCAGCACTGATTGTGCCACCCACACAAGCGGCCTTGCAAAAGGGTCTCAGGCCTGCCATTGCAGTGTTTGTGTGCAGTCTAGTACTGCCATGTCGACCTTGTAAGTGCACCCACTTGCCAGGCCCTAACCTTCCCTTTTCTTACATGTGAGCCACCCCTAAGGTAGACCCAAGGTACCCCTGTGGACAGGGTGCAGTGTATGTGAAAGGTAGGACATGTCCTGATGTGTGTGGCATGTCCTGATAGTGAAATACTGCCAATTTTGTTTTTCACTATTGAAAGGATGTCTGTCCTAAAGGGTAGAATGGGAGTTTATTTATAACATGTTCCCATTGGGACAAGATAGGAAGATAAAGTTTAGTATGCCTGAACTCAGAATATAAAGATGCATCTTTTAGTAAGGATGATTTTTACATTCTGTGTTTGAAAATCTAACTTTTAGAAAGTAGGTATTTTCTTGCTAAGCCATCCTCTGTGCCTCTGCTAGGTTTGTATATTGTCTGTCTGGCTTTGGAGTGACAGGGGCAGGGGATGGGCATTCTGTTCAGATAGCCACTTGGGGGTGAGGTGTGTCCTTCCTTTCCAGGGTGAGTCAGGGCTGGGCTGGATAGACCTGGGCTGCATTCAGAGGGGGAGGAGATTTATTTCACACCTGAAGGGGCCTGGTCTGCTTTGGGCAATGTTGTCTCCACCTCCTGCCAGGAAGTTGCATCAGAGAGGACAGAACTGGTTTTGGCTGGGCAAAGAGCTTCTCTGCCACCAGAGAACACAATAATTTGTGCTATAAAAAGTGGGGCCCAGACTTTTAGATTACTTCTGGAATTCAATAGGAACCTTTGCCAAGGAGAAGACCTGGAGAAACTGAAGGAGAAGTACTGCCCCTTTGCTGTGTGCTGTTTGGGGGTTGGCCTGCAGTAGCTGTTTCTACCAAGGAGAGGATAAAGACTTTGCTGTGTGCTGTGTCTTCTGCTTGAGGAAGATGTCCAAGGGCTTAAAGTAGAGCTTGCCTCCTGTTTTCAAGTCTCAGGGATACAAAGACTTTACCATCAGCTCCCCTGAACTTCCTTGCTGGGAGTTCTGACCTGCCAGGAGGTGCCTGTTGCTAAATTGGGCCTCTGGAGGTTGTTCCTGCTGTTGGGAGCTGGAAAGGAAACGCAACTTCAAGAAGCATGACGCATCCGCACCTGTTTCCGACGCATCGCTGAAGAAACTGACACAGCGCCCGCCCGCGGCTTGACAAATCGCAGCACGCCGCATCGAGTGCACCGATCTACGAAGTCCGAGATCACCGCACCGATTCCAACACAGGCCCTGCTGTGCGGCTGCAAGAACCAATGCATCGAGAACCGACGCATCCCTGATCCTCACGCATCGCACCGGGGTGCCAAGTCTACGAGAGCACTGGGGCTGCAGTAAGGAACTGATGCATCACCTCCCCGCACAGTAAGAAACCGACGCATCACCTACCCTTCAGTAAGGAACCGCTGCATCACCTCCCCTGCGTGGCAGTAAGGAACCGACGCATCACCTCTCCCGGAGTAAGGAACCGACACATCACATTCCCTGTGCGTAAGGAACCGACCCATCACCTTCCCTCCTGCTGTTTTTGTTTGTGACTGTGACGTATCCAAGGTACTTTGTGTTGAAAGTGTTGCAACTATAGTTTGCTATTGACAGTACTGTTTCTACATTTTAAAAGTCATATTTTGATTACTATATTGTGGAGTTTTGGTCTTGTTTGGTTTAGATAAAGATTACTTATTGTATGTAAACTGGTGTGGTGTCCATTTGTAGAGTTTTCACTGTATTACTGTATGTGTGCACAAATGCTTTACACACTGCCTCTGAGATAAGCCTGTCTGCTCGTGCCAAGCTACCACGGGGGTGAGCAGGGGATATTTTAGAAGTGTATCCCCCTTACCCGGACTAGGAAGAAGGGTCCCTACATGGACAAAGGTGCAAACCATTGCCAACTAGAGACCCCCATTTCTAACATTGGTGGTCAGCGGGGAGGATCTGGACTTGCATTTGTGCCCTACATACAGTGATTGGTGTACACTACTAGTATAGTGCAGACCATCACGCAACCACATACAATTGGTGGAACTTTTCTTTTTGGAATTTTTTGCAACTTGAGTTACTGCCAATTTCGTTTTTCACTATTGAAAGGCTATCTGTCCTATAGGATAGAATGGGAGTTTATTTATAACATCTTTTAAATTTAACTTCCCATTGAGACAAGATAGGAAGATAAAGTTTAGTATGCCTGAACTCAGAATATAAAGATGCATCTTTTAGTAAGGATGATTTTTACATTCTATGTTTGAAAATACCACTTTTAGAAAGTAGGTATTTTCTTGCTTAGCCATCCTGTGTGCCTCTGCTAGGTTTGTGTATTGACTGTCTGGCTTTGGGGCTGGGGATGTGCATTCTGTTCAGACAACTACTTGGGGGGGGGGGGGTGAGGTGTGTCCTGCCTTTCCAGGGTGAGTCAGGGCTGGGCTGAATAGACCTGGGCTGCATTCAGAGTAGGGGAGGAGATTTCTTTCACACCTGAATGGGCCTGCTTTGGACAATACTGTCTCCTCCTCCTGCCAGGAAGCTGCACCAAAGAGGACAGAACTGGTTTTGGCTCAGCAAAGAGCTTCTCTGCCACCAGAGAACAAAGGAATTTGTGCTATAAAAAGTTGGGCCCAGACTTTTAGATTACTTCTGGAATTCAAGAGAAACCTTTGCCAAGGAGACGAGCTGGAGAAACTGAAGGAGAGGTGCTGCCTCTTTGCTGCGTGCTGTTTGTGGGTTGGCCTGCAGTAGCTGTTTCTACCAAGGAGAGGATAAAGACTTTGCTGTGTGCTGTGTCTCCTGCTTGAGGAAGATCTCCAAGGGATTGAAGTAGAGCTTGCCTCCTATTTTGAAGTCTCAGGGATACAAAGACTTCACCACCAGCTCCCCTGAACTTCCTTGATGGGAGTTTGACCTGCCAGGAGGTGCCTGTTGCTGAATTGGGCCTCTGGAGGTTGTTCCTGCTGTTTGGAGCTGGAAAAGAAATGCAACTTCAAGAAGCGCAACTCATCCGCACCTGTTTCCGACGCATCGCCTAAGAAACCGACGCAGTGCCTGCCCGCGGGTCAAGAAATTCCCGCACGCCGCATTGAGTGCACCGATCTACTGAGTCTGTGATCACTGCACCGATTCCGACGCAGGTCCTGCTGTGTGGCTGCAAGAACCAACGCATCGTGGGACCGTGGCTGAAGAAACCAATGCATCCCTGATACCATCGCACCGGGGCGCCAAGTCAACGAGAACGCCGGGGCCGCAGTAAGGAACCGACGCATCACCGCTCCTTCAATAAGAAACTGACGCATCACCTCCCCTTCAGTAAGGAACCGACACATCACCTCCCCTGCATGGCAGTAAGGAACCGACGCATCACCTCCTCCTGGAGTAAGAAATCGATACATCACCTTTCCTGCACGTAAGGAACTGACGCATCCCCTTTCATGCGGCTGTTTTTGTTTGTGACTGTGATGCATCCACAGTACTTTGTGTTGAAAGTGTCGCAACTATAGTTTGCTATGGACAGAACTGTTTCTACCTTTTAATAGTCATATTTTGATAACTGTATTGTGGATTTTTGTTGTTTTGGTCTTGTTTGGTTTAGATAGACTACTTATTTTTCTAAACTGGTGTGGTGGGCATTTGTAGTGTTTTCACTTTATTACTCGATGTGTTCACAAATGCTTTACACACTGCCTCTGAGATAAGCCTGTGTGTTCATGCCAAGCTACCACGGGGGTGAGCAGGGGATATTTTAGAAGTGTATCCCCCTTACCCTGACTAGGAAGAAGGGTCCCTACATGGACAGTTGTGCAAACCATTGCCAACTAGAGACCCCCATTTCTAACAGATACAAACGCGATCAGCTCTATAACTTTAGCTGATTTCACAGTGGATAATTGGCAGCTTACCATAATTTGTTATACAGTGCAGACAGCATAACCAGCAACTAGGGTACCTTCATCATTCTTGAGACATAATCCATCCACAAAACACATTAATTCACAGTCATTGAGGGGCATGTCATTCCAATCAATGTGGAGTTTGGTAGCAGTGGCAGCAACACAGTCATGTGGATCCCCACTTGAGGGCATTAAGGAAACAGGGTTCAATGCAGGACACCTGACCAAAGTGATATGAGAGGCTGACAACAATACCATTTCTCATCAAGACAATAGAGCTGTGGAGAGGTGCTGAGTTTTTGTAGTGAGGAGAACCACTGAATGGGACACACCAGCAAGCAGCTAACAGGGAACTCAACACAATATTTTCAGAAGATTCAACAAAACCAACCAGAACTGGATTAAAAACTGAGGAGTATGTTTCTGATGCCTGTAGCTTTAGACTAACTCTGCAAATGCAACGTCATTTTGTTAATGACAATTCAAACTTTTGAGAACCAAGCGGCTTGCGTCCGTATCAACAAAGCAACAAAGCAAGTGGTGTATTTGGAGTAATTAGGGGGCCCTAAAGCAGGTACAAAAGTCAACGCATTTGGCATTTATTAATGCATTTTCAGCTTCAACTTGACTACTGCAGGGATCCAGGAGTATCCTTTTGAATATATTCTTACAAAGGTGTGACCATTTCAGCATAGCCTACCATCCACTGTCTGCAATACCGGGCCATTCCCAAAAAAGTACATACCTGGGAGACAGTTACAGGCCAGGGCATCTTTCTAATGGCTTCAACTCATTCAGAGGACAGGTGGCGCTTGCCAGCAGAAATTCCATGGCATCACACCCGGGGAATACAGAACTGTAAGGTTTCTTTTAAAACTTTGTACCTTTTCTTAGCCAATTCAAGGCCTGATTCACAAAGGGACTTACGACTCATAAAGTTAAGAGTGCGGAGTCTCAGTACTCGGGTGGAATCTCCAAACTGCAGTGCTCAGTGCAAAGACTCTGTGATGAGTGCGGAGACTCCGCACTCATAACTTTACGAGCTGTAAGTCCCTTTGTGAATCAAGCCCCAGTGTTTAGATAGACTTGGCCCTCCTTGCATTGATCTAGAGTAATAGATGTCAGCAATAAATCATTTCAATGTTGAATTAGCGTAGAACCCCAGTGGCCCAAATCCTTCTTTAGGGCTTGAAAAAAGATTGAGGGAGACTGAAAATACTTGAGTGAGTTGGGGTCATGAAAGCTGAGACCCTTGGGATGTGAATGAGAAGAGTTACTGACCCTCCTAACATAAACGTAACATGTGTATTTGTAAAGCGCACGTTCACCCCTAACGGGGTATCTTGGCACTGAATAACAGATGTTTGTTGTTACCCAACTCAATGGTACTCATTTTATCGACCTCAGATGGATGAAAGGCTGAGTGGACCCACCGGGATTTGAACCTGTTACCATGAGGTCGGACACAGGGCCCTGCAGTGGATGCATTAGTCCACAGAGCCACCAGACTCCTTATATGTGGTTGGAAAAGACAGCAAAGCAAAGAACAAAGTTCACCCACAATGATCCACTGGGCATTGGCAGGGATGCAGAAGAGAAGGGTAGTTGGATTGGGGACCACAGGGAAGCTTGGGATCACCACATTATCAACTACCGTAAGATATTGGATGAACATGTACACATTGCATTTCCTTACCTTGTGGAACAGGAGAATCGGGTTGTTATATCAGATAACAATAGGTACTAAAGCCCTGTGCTTAATTACATCTGCTATTACAGGGCACAGTCATTCCAGTGCCTCAGGTTTTAAAGGATACTGATGAATTCCGAGTAGCTCCATCTGAGGGTTGACCTTCACCTTTATGAATTGCATTGATGAGATGAATCCCACATCATTGGCCCCTGCAAGCAATAATGTTGGCAGTACCTCTGAATATAATTCTGTTAAATCAGGGGCCATGGCTACAGTGTCTGCTTCCCCTGAACAACTAAAGCTTTTAAATAGTATGCAAGTGTTGACCATTTTGTCGTTAAGGTATTTTTAAGAACATCTCTTCTGGGGTACAAAACACAATGAAGTTTAATTTACAAAGTATGTCCCTGCCTAACAATTTTGTTGGAGAGAAAGGAACGCTTCTCACTCATAGGTCCTACAGAAATGTACACTGGGTCCATTATATGGTGGGGAACTTTCTGATTGGAAATGGAGACTGCATCGATGCACATGCTAGAGAGAGGTAAAGAAGGGAATTAGGTGGTTTTGAGACAAGCGGCATGTATTAGTCTCAATGAGGCAAGGGGTGCGTTTAACATCAAGGACACAATTCCCTTCCGATTTACTGATATTAGGGAATACATAACACAGTCGGAATGTCTGGGTTGTTCTAAAATTTTGGGTAAGGATTCTGAGCAATTTGATGATGTCCAGATGTGTCAAGGCACCGTGGTGCATTCAAGGCTATACTGGAACAATCTCGCTTCCAGTTCTAGAGCTGACCACATTCAAAGCAAGAACCTTATAACCCTGAGGCCGCTCCTAGGCCCCTTTCATTTCCCCTTCCAATTCTCCTTTCCCCTCCACCCCTTTGTGGGGCTCTTAGCCCCACTCCTTTAATCACTCACTGCATATTTTACCATTTCAAATACATTAATTTTGATTCTGCATTCTCTTTCCATTTCTCCTGTGAAGTTACGCAGTGATTCCCGGTTGTCACCAATTCGACTAGCTTCTTAGATTACCATCCAATACATATAGTTGTCAACTGACTCTTAATACTCAGTAATAATAAGCAGCACTTACAGCTTCCTGAGCCATCTCTATTGGACGGGCTATACACCCGAATAATTTACGAACACCTCCTTAAGTCAGTTAAAATAATCAGCTGGTGCTTCACTATTATTTTCTTGCTTTTCCGGATCTTAGTCCGATCAGTTTCATAGGGCATACCTCTGGAGGTGCATTCAACAGTGAATCATTTACAGAATTCAACTCCTCATCCCCATCAATTCCCCATCATTCTCAGGTGCCATCCTGGGCCATGGCACTTTCTCCACCAGCCATTCCTTCACTCCCCTAACTCGATACTATTTAAAAAAAATATATTTTCATTG
Source organism: Calotriton arnoldi (assembly GCA_963921515.1). Classification (NCBI taxonomy): domain Eukaryota; kingdom Metazoa; phylum Chordata; class Amphibia; order Caudata; family Salamandridae; genus Calotriton; species Calotriton arnoldi. The sequence goes on along the minus strand of CAWUFW010000546.1, from coordinate 3,718,706 downwards.
CAGTGTATTCGAGCAACAATATTTCAAGAATACAATGTCAGCGCATCTTCTGTCTTGCCTTGATTTTACATTTATCATTGCACCAGGTAATAAATAAATAATCCACATAATGGGGCAACAGTCTTTGCTCATTCCCTCATACCCCCCTATAACCCTGCCAGTTCCCCCAGATCTTTTCCCATTTCCGCGAGCATCTTCTACTCAAATAAATTGTATGTTCTGCTTGCCTGCAACAATCAAGATCTTTTTTCCAGTCCTTCACTTTCAGCAGGGTTGGGACCCCCAAAGCCGTGTAATGTTGCGCTTTGCAACAACTGCAGCCCGAGCCAGCCACAGTTTTGTATATTTGGGCCAAACCTCCTCTCCAGGGATCAGTAGCAGGAGCTACTTAGGTTCTACTGAAACCTCCACTCCCGCAACCTCTGCCATAATCCTCCCAAGTACCTTCCAGTAGTTCTGTATTGCCAGACTTTCCAACAGCAGGTGGTAGAAGGTTTGCTCCCGCCACATCCCCGGTGACACAGTGCATTTTCCACATGACCTAAATGGTGTAATAGTGTTGGGGGTAGTATATTCGATGGAACATTTTTAGTTGAACTAGGTGAAATCGGGAATGTATTGCAACCTCCCTTGGGCCCTGCATGGCCTCTATCCACTCATCATCTTCAATGTGGCCCGCATCATTGTCCCAAGCTGCTCTGAGGGGCCCCAGGGGGTCCAACGCATTGTTTACTATTTTTGTGTATATTAACAATATGGCTCTCCCGTCTAAGGGGTCAGTTAGTAGCAGGTCATCTAGGAGAGACGCTTCTGCCATTCCTTCCCCTCCCGGATGTAGCTTCGTAGTGCATGTCCCAGCTGCATGTATCTCAGCCACTCTCCCTTCCCCATCTCATACTCCCATTGAAGAGTGTCAAACGCAACATATGCGTGCCCCCTCCAAACATCACCCACGGTGTCCAATCCGAGAAGTTCCCATTTACTAGAGATACGTTGCCTACCCACTTTGTTAAGTTTGTCACTATCCCAGAGTGGGGTCATCGCTGTTAGTTTATCGTCCCAGCCCAGATATTTCATAGCTGCCCTCTATGCCCCTATCACCGATCTAGTGTGTGTTGGGAGTCCCCTATCCGCTTTCCTGTCATATAACAGGGAGGTAGCCTCTGGCCCCCATGACGGATCTATGAATTCTATATGCTGGCTCCTGCGGTCTCCAAAGGCCCACTCATTTACTGTGACTAGTTGGGAAGCCCAGTAATATAACTTACTATCAGGAATCGCCAGTCCCCCTTCGTAAACCCCTCTCTGCAACTTATGTAGTGGTATACGCAGCCTGCCTCTACTCCAAAGCAGGGTTCGCAATTCGGCCTCTAGTTTCTGAAAGAAAAGTGGTAGGACATGTATTCTGCAAAACATACAGTAGGCGCGGTGATGTCATCATCTTGAACAGGGCCGCACGGCCCATCAAAGTGAGTGGAAGCGCCCGCCATCACTGGGCATCTCTGAGCTCTAGCTAGTTGTGTCGCCAGATTCCTTTCATAGAATTCTTGGGGGTCTCTTGTTACATTGACCCCTAAATATTGAAACCCCCTTCAACTCCAAGGGAACGTTACACCTAGATGTCAGGCTTGGGGGGGGTCACTCACCAACGGGAACAACAGAGACTTGTCCCAGTTTATTTGGTACCCCAGGTACTCCCCAAAAATGCAGAAGATTTGTAGTATGCTATCAATAGATTGCCTTGGTTTCCATTAGTACAACAGAATGTCATCCGCATACAGTAAGATGTGCTCGTCCCACTCATCCCCTACCGAAATGTCCTATATCAGAGGGTCTTGCCGGACGCAAGCCACCAAGTGCTCCAACGCCAAGGCAAATAATATTGGGGACAAAGGGGCATCCCTGCCTCGTCCCTTTCTGCAGTGGGAACACCCGGGACACCGTCGCGTTTACCCTCACCCTCGCCAGTGGCTGCTCATACAACAGCTTTACCCATCCAATACATTTTGGTCCAAATTCCAGGCAGCGCTTCACTGCCCATAAATAAGACCACCCCACCCTGTCAAAGGCCATCCTGGCATCTAGGGACAGGAGGGCCGCCGGATCTACAAAGTCAGCCCTCGTGATGTGCAGGATCCCAAATAATCTGCGTAAATTAAGCCTGGTCCCCCTGCATGGCATGAACCCAGACTGAGCTGGATGAATGAGAGAGGAGATTACCATGCACAGGCGTATGGATAAAGCCTTTGCCAAAACCTTCACCTCGTAGTTGAGGAGGGAGATCGGTCTGTACGGCCCACACTCCCCTGGGGGCTTACCCTCTTTTGGTATCACTGCAATCACCACCATTCTCTGATCCCTACCGATTTGGCCACTTGAAACATTTCCAGGAGGTGCAGTGTTGTTTTATCTAACATGCACATAAACATTTCTACTGGCAGACCATTAGGCCCCACCGCTTTCCCAGACTGTAAAGCCCTGGCCGCTGAGCTAATCTCCTCTACTGTCAAGTCGCCTTCCAGTTTTTCCCTATCATCTGTGGATAGCTGTGGTAGGTTTATATCCCGCAGAAAAGCACTTCAGTCTACTTTCAAGTTCCCAGTTGAGGATGAGTACAATGCTTCATAGTGTACTGCAAAATGCCTCTGCTATCTCTGTACCGGTTTTGAGTCGCTCACCCTCTCTTTCTATTATCCCTGGAACCCATTTATTTGTTACTGATTTCTAATCTCGCTATGCTAGCAATTTATTGGCTTTGTCTCCTACTTCATGTAATTTATGTTGGGTAGCCAACGCCTGTGCCTTGGCGCTATTTTCGAGTAGCTCCCGTAGTTCCCTCTGATGTAACCATAAACAGCGTCTCATCTCCAAGGGTACCCCCTCTCCCCTCACCACTTGTTCTTCTAGTTTTTAATATAGTACTTTCAAGTGAGTGGCATTTTTCATTGCCCCTATCTGGACCTGGGTATGGCCCCGGATTACTGTATTAAACGCCTCCCAGATCATCACCCTGGAACCCACTGACCGTAGGTTTCTGTGAAGAACTGTTCAGCCGGAAGTCTTATACTGTCTTTAAATCTTGCATCTTTTAAGTGCCAGGGGTCTTTCTTCGGGGGTAAAACCTGGTCCAGTACTGGACCCATCAGCTGGGCCTTCACTAGGGAGTGGTCAGATATACTGCGTCCTTAAAATGTCCCAGGTATTGGCTCTGTGTGATCAGGTTGTCCAGCCTAGAGAATCCACCGTGAGCTGCTGACATATGCATGAATTGTCTAAGACTGGTGTGGTGATGGCGCCACACATCGCCCAAACCCATAGCCTCTAGGAAGTCCCCCAAAGCACCCACCCTTCTCCCGGAGGTTGACCCCCCCAAAACATCCATGTCAAGTGAGATCATGCCATTCATATCTCCCCCTAATATCAATTGTCCCTCCGGGAGTTCCAGGAGTAACAGGCTTACTTTGTCCAATGTTGGAGATTGCAGCCTAGGTGAAACATATAACTAACAAAACTTGAGCGGTTGCCCCTCCCATCAGCCGCTCACCACCACAAATCTCCCCTGTGGGTCTATCCGAGTTCCCATTGGAATGAAGGGGAGTGTCTTTTTACACAGTATCCCCACCCCCCTGGAGCCGATGTGTATCCTGCATGCGCCAGCAGTGGATACCCAAACCTATCCAGCGCTTTGCACTGGTTGCCCTTTAAATGTGTTTCTTGCAGCAGGACAATGTCTGGGGCATGTTTCTTGATGAAGTGCATTACCACTGAGCTCTTAATTTTGCCGTTAAGGCCATTGACATTCCAGGACCACACTTTCAGCGATTGCGCTCGTGAGTCATAATATCGTCTACATACTGCCACCCCCCCCCCCCCCAATTGCCTTCATATTGGCTAGAGGTGGCCACAGCCCCCCGCCCCACCTGGCTATGCGATGACCTCCCTCCATGGTATGTGTCCGGACACTGCATTTATCAACAAGAAACATTGTAAAACCATTCCCCAATCCCCAACTCTGTCCCCTCTCCCCCCACCATGCTACCCTGCTAAATTGGTTGCATTTGCCCCAACTGCCCAACCCGCAGAGCACCTGTTGCCCATACCAGAACATTGTATAACTACAATAGGAGGTGTTCCAGCCACTACAGGACGACCAGTGATTATTCTGCACATTTCAACCCCTACCACTAAACAATCACTGTATATAGTCTCTAAGTGTCCCAGATCAATTTTGCCCCAAACGGGTGGTTTAACTCTTCGTCTTCAGTTCTCTTCTGTAAGTTCTGTTGGTTCATTGCCATCTGGGGTCCTACTCCCAATTGGTATCTTTTCCCTGTCCTTTACTCTTACTTTCCGGGTGTCCCAGTGTGTCAGTTCTCTTCGCCCCCACCAGCCACCGGATGGTCCACTGGAAAGGTCTTCGCTGTGTGTCCCACCTGCAACTCTACAGTCTCTGTATTCCGCTCCGGGCCAACGCGGCCCTGTCTCGGTCCCTTGCTTCTTTTCCGGCCCACTGTGTGCCACCCCTCCAGCCATTCCTAGGCTTACTCCGGGGATGCGAAGTGCCAAGTTTTGTCCTCTGCGATTCCTCGAAGTTTTGCAGGGAAGAGCGTCATATACTTAATTTCTCTCTCTCACTACTCTCTTCACTGCTTTGAAGCTTCTCCGTTGATGCTGAACTTGTAGTGTGAAATCAGAGAAGAAGCGGACCCAGGCATTCTCATGTTGTGTGTCACCTTTCAATAGTGCTGCTTGGAGGATTGCGTCGTGGTTACCATAATTGAAGATTTTTGCTATTATTGTGCGTGGTGGGGCCCCTGGCTTGGGCCGCGGTATCGGGCTCTATGCGCCCTTTCCACTGATAAAAATAGTAATGGTCTTTTGGGCTTTAGTGTTTTCAGGATGAGGTCTTTCATGAAGATGACTGCACTGGGGCCCTCTGCCCCCTCTGGGACCCCCACCACCGTTATGTTGCTTCTTTTCGACCTTCCTTCCTGGTCCTCCAGCTTTGCCGCCATGGTCGAGGCCTGCTGTGTCAGGGTCTGCACCTGCGTCTCCAGCCGTTACGTCGTGGACTGCAGTTGGGATATGTGCGTCTCTGCTGTTGAGACTTTGTGACTTAGCTTGTGCAGGTCCCCCCTGATCAAATTGACCTCCACCGTCACTGCATCAATTTTGGGCTCCAGGATGCCTTTGCCGTCCTTAATCGCTGCCATGATTGTTCCTAAGGAGGGCTCCCCTCGCAGCTTCACCCTCCGCTATCAGTGTTGGTTTTGGGACTGCGTAGTTGTCCATTTTATTGGATTGCCGCACTCCTGTGCTCTTCGGCTTCACCATAGTTGTTCCTAATGCCAGGTTAGGTACACCTTTATTCACTGTCCCTCCTTTCAGGGCTTCCACTCAGGGCCGCATCTGCGTCCAGGTCCGTCTCGCCGTACTCCAGAAGCAGACCCCCTCAGTAACCAAGCTACAGACTGATCCCAGATCGTTCCTCCTTGCCTAAACAGCTGAACTCCTCCCCCCTGGACTCCCTGCCCAAGGTCCTTGTGCCAGGTTACAGGCCCAGGTTTCGTTCGACTTCCTCACGTGTTTTGCCTGGCAGGTGGTATCTTCAAGCTCTAGCCTCTGCCCAATGATGTGGTCCTACGCCCCCCTCCAGTTGGGCCTGTGCTCCCGGTTCAGTCAGGGCTGGAGGGGGTGGCCGACTCCACTTTTCACTTTCAAAATTGCACTAGGCCACAGTGACTCGGCCCTCAGGTCCGGCTCCGCCTCGACGTGCCTGGCATCCGGATCCAGTATCACTATAGGGCCTGGTCCCGACAGAGAGGGCCGGCGCGAACACACTCTCCTCCCCAGGGGACCAAGGCCGCCCCTCGCTCATGGGGTCACCAGTCTCGTCTGCCCGTGGAACTGCTCTCGACTCACTCTCCTCCCGTGGCTTCCCGGCGGCCGCACGTTCTCCAGGCCTATGTAGCGGGCAGTGCCAGGGCCCCACTCCGCTCCCCCAGTCCTCCGGTAAGGCCGTCAGCTCACCACGATTTGTACCCCCAATAGTCGCGTTGCGGATCCGTCCCCCGCAGCTCAAGGATGGAGCAGGCACTAGCGTCACCTTGGCAGTCCTCCATAGGGAGCCTTCAAGGGCCCCACTTCCAGGTCTCCTCGCCTTCGCCCCAATGGTCTCAGGCTGCTGCAACCTGGTTCCTCCCAGCCTGCCCCCGTGGGGGTCCACACCGAGGCAGGATCAGTCACCCTCACGTCTTGGTGGAACCACAACCACCGGCGACGGGCCGCTCACCCGTCTCGACCCACTCTCGCTACATCGTCACTCACATGGCGGCCACTGGCTTCCACGTAGGTCGGGGTGAGGCACTCGCTCATCGGTGTGGGGTCCGCTAACCAGTCCCACCTTCCTCCACGTCACATTTCAGTTTGGGATGCCCTTTGGGGTGACGGATATAGGACGGATGTCGGAGTTTATCAAGTGCTGGCTTGGAGCTCCGCTAAAGTGTGGCCATTCCTGTTCGCGGCAAAGCCACGCTAACCCTAGCTTGAAACTATTAATCACAATAACAGATTCACGTCTGTCCAGTTTCATCTATATACCTCACTAGTTCCTGTCAAAACTGAGTTGGATTTTCCTGACTGTAGGACTATTGTTTCAAAAAGCATGGGCCACAACTCTACCTTCAGCTTTTGAGTAGTTTTTCAAAGGAAGAAGGGTAGTATAGGAGGGACTCTTATCATCGGCATCACTTAGATGGGTAGAAGGAGGATGCTGTCTTGACAGCTCTCCTGCGGTCTGTCTCAAGCTTGCAAGAGTGAATGTAGGTCTTCGTTCTCATCGGTCTAACTCCCCAGGGCAGAACGTGTGTGTGCTCTAGACCGATCCACAGTAGTCTAATCAGCCACCGACCTGTTCTCTTTACTGCCAGCCAGTCTCATCACAGCACTCACTTGGGCATTACCTCCTTGTGCTTCTGTCACGTGCAGTCTAGCAGATGCTGCTCTATTTCCTGGTGCATCACTGGCTGCATCCCCAGATCCATTGGCCAGCATGAGGGACATGCACAACAACTCATTTTCCCTTGTGCTTTTGCTGTCCTTATCTTTCTTTTGTGGTTCAGTGATTTGGGAACATAAATATTTAGGAGGCAGAGCAGTTGGAGCACAAGCCCTAACTCTGTCCCTGAGGGGCTAATTTGATATTCCAATTTCTCCTGAACATATTTCATACTTCCGACTTGGGATTCATGTTTGCGTTTGTTTGCCTCTTCATGCCTTTGTATAAAGAGCAACTTCTGTTCGGCATCTATTCTATTTTTAGAGTATTTTGACTTCTTCTGGAAATTGTCTAATCTTACTATATTGAAGGTACTGTGTTCCGGAGAGGGGTTCCTCCTGTCCTTATCGTTGTGCCAAACCCATTCTCCGAAATATTTGCATATGCACATTTGGGACCTCACAGGACTTTGAAGGGTGTAGATTTACTATTCACACTCCACCCTATGCCTCATCGTGGAAAGCATTGGACTTTGAGCTGTATAGATTTACAATTCTCAGTCCAATCTAAGCCACGTTGAAGAAAGCGTTGGACTTTGAGGGTTGTAGATTACTATTTCCACTCCAATTTAAGCCAAATTGGGTAAAATGTTGGTTTTTGAGTCATTTGATTTACTATTCCCACTCCAATCTAAGCCACATTGGGGAAAGAGTTGGACTTTGAGGGGAGTAGATTTGCTATTCCCACTTCAGTCTAAGCAACTCTGGGGAAAGCATTGGAATTTGAGCGGTGTAGATTTACTCCCCACACTCCAATCTAAGCCATATTTGGGAAATGTATAACTTTAAACCAAGCCGTATAACATATAAATTAAATATTTCCAATCCAGTACATACCATATTGATAAAAGTACTATAATATATATAAAAATTCATTGATTATTCCAGACCAATGAAATAAATCTTTTCATTTTAAACAATAAAAAATAAAATGTTAAACCATTTATAAATAAAAAGTAATTTTATACAGTACAATATTTTAACATAGTTTGTATTACAGCAATAAATAAGTAAATTGAAATAATAAAAATAAAATTATTTCCATCTTACAAAAACATTTTTAAAACATGAATAACAAATAAAATATATGCTTTAAAAAAATTGTTAGTAAAAGTATAATTAAAAAATAGTTACATTTTTTTGAAAATCCAAAAAATATTAAATATTACATCACAAATTACGTACATTTTTAAAAAATAAAACAAATTAATCCCCAACATATTTTCCTAAATTACACATCCCACTCCTAAATATTTCAACTGTTTTCAAAATCTATAATAATATAAACACTCAAATAAATTAACATAAAACAAGAATATTAAATACAACAATATTTTAAACACTGATATTATTAACAACGATTTTAAAAGTCACTTAAAAAATATTCTTGCATGCAATATTAAAGTCATTTATATTTTTGACATATATTATTACAACAATATTCTTGTATCATAATACTTTTTCTTCAATATTTTGGAGGACTACCCATCAGGCTTTGCCCTGAAGTGGAGGATGCAATCTTGATGGGCAGTGAGTGCCACATGCATTTGGAAAGGCCCCCCAAGCCCAACAGCAGGCACCCATGGGTGACCCCATGGCAGAGGAGGGTTTTATAGACCTCCTACCAGGGACTCTATCGCCAGCTGAAAGTGCAATCCTAGCAGAAAGCCAGTAAGTAATGTGTAATTATTAGACCTCTATACCTGTAGGTTGCATGATTTATCATGTAATATGATGGATGGTCACTTAGGTTTATAATGTTCCTGTTGTCATGATGCCAGGGTGGAATGCATGAAGGGTCAAAATTACCAAGTAGTTACCAAATGACATGTTATCAATATTCAAATGTGTCCAATGTTTCTGTTTACTTGCTTCTACATTCATGTTAACAGATAGGAAAGGCTGGATTTAGCAGAGTATGTCTTGATTGGAACATTCCAATCAAATCACCATTGTCTTCAGAACTTACGACAGTTGTCTTCCAATAAGTCACGCAAAGATCACTTGAACAGTATGCCCCTGTCTTGAGAGGTAGGTGAAACACTATTTATTTGCACTTTGCGTATTAAATGTAATTTCCACAAATTATGTGGCAACCTAATGTAGGTCAGGGAATTGAGCCACAAACCATGCACACTTCTAGTTAGCAACTGTTACACGTAAAGCAATCAGTTAAGTATACCATATTCATTTTTTATATCATGTGGACCTCTTAGTAAGACCAAAATTCCTGTGTGCCATCATAAAGGTTATGCCAGTGTGATACAGCTTGAGTAAGTAGAGCCACTTGACAGGCCAACATGACCTGTTAAAACCGTGACATTTTGTAAATTGGTATGTGGGAGATGGGAAAACATGCTATGGCTGCTGCTTTGTTGGCCACAATCACCCAATGGACAATGGGAGATTTCAGAAATCCAGAGTTCTAGGGGGAAGGGAGGCGTATAAGCCAACATTGGAATCTAGCTCACTAAACAATGAATGTGAAATTGACTACTTGATCTACAAAATACATGAAGTAGGGAACAAATAAATTCATGAGCCTTCCTCCATCTCCCTAGTCCTCTGTATGAACCAAGGGGGACCAAGGAAAGGAGAAGCAGGCCCAAGAAGAAGGACCTGAGCTGCAAGGCAGGCATGGGATAATGCCACCATAGAGGAGAGAAGAGGGATACCTCAACCAATGAGGAGAATGTGCCCACCTGGCGATGGACATGTACACTGTCTCAGTTGAATTGGGTGAATGTAACAGCCACTGTAGAAGGGGTGGTCACTATTACCAGATGTCTGATGATGAGGCCCCACTTGGCTAGGAATTATCTATGGTGTAACTGAAACAGGCCACATCACAATCGGGCCAGAAAAAGAAAACAGTACTACCAACCAAACCCACCCAACATGGGAGCCTGCAGATACCTCTCTGTTTACCTCTCCTACTACAGACATTGCATACTGAGAACATCAGCTACTGTGAATGGAATTCACCCTGCCACCCCTGAATCCTCACATGTGTCTGCTCCCAGTTGCCATGACTGTTTGTCTTGGGAGGAATTCTAGGAGTTCAGGAAGCAGGTACATACTGCACAGCAGGCCATCTTGCAGGGCATTTAGCATGTAGGTGACAACATCGAAGCTGTGTTCAGGGTCCTGCAAGAGGCCTAGGTAGCCCAGCACCTATCTCACCAGCTTACTAACTTTCTGAACTTCCACACACCCATCTTACCCTGTTGAGTCCACTCCTGCCCATTGTCAGCCCCAGTTCATCAACAACAATTGCCCCCTCATCTCACCTGTGTGAGTCTAGCTGTTGATAGATCTCTCAGTGAGGACCTGAGAGTACTAAGCACGTGACTAAGATTAGCCTACACATACCATTCCAATTGGACCATGCTCTCATACGAGGCACAGATATATCTGAGATCACCCAGATTAAAGGTAGGGGCAAAATGTGCCTATTGCCCAATCGAGTGAGGTGAAGGTGTCAATGTACATTTACAGTTGTGGGTAAGGGAAACACTTAGAGGGGTGCAATGTGTTTGGTCTGTGAATAGTTGAGGGTATGTAGTTGCCGTCCTTGTCCATACGAGGGTTCATCCATGTCCATGAAATGCATCGCTGAACTACATTGGGCTCAGGATCAGGACGTGCACTAGGGGCAAGTGGGGTTGTGGAGTTGGTGGACCTTGCAGGTGGCTGCTGTCCACCAATTGTCTGATGTTCATGAGTAGCTGCTACAGCTTGAGATAGCCCTTTGTGAGTGAGGGCTAACGTGAGCTCTATGACCTCAGCATGTCTCCTTGCATCCTCCTCCCTTTACAACTATAGCTGTTCTCGGTGCTGCTCAAGAGATCTTGCAGATTTTTCTAGGTTCTCCAAAAGACTGGCCTGTTGTTCTACCAACCTCAGGAGGTCTGCCGTTGGTGTAAATTTTACTCAGGTGAATATCAATGGTGCTAATGGTCTCCCAATTCATGGATTTCACTCCACAAACAGTCCTGTTGGTGCAAGTTCTCCTCCACCCAGAAGGCATCCCTTTCCTAAGCCAAACCCCCAGACATGCATGGTCAACTCATCTGGCCACCTCCACCTTCTTGGCATCGCTGTTGTGGATTGACACCATAGAGGGTGCTGATTAGAGATTGCTGAATAGGAATAACCCCTGCCTCACCTTGGGTTTCCTCTCTATGAGGGGATGAGAGAAAAATAGAGTTGCCCCTGGATTGGAAGGTGGAACAGGGGACTCAGCTGGAGTAACTGAAGAGTAGGTGGTGGGTGGAGATGACTCCTGCGTAGTCAGGAATAGCATCCGTAAACTTGGTTCTTGTGCCTGGGTAATTGCAATCTGGAAGATTACACAATGTGAGTGACTGCTGAGCTACTGAGAGGAGGTGTGTGAGCTCACATCCTGCTTGGGGCCAAGAATTCCTCATGGATGGGGCCAAGAATCCCTCATGGATGGGGCCTAGAATCCCTCATGCCGATATGGTGGCCTGCAGGAGCAAGGATTTTCTCCTGAGATTGCATGCCGTCTTCTACTTCAACATGCAAGGGCATCATTGTCAAGCTCATAATCCCCAGACGCTGTGATGGAAAAAAATACCTGCTACACCTTTGTCTTTTGTGAGTATGCATATACCTACTGCTAGAGCTTTAGTTGTACTGACCAATGCAAGATGGAGGAACAAACTGCTGCTTACAGGATGTCCCTTGAAGTGGGTTGATGAGTGATCCATAGTGTAATTATCAGGATTATTGCGTTACAGCAGTTATTAAGGGAACACATACAGACTAGTCATAATCACTGGATGTATGAGTATGTGGGAATATGTCAGTGTATCACAGCAATTGTACACCCACAAAGCCCTGACCTAGGTGATAGCTAGTGTGACAGCAGGGTCAGTTTGAGCTAAATGTTCACATGCCATGAAACACTGGTTGGTATGGTGACAAAAAACCTATCACTATGATTGTAAGTGATGGGGAAATTGGTGCAATATGTTTGCGGCAGGAGACAGTAATGGTTATTTATCCATCTTCTGTGGTTTAGTGCTTCTTATTCTGGCAAAGATTAGTCAGCTGTGCTACATCATGGATACTCAAAAGATTCATACATTAGATTCAAAAGGTGCCATGTGCAACATGTTCAAGATATCAGCCACAAATCTGTTAGTAAAACCACATTTTCAAACACAAGGGTGTACATCGTATACTGCAGATCTCAACATAAAATGCGTTTGTTCTCCCATGACATGTTTTTTGCAGTTTTATATAGCATAAGCTTGGCTCAAAGACATTAGAGCGCATTGCAAGAGGTCCAGATTACATTGCTCATTTTCTTAGGCAGGGGAGGTAAAATGTCTTCACCAGAATCTACGCAGTTGAACCAAAGCAGGGATTTGAACCTGGGTCCCCAGTTCCAAAGTCAGCAGCTGTACCCAGAAGTCCACATCCACTTACGTACCTTGCTTAGCCCCCCTTGCAGGTGACTAACAGTTTTACTCTTTTGAAATGTGTGCATAGAAGACATGAATAAACGGTTACAGGTTGCCATGGCCATTCTCTATCAGCCTTTTAAATGTTAGAGGCCTATCCAAATGGCAATGGGCAGAGCTACAGCAATGGAAGTAGTTTTTGGTGGCTGAGCAGATGGCAACATAGGGTGGACAAAGGTGACAATTAATGGGGATAATGTATGTTTATGAGGTTCATTCATTGTCCAATGTGGGTAGAGTGTTGTCTCTGCTCATGTATGCTCAATACAATTAGGGAAGTGTCATGGTAGGACAATGCAAGTTACACATAACTCAGGAGTGTGGTTGTGCCAGTCAAGGCAGTAACACAAACCTTGGCTGAGCAATATTTATGTATTGTGGTGCCAGTCGTGGTTGTGGCTCTGCAAGAGGTCGAGGTGCTACATACCAATGTTAAAGGCATGAGTCATAAAGAAGTCAAACAAAGAAACTTTGAGCACCAGTCTAAGTTCAGAAATAGCACAGCTTGATGCCATGCTTGTGCACCACTTCATCGAGAAGGGACACAGTGAAGATGTGCTTCAGTGATCTGTTTTACGAAAAGTGTATTAAAACCATAACTAGACAGTGTTGGAGATTTTTAATTCTTAGTTCTCATCATAATAGTCTTTAAGGTTTAGTTTGCCGATTAATGTGAGGTTTGTTAAATGGTATACCTAAGGAATTGCTATCCCTAAAACACACAGCCCCTCTATGCATTTAATTAAGGTGGTATGTGCGGCCTTTGATGTTTGAAATTTAGGGCCGTATATACTAAAACATTTTCCCATAGAAACAGAATGGCACTTAGCCCCTAATTATTTCAGTATCAGGGGCTTGATACCTAAAGCAATCACTTTTCCAGTCAAATTAGTGAAACTGAGCCTTTCCCTCCTCCAGGATACAAAACTTTTACTGCTGACAGAGCCCACTTCCATCAAAGGCACAGTCAATTTCACTACTAGCGCGGCCTACCACCTGTGATGGTCTGTGCATAAAGGCTGGTATTATACATGATTATAAATGCAGTGAGGAAAGTTCTACAAGACTGGGTCCTGAGGGGGGAATGGGTTAGGGGCAAGGGAGTTTGAAAATTCTTTCAGATAAACATTTGAAAAACAAATGGTCAAATAGTGCTTTTGGCAGCACAGTTTCCACTTACATGAACTAAAAAGTCATTGGCTATACATTATTCCAGTACTCCCAAATCCAGACAGTGAAATCAATTAAAGTTGAAATCAAGTAAACATAGAGATAACTTAAGAAGAACGGACATGCGCTGGGGCATTCCTATACAAACCTCCAAATACAGTTGCATTAATAAATTAGACCATGACCTCCTCCGCACTTTAGAGGCCCTCGGATATCGGTCACTCAACAGGTGCTGCCAAGGCAACATCCCAATGACAGCCACAAGAAAATCTCGCAAAGCTGAGTCCGTTTTGGACTATACCTTTGTTACACTCCCCCTCTTCAATAAAATCGTGAGCTTCAACATAAAAGCAAGATGGGAGAGTGACCACTCACCACAGATCATTAGGGTAATGAACTCCAATGAGCCAGTACGTGCATATGACGTTATTGACACTCAGGATGCAGGCAGCCATTGGCAAAGGGTCAGATGTAACACCCCCGCTTTGGCCTGTTATGAGGAGTGGAAGCAGACAAGCGCAACATTAAACTGGGATCATGAAGATCTAATTAGGGTATAGCAAAAAGCTCAAGACGAACTTAAAACCCATCTCTCAAAATTCATTAAACGGCCCCTGCAGAGGTGTCAATCAAGGGAAAATAGAAAATGGTACTCAAAAACATTATTGCTTCGATGTCGAGCATTGGCAATTGAAATGAAGGCCATTAATGCTCATCCTGATACCCCATTTCAGTGTGAAAAATTCTGCGAGCTACGTAAAGCATACAAAAAAACAGTCTGGTCAGCAACAAGATCCCAACCCGAACAAGAGTGGATTGACATTGTGCAAGTCTACAAAAGCAATAATGGTAAATCACTTTGGTCACAAATCAACCAACTGGATAGAGATCCAATTGCCACTACAGGCAACAATGTCACTTAAAAAACATGGGTGAGGCATATTGAATCCTTAGACAAAAGCAAGGACCTAAGTCCACTTCCATCGCATAAGGACCACTGCACAATCGCCTTATCCTTCACCCTGAGCTAAATCAAAGAAAAAGTTGAGCAATTTAGAAGGAGCGAACCTTGCCCAAACGGCTTCCTGCAGCAATCTATAAACAAGACAGTGATTTCTGGTGTGCACCTTTTCAATCCTTGTTCAATTTCTGTCTAATGGAGAAGGTAGTTCCAGAATCATGGCGTGGCTCTATTTTCCAAACTATATACAAGAAAGGCCAATATGACACCCCCGATAGTTATCGCATGATCATCCTTTTGGACATCGACTCAAAAATCTTTGCTAGCTTACTACTGGCAGAGTTGGAAGCCTGGGTAGAAAAAGAAAAATTAATTGCTTTTAATCAAACTGGTTTCAGAGCTACATCTTGTAGCACAGATAACTTAGTTGTGCTCTCAATGATCACTGACAAATATATCATCAACAGAAAACAACTTTTATATTCTTGCTTAGTGGA
Source organism: Calotriton arnoldi (assembly GCA_963921515.1). Lineage (NCBI taxonomy): Eukaryota > Metazoa > Chordata > Amphibia > Caudata > Salamandridae > Calotriton > Calotriton arnoldi. The sequence goes on along the minus strand of CAWUFW010000546.1, from coordinate 3,703,530 downwards.
TTGCTCCAAAGCATTCAATAATGTCAACTGCAACATCTTATAGAGAAAGCTGGCAGGCTGGAACATCCATGCCAAACTATTAGGTGCCATCCAACTTCTATATTCAAATAACTGGGCAACTGTCAAACTCAGTGCTAACAATGGCTGTCGTCTAAAATAGAAGTCAAAAGGGTCCTGAAACAAGGGTGCGACAATGCCCTTCAATCTGTTTATATCAGACCTAAGTACACACCTTGATGCAGCTAAATGACACCCACCAAGGCTGGGGCATCGTCTTGTGACCTCATTACAGTATGCTGAGGATGTAGTTCTGATGAACCACACAGGCATTGGGCTTCAGAGGCTCTTAAACAACCTCCACGCTTATTGTGCCAAAAATTAAATGGTGGTGAACCTCTCAAAAACTCAGATCATGGTGTTCGGAAGGAAAGTCAGGAAGAAAGAAAGTTGGTTCCTGGGTGGTCTGCCGGTCTCAAGGGGCACCTGCTATAAATACCTTGCCTTTCTTTTCGTTCGCATCTAAATTCATTAAAGCCAAATTAATTGCAGCTGTTCAATCCTTACACCTCAAATTGCACATCCCTACCATGGCACCTCTTCTGGCCATGATAAAAGTCAAACTCATTCCATCAATCAGCTTTGGCACCGTGGCTTTCCTGGGGAAGTTTGGGGCCTTTTTTAATTCTCCACAAAGTAAATCATTTTGCCTACAGCAAAGCGCTGCCCTGGCCCAATTATGCTTGGAATTTGGTCTGCTAAACCAAGTGTTAGTACAACAGTGTTCTTTACTTAAGTGTATGTCACTACTAAGGCTGTCTGATCGGTCGACAATTCATGCTGAAATATGAAAAGAAATTCAAATGGCAACACCCAAATCAAACCGTTGGATGCAGGCTTTCGATCTGGCTGTGAATTACCTTGAGGTTAACTATGGGCATCAACCCTTCCGCATGCCCCCTTCAAAACATTTTTAAACAAGAAAATAAAGAAGATCTCATAGATGAGGGACAAGAGAGACTTTAATAAAAGAAGCCATGCGTGGACAGTCATTGAATCTTATAAACAACCCCTCCCGCAATTATACTTAACTGTTTTAATGAGATTCTTTATTAAAAGCAAGTTCCTTTATGTGCTTTTTGGCTTGTGCAAAATTAACAATTGCCTGAAAAAAGGGCCAAGGGAACTTTTGTGTTCTAAATGCAGGCTTTGTCATCTACACACAGAAAGTCTGACTCACATCGTATCAGCTTGTCCCATGTTCCTGACTGAATGCAAGGCTTTGCTGCGTAACCTTTTTAATCAGAACCTGCCGTCATGCCTTACTCTTCTGTCTAAAAGGTGAATATCCCCGAGTGGCTGCAGCTTTCACAAAATGTATCATAAAAGCCGATAGACTGCTGTCAGATAAAGGTTTAGATGCTGCCTTGTGAAGGATGAACGGACAATAGCGCCACTCTGATGCCGCTAATTGTTTCCAATGATTCATTCAGCCTGGCATTCTTTTAGCGGCTTTTGCACAGTTAAATCAGCACATTATTCTACGCATAATGGAAGTGGCAGTACAGGTCATGATATGGAACAACAAGGTCCAAGGGAATATGAGGGAACACTATTGAGGAATATCCTGATCTGACGCTTCTTATTATTGCTTCCACACTTTATTGCACATTTTGCACCAACTGGTCAGGTCACTGTAAGATAAATGTTCATTGTAGAAGTCACAGTTGAGGGGGGTTGAGTGATTGGTTTAAGCTTGATGTCTTTTTCTTATAGTTTGAGTAAATGTTATCTTGTCACACCTGGACTTTAGATTTCATATTATGGAAGAGGCAGCGTAAAACAATAGGTAACAACATGGTATAAGAGAATATGGGGTGACACTGCTGTCCAGAAGCGTTTTCCCCTTCCTGTTACTCTTTTATGCTATCCTTGCACTTTTAGCACATCTTACACTCCCGTCCTTGCCCTACATATTCGGTTCTATGGACAGGTCATTGTCAGATAAAATGTTCATTTCCGATATCACAGGTTGAGGGGGATTGAGTAAATGTGTTTTTTTTTTGTTTGATGACTTCTTTTTCCATTTTGTTAGTGAATTCTATCTTGTCACATCTGCACTTTACACCTGGTATTATGGAAGAGGCAGCGTAAGACAATAGGCAACAATGTGGGGGGTTGAGTAAATGTGTTCTTTAGCTTGATGTCGTCTTCCATTTTTAGTCAATTTTATCTTGTTACACCTGCACAATATATCTGATTTTATGGAAAAAGTTTTGTAAAACAGGATGGGATGCAATATGAACAAGATAACACAGGATGATTTTGCTCTCCTGAGCAAGGTTATTGTTTTAATTTTCTGTGAACCTACTCCATGCATTGTTTTGTGATGTGTTATTTATGGTTTTAAATAACCGAAATAAACTTGACTTGTCTTGACAAGTAAACACTGAACCAAGCACAGCATTCAGCGGCTATAGACCTCAGAGAGATGAGTGTGTTGCCATTTTATGGCCAGTGTGATAGTGTGTCACCTTTAAGCCTGAATTCCACGGTGAAAAGGAGAGTAATTGAGCTCAACAATAGTTAAAGTGTGTGCGCAGCGGACTTATAACATCACTCTTGGCTTGAAGCACATTACTGTTATGCTACCACTGAGGTTGCGAATAGCTCTGATAGTGGACAGCACAATGTGGCGAGAAGCAATTGTGTTACCCCAGTATTGTCTTCCAGACTCTTTTCTGCCTATTCACCACAATCCTGAAAGGCGGTATCCCTCAACTGCAGCACTAGACCCACAAACTGATCTCCCAAGGCACCTTATCCCTGTAGAAACCCCTGCAGGTCCAGCATTATGCCCCCATCCACCTCTGCCAATGCAATTCATACCTGTCTGTCCTGTGAGACACCCACCTACTCCAACACCAAGCTTCTCCATTTCTCAAGCTTTCATACTGTATATCTACCACCTGTGACCACGTTATAGGTCCATGCAGCCGGTGTATTTAACCACTAAGCAATCAGATTAGTTTTGAATAGGCCTGGGCAGAGTTTGCTGAGTTTTACTCTGCAGAACTCCGCGAAGTGCCGGAAAAACTCTGCGGAGTTCTGCCAGTGGCAGAGTCAGTTAAGTCATGCTGCTCGCACTGATTTTTAGCGCCGGGAGTTTGTCGCTGTAAAATCAACACAAACGGCACTACACATTGCGCCAGAGTGCGCTGCGGCTTTCTGTCACTTGAGTAGTCATTCTCCCCGAGTGGCAGCTTCCTCAACGCGAGCGGCAGATCTCGCATGGAGGAGATATAGCATGTGATTTTTTCTAGCGAACGGTCGCCAACTTACCGTTGGCAAGCCACTCGAGTGAAAAAACTCTGCTCCGTGTCACTTCGCTAAGTTTTTCAGAACTCCGCACTCAGCACGGAGCGTGAAGTGGGCAAAACTCCATGAAGTCCGCCGACGAAGCTCAATTCTTCGCCCGCCCCTACTACGCTCTCATCTCTGCAGCTGTCATATTAATGCTTCTAAGATCTTCTACTGAGTATGAGCATGTGGTCTGCAGGTTAGGCGCACATGCCTACAACTGACGCATGAATTAATTAAACCTATTTTAATATACAATTTTTACTGTTTCATAAACACTTTTGGAAAGGCATTTGTCACTTTCTCTTTCAGAATATTTCTAGTGCCTTTCAGTAAGGCATAGTGACATCTCGTAATTTAATTAACATTTTCCATCTCTATTTTATCACGCTATTATGTGGTATTTTATACTATAATCATTGTACAGACTTTAGTAACAGGTGTGACAAGGTTCCACGTTCCAGTAGTGCAGCCAGTGTACTATGGACTCTAGTGCAAGGAGAGAAATGGCCCCCATGGCTGCTGTTGGAATCCTAAACCCCAGTGCCACTGTACCTGCTGCACCAATGAAAGCTTTGCCGCTGCCAGATTCCAGCTAAACCAAAACTTATTGGTATATCATAAGTGTCATTGGTACAACCCAGCACATTGAAAAAGGTTTGCCTCTGGGCTGTGACAGGCTGCTAAATCAGTCAGTGTGTGTTTGGAGACAGGGCTAGTGCAACAAAATATAACCCTCATACGTATTGGCTTCTTCGAAATAGAGGGGCATATTATCTACAAACTGCGATAAATATCGCAAAACGCGCTTAGCGCGTTTTACATTATCGCCCTCTATCGCTGAATTACATCTCCGTGTTAGCGGCGTATTAGCAACGCTTTGCTAACAAGCGAAGTACAATCCAGCGATAGACTGCGATAATCCTCATTAGTGCGTGAAATCCAGCAATGATTTCACAGCACTAATGAAATGCTTGGTAATAGGGGAGTGTGTACTTAACCATGCAATCCACCTCCCATAGGCAATAATGGTAAGTCAGGTTTCATTCAGGCGTTAGGATCATGCGTTAATGGGGGCTTAGCGCGCCTTTTCTCATCGCTACGCGGGTCCGGGGCAGCGTTGATAATACAGCGAAGTTGTGTTTGCGACGGTTTTCAATGAAGTAATTGTAAGGAACGCCTACTTAGCATCTCATTAGCGATGTATATCGCTAAGATGCGTAGCGTTAGAAAATCGGCTGCTAACATGCGCTGATGCATGTTAGCGCCGCCTTGTTAAAAGGGCGATAAGAATATCGCCGTTTTAGCGGCAAAAAGTGCTGCTAAAGCGGCGATAGTGCCCTTGATAATATTCCCCATAGTTTCTAGGGTATAATGATACGTGCAGGACTGTCGAGAGGATCATGTGAACCCATCCTTTAGTACTGGTACCAGGAATGGAATCCTCCACATCACTCACGTATCCCACGATGCAACGCTCGTCAGAAATACTTATTAATAATGATATACAAACAAAGAACTGCTCCATTTACACATGTTTTAGGGCGAGCTGTGGCAAAATATTGTACAATTTGGAGATGTGATCACTGTAGAGGACTGCATGCGACTTGAGGAGTGCCGTCCACTCCCGCCTCGGTCCCTAACCCTCGGTCGTCGCCAAGCACTGAAAACTCACATGTACCAGTTTTCAAATGATACTCAGCAAAAATACGAAACAAATAAAGAAAGAAATATGCGCATGCGCATGCCACCCCTTCCTCTTGTATCTTATATCAGTGTCTGTGCGTAAGGATGTGGAAGGTAGAAGAATACGGCTCCTGCAGATAGCTTAGAGGGTTAAGCACCTGCTAAAGGCATATGTGGGCCACTTATGTGCATCCTGCAAGGATCTATTCAGCATGTGACACTTCCCATGTTGGTAAAACCACAAAGGCCGCAGATTTCACACCTTGCCAAGCAAGAGACTTTCAGACAAGACTGACTTCATGGCTCACGCCTTTTTGCTTTCTGATATTTGTAATTTTACTTTTCGTATTAGTAAAGTTGGATTGTAAGTAGCAGACTGCACCAAACAAACCACGATTAGCCATAGCGCTGTGACAGAAGCCCTACACAAAAACCAGTTACTTATAGAACACGTTTTCTGTTGTTTGTGTTGGTCAGGTGGCAAAGACAGGTTTTCCACAGCAGTATTTTATTCAACACTTCTACTTACTAACTGGTTTAATCTGAAGCAAACTCCTGGAATCCTATTGAAAATAGCACAAACTTGTGCAACCACCCAGCATCAGACCAGTCCAAAACACGATACTGCCACAAAACCGCCTCCCCGTCAAAAACCAACAAATTCCAGATTTTGAGGAGCCTGCATGCAAACAACAATCTGGAATGCTGTTAACTTTGGCCATAGAAATTAGCTCCAAACATTATGTAAAGTTATATTATCTAAAAAAAGAACAGGACTGGCTAGGAGAAGGACCATGTAACATCGTTGCACATGTTCTTCCATAATGAACAATGAAAACGTAACACACTACTAAGGGGCTCAATAGAAATAAACAAAAAAACACTTCCAGGTGCTGAATATTCACATAGCAGAGCCCCATTGCAAATGAATGGCAACCAAGTGCAGGGCTGCGCGTGGAGGCCCAGCTCAGAGAGGTTTGTTGAAAAACACACACAACATGACCCTTGGGGGCTTCCGTCTGTGGCGCTGAGGTCTTTGAAGTCGCTGAGGAAAGCTGAAATGCTGGAGTGTGAAAGCAAAAAAGTAAGAGGGACACGTGTCGTCTTGCAGTTCTCTCCTAAAGCCAGGGAGAGAGCACCGGGGGCAAGACATTGAATTGCAGGACGATTCCTCTTACTTAGAACCAGTGCTTTAAATGGGCCGGTACTCACCGGTACTGAGTACCGGCACTTCTAAATTTTCGGCGCTTGAGTACCGGAACTTCTCTTTGTCCAAAGAGAGTACCGGTACTCATGGGAATGTAAGCCAAGCTCCGTGAAATTGGTGATCCAGCGCGATATTAGCAAACAGCATTCATACACCAGATACTCACTTGGGCCCATACATTCATACTATGCTAATACTTACGCTGGGGTTGTCAGTTGTTACTCTTTATCAAAATCCCTGCTACCAATTACCTTCAGATTGAAGAGTAATGACTTACCAATGAATCCTTTGCTAATTGGGAAGTTTAAAATGAGTGACATTCATTATAGTACATAATCCTGAAATAACCACTGAGTCAGGAAGTTTTAAAATGTTTATCTAAAGATTTAGCAGAGTAAATTTCATAACCACATGGTACTTAATCGCATATCACGGATGAAGCATAGAATAATAATTATTGATTAATGACGGTCCCTCAGAAAGGGAGAAGATAGAGACAGCAGCGCAACTAAAGGTTGCATTTATATTTACCTAAGTGCGAGAACCAAACCCCTTGGCCAAGGAGTTGGAAAAGAATAGGACCCAGGAAGGATGAAGAGCAAAGACCTCCTCCAGGTTCAGGACAGGACCGCTGACCTCTCTACAACGACGCCTTCGTCGTTCCCCTCTCTGATACTCGGCTTCTCCTCGATTCTCCCGTGCCTTCCTTCTAATGGACTCCGCCTCCCCCTCCTCAGGACCTCTCTGGACAGCGGTTTAGTCTGCAATCGATCAGCTTGGCGGTCTGGAGCTCTTCTGCCTGACAGCATGAACGCCTGTTCTGGTGTGTACGTCTGCTCTCTCTAATTAACTAATTCTATATCTATTATACCCTTCTACGCCCATGTACCTCCCCTTAATGTTGCTAAAATATGGGACCACTACTTCTGATTGGACAGGGACAGGGGGTAGATTCTCACACCATATGATTTTAGTTCATTTTCTGTAGGCCATTGTCTTTAAACTACCGCCTATCCAATTTTATACATTTGCTTTATTTCCCACCCGTCTCACGACAAATGTTATATATTCTTCATATACAAAGTTTCAATTTTCAACAGGAAAGGCAAGAGCACAGCAGCTTCGGCCATCAGGTCATGGCCTTGGACAACGTCCAGGTTGACTTCATTTTTTATTCTTTGGCAGCCAAACAGGACACATGCGCAGAATCATTGTCTCTCGAGTTTCAGATCACCAACCCCAGGCCCAAGTTTACGAACTAATAAAAGTCAAAGAAGAAAATATTAAAATCACAAATAATATGTTTCACTGTATACCCACTCTTTTTACTCTATCCCTATTTACTTATAAATCTATCCCGCATTAGTAGTGTTAAGAAAACAACAAATTAATAATAACACAAGAGCAAGCTGAAGCATGTGAAAACATCAAGCAGCCATTTTAAAGCACACTGCGCAGAAGCAGAAATTTCCCACCAAGCAAAGAAAGACGTCACAACACGTGATATGGTTGAGACATGCACAGTAAGGTTCCCGCGCTTTAGCGGCCATTTTAGGAAAAGACAAGCGTTACTTGTTAGTTAGAACACATAGGCAAGCTTCCTTGCTATTCATGTAGTGTATGCAAAGTTAATATACACAATACAAGATTAATAAATTAATACTGTGAGGTGATTGTATTCGAGCAAGTCTCATTTGTGAGTCCTTGCTCCATCATTGGCATTTACAAAAAGAAGCGCAACACAGCTGACAATGAGTGGGTCCGTTTTCGTGAAGCACTCTGATCGAGTGCTAATCTCCCCTTACAATGTGCTAATTGAGCGGCCGCCAGTAGGCATTCATTCAGAGCCAGGGAGCTGGCAGGAAGTTTGGGAGGGGCCGACACACACTGTGATTACTGACACAGCCTGTGACTCTCTGTCTGCTCTGACCAGAGTCAGACGGGGACAGAAATTAGGCACAGGCACCAAAATGAAAGTGCATCATCATTGTGGTAACTGTGAGCATGTTACAGCGCTCACTGCTTAGCTTTCTATTCCCTGTTGTAACTGGATGCAGTGTACCTGACCCCCAGGCATCAGCCCTTCACCAGGCCTCGTCGGGCTCATAACGGGGTGCAGTGGTGGTGGGGGGAGGAACCTGCGCCAGGCAGATCTCTTCCACTAAGAGCATCTGCCTCCTGAGATAAAGGCACGGTTCTCCCCTTCTGTGCTGACTTTTATTCCAGTCCTTTTGATTTTATTCACATTTATGTTCCACGTGGAGTCGTCCAGATGCTTCAAAGACATTTGAACTCCTTTACTTTATTTGCTATTTTCGAAGTTCATTATTGCCACATTTGGCCTCTTGGAGAAAAGGTTAAACGTATATTAATTGTTTCCGTGGTATATTTGATGTACCGCGGGCCTCGGGCTCGGAGCACTAAGCAGAGAACAGTGTTATTGCAGATATTGTTTGTTCACTACACATGAAGCTGCTGTTTTTTGTTCAGCTCACGTCAGACAAATGTTCTTGGCATTTCCTCAGATGAGGGTTTGTTCGTGGTTCGAGGTCACAGATGTGCCTTATTAAAGGGACAGACGCCGCCCTTCGGCCTAGTTCCCTGGGGGTGCAGTTAATCAAAGCCCTCGCTCTGACGTCACTATGTTGACAGCACTGGATGTTGACAATGCTGGGTTACAATTAATAAGAGCCCTCACTCTGCCGTCACTTCGTTGACAGCACAGCACTGGATGCTGACACTGCTGGGGGTGCATTAAACCAGGGCTGCTGGGGGGTGCATTTAATCAGGACTCTCCTTAGCTTTTGTTCGAGAGTTTAGTGCAAGAGGCTTCCATATGCAGAATATTCTGGTGCCCTCCAGAACACCAGGCAGTGGCAGATTGAAAGCAAGTGTGAATAATTATGAAACTGTATTAGTAGGCAGCTGAGATCATGCGTGTAGGTAGGGCCTCTTACATCCCGTTTGGTACAGTCTGGTGCCAAAGTGCCCTTTCATTTCTAGTGCTCTGCAGCAGTTTTAAGATCTTCTCAGAGTTTCTTGTTGCTCAAATGGGTGTAATTTCTGAAATTTATAGGTTTCCCTCGTCTTCACTGCTTGATTTTGCCTGTGAGAAAGTGTCACTCATAGTCGTTGAATGTCACTCATAATTACACTGAAATTATGAAAATGTAGACGGAGACAAGATGGCGGCCGGACCTCCGGCCGAGTGAGCTGCCTATGCGGCTCTTTGCTGACTGATCTCCCCCCCCCCCTGCTCGCTCCTGTCGGTGTTCGGGGAACCGTACCGTGAAACTACCCGAGATGGGGGTGTGAATGGCAATGATTTGGCAATTCTGGTGGTCTTGGAGGCGGCTGTCTGGGCTCCCGGTGTCGTTGAGGCTGGTGTGTGCCGGCGTCTTCTTCCATCTTGCGGCGGCGGGTAGTGCCTCCGTCGCCACTCTCCGTGCGGCACAGGGGTTTCCCGCGATGCCTCCGAAAGCGGCAGCGAAAAGCACTAAGACCCGAGGGCAACCGGGCCCGGCTGCAGCAACCCCGGCGAAGAACAACATGGCAGCTCGGAAATGTGGAAGCGCACGGCAGAATATGGATGGGGAGACTCCGGGACCGGCTGAACCTGCCGGGAAGAGCTGCTTGGCTTCACGAGGGCTCCAGACTGTTCCGGCGCTGTTTAAAGTTCAGGCGGGTAAAAATAGAACCGTAATCGACGCAGCGGAGATTGGCAGTGGAAACAATGTTGCAGGGAGATCTTCAGCAAAGACACAATATACAGTGTTGCAAGGTACTGTATGTAAACTGCCGGTCAATGGGTCCAGCGCTATGTTTAACAATGATAGGAAAATGGCCCAGAAAGATTATGGGGAAGCTCCGATTTGACAAAAAATTTAAATACCTCGCCGTTGTCTGGAACAGGAGATAACCTGCCTAAGAATCAGGAGAAGGCGCCCTCTGTGGGGGGTGGAAACTCGCTAAAGAAAACAGACCAGGACCCTGGGATTAGCTTTCAAGAGGGCGAGGAAACACAGGAAATACAGGAGCTACAGGATACTTGCCAGAATGCTGGAAGAAGTCCTCATAAGAGCGGCCAGACAGATGATTCAGACCCTCAATCCTTCCAATCCCTCCAGAACGATGATTTATCGGTGATGTCCTGTGCTAAGGAAGGAGACTCGGGCGATAAATTTTATTCTATGTCGGACCCTTCTAACTCTTCAGGAGACGAGAGCCCAGGCAGGGACTGGGCAGAGGACGAGAGTGACACAAGTAGTCTGCATATGGAAGAGGGGGAGGTAGGAGATGATGTTCTTACTACCGTCCGAAAACAGAGGGAGCAAGATCAGACCTTATGTAATACAACTTTGGTTCCAGCTGGTTCATTGGTATGGGATTATTCTTTTTCTCCACAGCTGAATGAACCAGTGACTGGAGGAACTTCCATTGGAGATGTCACATCGGATATAGCTGCCCCATTGGGCCCAGATGAAATCACTCTGTCCACTATATATCATAGTATAATGGCCCATCGGGAGGAGACCCGGGCAGAGAGTTCACGGACCCAAGGTGCCGTACGTAAACTTCAGAACTCGGTGCGTCGGATGGCAAAAACGTGTTCTGAGTATGCGACCAGAGTTGGAGAAGCATAAACTCGAATCTCGGCTTTAGAGGATGAGTTAAATATACAAAAAAGTATCACGGAATCCTGGAAAGCCCAGAAGGACGACACAACTTGGAAGCTGACTGAGTTGGAAAATCGCTCTAGGAGAAATAACTTGAGGGTTTTGGGGGTTCCAGAAGGTTTGGAGGGCAGTAATGTTCGGCAGTTTATGGTGGAACTTTTTTTGGAAGCCTTCCCGGAGCTCACACAATGGGATTGGGCAGTCGAAATACAGAGAGCTCACAGATTCCCCTTCAATCAACGTAAAAAAAAGACAGGACAATTTTCTGACCAGCCTAGAGCCATCTTGATTTGCCTTAATAATTTTCTGGCACGGGAAACCTTATACGATCTGGCAAGACCTGACAGGAAGAGGGCAGGGAAGGGCTGCGAGTTTTTGTTAGGCCTGACTTCTGCCAAGCAACGGTTGAGAAAAGATGGCATTTAAGACAACTGATCCCACTCTTTCAGGCAAAGGGGCGCAAGTTTTCCTGCTCAACCCAGCCAAATTGAAAATCATATTCAAGGGTCAGACCCAATTCTTTACCTCCGAGGTCCTAGCAAAAGAGTGTTTACAAACGATGTGATCCAGGACATCAGACCTCCTAATGATTTTTTCTACTCTTTGAATGCTCAGTACTTATACTAGATGGATCTGCACTGTTTTCTTGTTGTGTTTTTTTTTTCTTTCAGTTTGTTTTGCTGCTATCTACACTATCTGTATCTTTTTGTCTTTTCTATTATTTTGTTGTTGTTGTTGTTGTTTTTACTAATCTATGTACAGGGGGGGAAGGGGACGGTCGGTGGGGAGCTGATTGACAGCTCCACATCATTGAGGACACTGGTCCTTATGTCTCATTTAAGGGGAGGGAGGGAACGGTGGGGGTGTGGGGTGGGGGTGGGTCAGGGGAGGAAGAGGGAGAAGGGGGTCAGGGTCAGGGTGAGGGTAAAAGGGAAGGGAAAATAACATAAAAATAATCCACAGTCTCGCTGGAAATGTAAGGATCGTGAAAGTTTATTGTGATAGGTTTCAATACATATTGGGATTTTTGGTAATTTATGGCTAGGTTAGGCCTTAGAATTTGCACATTTAATGTTTGTGGATTAAACGGCTATAATAAGAGATGTAGAGTTGCTGCCGAGCTCTGCGTGATTCAACCAGACATAGTGTGTTTGCAAGAAACTCATGTACCATGGGGGAAAAGGAATATTTTGTTAGAACTTGGTTATGAGGTTTTAGCGGTCTCAAAACAATCAACTACTACAAGGGGTGTAGCAGTTTTAGCCAAGCCGGTAGTACAAACAACTGGTCGAGTAGCAGTGGATACTCAGGGACGGTGGGCCATTCTAGAATGTGTTGTTGGAAATATGAAGTTTACCCTTTGCACGGTTTATGGTTCTAACCTTGACGAAGCTCCGGTCTTGGAATACTTAAATGGAGAACTTGCACTATGGCCGGTGCCTCTGGTGCTGTGTGGCGATTTTAACATTAATGTAACCAAGACAGATCTTCAGGCTGGGGGGCTCAACTACAAGGGTAGGAAACCCAAGGTCTTTAAAGCTTTATATTATTTGTTGGCTGATCATGGACTGATGGATGCTTGGGGTAGTTTAGGTTTACAAGATCCGGGGTATACATTTTATTCCTACCCACACAGTAAGCTAGTGCGTCTTGATTATTTTTTTGTGCCTTCTTTATTACTTTCTGGTATTAAGATGCAAATTTATCCAAGAATTACATCCGATCATGCACCAGTAGCTGTGGATATTCCCACATTTGCTGTCTGCGCAGCTCCGAGGTGTTTTTCTTTTGATAGGAAACATCTTTTGGATAAAGTTTTCTTGGAGCATATGAAAAAGTGGATAAAGGATTTTTTTCAAATTAATAGACACTCTGCGGGTTGGGGGGTTGTCTGGGATGCATTTAAAGCTTCTTTTAGAGGTGAGGCCCTGAGTTATGGATTATATAAACAAAAACAGGCAAAACTGGAAATTCAGGAGTTGTATAATAAACTTAAAGTAGCAGAGGAGAACTTGGCAGGAGGGATTGCAGTAGGGCATAATATAACTGAGTTTCAATCTAGATTGGCTAGATGTAAGGCCAATATTAATCAGGTTTGGAGTAAAGAAATAGCATTAAAATTTCAGACCTATAAAAAAGACTGCTATGAATATGGAGAGGCTACCGGTCGCTGCCTAGCTCAGAAGCTACGTAAGAAGGAAGCAGGGCAGAGAATTATATGTATGAAAAATGCCCAGGGTAATATTGTTTATGACTCTCGGGAAATTCTTAACATCTTTTATGACTTCTATGATCAACTCTATACAGAACCAAATAAAGGGCAGCAATCTGTAGATGTAAAACTTCCATCTTCATTATGGGAACAGCTAGATAGCGAGAAAGCCGGAATACTTGATTATCCTATCACTGCTGAGGAATTAGAACAGGCCATTAACACCCTAGCGATTGGGAAAGCTGCAGGCCCGGACAAACTCCCGCTTGAAATTTATAAGACCTTCTTCCAAGTTCTTAAAGAGGATATTCTTGAGGGTTTCCAAACAGCACAATTGGGGGATTCACCTCGATCATGGGATGAGGCCAATATTATCATATTTAAAAAGAAAGACAAACCACCCGATATACCTGGGTCTTATCGTCCGATTTCCCTCATTAATTGTGATGGAAAAATCTATGCTAAGATTTTGGCGAATCGTTTAGCGAAAGTTATTTCCTCCCTTGTCTCAATCAGGCAACATGGCTTTATTCCGGGTAGAGGGACAGTAAACCACATTAACAGAGTAGTAACGCTATTTGATATAGCGCAGGTGGAGTCCAGGGACTTAGGCCTGATTTTGCTCGACGCCGAGAAAGCGTTCGATCGCGTGGCATGGGACTTTTTATGGGAAGGGCTGCACCAAATGGGGTTTGGTCAGGGATTTATCCGGGCTCTCCAGGTCCTATATCGAGCTCCCTCGGCCACTATATGTATAATGGGGGTACTTCCGATAGGATCCAGATCTCTAGAGGGACACGCCAGGGATGTCCCTGCTCCCCGCTTTTATTTGCCCTGTACATTAATCCCTTTATAAAAATGTTAGAGCAGAATGATCAGATTCCACCTTTTATTGTCAGACAGGATAGGTTTAGTGTGTTGGCTTATGCGGATGACATCGCAATTATAACATCTAACCCTGCCATAGCCTTACCTGAAATTGAACATCTGGCTCAGGAGTTTGGTTTTGTCTCGGGTTATAAACTTAATACAGATAAAACACAAATTTTATGTACAAATCAAACTTTGTTGAACGACTCTAGGGTTGTTAGGGAAGCTGTTTACTTGGGTATTAAGATTAGGCCCTGTTTGAAAGAGCTGGTTGAGATCAATTGGGGGGATATCCTCGGCAAGATAAAAGGTTCGTTAGAGAGATGGGAGGTTCTACATCTCTCTTTGGTCGGTAGATCCAATGTTTTAAAAATGAACATCTTGCCTAGGGTCATGTACTTCTTCAGAGCAGTACCTTTAGAAGTACCTAGTAGGCAACTTCAGTATTTACAATCTTTATGTGCTAGATACTTGTGGGCCCCAGGGAAACCACGCAGAGCTGCGCGTTATATGACATTACCACGAGAGCGAGGCGGATGGGCAATCCCGGATTTTACTCTTTATTACTATGCCTGTATCCTGTCAAATATGCGCATTTTATTGACGGGAGAGAAAGTAGGTAACGTAGCTGAGGCCCCTTCAATTTATCGGATGGTTTTAGGACCAGAGGTTAATCACTGTCTGTTCAAGAGAGTCGACGGCAGTTATTATAAAAGAACCCGTTTTAAGGTGTTGGAAACTGCCTTTAAAGTCTGGAGCACGATTCGCAGAAAATTTCAGATACCAGGGTTAACATTCTATACACCTATGAATGCTGCAGGACTACTCCCTTCGGTATTTTGGGATCATGTGGCAACTCAGTGGAGCTTAAAAGGAATCACTATATTGGGGGATCTGTTTCAGGCTGGGGGGTTGGTCTGTCGTTTTCACTTTTGATGGATAAATATCATTTATCTAAAAATAATTTTTCAAATATTTGCAATTACGGGACTTTCTAAGCAAAAATGTGAATAATATGGTGCCATATAAAATAGTTGAAGCCATTAGGTGTCAGGGGAAAATTGGGTCTCTATATAAAATATTGTTAACTGAGAGACCAGATGATCTAGACAGACAGAATGCTAAGTGGGCCAATTTGCTGGGAGATAGCTCGGTTTCTCTAGAAAAATCAATTGATATGGCAGGGGTAATTCTCCTTGTAGCTAATCTTAAAGCACAACATTATAAAACACTTTTTAACCTTTACCATACCATTGCAAAGATGCTAAAATGGGGGGGTGAACATAATGGGAAATGTTTTCGGTGTGGAGCGGATGACGCCGATATTCTCCACATCTTTTATTCATGCTTCAATTTGATTCCTCTAATTAAAGATATGGAGAGATTTCTGACTGAAGTAACTAGGACACCTATAAGAATATCGGCCTCTATGATGCTGTTAGGTATTGGAGAGGAGGCCATTCAGGGTAGACCAATGTTTAAATTTCGCTATCTGATGTTTATGGCTACAGCAGTAGCCCGGTTATCTATAGCATCTGCTTGGCTGCAACCACAGGCTCCACCCTTTGAATTCTGGCGGGCTAAGTTTCTTAACACATTTAATATGGAATTTAGCTTGTATTCCGTTAAAGGGCCAAGAAAACGGAAAATTGGTCTTTTGGTATGGGGTGCAATGATTGATTATTTGACAGATTCTTGAGTCTATCGAGCTAGTGATATGTGCTTAAAGTCTTAAACTATATGTAAAGCTTATTTGGTGGTGTAGTCTGGATATCAATGATTTGTTTAGAGGCGAGAATTGAAATGTTTGTATTATGATTTTTTTTTTAGATTTTTTTTTTATGGCTGTACATATTTATGAACTTGAAACTGTGGATTTTGAAAGAAAAAAAAAAAAAAAGAAGAAATTATGAAAATGTCACATAAGCAATCTGAAACCTTGGCAGCTATCTGCAGTGTGTACTCAGGCGCTGTGGAGACAATAGCACTGTAGGTGTGAGAGCGGGCCGGCTAACAGGCATATCTCGTGACTCTCGGGAAATCGAAGAGAAGACTTCCTGCTGGCATAGCAGAATAGGGCAGCAAATGTTTGGATCCAAACTGAGGAGGAAAGTGGTGATAGTGATGCTGTGCACAGCCAGTGGGAGTTAAGGCTTAGTAATGTGGGCAGCAGCGAATGTAAGCATTTCTAAAACGCATGTACTGAATGCCCTGTCTGCGTGCATGAATGCTTCTGTGACCCTGTGCGTGTTCTTGCAGGAGTGAGTGTTGTCTGCAGTGTCCAGCATAGCAGATGTATAGTTGCAAGCCTGACAAGCCCTGTATTACCACACCCAGCACTTGAAGCGCACGTGAAAGGGTGCGCTTGTAGCAAGTGCAAGGCCACTCTCTCTTCAGTGCAGATCTGCTCTCTCCGCAGTGTTTCAACACAATTGGATTTTGTTTTGTACAGGCCATTTTCTCCTGGGTTAGTGGAGGGGCTCTGGGAGGGGTAGAGGTGGGTGAACCAACAAATTAACAAGGAGAGCCCAGTCAGAGCCGAACCAGGAAGTCTGGCCTGGCCTTAAAAGCTCATACAGAAGTCGAGCCCTGTAAACATTACCAGTGAAATAAAAGTGTATTTTTTTCATGTGGAAGCATTTCACCTTGGTGCATAAGCTTATCACAGCACTGAGAGGAGTTTGTGCTCCCACCATGAGGACAATGCCATTAGTGATCTAGGAAGCAAGTCACTTTTCAGGTGTGCATCATTTATGGGCTATTTTCTTTTCATGAATGAAGCAACATTATACTGTACAAGATGTAATTGTACTGCACACAGCTTGAACTTTAGCATTTGAATATACCATCATATGTGCTAATGAAGAAAAAGGAAATTGGCAAGATAAAATATTTGTCTGCGATCACACAATTTGGTCATGTGGGGAAGCTGGGATTGATCCCAGAATTTCTGCTTTCACATTGTGCAATTCAGCCTCTAGATGGCTTCATCTTTCTTTCTCTCCTGTATTGCAATTAAGGTCACTATTTTGTCTTATTCTTTGCACATGAGATTAGAGTTTGGTTAGCAGGCACATGCACTATCACAGTTCAGTTCATTTTTGGCTTCAGGGTGCAAGAGGACCTGGAACTGAGCCAGAGCCAGGCATCCTGGCTCGAGCTTTCAGCAGCTTGCCCGACTCCAGAAAGAGGGAATCAGACTTTACAGCAGGTAAGGAGCTTTGAGGCAAAGCTGTGCCATCTAGGAGGGGCTGGGTGATGTCTGCTAAGTGGTAGTGAGACAAGAGGGTTAACCATAGTTAAACCTTTCCAAAAAATGTTAAGGAAAATATCTTGTGCAAGTCATATGTGATCTAGGTGTTGCACCATGAGAAGCCCACTTTAATAATAAATGTACCCTTTTGTACGTATAAGGGAAAGACAATAATCAAAAATATACCAGAAATGCTTTCGTATAATTATGCACATCTGCACACCAATTAAATCTCAATCACATTAAATGTGTGCCCCTGGCCGGATCCCATTGCACTGCCCATAGCCCCCCCCCAAGCCCCGCCCCCCTAGTACACATCTCAATTTGGTGAGTACCTGCACTTATTTTTTTCCATTTAAAGCACTGCTTAGAACTTGTTGATTACCTGGGCATGCGTTAACTGCAGCAGTCAGAGAAAACCTTGAAAAGGACCTCTTTATCCATGAGATTAGAAATGAAAGGTGTTGTAAAGAGACCACAGTAGAAAGGTGAATTTCTGGTTCAGTGAAGATGGCGCGGTCTCTGCTACCTGTATGTTCCGATCAGGGCATTCGTGGAACTGCAGAACTGCAGAACCTCAAACGCTTGCCACAGAGCAGACAGTAATCTCTGTTATTTATGTGAAGTTCCCTGGAGGCAAAATGTAGGTAATTATGATGAATGTGGTTGAAAATTGGGTGGAGTGCTGAGAGGCAAAAGGATAAGAGACAAGAATGGTGGGAGTTCGAAGGGAGGTTCAGGCAGAGGCAGGGCTGGCTTTAGGGCGGTGCGACCGGTGCAGCTGCACTGTGCGCACCTGGAGAAGGGGGGCAGTGACCTTAGGGGGGGGCTGTGTTTAGTAATAGCTTACGATTTAACTTATGATTTAAAAGCACCTGATGCAGAGTTCCTTGTGTGTCCAGCTTTCAGGCAGCAATCAAAATGTCGAAATAACTCTTTTGATTAAAGTTCCTGCTAGAGAGAGAGATCGGAGTTCTCTAGTGACAGTTTTGACTCTCCATAAAGTAGTGCAGGGGGTTAATATGCCTGCTGCAAAGAACAGACCTGTATTTTATGTGGATAGCTGAGTGGATTAGTAAAGCCAGCCTTTACCAGCGCTTTAAAACAATGAAATGTATGTGAGAGAGGGGCTATGGAGAGATGGGCACTTTTGCTGGGTGGTAGTGGGGAATCCGAGGAAGAGGTCAAGGGGAGGGCAGGGCGCAAAAAAAGGTTGTTGCATCGGCCACCACCAGTGCTAAAAAGCCAGCCCTGGGCACAGGCACAGAAGGGTGACAACTCAAAAACATTATGCACCTCCATGGATTGCTTCAAGCAAAAGAAAAAAAGAATTCCTAAAAAGCAAGCACAGGTTATGAATAGCAGGGGGCAATCTGCGAGATGGTAAAAAGGCTATGTTTCAGGAGAGTGACAAACACAAGCTGGACAGCGTAAAACAAATAAAGCCAGTGAATGGAAAGTAAACAAATGTGAGTGACAAAAGACAAAGCAAATGATAAGCAGTGGGCGAATGTACTCAGCTGCACACATTGCTATTTTACACTGCCAGATACACAGCGCTTACGGACACTTAACGATGGGCACATGACTAACAGAGACAGCTAAGTCACTCACTCTGTCACCTACATGGGGCTCTCTTATCACACACAGTTCTGTTGCACTCAGTCATATATACTGATCTGTTACACAATCAATCATTCACACATGCAGTTATCCACTCTCAAACACAGACGTGAAGCTATGCGCAATGATCTCTCTCAAACACATAGATCTGTTGCACTGAATAACACACATCTCCACGCTGTTGTTAAGCACACCGTCAAAAAAGTCTGATACTTAATTAGCGGTCTGCTTTAATGGGACACACAAAGGGGCCACTTGCTGCCACCTGGATCAAAACGTGCAGACCCGTTCTGCTGGCATGATTTGAAACGCATCCATTAGCTTGTGTTTTTAGGTATATACTAGTGCTTAATTTGTAACAAAATACGTGCAAGGGCTCTCGTCAGAAGGCCACTGAAGCTTGTACCACAGATTGCCCCTACCAGCGCTGCCAATAATAGCAACAACACAACTACTAATCTTAAGTGTGACAATTCGTACTATTGCAGGCCCCTAAAGCTATAAGAATGGCTTGGGCGGCAGGTAATAGTCAGTTTTTAATGTATATCGTATTAATAATTAACTGTTGTGCTCATCTCGAAATTAGCCAGACAGCGCCACCTTGTGGCAAACTGTCACAAGTCCCGGTTTTGACAATTAAGTGCCGGTGCCAAGCAACAGAAACCACCGGCTCAAATTAAGCACTGGTATGTACACTGCTGGTATGCTTATGAGCAGATGCATTGCCAGCATGTTTTTGACTGTGCGCTTTGCTGCTATCTTTCGAAGTAGATGCATTGGCAATTTTTGTAGGAGATGCACCACTAGCATATTTTTGAGCCTGTGCATTGCTGGCATGACTTTCAGCTGGTGCATACCCAGTATGTTTTGAAGTGCATGCACTGAAGGCATGATTTTTATCGGACCTGTAGTATTTTTCTTTAAGCTGTCCCATGTCTGTATGTTATTACATTGTGATCACTGCCTGCATGCCATTGAGTTGGTCTATTGCCGGCAATTTTTTAAAATAGGTACACTACTAGCATGTTTTTCAGCAGGTGAGTATTGTCTGCATATTTTTTAGGGTGGGTGTTTTTGAGCAGGTGTATTATTGACATGGGCCAAGTAAACCGTTTTAACTGACATGAAAAACAGCTGATGATCATAGTCATACTAACTACTAACCTTCTAAGTGGTGTGAGTGGCCACGTCTGCGGACTCGGGCAGCTGTCCTGGCATGCAGCAGCATCACCATTGGTGTCTGCCTAACTGGTTTTGGAAAAGATGACTCTTGATGGTTGAGTGCTAGGCGAGGAAGCAAGCAGAAGAAGCCTGTGATGGCCACTGAGCCACCGGTCCACCCTGAGCTCAGTTTGCAGTTTGGTTGGGTGGTCAGGGTGTAAGCTCAGAAGTAACGCTGATCTCATAAGTCAAACCATGGAGGAGAACAGCCAAAAGTGGTTGCAAAAATGCTGGGGTTGGCTTCTGCTGCTAGACAGGATTCACTTCCCAAATATACTATCTGCATTGTGGTTGGCATGTGCAATAAGAGTCAGCCAGAAACCTGCTAAGCATGGCCTACTCCATCATCAGCTAAACCAGCCATCCTAGGTTGGTCTATCGCGGCATTAGCTAATTCATCCATCCTAGATAGAGCAGCTAAAATCCAACAGCAGACAGTACTGTTGAGGATAGGGGTTAGCAGTCCGCACAGTGGAGAGACATGGTGTGGCACCCCATGAATGTCTAGCATGAGCCGTCGGATGGCCTAGGAAGAATAGCCATGGTGAGCTGAGAATGTTTTTCAGTAATGCAACGGCCACCGATGGGAGAGACCAAAACAGTCTTGCTCCAATGCAATAGATCAAGGTCGTCCCTAGCAGCACCAACTGGCTTAAATTCACCACTGAATGGGCGGGAGGCGCTGCATCGCCAAAGGTGTCCTGAATAACACAGTTTTGGCGATGCTAATAAAGAGAAATACAAACCCTTTCTGTTAAACGGCCCTAAATCAGCAAAATAGCAGCCCTAAAACTCCAAAGAAGCAGCCAAGGCTATCTGGAATTCACCCTATTGAGTTAATGGTCAGTCTGACCAAGAATGTGCATGCTGCAGTTACATGACTAATTTACTACTTACTGCTGAATAAATTTGTGAAATACTGGGGGATGCTTGGAGCCCAGATCTAGAGGGTTTGAACCAATCCTTGGGAAACACACATGTATTATTTAACATACACTTTTTGTCCCCTCTGTGAATTGTACAATATGTTGATATATATTACTGGATAGCAGGGAAGGCCTGACCTGCTGAGTGCCAACTGAACCCACCTCTCACATGAGCTGGACATCAGGTGACTGAACGTGAACTCTAATGCACTATGGAGGATCTGTTCTAGGTATAGAGAGTGGGGTTGTGCAAAGCCCTTCTGCTAAATCAGCATAGGAAAATGAGCCTGGCATCAGTACTCATTGGCAAGAGGACCAGTATGAAAAGGATGGTTCTGTACGTGTTATACCCTGGCTGGTTTAATATATTTGAGCAAAGGCAAGGGGATTTATGAAGGAGTGAGATCCCTGATGGGAAATGCATGCTTCGTGTTCATCACACGTCATTGGGTAACTCTCATTGGAAGTGCAGCGACCAGTTGATAAGAATCAACATATCTGCATCCTGGTGAAAACATACAATCTTGCAAAGTCAATCACAGATGGAGACAAAAAGATATGGTAACTTATGCAGGTTGTTTCTCAAATATAAGATACATTATGTATACATATGTCAGAGCCACTTTCAGAGGGCCATCGAACAAGGATGAGATTGTGGGCCCAACCATGGTGGTTGAGGTCTTTTAGTCCAGATGTCACGGGCCCCAGACTACTTTGGGCTATGAGTAACTGGCCCAAGAAGCCCTCCACCACCGGACTCTCAGTGGTAGCACAGGTTGAGCAGTTGAAGGCTTCTCAGGAAGGAGGTAGGTGTAAGGTGAGCACAGACTCACAACCCAAAATACGCCCAGCAAACACAATGCATGATTGTCCAGTCAAATACTTGCTTTTATGTAAAAAGGAGTATTTATATACTAACACAAAGGACAATACAACAGACGGCAAATTATATGCACAGTCTTCTTAAGGCAGGCCTGCTAGGGTTACCTGGGTCAGCTCCTGGGAAATCTCCTTTTCCTCAAAGGGCCCAATGCTCTTGATTCAGGCAAAAGCTAGTGCTCCAGACTCCAGGTGAGTGTTCTTGATTCTCCTGTGTGATATTCTTCCACCCAGCATTTACGACTGGCAGACCCTTAGTCCCCAGGCCTGGTCCCAGGAGGCAGAACTTGCGCTGAGCGCCTCCACACTGATGTACAGCTTCAGTTTGACAATTTGGGAGCTTCAAGATCTCCTTTTTATAACCCATTACCAGACACACTTATGATTGAGTGTCTCTGTCTTTGAAGTTTGTGTTCTGGGGGTTGTCAACTTTGAAGTGGCCTCTCCTTTCTTGTGTTCTTCCTCATGAGAGCAGCCTATCACAGCAGGACAGTCTTCAATCTTGATAGCCCCAAACACAGGCCATGGGAGTGACTACAGGTCCACACCTGGATGTCAGCCTTTATGATATGTGCATCAAAAGGTCAACAAAGGGCACCTGCTCTACTCTTTCTGATTCACGTATCAGCCTATCTCCTTCATCAGATGTACCCAGGCACCTTTGACCAGTGACCTCCTTTCAAAATCAAAGAGCCTCTATTGACGTACACTGAAGAGCCTGGCTCTTCCTTCCTCCAATGTGTGTCCCACCCAGCTCTCAAGAATGCAGCAATCCACAAATCTGTCTGGGGAAAACCTATACCTTTTCCAGCTCCTTCAGGAAGGCCTGGGCCTCCCAAAATGGAACCCAGTCTTTTCCATGTTTTATGTCCATTACAAGCAAGCACACACCACTGTACCCACACATACACATGTGTGCATCCTCCAATGCATTGTACCCTCGCACAAGCATACATTGCCCCATTGTCGTGTGAGGCATCTGGAAATGTCAGTGCAAAATTACACCACCACTGGTGCAATCCATGGTCTTGCCCCCCGACCCCATCCTTTAATTCTGCCATTGTTCAGTAAAGTGTTTTCAGCCCAAAGGCTGTTGGTTTGTGGTGAGCGGTTTGTTGGCTCTTTTGGTGGGACAATTCAAAGATTTATAATGCATCAAAAAGATGGTGGTAATTCTAGAAGGTGTGGCACAAATGCAATTACCACATACCGATACTGGAAGCAAGGAATCTTCTGGTCAGCTTTTTAAGCTGAATGTGGTATTTTTAATAACAAGTCCACTTTTGTGGAGGCAAGCAGGCAAAAACCAAGGGACTCATTCTCCGAAAAATGAGTACATCTCCCCATAAAGATCAATGACCTTTCATGGGTGTTGCGTTCCATATTTTTGAAATTCACAAAAGTTTGTTGCATATGCCTGGAAACCTGCAACAGTCTCAGGTTTCCAGGCTTGCTCTGGAAAACAGCCAGAATGTGAATGAAAAAGGTTATATTTACTAACATATTGAACCAGGATTGCATCACAAAACTGACACAAATTGGAGCAAAATGTTTATTTGAAATGTACTCTTGAAAGTTGTCTGAAAGTAACGCAAAACAGCACCTAGCGCTGCTTTGCATTACTTAGCGTCAAAGGGAAGTTCTATGGGTGGTACATAGATGTTCCCATGCAACCAGCTATGGTTTTTGATGTGAAACCCTATCTACTAAAAAAAGTAGACAGAGATTTGCCTAAAAAAATAACAAAGTGCTGACATCGGCGTTATCGAGGAGAAATGCTTATATTTTTGGGCTTTGCATGTATGCTGCACAGTACTGCACACATACAAAGTCAGAAAAGTTTAAAAGTTAGACTAAGCATAGTACTTTGTGATGGGAGGGTACCCTACCATTACAAAACCTTTGCTAGACATCACACACACCCTTGCATTAAGGTACAAAGGTGTGTGCTTGGTGCTGGCAGCCTACCTGTATGCTAGTGCTGGGAAGAGTGCAGGATGGCACCATAGCACTGCAGTTATGGCGCTGCCCTTCTCTATCCCTCTAACGCAGCAGAACACAGCACCTTTGGATGCTGCGCTGCACTGCATTGGAAGACATTTTAATATACCCTTAAACCTACAGAGCAACTGCAAATGCACTTTCTCACTATTCTGATTTCTTCATTTAAGAGAAAAGATTTGTCCCTGTGAAGACACCCCTTCCCTTAACACTTTGCGTGTCCTCAGTCACAGTGGACATGTGCTGAGGATGGAACCGTTTCGTCCACGCACATACCCATGGGGGAAGTACTGGTGCTTCCCAGTGGGCTGCCCATTTTCACCCCCCACCAGGGATAGCAGCAGAAGCACTTCCACTGCCACCCCCAAATCCCCCTCTGCGATCTGATGACTTAGGCGTGCGCACCGACATAATCAAGTGCAGCTGGTGACATGCTGGAAGCCATTTGCTACCAGCGCGTTCATAGTAAGGACGCACAAAAGGTGAGTCCTTCTCTGGGGGGGAGGGTCAGGTTTACAGACGCAGGGGGAAAGGACTTTCCCAATGTGTCTGTAGAGAGTGGATTCCTGCTCCACGATCGTGCGTGGGACTGCAATCGGGGAGCAGGAATCCACACCAGTGGACCACCAGGGATTTATTTTATATATTGTAGGGGGAGCGACTCCTTAGGCAATGGTCACTTCCCTGGGGGCATGTTTCATCCATGGTTCACCCCCGTGGGGGCTGATTCAGCCATTTTGAAACCAATCTGCCCCCGGGGGAGTTGAAACCCACTAGAAACCAGGGAATTATTTTATTATATTGATTACGGGGAGCGACCCCTTGGGCAAGGGTCGCTCCCCTTGAGGGACATTTTTTTCTAGAAATTACGCCACCCACAGAGGGCAGATCCACCATTTTTAGGTGGGTCTGCCATCTCAGGGTGGAACCCACTAGACACCTGGGACTGTATTTTGTAAATGTCGGGGAGTGGCCCCTTGGGCAAGGGTCCCTCCCCTTTATTGGAGAAATATTTTGTCAATTTTATGCCCCCTCCTGGGGGCTGATCAGCCATATTTTTAGGCTCATCTGCCCCTACGGGGACAGAAAGCCACTAGACACCAGAGTTCATGGTCATATGTTGGGGAGCGCCCCTTGTACAAGGGTCACTCCCCTTTATTGGGGCAATGTTTTGGCTGTATTTTTAGGCCCATCTGCCCCCAAATCCACTTGTCACTAGGGATTTTATTTATTTATATGTCGGGAGCAGTCCCTTTGGCAAGGGTTGCTCCCTTTTTTGAAGCATGTATTTTGGCCTTTATATTTTCAGACTCATCTTCCCGGGGGCAGAAAACCACTAGACACCAGAGAAAGTTTCTGTGTGTGTGTGAACTGGAGTTCGGTTGACGGTCTGCGTGTGCTTGGTGTGTGTTGGCTAGTGCCTGGTTGGCGGTGTGTATAGACTGATGCCTGTCTGGCAGTGTGTGTAGACTGGTGCTTGGCAGGCGGTGTGCATGGACTGGTGCTTGGCTGGCAGTGTGCATGAAGTGGTGCTTGGCTGGTGGAGTGCATGGACAGGCGCTTGGCTGGCAGTGTGCATGGTCAGGCACTTGGCTGGCGGTATGTGTGAAGTGGTGCTTGGCTGATGGTGTGCATGGACTGGCACTTGGCTGGTGTGTTTGTGAAGTGGCGCTTGGCTGGCAGTGTGCGAGAAGTGGCACTTGGTTTGTGGTGTGCCTGAAGTGGCGCTTTGCTGGCGGTGTGTGTGGACTGGCGCTTGGCTGGTGGTGTGCGTGAAATGGTGCTTGGCTTGTGGTGTGCACGGACTGTGGTTTGGCTGGCAGTCTGCGTGGACCGGCACTTGGCTGGCAGTGTGTATGAAGTGGCACTTGGCTGGCAGTGTGTCTGAAGTGGCACTTGGCTGGGAGTGTGCGTGGACTGGAGCTTGGCTGGCGGTGTGAGTGAAGTGGTGCTTGGCTGGCAGTGTGTTTGAAGTGGCGCTTGGCTGGCAAGGTGCTCGAAGTGGCGCTTGACTGGCAGTGTGCGTGGACTGGCACTTGGAGTGGCAGTGTGCGTGGACTGGTGCTTGGCTGGCATGTGCATGTACTGGCACTTGGCTGGTGGTGTGCGTGAAGGGGTGCTTGGCTGGCAGTGAGCATGGACTTGCACTTTGCTGGTGGTGTTTGTGGCTGGCTCTTGGCTGGCAGTGTTTGTGGGCTGGCATTTGGCTGACGTGTGTATCTGCATTTGAATGGTGATGGGAAGACTTCATTGTGTTTTGCAATGTTATCTGTTTTATTTCTTGTTATCATTTGTGATCATAATGTTTTATTTCTCCTTTTTATTCTGGTACAAAGCTTTTGTTTTCTTTTGCTGTGACTCCTGCTTGTGGTTTTGGCACTGGTAGATAAGCAGTTTGTGTAGTTGCATGTGCTTGGTAAGAAAAGGGTTGTTGTACTGTTCACTGCAAATGAGTATCATTTCCCTACATGAATGAATTTTTTGTAAATGCTGTTGTAATAGCAGCATATTTAGCTTCTGTTTGATTGTGTGTGAAATTCTCCTTGAATTTCTGCACAATGTGTATTTTGTTGTCGTGTGAGTAATTTTCTTTTGTTTTTCCTTTCTAGTGGTGCTTGCTGTGTCTGTGCAGAGTAGGTGTTAGTGAGTCTAGCTTTCTCTGGCAAGTGAGTTGTGTTGTTTTCCTGTATATAAGTCTTTGTGTCCTTTGTATTGATTGACTTTACCTTGCAATCGCTATATGCCAGTAGTTTTACTTTTTGTTTGATAAAGTCACACTTTGTTTATTACTTATTTTACACAGTGTTGGTTAATGTTGTCAAGTTACTTTTGTTAGTAATGATTATGGCTAATCACAGGATTACCGCTCAGCAGGTTGTTAGAATGCTTTTCGAATCTTCCTCTGACCATGATTATGAGACTGACTCTGCATCTGAGCCAGAGGAGGAAGTCCAGGATTCTGGCAGTGAATTTTCTGTCTGAGAGGAATCATCTGATAATGAAGCCACTCTCAGTGCGGAGCAAGTACCTCTTTTAGAGGAGGACACTGATGCGCCGATACTGCAGCAAGATGCATCTGGATTGCAGCCTGCGAATGAAAGGCTTCCCATTGGAAGAGCTGAACTCTGGGTTCCCCCAAACACGGTGCAGCCGGCATTGCCTGCCTTTAGTGGTGTCGCAGGGTGTAGAGTTAATACTGAAAACTTTTTGCCTATAAATTTCTTTCAGTTGTTTATGGATGCTGTATTTTTGGATACGATTGTTGACCAGACTGATTTGTATGCAGAACAGTATTTGAGGGACATCAGTGCCAGATTTAAGCCTCACTCTAGAGCTACCCGGTGAACTTCCACAAATCTCGATGAGTTAAAGAAGCTCTTGGGTTTAACTTTTTTGATGGGCTTGATAACGGAGCTGTCTTCATATTGGTCTATTAGTCCATTGATGGCAACGGCTATATTTCCTGCAACCATGAGTCGTGATTGGCATTTTCTTCTTCTTCGGATGCTGAATTTACTTGATAATGCTTCAGCATTGCCACAAGAACACCCTGATTGTGACCGTCTTTTTAAGATTTGGCATGTCCTTGATCAATTCGTGGATCAATTTTCAGACATCTATGTCACAGGGACAGGAATAGCTGTGGATGAGTCTTTGGTCGTGTTCAAGGGCCATTTGGTTTTTGGGCACTAAGGGCCAGATGTAGCAAGCAAAATAGCGATCGCAAACGCTGAAATTCACAGAATATCAGCGTTTGCGATTGCAATTTAGCTGTGCACTATGTAGGTAGGCAAATACCTACTTGCAAAATAAGGAATTGCCTCTTGGCCCATAGGAATGAATGGGAAGCCATTCCTTATTTGCGACTCGCAAATAAGGAATGTGTAGGAATCGCTAAAATTATTGAGATTCCTACCTACCTACATAGAATTTTGCGAGTCCTTAATAGCGATTCCCTAAAAATCGCTATTAAGGACTCGCTAAACTGATTTTACCTACATCTGGCCCTAAATTCCTAGAAAGAAGGCATGTTATGGAATTAAGATGTATATGCTGTCTGAGAGTAGTACTGGATATTTTTATAATTTCAGGTTGTGCACAGGTAGGGATACCACTATTTACCCCCCTGGTTGTCCGTCCACTTTCAGAGTTAGTGTGTGAGAACATGACAGAGGAATTTTTAACAAAGGGCACCATTTTTTTGTAGCTAACTTCTTCATTGGTGTGCAGTTGTTCAGGGAATTGTTCAAAGAGAACACTGTAATATGTAGAACAATCCGCTCTAACCGTTAATGTTACCCCAAAGAGCTTGTTTGTAAAAAAACTTCAGAGGGGACAGTGCAGTGCCTTGCGTAGTGATGAACTGCTAGCCGTGAAGTTTTCAGATAGGAGAGATGTGTTCGTGCTGACTACTATTCATAATGAAAGTATTTCACCTGTGACTGTTTGGGGTCAGGTTGCTGAAGTGCGCAATTATGTGCACATTTTAGACTACAATAAGCACATGCTAGCTGGATAGAGTAAATCAGAGGTTGGAACCTTACACCGCTGTTTGTAAGGCTTACATTTGGTATACAAAGTTGAATATCCATTTATTCCATTTAGCAACCTTCAATGCTTTTGTTGTATTCAAGGATTGTTCTCCAGAGTCAAAGATGACATTTGTTCAGTTTCAGCAGTCTGTGATAGGCAGCCTTGTAGTAGTGGAACAGGCAAGTGTTCATAGAGTTGAGTGGTGGAGGATGTGGCTAGATTGAAAGATCACCACTTTCCTAATCACATTCCTCCCACACCCAAAAAAGACTTTCCCAGTAGGAGATGTAGAGTCTGTATCCAAATAGGTGTGCGGAAGGAGAGCCATATGTACTGCCCCAAGTGTCCTTCTAAACCTGGGATGTGTCTGCCCACATGTTTTAAATTGTACCACACGCAATGGAGTTATTGGGAGCAACCATGTGCCTAAAAGTAAACTGACAGTCTGTATCGTTTTATATTTTTTGTTCAGATTTCACGGTTTGTATTGTCTAATGTATTTAGTTAGAACTGTTGTGTTTGTAGTTATAGTTTTGTATCTAATTCCAATTGGTTTGTGCTTTTATTTGGTTTAAAAAATGTGATGGCGGTGGGTGTGTGGACTAGTGCCTGGCTGGCGGTGTGCGTGGACTGGTGCTTGGCTGGCAGTGTGCATGGACTGGTGTTTGACTGGTGGTGTGAGTGGACTGGTGCTTGGCTGGTGGTGTGTATGTACTGACGCTTGGTTGCTGGTGTGCATGGACTGGCGCTTGGCTGGTGGTGTGTGTGAGCTGACACTTGGGTGGTGGTGTGCGTGGACTGGCGCTTGGCTGGCAGTGTGCGTGGACTGGCGTTTGGCTGGTGGTGTGCGTGGACTGATGCTTGACAGGTGGTGTGTCTGAGCTGGCATTTGGCAGGCAATTTGTGAGCGGTTACTTGCTGCTGATCACTACACACACTGCTAGCCAAACGCCAGTCCACACACTCCATCACTCGCCAGCCAGTGTGATTGCTGTGTCAGTCATGTGGGCATACGAAAGTGATGGGCCCTAGAATGGTGCTGTCTGTTGATGTGAGTGTTGTAATGTGGTGAGCCCATGGCTGGCGGTGTGAATGGTCTTGTGTGTGTCATGCATGGAAGGTGTGTAAATGGTCTGTAAAGCGGTTGGAGCCTTGACTCTGCTTTACAGCTCACAAGCTGTGAGTCATTGCGTCAGTTTTTTTTACCTTTAAATTACTAATAGTTTATCTAATTTTTGTGAAATCTCTTGTTAATAAAATTTACATTTTGAATCTTTCACTCAACCTTGTGCCAAATCTAAACAGTATGTGTGTGTACTTGAGGAATAGATGGTTGTGAAGTAATATTTGTATTTTCTGTATTTCTCTGCCAGGGTGTGCATTGTCTGTAGGGAACATCTACCAACTCTAGATATTTTTGTTGACTATACACCCAGGGGAGTATAGGCTGATGTGCCTTTCGTGAGTCCCTCTAAAGTTTTCTTACCCACAATGCCCTGCGAACCTCTAAATGTGCATTTCTATGTCATATTCTTCCAGAATTAGAAAGAAACCACAAGTTTCCTACCACCCAGTGTTTACCCAGGTCTCCCGATAAAAATGCATCCTCACTTGTGTGGGTGGACCAAGTGCATGTGGCAGGGAAAGGTCCAAAATGTAATGTGGACACATCAAAATTATCTATCACAAAACAACCTGTTTTTGCAAGGGAGGCACCTGCATTTTTGGTCCCGGTCTTGGCGGTCATTCAGGCAAACCTACCAAACCTAGACATTTCTGAAAACTAGACAACAGGCTGAGTACAGAGAGGTGTGGCTTGCGTGGACCTGTTTTCTTATCCAGAATCCCCTGGCGCTAACTACCCCAAATAGCCTAAAAAATGGCATAGCACAGAGGGTGAAAAGACCTAGCAGCGAAGCGGTTAAACCATGCCATTTTGGCTGGGGAGGAGGGGAGATCTCCCCCCCACTACCTAGGAAAGTGATTTATCCCTGCTTTTGTCAGAAGAAAATAACTGAGATTTTTCAGTGAGGTGGGCATTGGAGAGGAGTTTGTAAATACCCACCAATGTGCAAGTTTATGGATGTGCACAAAATCGCATATCATCCCTCCCCTAGAATTCCCACCCTCCACCATCTCTCACCCCTGGAGCAGATTTATTCATGTGAAAATCCTTGTGTAAGTAAATTATTTTACAAGTGCAAAATCAAGACCTTAGAAGCGCAAACTTGGTTTTATATTAGTAAAAAGGCAGTTTGAGATTGTAAATCAAATGTATTCAGGAAAATAGATTTGTTGAATGGGGCAATAAAATCAGAATTATTATTACTCATGTCTCTTTATCCATACTCTCCATGATGTGTGAACATATTCAAGCATGATATTTCAGAGGGCAATCTACATTTTACATCTGACTGCTTTCACACGGAAGTATGTACATATTTTTCTAAGTAAATATTCAAGATATTATTAACATTCTGCAGTTTACAATACTCAACAGCCTAGTACACCAAATGCTTGAGTCATACGGATCTTGGCCACACCAACATTCCTTCCTTTCAGTATCGAGATGACAACACAAAGCAGTATCTGCCTTCCAGGGTAGTGAAGGTGTAACTACCCGATACTTTAAACTTTTGTTTATGAGAATACCAGGGACTTTCTTTCAAGATAAGGTGCTGAAAATATGCACCCACCCTGCTTTGTTTGAATCTTGGTATGCTCCGGGAGTATCAGTTGAATTTCCTCTGTTAAGTGAAGGGCAGGATCGGGTTTCTTTAGCTACAAAAAGAATCTTTATCTTTCAGTAAGGTAATTGACCCATTTACATTCCAAAAGACGCTGAAATTAAAGAAGGCCATCGATCAAAAAAACAAATATGCAACACATTTTGAAAATGGTGGGCTGTTCCCAGCTGTAAAGGTTAATTCGCTTACATCCAAGCTTTTTATTTGAGTAGGTAAAGATGGCATTTGGGAGTGGGAAACGGAGAGTATGGGTACCACAGACCGCGCACACCACAGACATCCTTGCTTCAATCTGAATTAAAAGTGTTTCTTAGCATTAGCGTGTTCCATAAGGACGTCTGTTAGGGGCAGCTGCTACCGCCAGTTTTCCTTTGCTACCCCTGCTACTGCAATTGATACCAGGGTCTCTGGGGCCAAGAAGGCAGCAGCAGAAACAACAACCAGTCGCAAAGCCTATTGTGCCGGGTTTAATGATCTCATTTATTAATTACATTATTTCTTTATTTAGTTATTTATTTTACATTTACCAAAACTAGCACAACTCAACCAAAACTAGGTGTCTGCACTTAGATGTGCTAATGCATGCAGACTTCCACAAAAGTGCACAGACTATTTCTGACATTTCCCACCTTAGCTCATCATTTCCATAACAACCCAGTGATCTTAATTCAACAATTCCATCTCTGGTTGAATTAGCAAAATTATCACATCAAAGACCACCACAATTTACCGTGATTGTAGGAAAGCTGGTTGAATTACGCCAGAGATGAAATCCCTCAAATCCAACAAATGATCTCTGGAAACACATTGGAAAAATCCAAACAACCCGAAATTCAAACTGACTCTCAAATACCACACTATAGTCTATAAAGCTGCCAGAAAAGTGGAAAAGCTCCACTGCTTACATTGCATTAAAGATGCAACATGTCCAACCGAGAAAATGTACAAGATAATTGCAATATTTCCGAACCTAGAAAGCTCAACATTCAAAACCACCCACACTTGAAAACTATGTGACTCACTTTAACCACTTCATCAGGTGCAGCCGTTACAGGTAACAGCGGTGGGGCGGGGGTGGGAAATAAAATAAATAAATAAAACCACTTACCTTGCGCATGCTGCATCGTTGAGTCGCAAGGTAAGTGGTTTTATTTTTTTATGTTTTTATTTTCCCTATCCCGTCGTCTGTCGACTTCCCCCCACCCGTCTCCGCCCCGCCCCTCTTACCAAAACCGGTCACACCTGCACTTCATCTCCAAAGTCAAGGACCAGTAAACTTATCTTGAGGTTAAAACTAAAACACACAATCTACTCTTCTTCAGCCTTCTGTCAACTGATGATTCAATTAACTTCACAAACACCTGTGGCATATCAGGATCACTAGTGTACTAAGGGTGTGTGAAATCTGTGTAATTTGCGTTCACATAATTACGCACAACTTTGTGTAAATTATGCTAAATTACACAGAATTATGCAAAATGCAAATCCTCATTTAGCGCTATATTTATTGTGAAATGCGTCCTCCGGTCAATTTTAGACGTGAGGATGCATGTCATGCAAAAAAAAATCAAAAATGCTAAAAGCACAGTATCTGCAGAAAACAGCTGCATGTGTTCTGGTTGTTCGTGTTATTCCTGCTCTATTATTTTGCTGCGAACAGCTGTGTAATTATACAACATTACATAACAGCATCATTTTAGGAACAAGCATAGCAGTAACTTCCAAAAATTATGCGAATTACGCTAGAGTAACTTTACTTGTCCTTGGCCTACAGTGGACCCCTCTCCACACTGTATATTTAAGGACATCCACATCAACAGCCCAGCTCCCATCCCAATCAACGTGATCATCAACCAATCCATGAAATAGGAACTATTTTTCAAGAAACTGTTGATGTCAAATTGGATATCAAATGTATCGTTTTATAATAAAAACAACCACTGATCCACTGCACCCATCTTACTTTGCCCCAATCTAAAATGGTCCTCTCCTACGTAAACTGAAAGAGCTGCCTAAGTAGAACTGTGAGCTTACATAAATAAGAGCAATCTTCTCTCCAATAATTCCACCAAGAATCTGCACTTATAGCAACATTGGACAATATCAGATCTGCAGTGGACTCTAAAGAACTAGCAGCACTTCTCCTTTGGATCTTTTGCCTCCTGTGAGATCATCCCACTCTGCTCTGGAAAATCAAATCTATAGGGAGGCAAGGCACTTTCCCTCACTGGATTGTTTCCTCCCTGACAAGGAGGTACCTCATGCTGCCTCTTCTTCCTTTCTCATTTGCCTCTTTTCCCTCCACTGCAGGACTCCCTCAAGGATCTACCATTAGCCCTCTTCTTTAATGTATACCTTGGACAGGTACAAGACTCCATTGAATTACCTCAAACGAAACACTTCAAAACACTAGGTACTAGCCTGTGGCAAATGGATTACTACCAACCATTCACCATCTGGCCAAAAAAGATTGGCCCTGCTCCTAACTCATCACTCTAAGTAAGGAATCTAGGATTACTCATGGATACAAACCTCTCTCTGATTTCCTTAGTGAATCAATTTACAAAGGGAACTTTTTACATGATGAACAGTCATCTAGAAAACACGTCTAGATTATACTAACCTCATAAATCTTGGAGTGTCCTATTAAGTCATTCAGAAGGTGTAGAGAATCTAGAACGCAGCTGCGAGACAACTTCTTATCCCTAACATAAGTTGATGCATTTCACCTGCGCTATGGTCTCTACACTGATGCCTATGGCTACTCATAACACATTCAAAGAAATGTGCAAACCTCCTAGTGCCATACATGACTCTGAACCCCACTTCCTTCAGCAAAGACTCTGTACTTACCACCAACTTTCGTTCTAGGCTGGCTCCACTCATATGTGCCCTTCCTTCAATATATCCTGCTCTGAAGGAAAGTGTCTCAATTCAAATGGCTATGGTCTGGAACTCACTGCCTGCAATAATAACAGTAACTTGCAACGATCTTGAATTCCTATGGGCACTGAAAGTCTGCCTCTTTGCACTTTAATAACTAATATGTTATCCCTATAGCTGGTATATTAGCAAACTATTCTTCAACAACTCATGCTCCTGCACTGCTACACTGCCACGCCATGTTTAGAGCACATCTCCAAACCTCATGCACCTCACTTACCGCCTCTCATATAGGTCAACTACAGCCATTCTGCTCACCTCTGCAATCTTAAAAGGGAGGTCAGCATGCCAATTCAAATTGCAGCACTTTTCAACTCCATCAGGCTCATGAAGCACTATATCGATGCTAAAATAAAGCAAATTGCACGGAAAAAATGTTCAGGTTACTATAATCAGAAAGTTGCGCTACTCTAATCAACCCACCATCTATCTGATCCAACGAGGGTCTTTCATCACGAGCAAAGAGTTATGAGAGCCTTTGGAAGGCAACAGTCCCATCTTGCTTCACCCAGGGGGATAGTAGCCACATGGACCACGAAGACCATCACTACCTCCAGTCTAGTTTTTTCCATCACCCCACTTCACCTCCAAAGTTGCCTGCTGCATGCTCATGATGCTACCAAGTCTAGAGTGCAAGAGGTGGGAGCAATGATGCAGATAGTTGCTGACCTAGCAAGCCTCCTGCCTGGCATCATGGGCAACAAATTGAGTCTAGGGGTGCCTGCTAGGAACTCTGAGCTCTGGGCGAACAGGATCCACCTGGCATGGGCAGTCAATAAATCAGGCCACATCCACCTTCTTTGCACGCCCACCAGCACACATTGCCCCTGCCCTCAATCTGGAGTAGACAGAAAAGGAAATGGAAAGAAAGAGCAGCCCAAGAGGAGGCCATAAATGATACCCCAAAAGTCCGATGAAGGGAGCTATCTTCTTTCCTATTGTTCCCATTAGAAGGCCTAGACCACGCAAGGTAACTGCCACCTGCGATGAAATCCAACGCAACCAGCAGCAAGAACCATGGAGTGAGAACATGTTAGGTGCAGCCTTTCATGTCAGTTGACTTCATGGAGATCCAGCAAACCAAATGCCGGAACTCTCTGGGTTTCATGTTGTGTTTTATAAAATATCTAAGATAGATCTGTTGGAAACTGTAATCGAGATATTTGTCTCTGTAAGATGAAATGAACAAAAACCAATATGTATTCAACGGTTGCTAATTATTTCTAAGCGTACCTGCTTTTTATTATCTAATTGTGCTTTGGGTATCCTTTCTAACTGGCTTGATGTAAACTTCTTACAAGCTGCCAAAAACCTGTTCCTGGCCATTCCTCCTAGTCCGATCTCCTTGAGGTGCCTGGTCAAGATTTTGTGGTCGACATTGTTAAAGGCTACTCAGAGGTCAAGTGAAATTAGAGTCCAGAAGGGCCTTAAAGTCTAGAAACTTTCCATCAGAGGCGTTTACCCACTACTCTTTCCATCTTTAATAGATCCACTCAAGCTAAAAGTAAAATGATAATTACTTTGAACATTCCAGCAGATAAAGCCAATGGGCGTACGTCCAGACAGGATTTCGATTTGATAAAGTTAATCAGTTGGGCCTGTTCTTCTGAGACAAGACCATGGCATTATTGCGCTAGAGTGCAATACATGTCGAATAGGGAGAAACTGCGATTTTGTTGCGAACGTTCTGAATTTTGTTATTGATGAATGATGATGGTTTGCCGCAAAGCTCCTGTGTCTGAACCACATTTGTGCAGAGCTCAAAGGGTAAATTGAGCTTTTAAACAATTGTGAAAGGTTTTAAGTTGATAGAACATCATTAGTTTTACCTCTCCTTGTGCTCTGCATGTGCTCTATCAGCCTCTACATGCAAGAATCTATCAGCAGCATCACTTATGCTCCCAGCTTCCCACTTCAGTTTTAAGCATACCCAATTAGGAGTTAAATCGGGAGGGAGGTTTATGATGAATAGTTTTTACCTTCGTATTACACAGGACAATATAATTAAGGCCATCATAAGCTCTATCACAGATGCTTCATAGGACTGTGCCAGACGACCAAGAGCAAGGAAATGCAAACTTCTGCTAGAGATTATCGATAAGGTTGTCCCCCTTGAGGGGGTCTACATGGTGTACCCAATTACGTTTTCACTTGGTGTCAGTTGTGGTTTAAAGGTCTGCTTTGTGTGTCATTTCTCCATTTCGTACCGGCTGACGGTTGGTGGTAAAATCAGGTACAAAACCTGAGCGACCACAATTTGCAATCAGCTTTTAATTTGTGGATTTGCAAGATCCGGCACAAATCCCCTTGGCTCCCATTTTTGCTGACTAGGGTCTAAATGGCACCACAGTGGGCTGAGTCACAAAGAAAGCCAGAAAATCATGAAAAGAGATCTCTGCCTGGGCGCAATTTTCCAACTCACCAGAATTCCCAAACTTTCCCATGAGCATGTATGCCAGGAGCGTTGCACCAGATGCGTGGTTTTAAGGCGTACTTTTAGAAAAGTTAACTGACATTCCTGGTAGGGTCCTATTTCTGCTATGTACAGTGATGGAAGCGGTGACATAGGCAGTTTCCAAGGAATATCCATGATTATTACACATGCTGAAATGTATATTTCTGTATGTGCAAATGTAGCTCATGAGTATATTTCCACCAAACTATTATGCATTCTTTTTTACTTTCTCCTTGAGAAAATGCTTTTCTCTGTGAAGAATTCCCTTTTCCTGCACATTAACCAATTCAGAGGACCTTCCCTTTCCATTCCACAAAAACTGATTTACTTCAAGGGCAGATTGACTTCTGCCCTTGAAAACGTACATCTGCAATAATTTTCCATGTGGGATACTACCTGTAAAAGGTATGTAAATGCCCTCGAATTTGCGAGACTATGGGTGTTCATCTACCTTCACATATCCATAACAGACCCCGGTGAGATTTGCTTCCGCTTACAATTATGCCACACTGATATAAATTTAAGGTTGAGTAAATCCATTTATGAGTGGAAATTCACATTTGTCAATCAACAACGATTCCGCTCTTATAAATGATCATATTTGCAAACCTACATGGCTCTTATATTTTCAAATGCATTTGAAAGTGAGGTACCACATTGCTAATCCTGGGCATTCGTTTAGCAAATGAATTGACCTGATTGGGCTAATAATTAGGCCTGGGTGAAATGTTAATTACGCTAGCATTATTCGTGTAATATTGAGAATTTCGCGTTATGCCATGTAATTACACACATGAGAACAACTGGAATGGCTGGAACCCAAGCAGTTGTTGCTCGTGTCACTTGTGCTTTGCAAGCTATATTTTTTACAGCAAAATGTTCCTTGTGTCGAAAATTTGACAGGACACATTTTACACTAAAATATCGTGCTGAATGATCGACTTTCATTTTGCATAATTACGCGCAATTTTCCCAAACTTTTGTGTAATTATGTAAACGCAAACTATGAGAATTGTGCACTTCCCTACCAGTCATACACCCGTGATGGAGCAGGATAAATGAAAAATTTTAACCTCCTAATAATTTTCGTAAAATAATTAATAAACATGTTCGTTTAAGTAAATAACCAACAATGTATGTTACATGTGAAGGGTTAAAGGTAACACGCTATTTTGTGTGCAAATTAATTTACTTATAATTGTTGACGTGGCTAATATAAACGTAATATTTGCGTACTAATAAAATAATAAACGCATGATTTGTGCTTTGAAAATAAAACGTGTGGTGGCAAAATAAAGCGATGGTAAGTAAGGGACGGCTTTATATGTTGCTTTTTGCTAGGTAATACCTAATTGGGGTACGTAGAAAGACGGGAGGGAAACGAAAGGGTTTATATTCTTTATTTTTAACAATATTTTGTTTATCTTTATAAATAGAGCGCTTAGGCCTGTTGAGCAGCGATATAAAATGGCCGCCATGAGCTAGAGTACGCATGTGCGAGAAGCCGTGTGGAAAAGGAGAAAGGCTGTGAACAAGAATGACCACGTGTTCGTGCTGAGAGCCTAGGATGGAAGTATGGTCAAGGCTATTGTGACCTTACTGAGCAAATGTGTGCCAAGATGATCAGCAAGAAGCGTGAGAAGTCAAAATGAATAAATGGACAAACGGAACTGTTGAACCTAAAAAGTATCAGAAAATGATACAAATTGGACTGATCGAAACTGATGAGTAATGTCATGAACTGTGGGAAACGATGCAAGTATGGACATTCCACAAAGAACTGGTTAAGACAAGGAAGTTTGATAAAAATGTATATGGACTCGAATGGACCAATGAGAGAGAATCACGCCATAAAGAGGCAACATTTTATTTAGTAAGCGAGAATTAGGGTATAAGAAGACCTACTCCGGGTGGGAGGGATTATTATTATTATATTTTTATTGATGATGATGAGCGAGCGTACTGTTAGGAGAAGAGAGAGCTGAGATTGCTGATAGATGAGATGCGGGTGCGGAGTTGCTGTTACGGATGATCGAAGCTGCTGCTGCTATTTTCATTAGGTATAAGATGCTGTTTTTGGAGAACCTTTTTACTCCTGATAGATTTTTCATTTAGAGCTATTAGATTTTCCAAGACAGATAGATAGATCTTTTTGGAGTTCTTGCTGTGACAAACTTTATCTTCCATCTAATAGGTATGCATTGTAATTTCAATTTATTCTTATAATGATGATAAATGTAATAATCTGAGTGATAAACTTAAAACTTATGCATTGTTTCTAAAACTTTATATAAACTTTATTATCTTTAAACAAATGACTCAGTGATTCTTTAGCTCAATAATTAAGGTAAAATGTTAGTTTATTGTGATTGAGCTGGTCTTAATCACCATCAACTGATTCCTACTAGTTGGTCCATCGACCAATGAGCGGAATACCTTAAAAGCAATGAGAAACATTATGTCGTGTTAAAAAGAGGTATCCCGTCTCCTTCCAGCGAATCGTTTTACTGTTTTTTCTCCTAGGTTAAGGACGGAGGTAATCCAGGGAATAAATGAGTAAGTGAATGTATATGCGGTGTTAATGGGCCCCACCGTCATATGGATATAGTCTGTGTATTGGAGAGATAGTTGTACCTGGATGACCGAGTCATATAGGAGAAGAATTTTTATTGTTAGCGCTGGATCAGATTTCTTGGTAGCAGAGTTATGGTTACTATAGATTAGTTTGGTGATTATTGATTATTGATTATTGATAAGTTCATGTCTAACACTTTATGTTGAGTCACGTTATGTTATATGTAAGTTTTCACGCTTCCGGGAAGTAGGAAGTGGAACACGTGTGGCAAGAGAAGTCACATGGAATAGTGCATTGTCTGAGTTCATATTGGTGATAACACAGGTTGTTATGATAGGGACATTTTCCGCATAAAAGGTGTGTAAGTGAAATAGTGACCGGTTTTCTTGTGAAACTCTGGCCTTAATTCTCAGGAGCAGTATAGTCTCCACATGTGTCTTATCCCCAGAGAAACGGGTTTACCGCTTGCTTGAAAGAAGGGTAAGGTAGAGGGAAGTGCTACTTTATCGGCGAAACGGGAAAATTCTGTGGTAGGGTAGAGGTAAGCGCTGCCTACTGGAAAATACAGAATTCTTGTGTAACTGGACAAAGCTATCTCTTTTGTTTAGAGAATAAGAAAATGGAAATGTGTTTTAAATGTTGTAACTAACGAAGAATTGTTGAAAAAGAAATTGCCGATAAATTTTGTAAAAGAGGGGTCAAGAGCAGAACTGACGTAGAAGAAAAGCCGCGCTGGGATTGGACAGTGCGCTAGTCATACAGAGACAGGAGCAGAACTGACGTAGACAAAAGCCGCGCTGGGATTGGACAGTGCGCTGTAGACAGAAACTGCTCTGATTGGAGTGTGGTGTGAGTCGCGCTAAAATTGGACGGATAGAATAGTGACGTGGAAGTTTATGATTGGAGTGTTGGTGTGAGTCGCGCTAGTATTGGTTGGAATAACGCATAGAGAACAGTGTTGAATTGCGGATCGTTTGAGGAGAGAAAGCGATTGTGAATCATGTCTTATTAGAGTATGGTAGAGAGAAAACGTCATGGATGTCGAAAGTTAAGAACTTTTTTAAGAAAGACAAAAAGGTAGTGACTAGAGAGGAACAAGTAATTCCTCTGCCGAAATCACCAGCTTCGCACATGATGCTGAAATATGGATATCATACATGCATATGGTTAGAAAATTGGACAAAATATACCAAGAATGATGGAGCATTGGCTTTCCCTGAGAATGGTTCATTTAGTGTAGCTGTACTACGGAATTTGAGAGAGAAGATGGCAATGTTAGAACCTAGACCTAGACCGACACAGTTTGAAGCTTTAAGTGAATGGGAAGATGAGATGTATGAACGAGAGAGATTCAGAGGATTAAAGAATCATGAGTTTGTGCCTGGAAGGTTATGGGGAGTAAATCATGAGGACAGAATAAAGCGTTGGAGATGTGCTAATATGACAGGAGGTTTGTTTCCAGCTTTTACAGTTGAGGAAGAAGCAAAGAAAAAGTGTACAGAGAAAAAGAAACATGTGGTTATGGAAAAGTATGGGTATGGTGGTAGTGAAACGGAAGATGAATTGCTGGAAGATATTTTAAACAGAAACCCACCTCCATACCAACAGACTTCTGCGGTGGTGACACCTGATGCACCGCCAATGGAAACTGGGAGGAATAAAATTCCCGAACGAAGAGATGAGATAAATAGGTCACAAGATCAATTAAAAACTTCACAAAATGAAGAGATAGAAAGTGACAATGCAACTGAATTAGCAAAAACCACAAGAGAATTGACTGAGAAAATAAGAGAATTGACAAAGAATATGGAAGCTGTAACTGTACCAGTAACGATAGGTCCAGTAATGCCAATTTTTGAGAATCAGAAAATTGATGAGCGTTCTTTAGTGATTCCTATGAATTCACAGTTGCAAAGAAAAAGAGAAGGGATGAAACTGGACAATGAAGGTGCACACCATTTGGGTAGTACCTATAGACCAAGCCCACCTACTAATTTGATGATAAATGAGAATGTGTTCAGGAGAATACCTATGGTAACGGAGTCTGCATCAGGGACACCAGAAAGAAGTAACAATTGGATAGAATTAAATAGTACGCCTGTAGGTCCGACTCCAGATGAGTTAAATGAATGGATGAAAACGCTAAAAAACGAAAGAGACAGAAGTAAAACCATTAGATGTAATTAGGTTAAAAATAGACATGGAAGAATTGATTTTAGGAACGATTGGTACAGAGAAATTGAAAAGTTATCAGGATGATGAGATTATGTTTTTGTGCAAGAGTATTACATGGAGAGCTAGAAATTAACATGACAAATTAGAAGAGACAGCGATTGAACTAGGAGTAGAATTTGTAAAAGTGAGAACGTTGCAGAAACCATATAGAGTAGATTTTTGTGAAAAAGATATAGAGAATCTAAACACATCAGGAAGATTGACCCAAATAAAAGAATTAATTGTTTTACTGAGAAAATGGGGTGATGTGGATAGATGGAGAAGTAGATGGATGAAAAAGAATGAGAAAGTAACAGATAAAGCATCTTTGGCTTTTGCAGTGACAGATAAGGAACCAGTTGTAAGGGAGTACCCGATGAGAGAAACTCCAGGAGGTAGTTATGTGCATGTTCCATGGTCTAGACAGGATATACTATCATTTACAAATGATTTCCCAAAGTTGAGAGAGAAGCCAGTAGAATGGTACAGACAAGTGGAGAGATTTGTTAAAGTTTCAAAGGTGTTGTGGATAGACTTGGATGGATTGTTTGATATAGTAGTGCCAGCTGATTTGTGGACAGAATGTAAGATTACTATTGATTGGCCAACTGTAGAATATCCAAGGGATGCTAAAACAGGAGCGCCAGGACCAGAAGTGATGAGAAAGTACGATCAAGTAATTACCTTTTTGAAGAATAAGATTCCACCTAAAGAAACGGATTGGGTAAAAATAGACAGAACCACGCAGGAAAGTAAAGAATCAGTGCATGCTTACTATGAGAGACTGTTGTTAGTTTTCAAACAGTATAGTGGTTATGAGCCACTAAATGAGAAGGATATGAGTCATTTTGTATATAGATTTGTATATGGGTTGAAACCAGAGATAAGTGAGATGATTAAACAGCATATGATTTGTTGGCAGAATAGCACAGTCGATGAAGTTTTGAGATATGCTAAGTATTGCAGTGATGATATTGAGAGTAGACAGCGTAAATTGAAAGAAAAAGCCATGTGGGCACAGGTGAAAGTTGCAGAGAAACAAGAAGCTCAATTGAGTAATACAGGTAATGAAGCAGGACAGGCTAGATTTCGACCAAATATAGGTAAAGGAAAAGGACAAATGAGCATAGATGAGGCAAAGAAAAAGTGGCCATGCCACAACTGCGGTAAGCTAGGGCATTGGAGAAACGAGTGTAAATGTCCTCCAAAACTTAATGTGGAAAATCAATCATTAAATTCACAGGTGCAGAGTGAGGTAGTTACTCAACAGAGTCAGGTGCCACAACCACCACTTCCCAAGAGTGTTAACCAACAGAAATTCAGTGCAGAAACAGGATTCTACGGAGGAGAGCAGGTAACACAGTTGCCGCGTGCAGCTGCCATTTCTCAATATTGGTTACGACAGGATGAGGATGAAACGGATGAAAGCTTCTGACGGTGCCTAGGAGAGGGGGAAGAGTGCGTGCTTGGCGCAACTCTAGAGGTAGATCAGTCTGGTCCATTTGTGGATGGAGAAGTGAATGGTGCAAATGTAACATTCCTTGTGGACACTGGAGCTACCCGTTCTACTGTTAGGTCAGTGGAAATTCCAAACCTTCCTCTCTCAGGTGAACATATCCAAGTAGTTGGAGTATCGAATCAGCAAATTAAGACGCCTCTTACTAAATTAGTGGAGGTAAAGATTGGTCCATTTAGTGAAATGCACCGATTTGTGGTGTGCGATTGTAGTCCTCTGAACCTATTAGGACGCGATCTATTGTGCAAAATGAATTGCACTATCTATTGTACTCCAGATGGAATTGCATTTCAGACCCCAGATGAAGATGTATTGTATAAAATGACACTGGTAAATTTAGAACCAGAAGTAAATGATTTGTTTCCTGTATTTGATGCAGAGAAAATCCCAATTGAACTGAAAAAGACAGTGAAAGAAGAAGTGTGGGACTTTACAGGAGAAGATGTAGGATTAATGAAAGAAGTAGATTCCGTTAAAATCTCCGTAAAAGAGGGAACGAGTTACCCAAATACGCCCCAGTATAAATTGACACCAGAAATAATTGAAGGAATAACGCCAGTAATAAATAAAATGGTTGAACAAGGGATTCTAAAAGAAATCATGAGCAGTCCATGTAATTCGCCAATAATGGGACTGAAAAAGCCAAACGGAACATATAGAATTGTACAGGATTTGAGGAAGGTAAACAAAATTGTAGTGCCTTGTTGCCCAATAGTACCGAACCCTGCTGTGATTCTATACCAGATTCCACGTGAAGCAGAATGGTACACAGTAATTGATTTATGTCATGCATTTTTCTCTATTCCATTGCATCCAGATAGCCAGCCATTATTTGCGTTCGGGTTTGGAGAGCGTATTTTGGCATGGTGCCGAATTCCTCAAGGGTACACAGAAAGTCCCTCGATCTTTAATCAGATTCTAAAGAAATCCTTGGAAGATTTAAAAATGCCAGAAAAGTCAGTGATGGTTCAGTATATTGATGACCTACTGGTGGCATCAAAAACGAAGGAAGCATGTGTCAATGATACAATTGCTTTGCTGAATCATTTAGCAAAAAGAGGACATAAAGTGTCCCCATCAAAATTGCAGTTTTGTCAACAAGAAGTCCAATATTTAGGGCATAAAATTGAGAAAGGAGTGCGAAAGGTAACGACTGAAAGAATAAAGATGATTCAAGGAATGAGAGCTCCAATGACGCAAAGAGAGGTAAGAATGTTTCTGTGAATGGTTGGATATTGTCGACAATGGATAAGCGGATTTTCGTTGATCGCCAAACCGTTGCAAAAACTGACAAAGAAGGATGTTAAAGATCCTTTTGAAATGAATGATGAGGAAATGAAAGCATTCAGAGAGCTGAAAAAGAAATTGTGTGAAGCTCCAGCATTGGGAATGCCTGACTATGAGAAAGACTTTGAGTTGTATTGCAGTGAAAGAGATGGATGTGCATTTTCAGTCTTGGTACAGAGACATGGAACCATGAAAAGACCCATTGCATATTTTTCAGCTGTTTTAGACCCTGTAGCAAAAGCGTTGCCTGGATGTTTGAAAGCAGTTGCTGCTACTTGTGTGAGTCTGGAACAGAGCGAAGGCATAGTGATGGGATATCCACTGAGAATATATGTTCCCCATTCTGTGGAAATTCTCTTGACAAGAAGGAAAACACAATACATGACACACAGTCGGTTGACTAGGTATGAAAAAGTAATTTTGAGTGCAGATAA
The DNA here is from genome assembly GCA_963921515.1 of Calotriton arnoldi. Lineage (NCBI taxonomy): Eukaryota > Metazoa > Chordata > Amphibia > Caudata > Salamandridae > Calotriton > Calotriton arnoldi. The sequence continues at coordinate 3,658,915 of CAWUFW010000546.1, read as the reverse complement.
TGTGACCATTGACAGATGTATGAATGTGAATCCTTCGACATCATTGCCAGATGAAGAGAGTGTGATTGAAATGGATGAAGTAGATCACGATTGTCTGAATGTGCTTGAATATTGTACAAAACCAAGACCAGATATACGAGATGAGCCCTTAAAGGAATCAGATTATATTCTGTTTGTGGATGGCTCATGTTTGAGAACAAATGATGGAGTTCTAAGTGCAGCGTATGCAGTTTGCACAGTAGCAACTGTAATGGAAGCATCTTGTCTGAAAGGGATACGGTCTGCCCAAGTCGCAGAACTAGTAGCTCTGATTCACGCCTGCAAGTTGGGAAGAAATGTACGGGTTACGATTGTGACAGATAGCCAATACGGTTTTGGAGTTGTGCACGATTTTGGTCAGATTTGGTCACAAAGAGGTTTCTTGACGTCTGCAGGAACGCCAATTAGAAATGGAGATTTTGTGAAAAAGTTGCTTGAGGCGATACAGCTGCCTAAACAGATTGCTGTTGTGAAGTGCAATGCACATAAAAATGGGGAAGACTACATAACTGTCGGCAATAAGTATGCTGATGAGATTGCACAGTACTGTGCAAAGAATGTGGTCTCTTTGAACAGGAACCGAGAAAGAGAGCATATTTCTTGTCCTTTGCTTTTTACTAACCCTGTTGAGACATGGGATGAGGTGAGACAGTTACAGGAAGCAGCAGATGATGAGGAAAAAGATACATGGATAAAAGCAGGATGTAGAAAACATGAGGAAAATGATGTTTGGGTTTACAGAGATGAAAGACCAGTTATGCCTGATAGCATGATTTCTGACATGGCACGGATGTACCATGGACAAGCCCATATTGGGAGAGATTCAATGATCAGACTTTTTAGACAAACATGGTATAATCCAAAATTCAGAGCCATAGCTGAGAGTCTTTGTCAAAGATGTCTTATTTGTCAACAGTTAAATCCAGGAAGGAAGACAGTTGTGAGTCTAGGAACAATAGGACGAGAAGGAGGTCCGTTCACTAGAATGCAAATGGATTTTATAGAAATGCCCCCGAGCAACAGACTAAGGTATGTCCTCTTAGTCGTCTGTTTGTTTTCCCGTTGGGTGGAAGCATACCCGACCAGAAGGAATGATGGAATCACGGTAGCAAAACTTATGCTGCGAGAATTCATTCCGAGGTATGGTTTTCCAGTCACGATTGAAACAGATAGAGGAACACATTTCCAAAACGAATTAATTAAACTGATTTGTGAAGCACTTAGTATTAAACAGAAACTGCATTGTGCATACAGACCAGAGGCTTCTGGAATAGTAGAGCAAGTGAATGGAACAATTAAGAACAGGTTAGGAAAAATGTGTCAAGCCACAGGACTCAAATGGCCAGATGCCTTGCCATTAGTTTTAATGACAATCAAAAGTATTCCGGAAAGGAAAACTGGACTCAGTCCCCATGAGATAATTATGGGACGAGCAATGAGACAAGCACATGTACCTGTCAACAAACTACTGACTATAACTGATGATCTGGTGCTGGATTATTGCAAAGGATTGGCTGATGTGGTGCGTTCTGTGTTTCATCAGGTTGGACCGGATGCGACCACTCTTGAAAGAAAACCAGCTCACGACTTGAATCCAGGAGATTGGGTCTGCATAAAAGTCCACAGGAGAAGAAACTGTTTGGTTCCTCGCTGTGACGAACCACGACAAGTGATACTGGTGACAACCACTGCAGTAAAATGTGCAGGAGTAAAACACTGGGTGCATGCCAGTCACACCATCAGAGTTCCAGAACCTGAAGATCGACATGTGAGTCGACATCTGGAAGTGTTGGATAACAGTTCAGCATCAGAAGCGGAAGAAGAAATAAACAGGGTGCCAGAATCTGAAGATCGACCTGTAAGTCGACATCTGGAAGACCCAACTACAAGTGCAACGACAGAAGAAGTAGAGGAAATAGCTGAAGTTCCAGAACTTGAAGATCGACATGTGAGTCGACATCTGGAAATATCAGATACCAGTTCAGAATCTGATACAGATCATTCGGATTGTGAGGAAATTCTGAAAAGAAATTGGAAATTTGAAAGCATAAGAGAAGAAACTGAGCACGAAGACAGTAACAGTGAGCAACCAAGTACAAGTTGTGGTAAAAATCCTTCGGAGATAATATTAATAGATGAAGAAGGGAGAGTTTCAAACAGAAAGTTAGAAAAATCGGAAGATCCCGAGGAGCAATAGGGACAGATAGCCAAACAAAAGAACAGGGAAATTTAGAAGCAGATAGAGAGATTGACACAAATTCGGAAGAACCTCGAGGAGGGACAGAAGTAGGTGAACGAAGGAAGATAAGAAAAGAACCACAAGTAGAGGAAGAAAATGAAATTATAAGATTCAAAATAAGAGACAATAAAGAGAAAACTGAAACAGAGTCTGAAGAAAGAAGCCAAAAACTAGAGTCAAGAAAAAGGAATTGGAAAACAGAAAGAGAGGAAAAAGGAAGTGAGGCAAAAAGGCCAAGAAAAGGAGACAATTGGCCCAACGAAGTAAGAAAATTAAGATACAGGATCATAAGGTTAGATGGAAAAAGTGCTGAACAAGTGAATGAAATAACAAGTCAGAAAGAGCAAGAAAAACAAGGTGGAAAACAGTTGCAGAAAACGAAAAGAGTAAAGAAGGTAAATCCGAAGTATAGATCGCCTGAATGGTTGGTTGTACCTTGCTTTAACTGATATCAAAGAAGAAAAGAACACTCACGAGAACCCAGAACAAAGAAACCTAATGGGTGAAGGTGAAGTGCAACAAACTTGAAGAAATTTAAACAAATTTCTACCGGACTTGACAAAATACTGGATCTGACGAATTTCTACTGGATTTGACAAAATACTGGATTTGACAAAGAAAGAATTCTGAAAAGAATTAAAAGAAAGTACCAAACGAAGACAAAAACATTGGAGTGCAGAGTGGCTAATAAGTCATTTCTGAGGTGTAGTGACACAATTTTCTTGAAAATAAATAAATAGGTTATAAAACAAAATGGAGGATACTAGAGATAGAAAATGTAGATGTGAGGTTTTAAGTAGATGGTGTAAGATGTGCTTCTTTTGTACAGGATTATTAATGACAGTATGGGTGGTTTTAGCAATCACTATTCCAATTAGTTTAGCTGTAGAAGAAACGTCTAATCACACAGAGAAAGAAAAAGGAGCTAACACTCAAGAAACAGTTATATTAAAAAGTAGTGCAGAATTACATAAGGACAAATCAATAACAGATTTTTCAAAAAATGTTTTTACTAAATTATTATATGAGTATGTAGAAACAATGGATGTAAGAGATTGCTATGTTTGTATGCAATTGCCTGCGTCTGTAGCAGAGGGTGTGACTTATCATCACCTTCCTTTGACGTATGGAATAACATGTAGTGTTTTAGCAAGTTTATTTTATAAAACAGGTAGGTTAGAATATTATTACACTGACATAGATAAGATTTTTGCGAAAGTTTCTGTAGTTCCCGAACTAAACAAAATAAAAGAGGGAAAAACGTTTGGTGAATTTTTCATAGAAGATAAGATTTTAACATTAGATAATATAGTTAAAAACAACCTTGCCTGTGAGTTATAGAAAGAAGAAAAAGTATTTTTAGAGATGGTTGAAGAAAGAAGAGTGAAATTTCAAAGAAAAGTGATAGAAGAGACAAAAACACCTCTTTGGGCGTTTGAGGAAGACAATCATGACAAGAAAAAGACAAATGCAGCTATGACTCTGGATTGGCCCCAACAGGGAAGGTTGTGCATTGGAAGAAATAGAACAAGATATGACAATTATTTTGTGGGTTCCAGTAATTGCCATGACAATTATCAAATTTTATGGGGATTCAAAGGGGGAAAAGATCCAATATTTCCAGGGATCTATTATGTTTGCGGTAATAGGGCTTATTACAGGTTGCCGGACCATTGGTATGGGTCATGTTATTTAGGCCTGGTCTTTCCAAAGATTTTTCATATGGATAGAAAAGAAAAAGGAACACACAAAATGATAAATACCTTTACACGTAGAAAAAGGGAAAGTTTTTCAGAAATAGTAGGTGATATTTTTGGAGCATTGATACCAGCAGTGGGAATATCTTTGAATGCATTTAAAATTCGGAAATTATCCACAGTGGTAGATCGTTTATCTACAGATACTGCTGGAGGGTTCTTGATGGTAAATACTGAGATGGTTGCCATGAGAGCTATGGTGATGCAAAATCGACTTGCCCTTGACATTCTTTTGGCAAAAGAGGGTGGAGTCTGTGGAATGCTGAAAGTTCAACATTGTTGCACTTACATTCCAGATAAAAGTGAAAATATACAAAAGTATATAAAGAATATTACAAGTTTGCACAAAGAACTTGTTCCACTGGAGGTTGAAAGTGCATTTGGAAAACTTGGTAAAGGGTTTTCTACAGTAATAAATTGGTTAACAAGAATGAGTGGATTAATAATAGGGAGAGTTATAATAATAGCAACCATGATAATGATAATAATTTTAGTGCTGAAGTTTGTAATTACATGTATAAAGAAAAGAAGAAGACAGAATAAAATAGAAAAAGAAAACATGATAAACAAGGAGAGAGAGAGAGAAATGGGTGAAATAGAGCTAGAAGAGATAAAAGAGAACATGTACAAGAAGACCAAGAGACAAGTTGAAAGGGATACAGTTGTGTAAACTAACAAAAGCAAACGGATAAAAGAAATATGCTGTCTGAGAGAATTGTATAACTTGGGTTTTGTGGTGATATTAAAAATCACCAAAGGGGGAGTTGATGGAGCAGGATAAATGAAAAATTTTAACCTCCTAATAATTTTCGTAAAATAATTAATAAACATGTTCGTTTAAGTAAATAACCAACAATGTATGTTACATGTGAAGGGTTAAAGGTAACACGCTATTTTGTGTGCAAATTAATCTACTTATAATTGTTGACGTGGCTAATATAAACGTAATATTTGCGTACTAATAAAATAATAAACGCATGATTTGTGCTTTGAAAATAAAACATGTGGTGGCAAAATAAAGCGATGGTAAGTAAGGGACGGCTTTATATGTTGCTTTTTGCTAGGTAATACCTAATTGGGGTACGTAGAAAGACGGGAGGGAAACGAAAGGGTTTATATTCTTTATTTTTAACAATATTTTGTTTATCTTTATAAATAGTGCGCTTAGGCCTGTTGAGCAGCGATATAAAATGGCCGCCATGAGCTAGAGTACGCATGTGCGAGAAGCCGTGTGGAAAAGGAGAAAGGCTGTGAACAAGAATGACCACGTGTTCGTGCTGAGAGCCTAGGATGGAAGTATGGTCAAGGCTATTGTGACCTTACTGAGCAAATGTGTGCCAAGATGAACAGCAAGAAGCGTGAGAAGTCAAAATGAATAATGGACAAACGGAACTGTTGAACCTAAAAAGTATCAGAAAATGATACAAATTGGACTGATCGAAACTGATGAGTAATGTCACGAACTGTGGGAAACGATGCAAGCATGGACATTCCACAAAGAACTGGTTAAGACAAGGAAGTTTGATAAAGATTGTATATGGACTCGAATGGACCAATGAGAGAGAATCACGCCATAAAGAGGCAACATTTTATTTAGTAAGCGAGAATTAGGGTATAAGAAGACCTACTCCGGGTGGGAGGGATTATTATTATTATATTTTTATTGATGATGATGAGCGAGCGTACTGTTAGGAGAAGAGAGAGCTGAGATTGCTGATAGATGAGTTGCGGGTGCGGAGTTGCTGTTACGGATGATCGAAGCTGCTGCTGCTATTTTCATTAGGTATAAGATGCTGTTTTTGGAGAACCTTTTTACTCCTGATAGATTTTTCATTTAGAGCTATTAGATTTTCCAAGACAGATAGATAGATCTTTTTGGAGTTCTTGCTGTGACAAACTTTATCTTCCATCTAATAGGTATGCATTGTAATTTCAATTTATTCTTATAATGATGATAAATGTAATAATCTGAGTGATAAACTTAAAACTTATGCATTGTTTCTAAAACTTTATATAAACTTTATTATCTTTAAACAAATGACTCAGTGATTCTTTAGCTCAATAATTAAGGTAAAATGTTAGTTTATTGTGATTGAGCTGGTCTTACTAGTTCCTACTAGTTGGTCCATCGACCAATGAGCGGAATACCTTAAAAGCAATGAGAAACATTATGTCATGTTAAAAAGAGGTATCCCGTCTCCTTCCAGCGAATCGTTTTACTGTTTTTTCTCCTAGGTTAAGGACGGAGGTAATCCAGGGAATAAATGAGTAAGTGAATGTATATGCGGTGTTAATGGGCCCCACCGTCATATGGATATAGTCTGTGTATTGGAGAGATAGTTGTACCTGGATGACCGAGTCATATAGGAGAAGAATTTTTATTGTTAGCGCTGGATCACCCGTTAGCAGGGATTTAAAAAAAGAAAGTCCAGGACTGGATGGATCCCTGTTTTTTAATACAAACGGAGCAAACTCGTAGTCCTAAATGATACTCGCTAGTCCTGGAGAAATGCAGGCACCAAATTGCAAAGCTACACATGTAGGATTTTACCAAAGAGGCCAAAGATAGAATTGGCATATGTAGAGAACTGTATTTTTTCCATCATGTTATTGGATGGTTATGAAGACTCAATTCTTCTACTGAGTAGTATAGGGGATTTCTCTAAAAGGAGGCCAAGGACTAAATTGGCATTGATTCTACACTACCTTTCACCACCTTGAATGTAATATCCTCCACAGAAGAGCCAAATATTAAGGGGCATATTCACAAGGAGCCATCGCCGAATTAACGGCACTTTATCGCAGCCAAAGTCGTGATAAATGTACCCCCCCATTCACAAGCCGGTGTTAACAGCCCACAGCACCAGTTTACCCGCGATAGCAGCCGCAAAAAACATCGCCACATGAGATGCAGAGTAGGCGTTCCCGTGACAAAAGTCGAGACAACAGCACACCTCAACATTCACAATGACCAGCCACATCCGCGATAAAAACACAAAACAGGCGATAAGGCGCGTTAGCACCAGGAAATCTACACCTGCTCTGACCTGGTGTAAAGTCGGACGGCAGCCAGCACAACAAAAGGGAGCACAGCCCAGGGCCACATCCGAAGGGCAACAGATGCCATGGAGCCACTCATCATGGGGCCCGGACACCCAAGAGGGCCACACACCCACCGCCACCACCCCAGGATCCCAACCCACACCCGGAACCCCCCCCGGACCACCACAAACGCAGCTCAGACAAAGACAGCGGAACCCCAGGAAACGTACCAGCTGCACAAACCCAACATCTGACAGTGTCACCGTCCACTACATGCTGAAAGGGACAACCAACCTACGCATCCTGACCATCATCGCCTAACAGGCCTACGGCAACAACACAGCGGACAACCAACATCCCACCCCACACAAAGCTGATGGCGGGGCTGCACCTGTTGGCCCCTGGGACCCCCCATCCAACACCCGCCAGAGTCGGAGGAGTCTCACAGCCATCCACGTCCAAGTCCCCGACACCTGTCCTGGACATCACCATCACCCTGGTACCCCAATCCCCATACGTACAACACAATGCGCAGGATCCGTTGGAGACCAAGCAAGGACCATACGCCCAAGCAGGATGCACGCACGTGTTGGGGGCAACACACAGCACACATGTACTACCTGTGCCCCCTGGAGACACAGCACACAATCACCACAACAGGAAGCACACGTCTCACACCAATGTGCAGGCAACAACAGAACACCGTGGAACACCCAACAATGTCGCCTTCAAATACACAGCCAGTGTGCATGATACCTACATCCTCCGACAGTCCATAATCAACCAGCGTTCCCAGGATGGCAACAAGGGAAATGCACACTCCCTTGGCAATATACAAATGAACACCCCACACACCTCAACTCCACAACCATGCAACTCACAACGCTGGCAATGCACACGTCACAAAATCACATGCAACAGGCACAACAATATGCCCACCCACCAGACACGACAGAACAACTTACAATGTCCACATGGGCAAGCCCTGAACATGAGCCAGCAACGGCATGGCACCTCAGCCACATAATAGCCGAATGTGGGGAGAGGTGGCAACCAGACATGTGTGAAGGATGCAGTAGAACCATGATTGGGAAAGTACACAATGCCAAGAGTGCTGGAGACACCTCGCAGTATGCAGGACACACCCATATCCATGGCGACATACACCGCTTGCGTATGGAGTGTAGTGGACGCCACCATGTCACCCCAGCCAGTGGGGGACCTCGCGGAAATGTTGCCTGTTACGCCCCCCCTAAGCGTCAGCAGAGTGGGATGGCCCAGCGTACGCCACGCCAGAGTAGGGGTGTGAATAAAAAGCACATAGACCTGGGCGTGGTCCTCTTCCGGAAAGACCCACGTCCCTGCCAGGGCGGCGCCTCCCACCCCGCAACGAGGCCGACACCATCCTCGTGAGCGGAGTTGCCTGCGATGCTGTGCGCCTGCCGGACCCCGGCATGCTGGACCACGAACCCGTCAGGCCAGCCCCTGCGCAGCCAGGCCACACCGATCACCTTCCAACACCGGCGTGTGTCAAGGAGGGCCCACCACGTGCCGGCGCAAGCCCCAAGCCCGAGGTCCGAGACCTTGGCAGCCACCTCAGACTATCACGGCCGCCACGACACAGGCCCGCTTTATTCCTTTTTCGTTTACGTACTCCACTGCCGCCCCCGGCCTACTCTTCGGATCAGTAGGTCCCATATGTAAAACTGTGTCCTGAGTCATGAATGGCAGTGACCCCAAATCCGGGACAGCGGCCACAGCACCAGACCCCTCCCGATCAGTGAGGCATAGTTCCATATGGGCATCTTGCGACACGTGGTGCCACTAACCCTGTTCAACGCCAGCCGGCTACACGTGGTGCCACTAACCCTGTTCAACGCCAGCCGGCTACACGTGGTCCCACTAACCCTGTTCAACGCCAGCCGGCTACACGTGGTGCCACTAACCCTGTTCAACGCCAACCGGCTACACGTGGTGCCACTGAACCTGAACAACGCAGGCCGGTGGGGCCATCCAACCTATGCCGGAGACACTCGGTGAATGGGCCATGCTGACCGCTGCCTCAGGCCTACACCACGGTCAGGTAGGTCACACATTTGGAACTGAGTCTTGATTACACCATGGCAGTGAACATCAGTAATGGCAGAGAACAATTCACTATACACCCTCCGATGTGGTGTCAACAAGTCTGTGCATGGCATCACAACCACACGTGTCTGTGGGCCTACGCAGACCACTGCCCTCGGCCTACGCTGCGCACGAGTGGGATCACAGATTTGGAACTGAACATCGGTACTTCAAAAGGCAGAATGCATTTCTTCGCACGCACGGAGGGGCGTAAGAGGATGACACGTTGCAGTCCGGAGGGAACAGGATCAGCGTCACGGAGGTGATTGAACACTACCGACAACTGCCACTGTGTCATTAACTCTGTGCGTCGTGAGCCAACGACCCATGGCTGTGGGCCACTGCTGACCGCTGCCTCCGGCCTACACTGCGGTCCAGTATGTCACAGAGCCTTGATTTGGCATTCTTGGAGTTCACATCTGTGTGCCGGCATCATCACAGACTGCATCCCCTCACAGCACCTGTGCCACTACGTTTGTCCCCGACATTCATGGACACTCACTGGTCGTACATTGGTGGCGTTTGAGTCTATGGACTAGGGGCTAGTTTTCATCCTCATGTAGCTGATCCCGAATTGTTGGTGCAAACGAGGGTTGCACTTTCCACTCCTCCATTTGCTGCTTCCAGATGACATCAGACCTTCCGCATCATGCCCTGGAGGACACCTTCCACTGTCCCCCGAAACCCTCCGCAACATACACCTCGGACATTGATGGGGACCCGCTCAGGTCGCATGGCCCATCTGACTGGACCGTATGTCACCGTCCCGTGGCTGGGTGCCTGTGCCGGCCACAGTGCATCAGGGGCCACTAACTCTGTGCTGCTCAGGCCTGGGACCCCTCCTCCTGGGACATTGAATGGCCTCTGTAGCAATGGTCTTGGGGTCATCAACGCCATGTGTCTGTGACCCTGTGCTGTCCGCATCCTCCGGCCTCAACTGCGGGCCACCAGGGCCCACGCAAAGCATTGAGTCTTGACCGGCCCGGACGTCGCATCACCGCAGTGGGCACACACCACCACCGCAAGGACCACCTCCAACCGCCATCTGCCAGAGTCGAAAGGGTGGTCCTGACAGACCTACGGAGTTGCTCAGACCTGTCGTGGATGCCATCATCGGCCTGATACCCTGCTCAGCACTCCAGGTGCCAGTGACTCGGTGCACCGCAAGCCATTGTCTGTTACTGATTGAGTTTTGTGTTGTTGTGAGGTTGCGCAGCAATGTCACCTCATGCAGTGGGAAAGGCCTGGGACCATGATGAGGAGGATGTGTCAAGTGTGCGGACGGGAGAAGGCACAGACAATGGGAGGGCAGGTGGCAACAGCCCCAAGGCAGGAATGCAGACTGGTGGTGGTAGTCAAGCTACACACCTGTATCTAATACTGGGTATTGCGCTGTGGACTGCGGAAGCAACTGTCACCTCAGGCAGTGTGGGAGACCTGGGACGTTGATGAGGAAGTTGATGCAGGTGTAACACACCGCACTGCATCTGCATCAGGACTAACCCGAAAGGACACAATCCTAGCAATTTCTTCACATGAGCACGCTCTTCTCTAGTGCCCCTACCTCAGTGCACTGCAACTCACGGAACCTCATAACTGAATATTGGGTGACCTCTGTCCTTACTCCGGATCCCTCCATGTTGCTCTGCATTTGACTCTGTTATGCTGGTGTTTTCTGTTTCCATTACACTGGTGTCCACTGTTCAGGTTGTTGCCAGCACCAAGCACTCCGTGCGGGCTGGCTTATACTCACCCCACACACATCCAGCACAGGCGTCACTGTACATGTGGCCCTGCCAATAAAGGGGCTGGGCGCACGTGCCCGTGGCCAGTTCAACATGATGTGTGCATGTGTCTCTGTGGGGGTGTGGGTCTCCTTTGTGGGGTGTAGGTGGTCCCTGAAGGGTATTGGACACCCACGTATGTGTTCTAGTTCGTATTCCATGGTTTAGGCAACACCCGCACCTGTTGGGCCACCTCCTTTTGGCGTTCTGACACCTGGCATTGGGGTGCCATGTGTGGGTGGGTGAAGTGTTGTGAGGCAGCCATGATTGCGGGTGCTACATGCTGTGTGGTCTGTTGCAGGGGCTGGGTTCTCCTCTGAGTAGCTTGTCTGCCCTGGTCCTGGTGGTGGGTTGTGTGGGATGTCCATGGGCTGTTGTAGGGCAAGGGTGTCGGGGGTGTGGTGTTCGTCTCGGGCATCACTGATGGGTTGTCTGTTCTGACCTTCTGGAGGTGTTGTTTGTCCCTCTGCATTGTGAAGAGGAGGTGCATGTTTGCATTGTGTTGGCGCCTTGTTCTTGTCGACATGCAGACTGTGTGACAATGTACGTTGTGACTGTTTGGGCGGTGCTGGCTATTTGAGTTGGGACAGTGTACATTTGGCCTACATGGCTGATGTGGGGTTGTAGGGGTAGATGTGCATCTCACAGTTCCCTGCTCTGTCCAATGTGATTGTTCTGTTTCTGCACCTGGGTGGACCCAGTTGTGTACCCTGTTCTGCAGTGTGGGTGTTGCACTTTGTGCCACATTGTCATGGTATGTGCTGTGATTGCTGTGTGTGTGTGCTGCAGTGTGCCACGGGGATGGGGGACATGTCCCTGGGTAATTGTGGGTGTGCAGTGTGCTACACCTCGTTGTGCATGTGGGCCATTGTGCCCATCACCCCCCGTCCCCCCAGTCCCTGTTGGATCCTCACCCTGTTGTTGTGTCGGGTCCTCTCGAGCTGTGTCCGTACTCCCTACTCCTTGCACCGTCTCCACACTGATGACTGTGGCCTGGGTTTCCTCCAGCTCCTCCTGTGGCGCTAGACTGCCACCTCCTGTCGCCGTTGCTGCCTTCCTGTTGGCAGCGGGTTTGTACCTGGTTTAGGTTGTCACGTCCTGCCGGTGCCTCTTGGCCTCCTGGATTGGCCTCCTGGGCACTCCGACTGCGTTCCAGGTGGTCTGCTTGTGGGTCAGTAGCTGGTAGTGTTCTGTCGCCTCCGTGGCCTTGCAATATTGAAAGTTGTGTTACGCTACTCTTGCGGTAGTTATCACACGTTCTTGTGAATATACCCCTAAGTGTCATGAATCATGACACAACCAATGGAGAGGATGTAGCCTTAAGGTTAGAGCGGTCGACATCGAAGCTGGGGAACCGGGTTCGAGGCTCGGCAGCGACGCTCAACATCCTGTGATTCTGGGCAAATCACTTCATATCTCTGTGCCTAACGAAAAAAATGAATGTGTCCATCTGTAACAAAACTGGTGCTCATGTAAAGCACTCTGATAACCGATGCCTCGGGTCTACTTCGCGCTATATAAAACTCTAACCCCCCCCAAAAAAAACAATGACGCACCTTCCCATCACATCTGTCTGTTAACACATTCATCCATCAATCAAGGCCAGATTGGAAATCAAAACTAGCCCCAACAAAAATGCTCCAAGCAGGCACAGAAGGCTGTGACTAGACGGGTTATTGGGCCATTTGAGCCCATCCTGCTCTGAAAGCTACCCCTAACCTACAGCCTACCAGTTAAATGCAAGCGTGGCGAAACGGCCAGTCCTGTCATGTCATCAACCCATCATTCTGTCCATTCGACCATCCCACAGTCCATGTGCGCCTGCATTTTTGTTTTCTTTGACTGTATGTTTGTATGTGTTGTCTGTGTGTGAGCTTGTGAATCTGTGTACATGGGTGCTGTTTATGTGTGCATGTGCAACAATACCTTCACTCTGTGACAGGCAGCCTAAGGTGATAAATGAAGTTTTCCCTCAGAAAGCAGTAAGAAAAAAGAATCTTTCTACGTGGAACTGTAATCCATTTTCTGCAGCGATTATATAATCCGCACTGCTTACCTTGCGATGGCAATCTCTGATCCCCCCTCAAAGTGATAATCAAGAAACTCTTTCTCATATACCCACCCATGTTCAAGAACTCTCCTCTTTAAACACAAAATAAGCAACTAACTCTCTATAATTGCCCTCTTAGGCGACGAGAGGCACTTTAAAAGTTCATTCTTTTGGATATCTGAGCCGCCCTTGCTTGATAGGCAATAGAACATTTTTATTTTCGTTTTAGTCCTTGGTTTCATTTAGCACTCAGTGTGACAAAGGGATTTCTTCAGTGTGCTTCACAGCAGAAGGGAGGGCGTTGAGATATGGTAAAAACTACCTAGAGAGTCAAAATCAGGTCAGTTAGATCTCTTTCAACTTTAATTCATATTACGCAGTTGAAATTTCAGTTTTTTTCAGTAAATCTAATAAAGTCTGCTATGACGCGGCAGGACAGCAAGTAGCAGTTCTGGATGATAGAGACTCGACAGTGTAATGGCCTTTCTCGAAATGTAGGTATCGCACCAAGCCTAGAGATGGACTGATCAGGGCAGTCAAACTTAGTAGAGTTTATTCGTGGTTAATTTAGGAGTGAAAGACACAAGACTGACAACAGTCTGAATCAGAGGCCCTGCAAATACTCTAAACTTTCCAGCCGTTAACCATACCAACTCATTACACTGAATTTATATCCACAGAGAGTACCGCATTATATATATATAAATATAGTTCGTTTACAATTTGACTAACTATCCAACAAAAAACGAAGTACAAAGAAGATTTCTGCGTTCACATTAGAAGAAAGTTTAATCAATCTATTTTTTAATTCAATAGCTAAACTCACATTCATTTGTTAAACATTGATCGCAAAATTGATAGATTTTCATTAATCATACTCTGAATAGTTCACAGAATTGGTGACATCATGGACCTCATGGACAAGGAAGTACGAGTCAAGGATGATGTCCAGGTTGCCAAACATTGGATCATTATAGTTGAATAGTAAAATTCTGATAGCCCCAGTATTAAGATGCAGTATTATTATATTGACTTTTTTTTAATTGTGTGCTCAACAATGCACCACTTGTCTCCAAATGGGTGAATCCTTCAACATTCATCTGTGTATCTCAGCATCAACTGCATATACACGGCCTAAATTGTAGCAGTGGAAGCTTGGGAGGTTGTCATGGAGCTGTTGAAGAAGATTGGTCCTTGAGTCACTACACAAGAGATATTGAAGATGGCCCCGACAAACGAGGCCAGCTTCAATCAGTCTCCAACAAATGCCATAGGGGATTTTAGGATTTTTGTTGCTTAAGGAATCAAAGACAGCTGAGAAGTAGAGAAGAATTAAGGTGCAAGTCAGATCTGGCCAAAGGCAGATAGTAGCACTTCCCAGTCATTCATAAGGCATATATCAGATCTCCACTAGAGGGTGTGAGGAACGCAGAAGGGAAGTCCTTTAGGAGGTTTTTATGATCATGGGCCGTATTATGCATAAGGCGCACTTTCCTTGTTTGCGCTATGGTGCACCTGTCAAAGGTACGCCGGGTGCAAATAGGAACAGTGTGCCCTATTACAAAGAATGATGTGTCCCCAGGCCAGCCGCAAACTCACATACGTTCAGCGCACAGCGTTTTATCCAGTTTTTCAATACCACATTATCACCAGGAAACCGCTTAACTATTTTATGGGGTCTCTTTTCCTAACAAGGTTCTGCATGCACATGTTTCTATGGCCCCACTTGCATATAGATACTCAAGGTTATCAAGAATGCATCTCACAATTATGCAGTATTCTCTGACACCATCCAATTGTATGTACTATATTATATGTTTCTACAAGCATAAATAACAACTTGAGGAATATTATGGTTACAAATTATCATTTTTAATATTTCTTTCTATTTTCTTTCTCTATTTGTTGTATGTCTCTCATTTTGTAATGTCACTAATTACTTGTAATTTTATTTATAACGTATCATTTTATTTACAATGTATCATTCATTATATTATAATTTTGCTTCACTTTCTTTTTCCTGTGTTTCTCCTTGTTTAAAATATGGATGCATTAGGTGGATTCTAAATTATACATTCTGTATTTTTGTTACTTCTCTATATATTGACTTATGTTCATCACTATAACGAACAATATATAATGTACACTCAGCCTTGAGAAAGCCCAGGCTTGCGCACTGCAAGGGGTGAAAGATGTGTTGGCTGATGCGGCTCATTTTCTTTTTGCACTATATTCTTGATATTTGAGGAGCATCAAGATCTTGATAAATAATATATATGATACACTGCAATATCAAGACATCAAGTAGGAAAGTATCCCTTTATGTCATGATCACCCCCACTTTTTTGCCTGATACCTGATATGATTTTGATTGAAAGTGCACTGGGTCCCTGCTAACCATGTCCTAAGTGCCGGAGCTCTTTCCCAAAAATGTACCATTGTTCCACAATTGGCACAACTTCAGACCCCTTGTAAGTCCCTAGTAAATCACGGCCAACTTTTGTCACGGATCTCGGAGTTGGGCATCCAGGGGCCGGCATTCCAATGGCTGTCGTCCTTCCTGTCAGACCGATCCCAAAGGATCCAACTGGCTGACCAGGTGTCTGATACCGGCGAGCTAACGTGCGGTGTCCCCCAGGTTTCGGCTTTGTCTCTCCTTCTTTTCAATGCCTATCTTCAGCCTCTGGTGGCCGCACTGACTCGCATGGAGTGGCAAGTTTTCATTTATGTGGATGATACCCAAATCATCATCCAGATTGACAACTCTCCCACGGCCCACGCACGGATGCAGAATATTCTGAAGTACACAGTCAACCTGATGACAGCCAACTCCTTCAAAATCAACCCCGATAAAACCGAGGTACTGGCCATTACCACGGATATCAACCCTTGGAGTGACCTCTTCTGGCCACAAGAGCTTGGCACTACTCCCAAGCCAGCCCAAGTCGTAAAAAGCCTAGGCATAAAAATCAATGCCAAGCTCTCCATGTCTCACCAGGTATCTTCCGTAGTGGGAACATGCGTGGGCCTGCTAAGACAGTTACGGAGACTCGCCCCCCTTCTCTCATTCACGGCACTCCAAATGGCAGTGTCGGCAATGATCATGTCATGATTAGACTATGGAAATTCCCTGTATATTGGCCTCTCGGAGAAGCTGCTAACGAAACTCCAGGTAATCATGAATGATGCTGCCAGACTGATTTTCAGGCTCCCAAGGCGGGCTCACGTCACCCCCCTACAGCAGCAGCTGCACTGGCTTCCGGTCAAGCAGAGAACCAGGTTCAAGGGTCTATGCATAGCCCACAAAGCCATCCACGGTCAGGCCCCAGCATACATTAAGGACCGGCTGGTAAACTATGTGCCAGGGCGGTCCCTCCGTTCTTCGGATGCTGGCCTGCTGGCTTGCCCCCGTTTTAGTACTTCCTCCAAAGGGGGCAGAGCCTGTTCCACAATGATTCCTCAACTCTGGGACAAGCTACCTGCAAGTCTTCGTAAGGAACCCGTCCTCCTCCCATTCAGGAAGAAACTAAAAGCCTGGGGCACAACCTAAGCCAAGTTTTCGATGCACACTCCTGCAGAAGTGCCGAGGTTAGGATCTCTCTCATAGCGCTTAGAGACCTGTTGGTGATTATGCGCTTTAGAAATCCCAATTAACATTAACATTAAATGGCACTCCTAGTATCGAGGGCATTGAGACTGAAGAAGGTCCAC
Source organism: Calotriton arnoldi (assembly GCA_963921515.1). NCBI lineage: Eukaryota > Metazoa > Chordata > Amphibia > Caudata > Salamandridae > Calotriton > Calotriton arnoldi. The sequence continues at coordinate 3,642,166 of CAWUFW010000546.1, read as the reverse complement.
TAGGGCTGCAGCATGAATTGTGCCACTCTTAGGATCCCTCACCAAGATCATGCAAACTGCCATTGCAGGCTGCGTGTCTTGGTGCAGACAAAACCGAAGGGTCAACATGGCACACAGCCCTTTGTGCCATGTCTACAGACACTGCATGAGATATAGGTAAGCCACCCCTATAGCAGGCCTTACAGTCCAAACGCAGGGTTCACTATATCCCATGTGTGGCTATATCTGCCTGGGCAGACATGACTCTGCAATGCCTAAGTCTATTCTTAGACACTGTAAGTGAACAGGGAAGCCATCCTGAGCACATGGGCTGGACACTCATCATTACGAAGAACCCAGCTCAATGATGGCTTCACTGTACCCCAAGATGTTTGCTATCAAACATCTTGTTTTAATAAATACCAATGTCGGATTTATTAATGAATGCACAAAGAGGGCACCTTAGAGGTGCCCCATGAAAACCTACAGACTACTCGAGCGGTTGCTGACTGGTCACAGCCAGCCTGCCATCACTAGACATGTTTCTGGCCTCCTGGGGTGAGAGCTTTCACTCTAAGAGGCCGGGAACAAAGCCTGCTCTGGGCAGCGATGTTCACACTTCGTCCAAGCAGCAACTGCCTTCCAGCGCGGGAAGCTTCAAAGGCCATGCTGCCCAGGCCTCTCCAGATAGTAGAAGATGCCAACCCCCCCCCCCTGTCCTGACCCCACGTTTCGGTGGAAGGACAGGCAGGAAAATTAGTTAGATTAGGAGGTGGGCCCACACCTAGTCATCACCACCTCTAAGGTGGGGCACGTGAAGTGGACCCCACTTTTCCAAATTCTCCATGTTATGATGGAGAGACTTAGCCTATTAGGGTCAGGGTTATGCCCACTTCCCACAGGAAGTGGTCATATAGAGGGTGTAGTCACCCATTGGCTACTACATGGTACTCCCCTTAATGCCCCTAAATTGAATATTTAGGTGGTACCCCTCAACCAGAACTTCAGATTCTGTGGACTTAAGGAGGAAACAGACAAAGAAGAGCTGCTGAATCAGAGAACTGATTGCCTGCTGTGGACCTTTGGTGCAAAACCCTTCCTGACGCTTCAAGACTTGACCATCATGGTGAACTATCTCGTCCAGCAACAGTGATCCCTCTAAGAACCCCAGAGGACCTCCAGACCTCTGCTAATTGACCAAGAACTCCCTTGGAGTGGAGGAACTACTCCCCTGTAGACTGCAGGCACCGAACCCGCAGAGTCCAGTTTACTGACTTGCAGCTCCCCGGCCGGACCAATGCCACAACCCCCCAGGAAGAGGTACTCATGCTCTAGAAGGTCAATTCTGTCTCCCCACCAAGTGTGAAGACACCAGGACCGACAGGAGTCATGCGGTACCAATCCCCGTAGTACAGGACTCCCTGCAAACAAGACCGACCAACAGAGTCCAATCCGGACTCTACTGCCCAGGAAGCAAGCACCCATCAAGGGATGTTAAGACCCCTGAGACCTACTCCTTGAGTGGCCCAGCAGTCCTGAAATCATCCCTGAAAGCTGCTTGCCCGTGACCGAGAAGACTGCTTTTGCTCACAGAGCCCAGTTGACCAAACTGCTCTGCACCCAGACCGATCAGCCTGGGGACCAACAAACTGGCTGTGCTCATGTGCTCCAGAGGCCCTTGCAACTTGAGCCCCCGTTTGGGAGCCCTCAGACTTGCCTACAAGTCCCCCTTTACAGCCTGTTTCTAGGTGGCACCCATTCTTCGCAGCTCACCAGCTACCAACGCCTGCAACACCCTGCTTCTGGCCGAATTCGGGACTCTCCCGGCGAACCACTGATGGCCTTTTGAACTTTGATGGGTTACAACTCCGAATCTAGTAGGTGAACTCCTAGAACCGACTGTGCTATTTTCTATGCATTTCTGCCTTTTCCTCCCATAGCAATCCATTGTTCGTAATTTTGCACAACTGTGAACTATTTTCCGAACATTAATAATTTATAAGAAATTAAGTACTTACCTTTGAACAAAGTTCTTGGTCTAAAAATATATATAAAAATACATGTTATTTTTGCAAATTAGTCTCTATTTATTCTTTGAGTGTGTGTGTCATTTATTGCCTCTGTGAGTACAACAAATGCTTGGCACTACCCTCTGATAAGCCTAACAGCTCGCCCACACTACCACAAAAAGAGTGTATTATCTACTTTTGCCTCCGTAAACCAAATGGAGACTCTCTGGACTCTCTACACTGTGTACTTTGTTTTAGCACTATATAGAGAGCTAGCTTCCTACACATGGTATCTATGTGTTTTGAATAACCCATTTGGATTTCTCATTTTATATACTGTATATGACTAACCGATACCTTGAATAAATTAATTTTGTTGTATTGTGGCATTTTAGGGGTACAACCCGCCTATAGGTTAGAAATTGAAAAGAATTTGCACTGTCTGGGTGACGCAGATCTCCTAGATCATTATCCCTATGTTGGAAAGAAACTTCATTAGAAGTTTCTTTAACTGTTTTTCTTTACAGATGTGGAAGCAAAGCCTATTTGAGAAATAGTTTGGGATTTCCCTGTAAATTGTTTGATTTTGACTTTAGGTATCTGCTCACACCAAAAAATCCCTAATAAATTAAATGACTACTGCCTCAAAATGCATTTATAAAAAAAACAGCCATCAACTGATCTAGAAATGCAATAAATATCGCCAATTACGAGTTTCTCTGTGAAAATGGTGCACAGCAATTGGATTTTGGTGCATACCGCACCAAAATCAGCATTTCAAACGAATTATTTATCCTTTTTCTTAAGGTAAAATTAAGCAAGTTTGAAATGTATCAGGAAAAAAAATCTGAGTGTCTGTGAAATCCTACAAAATCAAAATTCCAACACCCGTGCTTAGAGTGCACTACATCACATCATTCATCCATCCTCATTCAAACGCACAACTACTCTATTGTGGCAAAACGCTGTGAGATCTTCCACCCAGGAACCAAACCCACTGGCAGGTGGCAGCCATACTATTGTCTGTCACAAATATAAAAAACGAACTTTAAACAAGAACACTAGCACCTTGGATATGTGCAGGAGCTGGTTCCCACCACCTTCAATACACCATTTCGCACACTTTTCAGCTCAATCTTTAGCACAATGGCATCACACCCTATCAAATCCCAACGCAAACAAGGATTAACATTTCAAAAACTGCACAGTTGCAAGTTCAAGATTCTTGGACCCTACCATGACCTCTACACCTTGCAGCACAACCACCAGATTTGCAGTATTCCAACATCAGGCAACTTTCATACAAGACTACTTGCTCTGTAGTGGAGAAAGATCAGCTGGCACTGCAACCATCGGTACGGAGACTCCATACCAGGGGTGGGCGCCACCGCACCGGTAATCTCTGCTTCGTGGCGTTGGCGGAGTTTTTTGCTGAACTCCGCTCTCCAAGCGGAGCGTGGAGTGCGCAAACTCTGCTAACTCCACTGGTGGAGTGGAGTTTACCACCCACCCCTAGTCCAAACTTGATTGGCTGCATGATAGGCTACCTGCATGTCATCAGTCATATAAGAGGCTACCTAGTGGCTCCATCTATCCACTGGCAATACTGAATTCGTAGCCACCCCCTCAATCACAGCAAAAAAATAAGTGGGGCTCATGTCCTGGGAAGTATTTTTGCTGGACAGTTGATGGCACATTGGGCAGACCCTTGAAGCATTTATGACGTCTGTCAACTGCGTCATAGCTGCTTGACGTTTCTCAGGAGCTTGGGCTTGGTAGTCCTCATGTAACTAACTGGCTTTTTGTAAGTTCTGCCTGTCTTTCTGAGCTTGGTTTTGATACAACTGTAAAGTTTGTGACAACTGGGGTTGACCTTTGGCTAGTTTATGGAAAAGATCCTCGATAGTGGTGTTCTATCGGTTCCCACTTATGATGCCATTGTGAGAAACCAGGCAGCAGGTGCAGGAGCTTGTGAGTATGATTTGTTCCTAATTACATCAGTATCCCACATAATCTGACAGGAAAAAGTTGCTTAGTAAACAAGCATTGGCAAAGTCAATAGGTTTCACCGTAGCAAAATCTATTGGCTTTGTCAATTATTTTTTACATATTGAGCAGCAGCACAAACTGCTGTGCAACATAGCTTAACCGCGTTGTAGTGCTTTTTTTACTTTACTTTAAGTCATGTTGCACAGCAGCCTGCGCTACTGTGCAACGTGTAAAAAATGTGTGAGTGGGTTGAAGCAGCATGAGGGAGGAGGGTGGGTAAGACATCGGATAGCTGGGGATGAAGTTGGGTGAAGGCACATGGAGGAGGGGTTGAAACAACAGGGAGGGTGACATACATTTAAAAAAGCAGCACAGGGTTGAGGGAGGTCAAGCAACGTGAGGGAGGAGTGGGTGTGAAAGACATTGGAGAGTGGGTGGGGGTTTTGGTGAAACCACAGGGAGCGGAGGGAGGGTGGTGTGAAGGAGAGGGACAGCAGAAGCATGCACTCTTTTAAGAGTGAAGTCAAAAGTAACAATCATTGGCAAAGCCAACAGGTCTTGCCAATGTGAGATCTATTGTGTTTGACAGTCTTTTTATTTTTTTTATTAAGCCATGCTGTAGTGAAGATGAAGCTAACCAATGTTAAATATTAGGTGAGCTCTGAGCCCTTTTTACACTTTTTTTTAAGATAACAAAAGATGTCTCCAGTGCATGTGCTCTCTCAGGCGAGACCTAATATGTGACTGTGCTCAACGTTTACCTTCAAATTAAAACAGAAAAGTAACAATTCTCTGACTTTGCTGTTTTTTCCATAAGTTATATTTTGTGTACTAACTTTGACAAAGCTTCTATTATATGACGTACTGCCAACCTAAAACCGTCTTTGTATTTACAATAGAACTTATATGTGTATTTCATAGACGTGTATTTTTCCATTCTATTTTTGAAAGCTGTGTTATTGTTTCTCCACAGGGCTGCCGTTGTTACGACCTACCTTGCCAGGTAGGTCGCTCCCCCACCACACAGCTCCGCCTGTGTTGTCTGCCCGCTGCTTCTGCAGGTAAGATCGCCCTCCGCTTGTGGCCCCGGTGCCCGTATTTGCTGCTTGTCTCCCCATTTTCCTTTCTGTGCCCCTCGCTGCCCCATTGTCATTGTGCCCGTGATTTTGTCTGCTTGTCTCCCCATTTTCCTTTCTGTGCCCCTCGCTGCCCCATTGTCGTTGTGCCCGTGATTTTGTCTGCCTTTCTCCCCTTTTTCCTTCTGTGCCCCTCGCTGCCCCATTGTCGTTGTGCCCGTGATTTTGTCTGCTTGTCTCCCCATTTTCCTTTCTGTGCCCCTCGCTGCCCTATTGTCGTTGTGCCCGTGATTTTGTCTGCCTTTCTCCCCTTTTTCCTTCTGTGCCCCTCGCTGCCCCATTGTCGTTGTGCCCGTGATTTTGTCTGCCTTTCTCCCCTTTTTCCTTCTGTGCCCCTCGCTGCCCCATTGTCGTTGTGCCCGTGATTTTGTCTGCCTTTCTCCCCTTTTTCCTTCTGTGCCCCTCGCTGCCCCATTGTCGTTGTGCCCGTGATTTTGTCTGCTTGTCTCCCCATTTTCCTTTCTGTGCCCCTCGCTGCCCCATTGTCGTTGTGCCCGTGATTTTGTCTGCCTTTCTCCCCTTTTTCCTTCTGTGCCCCTCGCTGCCCCATTGTCGTTGTGCCCGTGATTTTGTCTGCCTTTCTCCCCTTTTTCCTTCTGTGCCCCTCGCTGCCCCATTGTCGTTGTGCCCGTGATTTTGTCTGCTTGTCTCCCCATTTTCCTTTCTGTGCCCCTCGCTGCCCCATTGTCGTTGTGCCCGTGATTTTGTCTGCCTTTCTCCCCTTTTTCCTTCTGTGCCCCTCGCTGCCCCATTGTCGTTGTGCCCGTGATTTTGTCTGCCTTTCTCCCCTTTTTCCTTCTGTGCCCCTCGCTGCCCCATTGTCGTTGTGCCCGTGATTTTGTCTGCTTGTCTCCCCATTTTCCTTTCTGTGCCCCTCGCTGCCCCATTGTCGTTGTGCCCGTGATTTTGTCTGCCTTTCTCCCCTTTTTCCTTCTGTACCCCTCGCTGCCCCATTGTCGTTGTGCCCGTGATTTTGTCTGCCTTTCTCCCCTTTTTCCTTCTGTGCCCCTCGCTGCCCCATTGTCGTTGTGCCCGTGATTTTGTCTGCTTGTCTCCCCATTTTCCTTCTGTGCCCCTCGCTGCCCCATTGTCGTTGTGCCCGTGATTTTGTCTGCCTTTCTCCCCTTTTTCCTTCTGTGCCCCTCGCTGCCCCATTGTCGTTGTGCCCGTGATTTTGTCTGCCTTTCTCCCCTTTTTCCTTCTGTGCCCCTCGCTGCCCCATTGTCGTTGTGCCCGTGATTTTGTCTGCTTGTCTCCCCATTTTCCTTTCTGTGCCCCTCGCTGCCCCATTGTCGTTGTGCCCGTGATTTTGTCTGCCTTTCTCCCCTTTTTCCTTCTGTGCCCCTCGCTGCCCCATTGTCGTTGTGCCCGTGATTTTGTCTGCCTTTCTCCCCTTTTTCCTTCTGTGCCCCTCGCTGCCCCATTGTCGTTGTGCCCGTGATTTTGTCTGCCTTTCTCCCCTTTTTCCTTCTGTGCCCCTCGCTGCCCCATTGTCGTTGTGCCCGTGATTTTGTCTGCCTTTCTCCCCTTTTTCCTTCTGTGCCCCTCGCTGCCCCATTGTCGTTGTGCCCGTGATTTTGTCTGCCTTTCTCCCCTTTTTCCTTCTGTGCCCCTCGCTGCCCCATTGTCGTTGTTCCCGTGATTTTGTCTGCTTGTCTCCCCATTTTCCTTTCTGTGCCCCTCGCTGCCCCATTGTCGTTGTGCCCGTGATTTTGTCTGCCTTTCTCCCCTTTTTCCTTCTGTGCCCCTCGCTGCCCCATTGTCGTTGTGCCCGTGATTTTGTCTGCCTTTCCCCCCCATTTCCTTTCTGTGCCCCCCGCTGCCTCTCGCCATTCCCGTCGCTGCGTCTCCTGCGGCCCCGCCCCCCTGACTGCCCATTCGCTGCCCCTGCCTCCCGCCTCCCAGCTGCTCCTCCCTCCCACCTCCCCATAAATGGCGGCCGCTGCGCGCCGCGCCGCTGGCGCGCCGAAGGCGCGCCTAAGGCAAGCCCGTCTGCGCCCGTCCGCGACTGGACCGCGCCCAGCGCCAGAACCCCTGGATCCCACCGATGCAACACCACTCGACGGACCTACGACGCCGCCACACTCACCGCACTCAATGCCGGCCGGAACCCTGCCTGCTACCGAGCCTCACCGAGACGCACCCACGGACCCTTCACCTGCCAAACCTGCCGATTCACCTGCCCCCGGACGTGCACCACCTCCGCCAAGTCGAGCACCAGCAGCAACCACCTGAAATGCATCCTGCTGAACACCCGCTCCGTCCACAGGCACGCCGTGGAACTCTGGGACCTGCTCGACGCAACAGCACCGGACATCGCCTTCCTCACCGAAACCTGGATGAACGCCTCCTCAGCGCCCGACATCGCCATAGCCATCCCGGACGGATACAAGATCACCCGGAGGGACCGCGTCAACCAGACGGGAGGAGGCATCGCCATCGTACACAAGAACACCATCCGCATCTCGACTAACTCCGACGAGACCTTCACCGCCGCCGAACACCTACACTTCCAGATACACACTGACCCCAAGACCACCCTCCGAGGCACCCTCATCTACAGACCCCGGGACCACGCACACTATTCAGCGAAGACATCGCAGACTTCATCAGCCCGCACGCCATGCCCTCCGCCGACTACATCCTCCTAGGGGACCTCAACTTCCACCTGGAGAACAACAACGACAGAAACACCACCGCCCTGCTGGACAACCTCGCCAACCTCGGACTCAAGCAACTGGTGAACACGCCCACCCACTACGCCGGCCACACGCTTGACCCCGTCTTCTCGTCCAGCAAGCACATCTCCTTCAGCCACGCCACCGGACTCCACTGGACCGACCACAGCTGCGTCCACTTCAGCTTCAGAAAGACTGCGACCCACCACCACCCGCAACAGGCTCCCCGCCGGAGCTGGAGCAAGATCACCGCCGAGCAGCTCACCGCCTCCCTCAGCCAGAACACACCCACCAACACAACGGACCCAAACGAAGCAGCCAGCAACCTCGCCAAGTGGCTGACCGCCTGCGCCGACGACCTCGCACCACTAAAAAACCCTCCCAGCAGACCCGGAAGCAAGAAAACCCCTTGGTTCACCAACGAACTCAAGGAATCCAAGAAGAACTGCCGCACTCTCGAGAAAACCTGGCGACTCGACCAGACCACAGACAACAGGACCGCCCTCAAGCACGCCACCCGCAAACACCACCAGCTGATCCGTGCCACCAAGAAGTCGGCACTCAAAGAACGACTGGACAACAACGCCCATGACAGCAAGGAACTTTTCAGCATCGTCAAAGAGTTCTCCAACCCCAGCGCCGGAAACAACGACATCACCCCCTCGCAAGACCTCTGCAACTCACTCTCCGCGTTCTTCCACCGCAAGATCACCGACATACATAACGGCTTCGACGCACAAACCACGCACCCTACCGCCGAACCAACGCCCGCCACCACCACCCTCTGCAACTGGACCCCGATCAGCACCGAAGACACCACCCGCACGATGAACTCCATCCACTCCGGATCACCAACCGACCCCTGCCCACACCACGTCTTCAACAAAGCCGACGCCACCATCGCACCCCATCTCCGGGACATCATCAACTCCTCCTTCCACACCGCCACCTTCCCGGAGAGCTGGAAGCACGCCGAGCTTACCGCCCTCCTGAAGAAACCAACGGCGGACCCCACCGACCTCAAGAACTACCGTCCCATCTCGCTCCTTCCGTTTCCGGCCAAAGTCATCGAGAAGACCGTCAACAGACAGCTTGCCGCCTTCCTCGAGACGAATGGATCCCTCGACCCCTCGCAGTCCGGGTTTCGGGCCAACCACTGCACCGAGACCGCCCTTATCGCAGCCACCGACGACATCAGAACCCTAACCGACAACGGGAAACAGCTGCCCTCATCCTCTTGGACCTCTCCGCGGCGTTCGACACCGTCTGCCACCGCACCCTAGTGAAGCGCCTCAGCAACATCGGAATCCGAGAGAAAGCACTGGAATGGATCATCTCGTTCCTCGCCGGAAGAACCCAGAGAGTCCGCCTCCCCCGTTCAGATCCGAAGCCACCGAAGTCATCTGCGGCGTTCCACAAGGATCTTCACTCAGCCCAACCCTCTTCAACGTCTACATGAGCCCCCTCGCAGCCATCGCACGCCAACACAACCTCAACATCATCTCCTACGCCGACGACACCCAGCTGATCCTCTCCCTCACCAACGACCCCACCACCGCCAGAGCCAACCTACATGACGGGATGAGAGACGTCGCCGACTGGATGAGGAACAGCCGCCTTAAACTGAACTCAGACAAGACGGAAGTCCTCATCCTGGGCTCATCACCCTCCGCCTGGGACGACTCCTGGTGGCCCCCAGCCCTGGGCACCGCGCCCAAGCCAACGGACCACGCACGCAACCTGGGCTTCATCCTGGACTCCTCCCTGTCGATGACCAGACAAGTCAACGCCGTCTCATCTTCATGCTTCAACACCCTGCGCATGCTCCGCAAGATCTTCAGATGGATCCCCACTGAAACCAGGAAGACCGTCACCCAGGCACTCGTCACCAGCCGACTGGACTATGGGAACACCCTCTACGCCGGAACCACAGCCAAACTTCAAAAAGACTCCAGCGCATCCAGAACGCCTCCGCACGACTCATCCTGGACATCCCCCGACACAGCCACATCACCGGACACCTGAAAGACCTGCACTGGCTCCCCGTCAGCAAGAGAATCACGTTCAGACTCCTCACCCACGCACACAAGGCCCTCCACGACCTGGGCCCAAAGTACCTCAACGACCGCATGACCTTCTACACGCCCACACGCCAGCTACGATCAACCAGCCATGCCCTCGCCACCGTACCACGCATCCGCAGAACCACCGCCGGAGGAAGATCCTTCTCCTACCTGGCAGCCAAGACCTGGAACTCCCTCCCCACTCACCTTCGGCGAACCCAGGACCATCTCTCCTTCAGGAAGCAGCTCAAGACCTGGCTGTTCGAGCAGTAACTTACCCCCTCCCCCAGCGCCTTGAGACCCTCCCGGGTGAGTAGCGCGCTCTATAAATGCCGTGATTGATTGATTGATAGGTTGCCGAGAATGATTATTTCTCTGTATACTCCTGAGAGAGGTGATGTAAATGATGAAGGTTTAGTTGGTTGGGGGACGTGGTTTCCAGTAGAAAGATTCCACTACCCATGATTGGAATTCTTGACACCAGCAGTGGGTTGTTTAACTGCAGAGCCCACGTTGACACCCCTGCAGCTGAATTTTGCCATCTGCCTGCCGTCCTTCCCAGCAAACTCGACCAGAGCTTCTGGACTCTTTAAGTGGAAGCAGGGATCAGAGCGAGACAGCCCAGCCCACCCGGAACCTGAAACTTTAAAGTAACTCATTGTACAATGGGAAGTCTTGGAATTGTGTGTGCCTGTAAAGGCCGTGCTTGTAATGTCGTACCAGTGAAGTAACTGGTACCTTTTATACATGGGCCCTGGAATGTGTAATGAGGGTTTTTTTCATGCTGCTATCCACGCTGTGGTTGTGTTTGGTGTGGTCCCGTAGTCACGTGGGCCACATGAAATAAATAATGGCACGGATAGGTGGAGTTAGGAAGACCACCTGTGCCTGAGACTGAGACTGTCATGCACATTTGTCTCTGTGTGGTTCTTTGTTCCTGCCCTGCGGCCTAGCACACACACATACCCCACCATTAAAATTGCTGGCCCTCCTCGCCACCAGGAGCGGCCAATACAACATTGGCGATGAGGGTATGTAGCGTCTGGTTCCTCTGGGTTCCCCCAGTGTTGGGAGCCTGTAAGCATCGGACTTGTCCTCCATCCTGGAGAGCGCAGTGCTCATGCCAAATGTGCTCTGGGGTGTGGTAGTGGCTGCAGCATCACACTGTTGGGCCTCCGGCGAGCCCCCAATTGATGGAGCGCCACCACATGCAGGCACGTGAGATTCCGGTCGGCCTGCATCTCAGCTGCTGCAGGTATTTTGGATCGAGGCTGTGTACGCTGACTCTGTGGTGCATCGGAGGAGCGTGGAGCTCACAAGGCACCCTCTACAGTTGTCAAAGGTGGGTCACCTCAACATTGCTGTGCAGGCTGGACTTTTAAGGTGGAGTTTAAGACTGCGCACTAGGATAAGTGCCACGCCTGCATAACAGTCATGGACATGACACCTGCATCACAAGCCCACACATTGACAGCGAAGTCTCAGGGACTGTGGTGACCCCAGCCAATCAAGCAACAGTGCAGAAACTGAAGTCTGCATAATCGTGCTTCTAATTCAAGAGCAGCTTCACTGTTTGCGTGCCACCACCACACAGGCAAACATTCCCGCCATAGAACCTTTTGTTGTAGAAGGAGTCCTCTCTGCGCAAGCACCCAGATTGAGAGTCTGGGTAGAGAGGGTGGAACTTTATCAATCAATCAGGGGGTTTATAAAGCACGCTACTCACCCGTGAGGGTCTCAAGGCGCTGGGGGGGATGGGGGAGGCAACTCCGGATCAGTCGAAGAGCCAGGTCTTGAGGTCCTTCCTGAAACTTGTGCAGGGTTGGGGAGCGTCTGATGTTCACATGGAGCTCGTTCCAGGTCTTGGCTGCGATGTAGGAGAAGGCTCTCCCGCCTGCTCTGTTCCTGAGGATGCGCGGGACCACTGCCAGGGCGAGGTCGGCCGAGCGGAGGTTCCTCTTGGGTACGTGGAAGGAGACTCTATCGTTGAGGTATTTGGGTCCGATGTTGTTGAGCGATTTGTAGGTGTGGGTGAAGAGTTTGTGGGTGACCCTCTTCTCGATGGGGAGCCAGTGGAGGTCTCGTAGGTGTTGGGTCATGTGTTCGTGGCATGGTGTTCCGAGGACGAGTCTGGCTGCGGCGTTCTGGATGGTTTGGAGTTTGTGTAGAAGGGGTCTGTTGATTCCGGCGTATAGAGCGTTGCCGTAGTCTAGTCTGCTGGTTATGAGCGCGTGGGTGACGGTCCTTCTGCAATCGGGGGAAATCCATTTGAAGGTCTTGCGGAGGATGCGCAGCGGAGGCAGTTGAGGTCACCGAAGTTAAAGATGAAAGAAAAAAACATAATCCTCCATCTTGGGGTTAAGACCATTCACAAAACCTCAAAAACCACCACAGATGCAACCCCGAAAACGTATGAAACACTCATAGAGGCCCTTAGCACGTACTTTGAAACCTTGGCAAATCAGGACTATGAGAGATTTATATTCCGCCAGGCCAGGCAACACGCAGAAGAATCAATCGACACATTCTACACCTAGATGAAAGAACTGGATAGCACTTGGGGGTTTGCAGATGAGAGGGAAGAGATAGGAGGCCAGATAATCCAGGGCTGTGCATCGGCGAAACTCCAAGAGTGCATCTTGCAAGAGTCAGGCAAATTGCTGGCAGATATTTTGACCATGGGCAGGACTAAGAAATTATCAAAAGTATGTGCTTCCCACATGGAAGTCGCCCTGCAAAGAATGGTAAAAACAGTACCCTTTAATGCTGTCCCGCTACAGCAGAGTCCAGGAAAACCTAAGAAAGCCACAGCAACAGCTCAGCCATGTGGGTATTGTGCAGTCCCACCCACCATCCAGCAGACTGCCCTGCAAACGGGAAGAGATGTGCAGGGTGTGGGAAGTTCAATGATTTTGCAAAAGTCTGTTGCTCAAGCAACAGAAGGATGCCCGCACCACCATCAATGCATCACCAGAAAGGCAGGAGAGAAACAGTGACATGGATGATGATGAGGCTGCCGAGCACACAGTCCACTCTATCTTCACTATAGGCATGGACTCGCACTATCAGTGCCACTTACCCCAGTGTCAGATGCAAATATGAGTACACCCAATTTTAGCCATTGTAGACATGGAAGAGTCCATTAACATAATGTCGACGGAAGCATAGTGAACCGTACAACCTGCTCTGCCTCCCCAAACGGCAGCAATTCGAGTGTTTGTGTATTGACAGGACTTGTCTCTACTCATGAGAGAAAAATTCTGAACAACAATCATCCATGGTTCTCACTCTATAGACTCCCAAGCATATGTCGCCGAGGGCAGCAATTTCATGCTGCTTTGACGTCGCACAGCAGAAACTCTTGAGATAGTCACGTTTGCATTTGGTATCCATCAGGAAGGAGTGTCCCACATCTTGGCAGAATTCCCAGAAGCGTTTGAGGGCATCGGATGCCTGAAAAGGAAGGAAATATAGCTACACATTGACTGGTACAGTACAGCCTATAGCCTTGCAGCATAGACAAATCGCCTTTCACCTGAGGCCTTAGGTAGAGAAGGAATGGGAGAAGCTAGAGGTTGCAGGGATAATAGAGAAAGTGTCAGGGCCCACTCTGTGGGTATCCCCCATTGTAGTGGCACAGAAAGCAGGGAAACCTGGCGAGGTACGCATATGCGTAGATATGTGGTTCCCCAATGTCACCATAAAGAGGAAACGTCCCCTGACCCCTACTATCGATGACCTGATAGGAGTGAAGCCATCTGATTCTCAAAAGTAGACCTCAGATCAGGCTACTACCAGCTCACCCTAGCAGAAGAGTCGAGATATATAACATCCTTCTCCACTCATGTTGGCCTGTGGCACCTACCGGAGACTGAACTTGGGCATTTTGAGTGCTGCCGAGGTGTTCCAGAACACCAAACAGGAACTCCTGGTAGGCCTGCCCGGAGTAGTCAATGTCAGTGATGACATTCTAGTGTATGTGAAGTCTGTACAGGAGCCCAATTCCATGCTAAGGAAAGCTCTCCAACGAGTAAGTGGCTCGGGACTCACGCTACATCAGAACAAATGTGAATTTCTTAAGCAAAGACTCAATTTCTTTGGTTACAGGTTTTCAGTTGAGGATGTAGCACCCAAACCTGAAAAGGTGAGGGACATCAAAGAAGCGCAGCCACCTTCCACAGTGTCAGAGGCTCGCAGTTTTTTTAGGCATGGTAAATTTCTGTGGCTGATTCATCAACGACTTGACGACCTTGACACAACACTCTGCAACTTCACTAAGTTGGCGGTCACCCTGGACCTGGGGCAAAGAACAAGAATGTGCTTTTCAAGCAACCAAAGACGCCTTATTGGCGGACGCCACCCTAATGTACTTTGACCCCCAGAAGTAAATGACTATAGCTGTGGACACCAGCCCCCAAAGACCTGGGAGCGGTGCTGATACAACACCCAGAAGGAGGAGAATGGACACCTCACGAGGACCGAACAATGGTACTCACAAATCGAGAAGGAGGCAATAGCCATACATTGGGGATGCTGCCATTTCCACTTATACATCTATGGACACCCTTTTGTGTTCACTACGGGCATCAAACCCTTTATACCACTCTTCCAAGGGATAGCCTCTAAGCCACCCCCATAAATTGAAAAGTGGAAGCTTCAACTTCAAGAATACAACTACCATGTAGAATACTGCCCAGGGACAAATAACCCAGCTGATTATTTATTGAGGCATCCCTGTGCCACCACTCCAGAGAAAGAAGAGGAGGCTGATGAGACTGAGAAATATGCAAGGTACATTGCCGACCGCTCATGCCATCTTCCCTTCATCAGTGGATGCTATAAACCAAGCCACCACATAGGAAGAATGTCTCCAGAAAATACTTGACGCTGTCAGAAGCGGTCAATGGCATCAGGTCAAATCCCACTGGGCTCAATGCACACCGGAAGCCCGACCTTGTCCAATATGAACTGGCTGCTGACCTCAGGTGGCCTCCTACGAGGACATTGTCTTGTTATCCCCACCAGTCTCACTAATCAAGTGGTGCAGCTTGCCCATGCCGGGCATCATGAGATGTTCAAGACCAAGAGTCATCTTTGCACAAAGGTGTGGTTCCCACTAATGGATGAGCAGGTCGAGGCAATGGTAAGGTGTTGCTTGTGGTGTAAAGCAACTGGAGAGCTTAATCCCTGAGCTCCTGTGCTGATGGAGCGAGGACCCCAACAGCCATGGGTTCACACCAGTTTAGATTTCGGGAGCCTTCCCGATAGAAGATATGCCATGGTGATCATGGACGATAACTCGAAATACCCCGAAGTGGAAATCATCACCTCTCATGGAGCCCACAAAGTGTTGCCCAAGTTGGAAAAAATAATGGCCAGGCATGACCTGCTTAAGAAACTTAGGACCGATAACCGTCCCAACTCTGCCCAAGCTCCTGGAAAAATGCATAAATCAACAGCTATGCAACCACATGGAACAATTCCAACTCCTTGACTAATACCAATTAGGTTTCAGGCCGGGTCACAGTACTGAAACTGCCCTGGTCCATATCATCGATGATGCCTAGAGACTCCTAGACCAGAATGAATCCTGCCTATTAATCCGGCTTGATCTGTCTGCTGCATTTGACACCGTCAAACATGAGAACCTTTTGAACCTCCTAGAAAGTAGGATGGATCTATCTGGTAGCATGTTACAATGGTTCTCTTCATTCTTACACAACAGAACTCAAAGAGTTATGCTAAATCACGCTCTATCCATCCAGACGCCAGCCACAAGCTCCTTCTCCAGAATTGTCCCCCAAATGTGGAACTCTCTTCCCCCTGAGACTAGATCCAACCCCTCAACTGCCATCTTCAAGCAGAAAGTTAAACAACTACTAATGATCAGATCCTTTCCCCAATGAAGACTC
Organism: Calotriton arnoldi; assembly: GCA_963921515.1. Lineage (NCBI taxonomy): Eukaryota > Metazoa > Chordata > Amphibia > Caudata > Salamandridae > Calotriton > Calotriton arnoldi. Next base: position 3,626,400 of record CAWUFW010000546.1, on the reverse strand, counting down.
AACCTCCCAATGTCACTCTACCTATTGAATGTCCTTCCGGAATCTAGACTACGTTAATCATACCTTGTCCGTATTTTTACTCACTTTTGCTGTTCCCCCACATTTGCATACTCTTATGTGTCTATTTTTTCCTGTTGTACAGCACTCTGACTCCAAAAGGGTCACCTATATATTCTTATCGTTTGCCTCCATGTTGTACAGTGCTCTGATACCTGAAAGGATCATGTTTGAGCTTTATAAAACTCAATAAATTAAAAATAAATAAATAAAATAAAAACTGCAGTGGAAGCACACAGGCCAACGGAAGCAGTACTTCATCCAGGTTCCACGGCAGGATGAAGGCAAAGATGTGAAACCCAGGAGGAAGATGTAGGCGGGGAGGAAGTGCTGACCGGAGGTGATCAATGAACATTGGAGCATGCCAATGGTCAGTAAATGACATGGAAGCCACATGGGAGCCAGCTAATGATAAGTAAAGGTAAGTAATGGGCGGGCTCTGAGCCCCGTTTAAACATTTTTTAAAAATACAAGAGATTTTGCAAGCACAGTGCAAGTGCTGTGCTGGCTACACCCAAGAATGTGACCAGAAACTCAGATTTCCTACTAGGGGCACCGGAAACAATACCCTGCTCTCTTGTAATCAAGTAGTTCAGCCTTTTTTGTACAGGATATTCTTCTATGAGATTTAGGGAAGAATTCACTCATCCTTACTCTTGGGTTACTTGGGGTCAATGTAGCAGATTCTCTCTTGTGACATTGCCTGTGGGGAGAAATGGAGAGGAGGCTGGCATCATGAGTTCCCCTCCACCCCTTTTCTCTTTGCACACTTACAGCTCGACCCCCACCCAGTTCCCACCAGCATTACAAGGGGACCAGGCAATGCACATCTGGCATTAAAGAACCTGCCTTACTTCCAGATGCCCTCCTGATTCCCCGGTTTCCTCCAGCACACCAAAGCAATTCTACTCATATTTTCTACTTACTCAGAGAAGACAGTAAATCAAACTTATCACTGCAATCTGGAAAAACCAGCAGAAAAAGATACAGTAATCCCAGGTCCACATGCATGTCTCCTATTCTGGGGACAAAAATACATAATAGGGATAGAAGCCAGAATAATTATTCAGGCTCTGGTGTATCCTTGTTATAAACCGAGCTAAATTGTTATGAATGCTTAAGATTCCTAGATACTATGAGTGCCACTGAAACTGGCAACGGGCCAGAACTACACAGTCATTACATAGGAGTGATTTTAATCTTTTGGAATGGCATGCTTTGGTTAAAAAGTCATGCTGTGGGTGAGGGGAATCTCTGAGAACTGTAAACATATTTAGCAGGGGTTTAATAGTTTCACTTCACTGCAGTTAGCATTGTTTATTCGCACATTTGAGGATTTGATAGTAAAAGGTTAAACCAATCGAAGTTAATTAGCTAGCGTGAGAGGCTGGCTGGTATATGCTGTCCACTAATGTAAGTGGGCACCTTGCACCAGTCCAGACAACCCTTCTGGTGATTTAAGAAGTTTCAGACAATCTTAGAAAGCTATCCAAGTGGTAGCTGTGGAAAGCAGCCTTCAGGCTTAGTCTTGAAGGAGTGTAAAGCATCTTGTTTTACCAGAATGCAATCTTATAGTATAGATTAAATGAAAGAGAAGCACACAAGGTATTTATAAAAATATGTATTTATTATAGAATACTCTCTCGTATGTTCCAGTATCTCCCACACGGAGATAGACACAAAGCACACAATAGTATAGCAAAGAAGTCACAGTAAATAGCATTAATACACAGTGGGCCCCGGGGGGGACCAAACCATATACTAAAAACGTGGTATAAGAACCACGACTTGAGTCAGGACAATGTCGAGAGGATGTAGAATTACTGGTACCCCAAGGAACCACCCAAGGTGAGTAGATTGGAACCCCCACGGAGTGCGTGTGCAGTGTGAGTACACTACTGCGTGCTCCATACAAGTCTATGGATAAGTCGCAGTTGGATTTTTAAAGATTAAGGACCCTTCCCAGTGGACTACGAAGAAACCCCGTGGGAGACAGAAGGTTGGAGAGTCACCCCACCCGTGGATACTGAAGTACCCAAGTTACCTAACCCAGGGAAGCCGGGTGCATAGGTTTGAAGTGGCGTCGGAAACAGCTGTTGAACCCAATGGAGGACTTCCAAAAAGAGCCGCTGCTGGAAGAGGAGAAAGTGTCCGTTGGAATCCAAATGTGGATTCTTGTCAAAGAATACCTGAAAGCAAAGGGGACAGAGTCTGGGTCACTTGAGAGTGACCAGGGGCTCGGTAGACAAATGCCCACTGATGTAGGGTGCTTCAGGATAGTTGATGGTGACCTTGACTCTGCAGCTGCTGGGACCAGGCGATGTCGAGGATGACCAGGAGCCGCATACAGGCTGTCCCACAAAGGATGTCGAGTGCTGAGTGGTCGGTGTCCAGCGGGAGCACCAACAAGCCTTGGCAGCGGCAACCCAAGCAGGAGGTCAAGGAACTGTACGGTTCAGACCAGCAAGGTCCAGGAGACTCACCACACACAGTGGAGTCAGGGTAGGTCCAGAGCAATCAGGGGAGCCCATGGAAATTAAAGATGACCCTCAATTGGACCCACAGGCCGGAGGCATAGGAGATGCAGGAGGACCTCAGGCAGTTTCACAAAACAACAGGCCACAGGGCACACGGTATGAGGTGGTTGAATATCTTTGTAGGAAGAGTTGCCAGAGGTTGAGGCTACTTGGAGCCCAATGCACTTCTCACAGGATTGCCAACAAGCACATGCACTTGCAAAAGTATGGGGTGCACAGGGGTTCAGGTATTGCAGCCCTCACGAGGGATTCTGACCTCAAACTTGATGAGAGGGCAGCTCGGACCTCGAGAGACATAGAAACCCACCTCCTGTGCTGTTGAGCCTTTTGGAGTCTATAGGAGCTTGGGATCAGCAGACCAGTCAGCAGTGTTGCAGAGCCTGCGAATGCAGGGGAGTGACTCCTTCACTCCAAGGGAGATTATCTTCAGGTGTCTTGGATGCTCCACAGGTCCTACATGGATCCTGTATGGTGCACAGGCACAGGCGATGCAGCAGACTGAGAGGGAGACGAATTCAGGCCCAAATGAAGTCCAGCGAAGTCCAGAGTGCCAAGACGGTCGAAGTGCAGTGGTTTCAGTTCTGAATCTTGCCCATGACGAATCTAAGGTGCTACAGCCAGGTAAGCCCTTAAGTACACACGAGAGAGGGTTGGAAAGATTCAGGGGACCCTCCCAGGGAAGGGTCTGGACAGGGGGGAGGTTACTCCATGTCCTTTGTCCAGTTTCGCGCCAGAACGGGAGCCAATGGCTCCCAGGTTTTGTCTGAACTGGACTATGCACAGGGACACCAAATGTGCCCCTCATGCAGACTTTCAGTCGCTGGCAAGTGCACCCACCCAGCCCTAATACACTAAATCCTGCCTGGGAGGTGGTCACACCTCCCTGTGACAGGATGCCTATTGTTCTGCCTTCCCCTGCTCAAGCTTGGCTCAGCAGCAGGAGGGCAGAAATGTGTCTCTGGTTGGCCGCAACCATTTTGTGCTGTCCGGAGCTAGAAGGCTGGTACTGGGAACACCAGGGGCCCCACGAAGAACGCTTCTGAGGGGTGGAATCATACCTCCCACACCGGTTACCGGTGTGGGAGTATGATTCCAACATGTTTGACACCAAACACAATTGGGTTTGTTTCAGCCGTTTTAGAGTTGGTCATCACGCGGCCGCGTAATGCCCCTCTATAGTAGTATGGCTGCTTCACTGACAACCCGGGAGAATGGACTCCGTAGGCTGCAGGGGTGTCCTGCTCATGCAGGGGCACCCTCTCACTTAGAACCAAGCAACCTTCCCTCAGGATTGTAAAGGCCTGCTATAGGGGTGACATAGGTTTTAAGTGCAGTGACCCTTAGATATAGTAAACCTATATCTTAAGTAGGTGGTGCATGCGCCAACTTACACAGGCTGCAATGGCAGGCCTGTAGTTCCATTTTGCATGGCATCTCATGGGTGGCATAATACATGCGTCAGCCCATGGGAGGCCTCGGGGGTACCTATGCCCTGGGTACATGTGTACCATATACTAGGGACTGACAAGGGTACCCCAGTATCCAATCTGGAGTGTACCTAAGTACATAACATAACAGTTTAGGGTGAAAGCAGATAGACTGGGGTCCTGATTTGCAGGATCCCTGTCAGACTAGTCAAAAACAGCATTACATCCAGCAAAAAGTGGGGGTATCCATAAGAAGCAGATCCTACTTTCCTACAGCTAGGCACATAACTGAAAGCATTCTTCTCCTTTCACCTCCAACCTAGTCTATTGCAGTATATATTTCAGCTTGTTCCCTGTCCTCACTCTAAATGACCTCCGCATTCGCAGGCTGATCCAGAGTCTTTTCTTCCATTCTTCATTCGGTTCTCTGCTACTCTGATTATGCTGCTAGGACCTCCTCGTTGTAAAGGCCTTACCTCTCCCAACCACACAAGCTAACAGCACTGGGTGGGAGTCATTTGCCAGTGAAACTCTCCCCAATTTCTAGATACACTTAGCAGTTGCCACTGATTACTCAAGCAATGCTTTAGCCTGGGCATGTGACGACTCCCATGAGGTGAAAACACCAGTGCAAGCATCAACAGGCTACAGAACTGAGCACATACCAGCCCCCAGGCATCAGGCCACCTCCAGTATTTCTTTGCACATCACCTGGACTTCCATTCAAGCAGGGCCAGTTTTAGCGCTGGTGATACCCAATGCAACAATCTTTGTTGGTGCCCCCCAAAACCTCCTTCTCCACGAATTCCCTCACTGCCACGCACCACCAGTGCCCCTCATCTCTCCATAACTCCTCTCTCACATGCATTTGAATTTTTTTATAGTGCTACTCATACCAATGTAGGGTGTCAGAGCACTTTACATCACACACACATCATACAAAGACAAAGAATCATACGTGTGTAAGTCAGTCTATAGAAAATATTAGATAAAACAGTGAGGATTACAATGTGTAGGAGTCACATGTAATCCATACCAGTTGGCAGCATATTTGGTCTGGTGAAGCACAAACTCTGGACTTAAAACGTGCCACCTACAGTGTTGGCTTTACTAATAAGAATGTATTTCTACCCAACCAAACCCTTTTGAACAACATTAGGATAATGAAAGTCTGGAGAAAAAAACTTGGGTTCCGGAGTAGCATGTTACTTGCCGTAAAGCGCATCAAAGTCTCTTCTAGGGTAGTAAGACGCTATATAAATGCAATTACAAATACAATTACAATAACATTTTAACCTAGGGGGGGAGGGAGCACACTGCCTCTCATCCCAGCACAGTTCACCCCATTGCATCCTGGTAAATGCCGTATGCTTTGTGCCTGTGGAGAGGTACTGTGACCTGTGAAGACTTGGGCACCATTTCAGCAACGCCTGATGACTTTTCTCTGCTTCTTATTAACTTTTGCTCTCTACTGATGACGGGCTAAACCCAGAAACATGTGTCTAGAGATAACAGCACTACCTGCACCAACTTTGGTGAAAGACTACAGCAACTTTGAAAGTAAGCGTACTGCATTTACCAGGATGCAATGGTGTGAACTGTGCTGGGATGAGAGGCAGTGTGCTCCCTCCCCCCCTGTGTTTAAAAGGCTCCCTTGAGCCAACGAGCTGACGGGCTCTCCTGGGATGCACCTGTGTGCCTGTGGAGAGGTACTGTGACCTGTGAAGACTTGGGCACCATTTTAGCAACCCCTGATGGCTTTTCTCTGCTTCTTATTAACTTTTGCTCTCTACTGATGACGGGCTAAACCCAGAAACACGTGTCTAGAGATAACAGCACTACCTGCACCAACTTTGGTGAAAGACTACAGCAACTTTGAAAGTAAGCGTACTGCATTTACCAGGATGCAATGGGGTGAACTGTGCTGGGATGAGAGGCAGTGTGCTCCCTCCCCCCCAACATTTTAACCTATACCATGAACTTTGTATGGAGCTCATTGATGACAGTTCGTAGCGCATATGTGCTATATTAGGGTTGTAACTTATGAACTATCTAGTAAGGATCACTCGATATTGGGTGTTTTGTAGTAAGTTTATTAAAGGAAACAGCCTCAACACTGTCTCCCATCTCTATCCAGCACCAACTTCCTAGAATGGAATCTCCACACTCGGCCTGGAACAATAGACATCACATTACCGCTTTAGCATTCCATATTCCCCATTAGAGAATATAAAACATATGCTTCCTTATAAGAATATTAACTAAAGAATACACAAACAATTTAACTAAAAAAGAAAAGCAATATACTTAGAATTCTAATAAAGCATTAATAGAACATTACTACATACTTAGATATAAATATATTTTCCTTTTTCTTTTTTACACATTTATCTAACATAATCCCTCAAGTATTCAGGAGACATTCTAAACCTATGAGTTCTCCTTAACTCTTGCTCTGCTTCAATTTGCACTCCACTACCTCCCTCACAATCACCACTAGACCTTCTTATGCCACCTCGCCTTGGAGCACTACCACTGTTGCTTCCTAGAACCTCATCATCATCCATCAACATGTAACTACTACAACCACTAACACTCTCTTTAGCCCCACTTGCACCACTTGCTTTACTATATAGAGCAACTCTCCTCCGATTCCACCTTTCCCTATTCCCCAGCACAACAAAGAACTGGTATACATCCTTTAATCGGAAAAGTCCACGGACCTTTTTCTTCAATCCACCTTACACACGTCCCGACGTTACCTTCATCAAATCACCCACTCCAATACATGCAGTCCATTTATCCCTAGAAGTTATACCTCCCTCTTCATCACACTGCAATGTCTTCACCCAAGTCGTTAACAATGGCGTCCCCGCTTTCCTTCCTCACATCATGTCAAAGGGTACTTGCCCAGTTACACCATTCTTAGTTGTACGATATGCCCAGACAAGATCCCTTACTGCCAATTTGACATCTATCCTATTGGCGACCTCCATCTGGATGGCACCCTTCACCATGTGGTAAGCCGTTTCTACCATGACATTGGCTTGGGGGTTGTACAAACTGGTGCCTAAATGTTTGATCCCACTCTCTTCCAAAAACGTCTTCATTCCACTTGATAGTAATTGAGTACCATTATTCGTGATCAATCTACAAGGGAAACCTTCCTCTGTAAAGACATCTTCCAAGGCCCTAATAGTGGCCTTAGTGCTTATTTCTTTGAGAAACTTCACAATTAACCACTTTGAGTGGACATCCACCATGACTAACTCAAATTTCAACTCCCCTCCAATACTTCCAAATGGTCCTATGAAGTCCTTATACACACTGTGCCACACCAGTATCTTCTAGAACTCCACCACACGCTTGATTCCCAAATCTCAACCTTTTCTCTCCATCTTTACAGTCAAAACACAACTATCTATTCCCGGCCACCAGCAACTGTCCCTCAATCTCTTCTTTATTAATGTTTGGCTCAAATGACCTTCATGGACCAAAACAAACTGTTTCTTCCTCACTTTGTCAGGAGCCACAAATGTGTCCCCTCTCATGATGACATCATCACCCAATACAGGTAAGTCATCTTTCACCTTAACAAACGGTTGAACCGATACACATACTGCACTTTGTCTTTTACTTCCCTTCACGATCAACTTGAACACTTCTTTCAAGACACAATCATCATTCCTCCCTAGGCACCATTCTTCTTTTGACATAGCCCCTTGGGTACATTCTATTACATCCCAAACATTAGCCACAGCTTCCTCCTTTCCATTAATTTGCACATTGGCTTTATCAACTTCCTGCCAATCCAAAAGTAGTTGAGAAAAACAGTCAGCATGCCTATTGTGCTAGCCTGGAATATACTCTACAAGGTAGTGATGCTCCTGAAGAAAAGATGCTTACCTGGCTAATCTCATCGAACCTTTGCCTGGACCTCCTGGTAAAAGTATCTTCATGTGTGGTTTATGGTCAGTGCGAGGAGTCACCTGAAGACCCCAAATTTAAGTTCTAAAATATTCCTCCCCCAGGCCGCTGCCAACGCCTTCCTCTCAATTACTGAGTAGTTCCTCTCAGTGTTAATCAAAGATCTAGATGCGAAGGCTACTGTTCTTTCACCACAGGTATGAACTTGTGACAGCACTGCCCGAATACCTCTGGCACTGGCATCAACCGTAATTATTATTTACAGCCCCACATCAAATTTAGCCAATAGGCCAGCTTCACACAAATCACTTTTTATGGTCTCAAAGGCTTGTTGCTGATCATTTCCCCACACACAACTGCACCCTTTCCTCATGAGCTTCCGTAAATGTTCAATTTTTTCGGCAAAATTATTAATACATTTCACATAATATTCTGTCAGTCTTAAAAAAGACCTCAGCTGATCTTTCTCATGGGTAACTGGCACTTCTTGTATAGCTTTCAACAAGTCTTTTTTTAGGTTTCACACTTTCCTTGGAAATAGTATACCTAAGGTACTCAGCTTCCTCCACCAGGAATTTACATTTCTCTTTCTTTAGAGTTAACCTAGACTCGATAAGCCTGTCCAACACCTGTTTAAGGGTAACATTATGGCCCTCAACTGTTTCGCGAAATACCAGGATGTCATCTTGAAAGAGAATTACATTCTCCATCCCCCTGATCACTTCCCCATCACCCTTGAAACACGCTTGCAGTGGATGACAGCTCAAATGGCATCCTGGTGAACTGGAAGTTTCCTTCCATAGTTGTAAAGGCTGTAAGCGGTTTGGAGTCTTTGTGCAACCAAATCTGGTGCTATGCATTTTTTAGATCAAGTTTACTAAAGAATTTTCCTCCTTTCACCATTAAAACCAACTCATTTATATTAGGTAGAGGTAATTGTCAACTACAATATTTTAATTGAGACTGTGGAGATCCACACAAAATCTAAGACCACATCAGCTTTCTCCGTAATTACTACTGGAGAAATATAAGAGGAAACCTCTATTGGCTCAATAATCCCCCTTTCACCATATCTTAAAGGACAGTTTTTACCTCATTCCTTGCACGAATTGGAACCCTCCTCAATTTATCTTGGACAGGAATGGCATTGGGTTTAGCTACAATTTTGTGAACATAACTCTTGAGCACTCCCAAATTATCAGCAAAGACTTGTTTAGCTCGCTCTAAAATTTCTTCCACTAAAACCTAATCTGCTACCATTATCTGATTGGGTTCTCTTGGATTTATGATTATGTGAAGGTATTATTGATGTAGCCAGCCTAAAATTGGGGGACCACTATCTGCCACATATACCTTTCCCTCAATCTTGAAATTAAATTTTGCTTAACATATTTCCAATGATATACATTTTTTCACCCTGATATCCCTCTCAATGTATATCTTTCTGTAGCAAACGAGTATGTGCACCAACTGCCGAGAATGGAATCCCCACACTCGGCCTGGAACAATAAATGTCACATTAACACTTTAACATTCCATATCGCCCATTAGAGAATATAGCACACTACAAGTAACAAAAAGATCTCTGTGACAGAAGCAGTAACCTACTGAACAATCTACATAAAATACAGTTCAGTGATTTGCATGGTGCACATTCTTTGCAGGAGGCATATTAACCCTCTTCTCTACTTTATCATGAATAGAAACTCACTAGATAAGATGGGCAGTTCAGTGTATATTTCATCAACCAACAAGGCTCTCCAGGAAGCAGCTCTGTGGGATGAACTGCCTCACAGCCACCATCTTAACTACACCCTTCAGTTCCACATTCTTGGTCACAAGACTAAGCATGTATAATGAAACAAATGAATTTTTTGAAAATCAATAAATAAAAATGAATCCCAAAAGGCAATTTGGTCCATTATGATATATGTCCTTCACATAGACCCCAAGCTCCTAGAGCCCTGCCTGGGATTATGGAAGCAACTGAGCCCTCATCGGAACTTCCAGGGCAGCTGGGATGTCACCTTCATGTCTCTGCCTGCTCTCGGAGGAAAGGCAAATCAGGCAGGGCTGGGAGGCAGGAGCAGATCCAAGCCTCTGCGGGCCCGGGCGGGCCCGAGTCCTGGCTTTGCCCAGCTCAGAATCGTTGGACCTCAAGGGGTCTGACGTACCTTACCTTCTCCCTAGTAATCTGAAGGAAAAATACCACCCTTTCTTGTAAACCATGCGCACCGAATGACAGAGAAGACCGAAGATGTGAAGAATTGCCATCTGGTTACCCTGTGCCTCAACAAAAGGGCTTCCACTTGTTCCTGGAGGGGACAGGGACTCTTCGGCCCGTGGGCTCGGAGCCCCACCTAAGCCTCAGGCACGGGGCTGTGAGGGGGCCCCTGACAGCTCCGACCCGGGGCCCGCATGCCACTTAACATGCAGGCCTGTCGGGGCCCGATGGACCCCCATCCTAGGTCCTTGGGAGTGCGGCAGGCCAGCCGACAGAGCCCAGGGCAGGGGTGTCCGCCCTGGGGCCTGGTGGAACCGAGACCAGCCGAGCAGGGGAGGCCATCCCCGGCCAGCAGGAGCCTGTCCCAAGGGATTGGCCATGCGGCGGGCCAAAAAACAGAGCCCAGGCTGGGGAGAACCCACCCCAGGGCCCGCCAAGGCACCGGTCAGAGCTTCTGAACCAGGCCAAGCACGGGAAGCCTCCCTGGACCTGATGGACCCCTGTCCTGGGTATTTGGCAGTGCAGCAGGCTGAAAGACGGAGGGCAGGGGTGTCTGCCCTGAGGCCTGGCAGGGCCCCAGGGCCAGTCATAGCTCCTGGGCCGAGCCATGCCGGTGAGGCCTCACGAGGCCCGCAGGAGCCCATCCCAGGGTCTTGACCATGTGGTGGGCCACGAGACAGAGCCCAGGATGGTGGGGGCACCCATCTCAGGGCCCGCCGGGGCCCTGGTCAAATCTTCAGAACCAAGCCAAGCAGGGGAAGCTTCCCTGGTTCGGATGGACCCCATCCCAGGTCCTTGGCAGTGGGGCAGGCTGGAGGACCCGGCAGGCCCCGGTTGGAGTAACTGGACCGGGCCGCACAGGGGACGCCTTTCCAGGCCCACGGGACCCCGCCCAGGACACTCTGCCACGCAGCAGGCCTGAGGATGGTGATCAGGATAGGGGGGCCCCCACCCTCCTGGGCCTGCAGGGGCCACGGTCCTGGGCCATGTGGTCGCTGGCTGAGAAGCACCAGACCACAAGTGGGTCCTGGGTACCCTGTCCCTAGTAATCCAAAGGAAGGCTACCCTCCTTTCTTGTAATCCGTGCGCACCGAGTGACAGAGGCGACCGAAGGTGCGCTCATACACGGCCCCTTGGAGCCCTGGCTGGGCTCAAGGAAGCAAATGAGCCCTGATCAGGACTTCCAGGGCAGCCCGGCCATCTGGTCCCCCCAAGTGGAGAGCATGGTGTGTGACCAAAGGGCCAGGCTCAGGGTACCCTGCGGCCCGGATGCTCAGAGCCCCACCTGGGCCTCAGGCATGGGGTTGCGAGGAGGGCCCTGACGGAGCTCCAAACTGGGGCCTGCAGGCACCTTATCATGCAGGCAAAGAGAGGGAGGCCTTCCCGGGCCTGATGGAACCCCGTCCTGGGCCCTTGGCGGTGCAGCAGGCCAGAGGACGAGGCCCAGGGGCCCTTGGGCCTGGTCAGAGCTCCGGGACCCAGCCACGAAGGTGAAGGCTTCCTGGGACTGGAAAAATGATAATAACACTTGTTCTGCCATTTTTGTTCCCTTAGATTTCAGACCCTAGCTCAGCCAACACTCAGGTAAGGCTAGCCAACCTATGGCTATCCAGGGTGTGCTCTCACCATGTTTTATTACCCAGAATGCCTTGCAAACCTCAAACTTTAACTATAAAAAACACATCTCCTCACATTTCTGTGATGGGAGGGTCTGGAATATGAAGGGAGCCACAAACTTCCTTCTCTTGAGGCTGGAAAATGAAATTCCACTGTGGTATACAGCAGTGGGATTTCCTGGACATGCGCAGAGGATGTAACGGTTACATAACAGAGGACGTAAGTATTGCGTCCTTGGCACAGAAAGGGTTAAGCTAATATATCTATATATATTCTCCCCCTATAGTGAAGCAATTATAGATAAAGTTATTATAAAAATGTACTTATTTATGCAGTGACCTATATACAAGTTAAACATAGAAAAATATAACATAAGTAATATGTGCATTTGTTAAGCAAACCTAATAAAAATCTATATATTTATAAATAAGATTATACACATTTATACAAAGGAATACACGTATCTAGGTACACATATATGATCCAAATTACTGCTTATATACACAGAGATATGCTGTATGTTTATGTTTGAGTATGGTGGTTATGTGGGGAAGAGCCAACTCTTGAGTAGTCTTCTGAAAATAAGGTAGTTATCTGTGGATCTTATGTTTTGAGGGTAAAGAGTTCCATAGTTTGTCTGCTTGAACAGAGAAGGATGTGCCACCTATGTTTTTTTTCTTGTATGGTAGGATTTTGAGGCGAGGTGCCAATCTAGAGCAGAGGTTCCATTCTTGAATGTTTTTTTCTGATTTTATTCCTGATAAAGAGTGGCCCTGTTCCAAGTATTGCTTTGTGGCTGGTGAAAAGCAGCTTGAATGCGGATCTTCTGGCAACCGGCAACCAATGGCAAGGGAAATGTGGGCTTGTGGCTTTATATGTAAGAGTAGTCTGGCAGCAGAGTTCTGAATCCGTTGCAGTCTTTTCATAGATGTTACAGATGATCCATGCTAGAGGCTATTGGTGTAATCGAGTTTTGACAAAACAAGAGAGATAGTAGCCTGGACCTTGTTTAGAAATCCTAGTTGAAGGAAAATGCGTCACAGAGTTTTTATAGTAATGAAGCTAGATCTTGCTAGTTTGTCCACTTGGGCATTCATTGATAGCTTGGAGTCCATGGTAATTCAGAGGTTTCTTACTTCCTTTGATACTTTAGGCGGTGCTCCCAGATTGTCAGGCCCGGCTATGAGTGGGTCATCATTTTTCCAATCGCCACATGTCAGTATTTCCATTTTAGAAGCATTCAGTTTGAGTTAGCTCCAGGTCAACCACTGCTCAATGAATCTGAGGCAACTGGAAATTTGTGAGCTTCCACTGTCTTTGGGGCTTTCCAGTTTAAGGAGTATTTGTGTGTCATCTGCATAGTTATAGCCTGTGAGGTGAAATTGATTGATCAGTGCCAGTAATGACTGCAATAAAACTGCGATTGATCTCCTTTTTGCATTGTTTTTCATAATGATTTGAATCTTGTTTTAAAGTCAGTCCTGTTTCAGACGTATTGGAGGCGCTATTGGTGCTACTTGAGGCATGCCCCAACTCATTCTCATCAAATACGTTTTTTCGCCATATCCATTCTCTTGCGGATAGCTTCACACATATTGAATGCCTGAACAATCCACAATACCTTAATGCATAAACAGACCATTACAGAGTACCACTCATTGATCTGTAGATGGAACAGACAGGGGCTTTTAGATATTAATTAATTTCATTTCTTACTCGTGAAAAAGCGATTGCCCCCTGCTTTTACTTGCTTCCTAAAGTACATAAGCAAAGTACAGACCCTCCTGGCAGGCCCATAATTTCTGCCCATAGCAGTTTACTGGAAAATACCTCTAACTATCTTGATTTCTTCCTTTGCCATTCTTGAATTTGCCCTCATAATGTAGGGACAGCATGGATTTTATAAAGAAGATGCAGAACATTTCCTGGCAATAAAATTGCATTCTGGTAACGATTGATGTTGTAACGTTATACACATGCATTGGCCATGAGCTGGGTGTGCAAGCTTACAGGTACTTGTTCAGGGATAAATCTCTGTTTTCAGGGCCGGAATGGGAACATCAACCAGCCCTGGCTGATTGCTGCTTGACCGGCCCTGGGAGCGGGGAGGGAGGGAGGGAGGCGGTGGTGCTGGTAAAAAGTGCCTCCCCTGCTTTTGTTACTGGGGCCCGATATTACAGCACAGCTGCAAAACCGGACTCCAGGGACAAAACTGGCACCCACGGCCAGAAAATCGCCCCCCACCCCTCAGGCCAACCAGGGAAACGCCCGGTGCCCGCTATGGCCAGTCCGGCCCCGTCTGTTTTTATATGATCAATACATGATGCTGCTCAGTATGTTGAGATTTTGCCTGTCTGGAACATAAGCCTCTTTCCCGCCTGCACGTTGCTGCTCGACTAAAACATATTTCTGTGGGGTCCAAACTCTTGGTAGGGTAGACGGCGTCCACCTTGTGAAAAGAGTGTGTAGACGCCATCCACCCACGTGCACCTTCGAGTCGTGCCCTGGTTCCAGGAGAAACTATGTTATACTGGCCAAGTCAAATTTCCATAAACGTTTACATGTATAAACTTGGCATATTCCTCTGCATTTAAAGATTTCACCGTTTCAGAAAGGCCATAACCGCTGCCTAATGCTGGTGTGTTTTACTGAGCTTTTATCAGATTATTATGTAGACATTTGGTTGTACCATATGCTCGGTAGGACGTTCCAGTGTTTATTATATGCAGGAGGCGGAAGAGCGCGTGCCGCTTCAGGACAGCAAATCCCAAAACTATTCGCATATTAGCATAAAACTCTGCCTCGGGGTTGCTTCTGTAAAATCACCCCTGTGAGGGCCTGTCAACGTGATGTGAAAAGGATAATCTGACCATTAACTTGCTGAAGCAACTGCTGAGTTGTTTTCAAGTGATTACACCAGTAAACCATGTGTGGAGGTTAACAGCATGCCGCAACAAGGTCGAGCCGGCTCCCGTCGGAATGCATAAACAAGGACCGAGCTGCCCTCAAACCCGCTGGTGTTTTTATCTTCCTTCCTGTGCTGACTGATTGCTTCGAGAGAGCTCCATCACAAACCCTCAAACAACGGTACATTCCACTAACAGGAATCTTTCTTTAGTCAAATAAATGCGGGAGAACATAGGTAGAGGCCAGCGAGGATTTCCTTCGTAGTCATTGCAATTACGTTAGTGCTTGAACACTGCACTGTCCTCTGACATCCACTCTGCATGCCCTGCGTGCAAGGAATGACCTGTCGGAGAGACAGGCGAGTGCACTTGTTAGTGGTGCTGAAGTCTCGAAGGAGCTTTACAACCCCCTTTAACAGAAGCACAGGCAAGACGTGACCTCAGTCAGGCACAGATCATGAGTTGCATGGTACTGATGGGGTGGTAAATACGCATGCAAAATGTATGTTCCCATGCTGTAGTAATACATGACCAGTACCGTGCAATTATGCATTAAACATCATTGAATTGAGAATTACCAGGTGGAATCATTTACCAGTAGTAAAACAACAATGCATCCCCAAGTGCATGAGATTTAATAGACACATTTAGTAGGTGATAAAGGTATGCAGGTGGCTCTGTGTGGGGTGGAGGGGAGGAAGGGTGGTGTGGGGAATAGGGGAGGGAAGGGGCAGTTCGGGTTTCACAGAGGGGAGCATTCATTGGTACCCTGACAGAAACAAAAATTGGGGGATGAGACTTAGCTTCTGTCTGCTGCAGACAGAACCTCGTGATTTTATCGGGCAGAACTACTGCCTAGTTAAACCAGATTGGGGTTTCCAACACCCAGGAAACTGGTTATTGAGTGTTGGAACATAAAAGCCCACTGGGTGTAGGAACAAAAAGCCCACTCATTACCAGGTGCAGAGTAATTCCATATGGTAATTCTGCACTGTCTGACTCATATGAAGGCATCAGACACTTGGGACAGATTTATCAAGCCTTTGTGCTGGTGCAGGGTCGCAAATCATTACAAAAGTGGGTGCAAAGGCTTGAGCTGGGATTCACTTTTCCCGCTGGAAAGTAGCCCTAAAGTAATGCACTGCTTTGCGTCAAAGGAATGTACCATGGGTGGTACATGGGCATTCCCATGCAATCACCGATAGATTTTTACGTAAATCCCGATCTACTAACATTGGTAGGCAGGGATTTCGGTCAAAAAATAGCACCTCCTTGAGGCAGGCGTACCATTAGAGAATATTTTTATTTTCTACGAACTTTTCCAACTTTGCATGCGTGCTCTACTGTACAGCACACACACACAAACTTGGGAAAGTATTAAACTATGTCTAAGCAGAGTACATTGTACTATAAGGTTATTTTTCCAGCACAAAACCTATTCTAGACCTATGTGGCGCAAAGCAGTCAAAAGATGGCCAGCACAGGGAAAGAAACATCATAAATATCTGAGCAGATATGGCCCTGTTCTGTGCTCTCTCTTTGACACAACGCAGCGCAGTAACTTTGGTTGATGCTGTGAGTTGCATCACGTCTTCGTGAATTTGCCCAAGAGGGGCCTATTTTCAAGGGTTTCTTGGCACATGCACAGTAGTACTCCTGATGTACTTTTCACATACTCTTATCTACCTTTGTGGACTGGCCCCAAAACATCTGAAATGGGAATAAAATGGGAATTTCCAGGAAATATCCATACACAATAAGTACATATAGAAAAGACTGTGCCTCTTGCACTTTTACTACAGGGAGTCAGGCGTTCCAGGCCAATTTTCAAAGGCATTTAGGGGAACATAAAAGAGTACATAAAAGAGTGTTCTGGCAGCACTACTACTTCCAAACTCATAAATGCTTGTGTAAATTGGCCTCTACCTCCTGACTAAAGAACAACAAACCTCAAAGCGTTAGCTCTTTCGCACTGCATGTTCGCAAGGAGAGCTGGATCGGTATTCAGTCATTTGTGAGCAGTGCCGGCTTTTGGGCGGTGCGAGCAGTGCCACTGCACCGAGTGCCAAGGTCAGGGGGGCGCCATTTGTGCTCCGAAATTGGCGCCAGTCGTATTTCCAAAAAGCCTGCACTGTTGAACACTGTTGTCCCTCTTTCTTTTCCACAATTTTAATCTTCGTGAAATAGAAAAGAGATGTGTTAAACAGATCACAAGGCGTGCTTATGCCCGCCCATGCGCAGTGTTGCCACCACCTGAGGATGCAAACTAGCTTGTTTGGGTCCCAGGGCCGACAATCTGGTAGCGCGCTAAAGTGTTATGCATGACGGCCCTGGAATGCTGTGGAGTTCGAGAGCGGAGGAGGAGTCAGGAGTGTCAAGGGCTGGTTGGCCTATCCTGCAGCCTGCTTCTGTTGCGCGTGAGATCCTTAGGTGACCAGCAGGTTTATTAAGGTAAGATTAGTGGTCGAAGTGTCCACTTCTCCTGCTCTGCTACTGTCAGCTGCCCCCCTCTTTCTCTTTCTCTTTTTCCCTCTCTTCCTGTCGCTCTCTTGCTGCTCCTCACTTGCTGAAAACCGTGACTTCAATAAACGTCTCTTACCCTCTGTTTCCTCTACTTCATTTGTTCCCCTGTGAAATGGATCCAAAAAAGAAAGAAACACTTTTGCTTAGTGTTTTGCAGACTGTTTACTCTTGCGACGCTGGGTGAAACACCCTCATGTGTGCTTAACCCCCGTAATATCACAGGCTCTTCGTTCTAGGCACCTTGCACATGAACATTAGAACTTTCCAATGACATTGCCCGACCTGTTCGCAGCGATATCACTACATTGGCGGCGTCCTGGCCTGGGCATTGGAGAATGTACATTTTTTAACTTTGTGCTAATCATGAGGCTCCCTGGTTATATCCTGGTACATTTGTTCTGCGTTTCCTGTTACTCAACAGGCACAGCTTGGATTCATGTTCTCGCCATCCACTGCCATTCGTCACATACGTCGTATCCAAGAGGCGCGATATATGCAGTTAAGGGCGTGGGTTAAAACATTTACTGAAATCCTTTGTTTCGCATGGTGTACCATTTGACCAGACAGTATTTGAGTGCCTTTCTCTTGAGTTTTCTGCTACGGTATCTAAACATGTCATAAGACAATGAACATATGGCTAAAACAAGGCAGCCCTAATGGGTTTGCTAATGCTTGTTAGTAGTATCAGATAAATAACAATTTCATTGTGAATAATCAGAACTGAAAATGTTTTGATTCTGAAAATATGAGACTGAATTAAACATTACTAAATCTGTCGAATGGTTAGTGGACACTTCAACCGCTAATCTTACCATAATAAACCTGCTGGCGTGACTAAGCCACTCGGAAGACACTAACCATCCCACTTCTCCTGCTCGTCCACTGTCAGCTGCCCCCCCTTTCTTCCTCTTACTCTTTTTCCCTTTCTTTCTGTCTCTCTCTCGCTGCTCCTCACTTGCTGAAAACTGTCACTTCAATAAATGTCTCTTACCCTCTGTTTCCTCTACTTTCCTTCATTTGTTCCCCTGTGAAATGGATCCAAAAAAGAAAGAAACACTTTTGCTGCAAATGTCTTTTTCTGACATTTTTCTGTTCCCAACTGCAGCCTCGGGACAAAGAGAAAAAAAGGTTCAAAATACGAAAAATAAATAAATAACTAAATAAAGCATGAAAGAGCAGTCGCAAAGTGGCCAGATTGGTTTTATTCACACCGAAACACATTAGCGCCACTTTACAAAGTTTGACAGTGTTGTTTTCCCCGGGTGGGGAAGTGCCCCATTCCTGGAGGTACTGCAATACCTGGTTGATGACTGGAGTAGTAAACATTTAATGTGATCCGTATCAGCTGTTTTCCTTATTTTAGTTTATAAAATGTGTACCGCTGCTTTGCGTTCAGGGATGTGGTCTTTTTAAACCATACTGCTCACGTTTTGTAAGGATGTACGCAATGGACATTGAAACAGGTCCCTTCAGGGACCTTAACTTTTCAGGTAAAAACACTCATTGTTTTCTGAATGAGTGTGAAAGTGTTAAGTTAACCATGTTGTTCTGCTTACTTTTCACATGCTTTACTTAATCTTGCATTCTCAATGAGGTTTTGCTTTTTCCTGGATGTTCCCCCTTTTTTTTTTTAGGCAGCATATTACTCTTGTCTAGTGCATAATTTGAATTGAGTTGCATCCATGTGTTTATTGTGGGGCACAATTGGGTTGTACCTGAAGGCAGTGCAAGTTTCTCTCAGTCGGACAGTATCTTGTTCAGTGGGGGAGAGGATGTGGCACTATGGCTAGAGCTGACGAATTTGGAACTGGGGAACTAGGTTCAGCCTTCATGAACAGTCCACAAGACCACTCTCTTGAGGGAACACATTCCCATGCTAGACATTAGAAGGCCCAGTTAGACCTTAGAAGCCCTGGTGTCTTAGCACCTTGAAGGCCTGTCCACCACAATCCATACTGAAGTTCACCTCCAGTCTTGCGGGCAGGCTTACGAAGCAGCACACCCTAGAGCAACAGTGACTCTGTCACTGAGGTCACAGGACCCTTGAGGCCAGTCTGCCTCACCCAATGGTACCTCCATTGGCCTTGTTTCAGCAGGAGTAGTGAAACTCACCAGGGATCGGCAATGTTGGATTTGCACACACACCAAACTAAGGGGCATATTTACAAGGGAATGTCAAAGTTAGAAAATGTTAGAAATTACATAAACAAGATATGTATATTGTTTTAGGCTATAAAACAAAAGTTATATTTGACTGATGGTGTCGTAATATCTGTTCCCCATCTAATCCTTAGTTCATTTACAAGATATTTGAGCATACATTTTATATACTCTATAATTTATCATGTATATATTTAATATGTGGTTGAGAAACCATACAACTCAACACAAAATTAATGTTTGTTTGGGGGGGGTGCCAACAAAGATTGTCGCACAGGGCGCTACAACCTCTAAAGCCAGCCCGGTTTGTGAGTTCATGAGTGGGGTTGTTCATCGAACACTTTTCCTGTGTGGCAGACTGAATGCCTACAAGCATAATATGTGCTGCTAGAGGGGAGTGAGGCAGTTTACATGCTGCGCGATGCTGATTGAACCATTTTGCACTGGTGCGTGTGCTCGTTTGCACAGCAATTTGCAATGGCTAACCACTGCAGAATGACACCCGCCCTGACGGATCAGTGCATGACTGGCACTTATTTTGAATGAAAATGAAATTTTGTACTGGCCGATGATAAATTACCCCGTTACCAGTGCACATTTGCTCAGTCACCAGGGCAATGTAAGTTATCTGGCACAGGGTGTTCAGGTTCATAAAACACGAGATTAAGATTCATATCTTAGAGAGAATGGGGTGAGTGTGAATCCCAGATTTCTGAGAATGATTGCTGCTCACCCAACCAAAATAAGGTGAATCGTGGCGAGAGGTATTGGAAGTGCTGATGTGATCAGCGTGCGCCAGTGGGGAGATAATATTCATGATTCTCTCAGAAATAAAATCACACTTCAAGCCCAGCCAAGCATTAAGGTCTCAGAGTGTTGTAAAGTCAGAGTGTGAAAAAAGTTGACAATAACTAAACTGGGGAGTTGAGCATATCCCATAGAAACTTTGACACCAGAAGGTTACTGGCTCCAATCTCAAGAAAGTAGCGCAAGACTTTAGTGTCTACTGCAAAACCAGGAAATTATGAAGTATTCGTTGACGTTTTAAGGAAATTGCAAGGTATGACACTGAGGTGAGGTTGCTGTAAATGAACACAGAGGTCATGAGGCCATAGGCCTGTGCCTCTACTGCGGCAGCTCTCAGTGAAACCTGACACAAATCATGACATAAGTAAAGGAAATATACCAAACCTGAACACCACGAAAATGCACATCTGCAGGTGATATGACACCCTGCATACCCTCTTCCCGCTCCATCAAGATGCACCCTTGGTAACGATTTAAAAGGGACGGAAAGGGAAAACTCTCCTGAAAAAAAGGATAAGTACCAGAAAAGTGATGTCCCTTAATTCAAGAAGGTTTGAGTGGGGAACTGAGATTGATGATGATGGACAGTGATCCTTAAAAACACAAGCCCTGCATTTGAAATAGATCAGATATAGTTTGGGTGCTTTGGTATAGTACACTTGTCTCATGAGGTTATTTTAGTAATTATGATCTGACAAGTGGTTTTAGAATTATGTACCTAACAATAAGGGCCTTATTACGAGTTCAGCGGTCCATGGACCGCCGTACCCGCGGTTGGGGTCCTAACGCCACGAGCTCGGCTGTCCGACCTCCGTGTTACGAGATGGTCTGCTTGCCTTTGCAAAGATTGCGGCTGACTGTTGATATCGCCAGCACAGAGCTGACCTCCGGGCTCACGGTTGGGGAAAGTAGGTGCCATAGGGCGGTACAGAGGAGCTTCGCCGCCATCTGTATTACGAGTTGGCTTTTCCACGAGCAGACCGCAGTGGTGAGACCACTGTCTAAAGGTCGGTGGAAACAAAGGATTTGGAGTGCCTACTCACCCCATTCCTGTTCTTTCCAGCAGCAGTCGACGTGGATCCCTTTCTCCAGGTCCCCCTTCACAGCAGCATCTTCACCCCGAGGAATAGGACCATGTCTGCGGTGATCTACAGGTAAGGCGTTTTTGTACCATATACCCATTGCCAGGACTGGCCATATATGGGCTGGACTACGGCAATGGGTAGGTGGTATTTTTCCACATGTATCATGCATATGTGTGCATTCGATACATATGCAGTCAAAATGCTAACACCTGCATTGATACATATGGGAAAGTACTCACCACCGCCGCAAGACCTCCGCAGCCACATCGCGGACACCGTGGCCAACTCGTAATACTGCGGTTGGACGGCGTAACTCGTAATAAGGCCCTAAGTCTATACAAAAATGAACAAACATCAGCAGCCATTTGTCGCCAAAAGATACCACGAATGCTCGTCTCTTGTCAGGGTAAGGACCATAAAGTAATTTAGATCGAAAGCATAAAATGTTGAGTGCTTTCTAATTGTTTACTTAAGCACTTAGTGCCGATACATGTGTGAAGCTTGTGGGTGTCTCTGTTGCCTCATCCTTATATCCTTAGTTTATTACAAACGGTTATAAAACTTAGACTTCATCGCATCACTAACAGAAAGGAAACTTCAAAACACAGGTGAAACTAATGTTCTTAGGAAATTTACTATAATTATACACACACACACACATATACATATTATCTAGTGGCGGTCGCCACTAGGTAGTTATAGTTAGGTCTGCGTTTCCATAGATAAAAAGAGCGTTTTTGGTTTGCTAATAACTTTGGCCCCTTTTAGCGAATCTTCAAAAAACTTTCCAAAAAAGAAGTTCACACAACTCAGGTCTTGCCTGGAAAGTTTTGGTGTGATCCGTCAAGCGGGGGCTGGGGAAAAAGGGAGGTCCCTAAATGCAGAATCCCAATGCATTTTCCATAGACTTGTTTAGACAAGGTTACAGCAACAACTGTCAAAAGGAATTACACAAAATTTGGCAGGAAGATAGATCTTGGTCCACAGATTGTGCTTTTTGTGAATTAGTGTCAGTAGTTTTTGAGAAATTAAAGGACAAAAATAATTGCACATCTGGATGGTTGGGACTGGGAGAGTCTCAAGACGTAAAAAAATACATGGCCCTAGGTTCCCCAGGGCCTAAAGAGGCACTGGAAGGGGGGCCGCATAGCCCCCCTTCCCTTTAATTAAAACTCAAACCACCTTGGGGAATGGGGTCCCCAGGGCCAGGCCTTATGGCCAACCCCCCACTGCACACCACTGAAGGCTGTTCAGCCATGCGCAGGATGGAGTTGATGAATGGAGCGGGGTTCGCTGCAGGCCCTGCAGCCAACCCCGTGCACTTTTAAAGACCATGTGTGGCTGACTGTTGCATTTACGTATGGTAAATAAGTATTACTTTACGTTTAAAAAAAACTAGAAATTCACTGAAAAAACAAAGGTTAAAGTAATGTTATAGTTAGGTGTGATAAAAAGATCTGTTTTCGTTAAAAAAAAATCCATAGAAATTCACTGAAAGAAACAAAGGTTAAAGTAACGTTATAGTTAGGTGAATTTGTCAACGACCACATTATCGTTTTGAACAAAAAAAAACCACAGAAATTCACCAGTTATAGTTAAGAGCACTAACTATATCTTGCGCCCCTGCCATGCACTGCTTATGACCCGACATATGACATCACTCATGACATGTTCTATGACATCATTTATGACATCACTGCTTACATTTCAAATGACATCATTGATGACATTACTGATGACATCACTGATGACATCATCCATGGTTCATTTTCCCCCATATTGCTCTATAAATTACTATGGCATTAGAGGCCTGTCAATAAGCACAAAATAGCTTAGGAGAATAATATCAGCCGTCATTACTGCCGTCACAGATACAACTCCTTTAGTTGTAGAAAGTATGCATCATGTGCAACATTGACCCCATACCATACATTTTACAGCTAGCATAGTTCACACTAACAATCAACCACAGATATATAGGAAACCCTCATTGACTATGGTATCTGTATACAACTGTTCACAGAAAGCCAAGCTCCTAAAAATAGTGACTGTCAGTTCCATAGGAAACTTTAGACACGGCTACAGCTTGAACTGCTGAACGGAATTACACCAAATTTGGCAGAAAGTTAGCTCTTGGTCCAGAAGTCACACTTTTTGTTAAATCGTGTAAAACCGTTCAGTAGTTGCTGAGAAATTTAAAGAAATTTCCAGTTGTATATCTAGGGACACGGTGGATCCGCGACCCCTCCCGCTCTCGTGCTGATATCTGATTGGCTGCCGACACTTCAAACCAGGAAGCGTTGGCAGCCA
This sequence comes from Calotriton arnoldi, assembly GCA_963921515.1. Lineage (NCBI taxonomy): Eukaryota > Metazoa > Chordata > Amphibia > Caudata > Salamandridae > Calotriton > Calotriton arnoldi. Next base: position 3,602,820 of record CAWUFW010000546.1, on the reverse strand, counting down.
TCTTGTGACTCAGTTGAACCGAGTCAGAAGAAAAAAACATTAAAAAAAGAAAAGGGGGAAGGGTAGAAAGACCCGGCCACAGGGACCCCCAAGACCAACAAATCATCCAAAAATGTGTTTTAATGGGATTGGCATTAGATGCTTGACTCCTGCTGAAAATGAACAAAAAAATGAAGGGCAGGTTCCCACGCTTCATTTGCTATAGGCCCCTGTGTGGGCCAGGTTCAGGGGGCTTGTTTAAATATGTAGGAGGGTGTGCACAGGGCCCCCTCCTAGAATACCTAAAGCCCCGGTGACCACCATCTCCCCGAGGCATTTTTTTATATTTATGCAGGGTTTGCCGTAGCAGCAAACCACGCGCCCTGGGGACCGCCACTTCCCCAGGGCTTCACATAACAGTAAGATGGGCGCATGGTCCCCCGCAGCCTTCTGGAGCCCTTGATGGCCCATGGGGCTGCCACCCCCCCCAGGGCCAGCTCCAGCAAGGTCCCGGGGTGCCCACCCCCGGGACATTGCAGTTTGCTATGGCATGGCGGAAGCACCTCTCCCATCATGCCATAGCAAACAGTGCTTTGATTTGAGCAAGCGAGAGCAAACTGCTCTCGCTTGCTCAAAGAGGAGCACTTCGCTTTTACACACAGGGAGCTGCATGTCAGCAGCTCAATGTGTGTAAAAGCAATGCCGGCTCCCACAGGAGGCATGGACCGCGGGGGCCATCAGGCTCCCCTCTGGGTCCCCAGGGAGTTGGCCATGCCTCAGGGGATGGGGTCACCGGGGCTGAAATTGGCCCAGGATGGGGACCGCATGACCCCCCTCCCTTGGAAAAAAACAAAAATGAAAAAGAAAAGGCCTGGCTCCAGTGGATGGGGTCCCTGGGGCTGAAACCGACCTGGGGAGGGGGGCCACAAAGCCCCGCTCTCTTTGTTTTATAAAAGGGCAAGCCATGGGGGATGAGATACCTGGGTACCAAAACGGTCCAGGGAAGGGGGGCAACCACCAACTAGTAGAACGCCAGCAGGCGGCTTTGCAAAGTGGTGGAGAAAGGGGGCGTGGCCACTGAAAACCTCTCAGCAAACACACTGTGTGGGGCTTGCTGGAGGCAACAGGAGGGGTGGTTGGCCCCCAAGAACCCTCAATAGCCAAGGGTACTTCCTCCCCATACTGGTAGTGCACCAGGAGGCGTGCTTGCAGAGTGGTATAGAAAGGGGGCGTGGCCTCCTACCAGTAAAGTGAACTTCATGCCCCAACCAGTAGTACACCATGAGCTGTGTTTACCTCTTATTAATCCCGCTATGTGGGACTTACTGCAGGTAACAGGACAGGTAGTAAGCCACAAAGGACGTCCTTGGGGGCTAACTACCCCTCCTGTTATCTCCAGTAAGTCCCACACAGCAGGATTGCTAAGAGGTAAACGTGGATCATGGTGCACTACTGGTTGGGGCATGAAGTTCACTTTACTTCTGAGGGACCTTGGGGGCCAAGAATCCCTCCCGGTACCTCGTGTAAGTCCTACAAAGCGGGATTCCTGAGAGCTGGTCGGAGGTCCAGTCCCCCTTCTCCACCACTCTGCAAATGAGACTGCTAGTTAAAAAACCTTAGAATTAAGCCTGGGCGTAGTTCGTGGAGTTTTGCTACGCGGAACTTCTCGAAGTTACAAAAAAACTCCACGAAGTTCCGCAAGTGGCGGAGTGTAGTGCGAAATGCTGTTCACACTGGTCTTTCTGCTGCTCGGGTAGAAATTCTACCCGAGCGCAGGTCTCGTGCGCGAACTTACCGTTCGCGATCGCGAGCGAGGTAAAAAATCTCCGCTGCACTACGCGAAGCCGGGTTTTCTTGCACTCCGCGAGCTCCGCGGAGTGCAGAAAACTCTGCAAACTCCGCGAACAGAGCGGAGTTTAATGCCAAGGCCTACTTAGAATACACTGAAAAAAACAAAGATTACAGGGACGTTATAGTTAGCCTTAGATTTCACTCATTCAAAACCAGTAAAATTCAGCCATTATAGTTAGCTGAGCTAACTATAACTCGTGCCCCCGCAATGCACTGCTTATGACCTCACATATTACATCACTCGTGGCATGGTTAGTGACATCACTGATTTCATCACTGATGACATCTCAAATGACATCACTGATGACATCATTGATGACATCAAAAACACTGAATCTCTGACTCATCCACTCACACCCCATATAACCTTTCATGCACACACTCCAACTTCCACACTGCCATTCTCAAACCCATTCGCACACCCATACCAGTACTTACACAGCTACTCACTGATTCATAGATCAGCACACACATCCGCTCACTCACCCATACAGCCACTCATACACCCACTCGCTCACTAATACACACATTAAAATATCCACTCATACACCCATACAGCCAGTCATACACTGAGTCAGTCACCCATAGAGCTACTCACACACCTAGTCACTCACCTATACAGTTACACACACCCACTTACTTACTCACACAAATACTAACACGTACCCACTCACCTGTACAGTCACTGCCAGAAGCGCACATTCACCCTTACAGCCACTCTCACATTCACTCACTCACCCATACAGTCACTCATATACCCCATCACTCACCTATACTGCCTTTCACATACCTAGTTACTTACCCATATACCACTGACACATCCACTCACCCACAGAGCCATACACACACTCACTCACCCATACAGCCCCTCATACACACAGTCACTAACCCATACAGCCACTGACTCACCCCCTCACTCATCCATGCAGGCAGTTACACCCCCCTCACCCACCCACACAGATACTCAGACACCCATACAGGTTCTCAGTCAACCAATCTGTCTCTCATACAGCCACTTATGTATCCACTCACCAACCCATACAGCCACTTAGACACCAACTGACAGACAGATGCAGACATTCACACAACCAGTCACTCACCCATACATTCACTGAGACACCTAATCACTCATTTATACAGTCAGTCATGCACCCACTCACTCATCCAAACATGCACTCTTACACCCACTGATTCATCAATAGACCTTGGTATTTATATATAACACTCATAAACTTTTTTAAAACACTCACAATCACTGGATGATGTCATGAGTGATGTCATTATTGATGTCATTTGAGATGTCATCAGTGATGTCACTGACCATGTCATGAGTGATGTAATATGTGAGATCATAAGCAGTGCATTGTCGGGGCGTGAGTTATAGTTAGCTCAGCTAACTATAAAGGCTGAATTTCACTGGTTTTGTACGAATTAAATCTGACCCTAACTATAACGTCCATGTAACCTTTGTTTTTTTAGTGAATTTCGAAAGATTTTTTTATTCTAATTGCTAACTATAACGGAATCGCAAAGCAAAAGCAGACATTCAACGACCACCACCACATTCAAAAAATGTTACTTCAAAAAATTCATTCTATTACAATACACACATTGCTAACTACATCACTGCTTAAAAAACATCTGTGTACACATATTTTTCTAGTAAGTTTTTAAAAAACTGTTAAAATCCTACTTTCCATCTTCACAATGACACAGATGATCGTGAGGAGTTCGGTAACTGTGACGATTGCGCCCTTTTTGGGAGGTGTAAAACACATGTGCACACATTTTACACTATTTTAGACACTAGAGGTTTATTACTGCACTGTTTAAAGTCATATTTTTGTAGAGAGCTTGTATAAAAACAATCTTATAAACTGATTTTTCGTTTTGCGTTGATGCTGGGCGCCGCGATGATATCAGTAGCCTGAATCACCGTAAATACGTCGCGAAATGACAAAATAAAAGCAGACATTCAATAGCCACCACCACATACAAAGTTTATAACTGCAAAATAGATTATAGCCAACACACTAAATACATTACTATCTAAAAGACTCTGTAATAGCATGTATAACTTCCTTAATATCTTTATTACACAGTGTATAACTCTTCCAGTGGAATCTGTGACTGCATGCATCACTGTATCAGTAAGTCTCTCATTTAGTGTTTAAGTATTTCAGTGGATCTGTGAGACAGTGCATCAGTCTATCAATGGTTCTGTAATGAACTGCGTGGCTGTCTCAGTGCATCTATGACTGGTTGCATCAGTGTCTCAATGGATCTGTGATTTGGTTGCATGAGCCTCTAAGTTGATCTGTGAGTAGGTGCATGAGAGCCTTTGTGCATTTGAAAGTAATTATATGACTGTCTGAGTGGATCTGTGAGTGGATACATGAGTGTCTAAGTGGGCATCTGAGTGGGTGAGTGAGTGGGTGCATGACTGTCCTGAGTGGGTCTGTGAGTGAGTGCATGAGTCTCTCAGTGGGTCAATGACTGGGAGCGTGCGTGTCCAAATGGTTCTGTGAGTGGGTGCATGGGTCTCTAAGTGGGACTGTGAGAGGGTGCGTGAGTCTCTCAGTGTATGAGTGGCTGGGTGCATAAGTCTCTGAGTGGGCCTGTGAGTGGGTGTGTGAGTTACTGTTTGGGTGCATGCATGAGTATCTGAGTGGGTGTCTAACTGGGAGGCTGAGTGTCTTGATTGGGTCTGTCAGAGAATGCATGAGTCTTTGAGTGGGTGAGTGAGTGGGTGTGTGTATATCTGAGTGAGTCTGTGACTGAGTGTGTGAGTCACTGTATGGTTATATAAGTGGGCATATGAGTATCTGAGTGGGTGTATGAGTGTCTCACTGGGCCCGTCAGTGGGTCCGTGAGTACATATGTGACTGTGCGAGTGGGTCTGTAAGTGGGTGCATAAATCTCTGACTGGGTCTGTACATGGGTGCGTGACTCTCCGAGTGGGTCTGTAAGTGGGTGTATGAGTATATGAGTGGGTGCATGAATGCCCACATGTGTCTGTGAGTGGGTGTAAGAGTCTCTAAGTAGGTATGAGACTGTGCACATGAGTCTATGAATGGGTCTCTAAGTAGGTGCATTAGTCTCTGAGTGGTTCTGTAAATGGGTGCGTCACTCTCCAAGCAAGTCTGTAAGTGGGTGCCTGAGTACCTGAATGAGTACTTGAGTGGGTGCATGAGTATCTGAGTGGGTATCTGACTGAATGTATAAATGTGTGAGTGAGCATGTGAATGGGTGAATGAGTGTCTCAGTGAGTTTGCGAATGCGTACATGAGTTTGTGACAGCGACCGGCGAGTGTGAACAAATATATATATTTTTCTTTATATTTTCACCAATGTTCACGGGGTCACAGCGATATTTGCAATGCCCCCGTGACAGTACATGGGGGGGCCTGCGCTGGTGATCGTGGCATCATTGCAAATATCACGTGCAATTAAAAAACAATTTTGGACACATAACTTGTGTCACTAATACCCCCATTTCTCAAACACGGGGTCAGAGGATCTCCGCCCTGACTCCTTATGTTAGCTTTGACACAAATTTTCAGACTCGGGAACTGTTCCCGATCGATAAAATGGCAGTCGCAACTTCCTGTTCAGGGTGCGTCCAGCCAAATCAGAGACTTCCTGTTGTCAAGTGCATTCGCGATTTACCTCGGAATCATCGTGATTTACCTGCGATCACCACGAAACTGCAGCAAAATATCCATGGCCAGAGATATCACTATATTGTTTGGATTCAATTTCCCAAAAACAACTGAATGGATTTGCACCAAACAACAGAAAGCACAATCTGCAAAACAACACCTACCTTTGTGCCAAATTAGGTGTAATTCCATTCAGTGGTTCAACCTGTAGGTTCGACAATGTGTTCCTATGGGAATTAACATTGCAAACACACCCTTACTTTGTGCCCCTATTTCTCGGACTCCACTGCCCAGATCACCCCCAAACTTTCCATGACACACAGAATCTACTTTGGCATTTTTTCCAGAAAATTTCATGAAGATTGGTCAAACGACGCCAAAGTTATTGCCAAGTCAAAAAATGCTTTTTCTATGGGAACTAGGTCCTAATTATAACTACCTACTGGCAACCGCAAGTAGGTATGTCATAATATATATATATATATATATATATATATATATATATATATATATATATATATATATATATATATATATATATATATATATATATATATATATATATCCAAACAAGGCTGTTTATCCTGATCAGTAAAAACAACACGCCATGGCCCAAAGCTTCTTTCAGCGTGATTTATTGCAATGTCACTCTACGCATTTTGGAGCGTCCGCTCCTTGTTCACGAGTAAAGTAAAATGCACAAACAAAGTATTTAAATTATCATGTGACACACCTCCGTGTAGACCATGAAAACAGACTACACATTGTTACGTGATGAGCACTCTGCTCGGTCAACAAAGTGTTTACAAATGATGTAAAATTGGAAGGCTTGCGCCATTACGAGCCCACGGAGGCAAAAATATGCAGCATCCTGTCCTTCCTTGCCGAATAGAGAGGCACGTCCCCAATAAAGTTTTTTCATTCAAAACAATGCCTGCGGCTTAGTTTTAAATGAACTTTGTGTCTGCAGAGGGCGTTTAAAATTAAAAATAAGTACCACACGGGTGCTTTTACCACTTTTCAAAAATAATCGCACTTGCAAAATTAATCATGTGTAGAAAGGAATATGTTTAATATTGTGCTAAATGTAACAATGGTTGTTTCCTTTGTGGCAGAACATAAATTGTAAACACTTTGTTGACCTTTGAGCAGAGTGCTCATCACGTAACAATGTGTAGTCTGTTTTCATGGTCTACACGGAGGTGTGTCACATGATAATTTAAATACTTTGTTTCTGCATTTTACTTTACTCGTAAGCAAGGAGCGGACGCTCCGAAATGCGTAGAGTGACATTGCAATAAATCATGCTGAAAGAAGCTTTGGGCCATGGCGTGTTGTTTTTACTGATCAGGATAAACAGCATTGTTTGGATATTTAGGGGCCCTGCCATGGCCCGCCATTGCTAAGCGGCTCGGGTTCCTGCGCGGAATAGAGTGTTGGATATATATATATATATATATATATATATATATATATTACCTACTGGCAGTCGCCAGTAGGTAGTTATAGTTAGGACCTTGTTTCTATTCAAAAAGTGTTTTTTCTTTTGCCAATATCTCTGATGCCGTTTGACGAATCTTCGTGAAAGTTTCAAAACTAATGGTTCACTCAGGTCAACTCCTGTCTTGAAAGTTTCGTGGTGATTCGTCAAGCAGGGGCCGAGAAAAAATGGGGGTCCCAAAACACGTTTTCTCCATGTTAATTTCCGTAGGAACTCTAGACACGGCTACAACCCGAACTGCTGAACGGAATTACACCAAATTTGGCAAAAAGGTAGGTCTTGGTTCAGAAAGCAACCTTTTTTAAATGGTGTAAATCCGTTCAGTAGTTGCTGAGAAATTCAAAAAAGTAAAAATATTGATATCCGAGCACCGAGGAGGATTCGCGAACCCTCCCGAGCACGGGCTTGATTCTGATTGGCTGCCAATACTCCAAACCAGGAAGTGTTGGCAGCCATCTTGTGACTCGGTAACTGAGTCACAAGAAAACAGTTGTAAAAAGCATAAAAGACAAGAAAAGGGGGAAGGGTAGAAACACCCTGACCCCCTAGGCCTGCTCAGGGCCCAAAAAAGCATTTTTTTTAAAAAAATAATCGTCCGAATTCGCGCTGGGTGCGCAAATCTGGCTGGGGAAAAAAAAAACGAAGTGCGGTCTCCCACGCTTTGTTTTCTATAAGCACCCGGGTGGGCCAAGTCCCGGGGGCAATGTCTAATTATGTAGCGGGGGCCCGTGGAGGCCCCCGCAGCCCCGGGGACCACCACCTCCCCGGGGCTTTTTTAAAAAAATGCGTGGGGGGGTTCCTGCCACCGCCACGCTGCCCCGGGGACCGCCACCTCCCCGGGGCATTTTTGCTTTAGGGTGGGGGCCAGCAAGCCCCCCCAAGCCCCCGGGACCGCCACCTCCCCGGGGCATTTAATATTTTAGGGAGGGGGGCCTCACGGGCCCCCCTAAGCCACGTGGATGCCACATTCCCCCGGGGCTACAATTAAAAACTCTGTGTGGGGGGCTCAAGCCCCCCACACTGCCCCGGGGACCACCACCTCCCCGGGGCACTTATTATTGAAATACCCGGGTCCGTTGCGGACCCCAGGGACCACCACCTCCCCGGTGCTGTGCAAATGGAGGGAGGGGGGCCGTGTGGCCCCCCTCCTGGAGCCGTCCTTGGCCCTGGGGACCGCCACTCCCCAGAGACGGCTCCTGCAATGTCCCGGGGTGCCCCAAACATTGCCGTTCCATAGCAAACACTGCTTTGCTTCTTGGAAGTGAGAGCAGGAAACCTGCTCTCGCTTCCAAGAAGCAAAGCAGAATTGCTTTTGGACAAGGGGAGCTGCATGTTAGCAGCCCCCTTGTCCAAAAGCAATGCCGGCTCCCGCAGGAGGCGGGGAGCCGGCAGGGACTGTGGGGGCATTGGGGCTCCCCATGGTCCCCAACGCTGATGCCAGGCCCTGGGGGATGGGGTCCCTGAGGCCAGAAGTGGCCAAGGGGAGGGTGGCCACGCGGCCTCCCTCCAAAAAAAAATAAAAAACAGACCTAGCCAGGCCCCGGGGGATGGGGTCCCCGGGACCACAATTGGCCTCAAGAGGGGGGCCACGTGGCCCCACTCAAAAATAAAAAAAATTTAAATGAAGGCTGGCTAGGCCCCGGGTGATGGGGTCCCCAGCGCCATAATTGGCCTCAGCAGGTGGGCCACGCGGCCCCCTCCAAAATATATATTTTTTTAAAATCAAGGCTGGCCAGGCCCTGGGTGATGGGGTCCCCGGGGCTATAATTGGCCTCAGGAGGGGGGCCACGTGACCCCCCCCTCCAAAAAAAAAAAAGGAAAGGCTGGTCAGGCCCCGGGGGATGGGTCCCCTGGTCCCAAAAGGGTCAGGGGAAGAGGGGCCACAGGGCCCCCTTCCTAAAATAAAAAAAAGTAACGGAAGCCCCGCAACTTGCAGAAGCCTTGCCCCCTTTCACTACTACTCTGCAAACGCGACTCCTGGCGCGTTCTATGTTGGTGGATGAAGTCCCCTACCCTACTGATGGTCCTTAGGGGCCAACTAGCCCATCTCTTACCTCCAGTAAGCCCCACACAATGGGATTGCTGAGAGGTGGTCCGAGGCCACGCCCCTTTTTTCACCAACCTGCAAACGCGCCTGTAGGCACACTGCTGGTGAGGCGATGAGGTCCTCTGTTGTCCTGAAGACCTCAGGATTAAAGTGGACTTCATCCACCGAGCACGAGTGCGCCAGGAGGCGCGTTTGCAGAGTGGTGTAAAAAGGGGCGTGGCTTCGGACCACTCTCAACAATCCAGCTGTGTGGGGCTTACTACAGATAACAAGAGGGCTAGTTGGCTGCCAGGGACCCTCAGGAGGCAAGGGGAATTCATCCCCCAACCAAGAGCGCACCAGGAGTTGCGTTTACAGAGTGGTGCAGAAAGGGGGCATGGCCTGTGTCCACCTCTCAGCAATCCCACTATATGGGGCTTACCGGAGGTATCGGGTAGGCTAGTTGGCCCATAAGGACCCCCAGCAGCAAAGGGGACTTCACTCCCCATCCAAGAGTGTGCCGGGGAGCGTGTTTGCAGACTGGTGGGCAAAGGGGGCGTGGCCTGCTTTGAGAACTTACCAATGCTGCTGTGTGGGACTTACTGGAGGTAATAGGAGGGGTAGTTGGCCCCCAAGGTTGAACTTGGGGGCCAACTACCCCGCCTGTTACCTCCAGTAAGTCCCACACAGTGGTATTGGTAAGACGTCTTCAGAGGCCACGCACCCCTTTCTCCACTTCTCTGCTAACGCGCCTTCTGGCACACTATGGGTTGGGGGATGAAGTCCACTTTGCTCCTGAGAGACTTTGGGGGCCAAGAAGCCCTCCTGGTACCTCTTGTAAGTCCTACGCAGCAGAATTCCTGAGCGCTGGTCGGAGGCCCAGCCCCCTTTCTCCACCTCTCTGCAAACGTGACTACTAGTTAAAGAAGCATTTGCAATGTAATAAGTTTCACATTTTACTAATGTTTCTTGGAGTGGAGTGGATGTAGGTTGTGTGTAGTGGAATTATGTGGTATGATATGCAGTGAAATTATGTGGATAGACTTTGACTTTGATGTGGATAGAAGGTATGTGGTATTTAGTGTATAGGAATTATGTAGAGTGGGATTATGTGTTATGGAGAGTAATTGTGTGGTATGATAGCCTGTGTTGTGGAGTGGTAACCTCAGGTTTAGTCTTCCTCGTTTCCATAGAAGCTAAACTATAAATTCAATGAGACAAAAAAAGAAGGAACCACTGAGGAGCACTTCTGGATCTAGTCAGAGGTATGAGCAGTGCTACTGGAATTATGCGACTGTTTGGCTGCACCGACTTTTGCACAATTATACATTTTCCGCATTTGCCACATAATCCATCATCTGCTGCATAATGTGCAGATTTGAACAAAAAAAAACTTGTTTCTAGCTCAAACGGTTCAAACGTTACCAAAAATGCAGCGACAAGTGTTACAGCGTGGTGGAAGGCCCTTTGCAAACCTAGAATGGTCACCTGTTACTTATTGCTAAATGTGGGTATTAAATTGGTACTAATGGTGTGCAAACCACTCTTGCTTCTTTCTGCACCTCTCTTGCATCTTTCTGCATTTCTGTTGCTTCTTTCTGCACCTTTTTTCTTTTTCTGCACTTCTTCTGCCTCTTTCTGCTCATCTCTTCCAATTTCTGCACCTCTCTTGCCTCTTTCTGCACCTCTCTTGCCTCTTTCTGCACCTCACTCGCTTCTTTCTGTACCCCACTTGCCTCTTTCTGCACCCCTCTTGTCTCTTTCTGCACCCTTCTTCCCTCTTTCTGCACCTCTTTTGCCTCTTTCTGTACCCCTGTTCCCTCTTTCTGCACCTCTCCTGCCTGTTTCTGCACCTCTCTTGCCTCTTTCTGCACTTCTCTTGCCTCTTTCTGCACCTCTATTGCTTCTTTCTGCACTTCTGTAGCCTCTTTCTGCACCCCACTTGCCTCTTTCTGCACCTCTGTTGCTTCTTTCTGCACTTCTGTTGCTTCTTTCTGAACCTCTGTTGATTCTTTCTGCACTCCTTTTGCCTCTATCTGCACCCTTCTTCCCTCTTTGTGCAACTCTCTTGCCTCTTTATATACCTCTTACCTCTTTCTGCACCCCTCTTGCCTCTTTGTGCACCTCTGTTTCTTCTTTATACACTTCTCTTGCCTCTTTCTGCACCCCTCTTGCCTCTTTCTGCACTACTGTTGCAAATTTCTGCACCCCTCTTGCCTCTTTCTGCACCCCTCTTCCCTCTTTCTGCACCTCTTTTGCCTGTTTCTGCAAATTTCTTGCCTCTTTCTGCAGTTTTCTTGCCTCCTTCGGCACCTCTGTTGCTTCTTTCTGTACTTCTTTTGCCTCTTTCTGCACCTCTCTTGCTTCTTTCTGTACCTCTCTTGTCTCTTTCTGCACCTCTCTTGCTTCTTTCTGCACCCTTCTTCCTTTTTTGCATCCCTCTTGCCTCTTTCTGCAATTCTCTTGCCATTTTCTGCACCTCTTGCCTCCTTCTGCACCTCTCTTGCCTCTTTCTGCACTTCTCTTGCTTCTTTCTACACGTCTGACTTTTCAGCAATTCTCTTGCCTCTTTCTGCACCTCTTTTGCCTCTTTCTATACCCCTGTTCCCTCTTTCTGTACCTCTCCTGCCTGTTTCTGCACCTCTCTTGCTTCTTTCTGCACCTCTCTTGCTTCTTTCTGCACCTCTCTTGCTTCTTTCTGTACCCTTCTTCCTTATTTGCATTCCTCTTGCCTCTTTCTGCAGTTCTCTTGCTATTTTCTGCACCTCTCTTGCCTCTTTCTGCACCTCACTTGCCTCTTTCTGCACTTCTCCTGCTTCTTTCTACACCTCTGTTGCTTCTTTTATCAATTCTCTTGCCTCTTTCTGCACCCTTCTTCCCTCTTTCTGCACCTCTTTTGCCTCTTTCTGTACCCCTGTTCCCTCTTTCTGTACCTCTCCTGCCTGTTTCTGCACCTCCCTTGCATCTTTCTGCACTTCTCTTGCCTCGTTCTGCACCTCTGTTGCTTCTTTCTGCACTTCTCTTGCTTCTTTCTTCACCTCTGTTGCTTCTTTCTGCACCCCTTTTGCCTCTTTCTGCACCCTTCTTCCCTCTTTCTGCAACTTTCTTGCCTCGTTCTGCACTTCTTTTGCCTCTTTCTGCACCTCTCTTGCTTCTTCTGCACCTCTCGTCTCTTTCTGCACCTCTCTTGCTTCTTTCTGCACATCTGTTGCTTCTTTCTGCACCTCTCTTGCCTCTTTCTGCATTTCTTTTGCTTCTTTCTGCACCTTACTTTCTTTTTCTGCACCCCTTTTGCCTCTTTCTGCACCCTTCTTCCCTCTTTCTGCAACTTTCTTGCCTCATTCTGCACTTCTTTTGCCTCTTTCTGCACCTCTCTTGCTTCTTCTGCACCTCTCTTGTCTCTTTCTGCACCTCTCTTGCTTCTTTCTGCACATCTGTTGCTTCTTTCTGCACCTCTCTTGCCATTTTCTGCACCTCTCTTGCCTCTTTCTGCACCTCACGTGCTTCTTTCTGTACCCACTTGCCTCATTCTGCACCCCTCGTCTCTTTCTGCACCTCTTTTGCCTCTTTCTGTACCCCTGTTCCCTCTTTCTGCACCTCTGCTGCCTGTTTCTGCACCTCTCTTGCCTATTTCTGCACTTCTCTTGCCTATTTCTGCACTTCTCTTGCCTCTTTCTGCACTTCTCTTGCCTCTTTCTGCACCTCTGTTGCTTCTTTCTGCACCTCTGTTGCTTCTTTCTGCACCCCGCTTGCCTCTTTCTGCACCTCTCTTGCTTCTTTCTGCACATCTGTTGCTTCTTTCTGCACCTCTCTTGCCTCTTTCTGCATTTCTTTTGCTTCTTTCTGCACCTTACTTTCTTTTTCTGCACCCCTTTTGCCTCTTTCTGCACCCTTCTTCCCTCTTTCTGCAACTTTCTTGCCTCATTCTGCACTTCTTTTGCCTCTTTCTGCACCTCTCTTGCTTCTTCTGCACCTCTCGTCTCTTTCTGCACCTCTCTTGCTTCTTTCTGCACATCTGTTGCTTCTTTCTGCACCTCTCTTGCCATTTTCTGCACCTCTCTTGCCTCTTTCTGCACCTCACGTGCTTCTTTCTGTACCCACTTGCCTCATTCTGCACCCCTCGTCTCTTTCTGCACCTCTTTTGCCTCTTTCTGTACCCCTGTTCCCTCTTTCTGCACCTCTGCTGCCTGTTTCTGCACCTCTCTTGCCTATTTCTGCACTTCTCTTGCCTATTTCTGCACTTCTCTTGCCTCTTTCTGCACTTCTCTTGCCTCTTTCTGCACCTCTGTTGCTTCTTTCTGCACCTCTGTTGCTTCTTTCTGCACCCCGCTTGCCTCTTTCTGCACCTCTGTTGCTTCTTTCTGCACACCTCTTGCTTCTTTCTGCACCTCTGTTGCCTCTTTCTGCACCCCGCTTGCCTCTTTCTGCACCTCTGTTGCTTCTTTCTGCACTTCTCTTGCTTCTTTCTGCACCTCTCTTGCTTCTTTCTGCACTCCTTTTGCCTCTTTCTGCACCCTTCTTCCCTCTTTGTCAACACTCTTGCCTCTTTCTACACCTCTCTTCCCTCTTTCTGCACCCCTCTTGCCTCTTTGTGCACTTCTGTTGTAAATTTCTGCACCCCTCTTGCCTCTTTCTGCACCCCTCTTCCCTCTTTATGCACCTCTTTTGCCTGTTTCTGCAACTTTCTTGCCTCTTTTGGCAGTTCTCTTGCCTCCTTCGGCACCTCTGTTGCTTCTTTCTGCACTTCTTTTGCCTCTTTCTGTACCTCTCTTGCTTCTTTCTGCACCTCTCTTGCTTCGTTCTGCACCCTTCTTCCTTTTTTGCATCCCTCTTGCCTCCTTCTGCAGTTCTCTTGCCATTTTCTGCACCTCTCTTGCCATTTTCTGTACCTCTCTTGCCACTTTCTGCACCTCACTTGCCTCTTTCTGCACCTCACTTGCCTCTTTCTACACCTGTTGCTTCTTTCAGCAATTCTCTTGCCTCTTTCTGCACCCTTCACTCTTTCTGCACCTCTTTTGCCTCTTTCTGTACCCCTGTTCTCTCTTTCTACACCTCTCCTGCCTGTTTCTGCACCTCTGTTGCTTCTTTCTGCACTTCTGTTGCCTCTTTCTGCACCCCGCTTGCCTCTTTCTGCACCTCTGTTGCTTCTTTCTGCACTTCTCTTGCTTCTTTCTGCACCTCTGTTGCTTCTTTCTGCACTCCTTTTGCCTCTTTCTGCATACTTCTTCCCTCTTTCTGCACCCCTCTTGCCTCTTTCTGCACTTGTTGCAAATGTCTGCACCCCTCTTGCCTCTTTCTGCACCCCTCTTCCCTCTTTCTGCACCTCTTTTGCCTGTTTCTGTAACTTTATTGCCTCGTTCTGCAGTTCTCTTGCCTCCTTCGGCACCTCTGTTGCTTCTTTCTGCACTTCTTTTGCCTCTTTCTGCACCTCTCTTGCTTCTTTCTGCACCTCTCTTGTCTCTTTCTGCACCTCTCTTGCTTCTTTCTGCACCTCTCTTGCTTCTTTCTGTACTTCTCTTGCTTTTTTCTGCACCCTTCTTCCTTTTTTGCATCCCTCTTGCCTCTTTCTGCAGTTCTCTTGCCATTTTCTGCACCTCTCTTGCCTCTTTATACACCTCACTTGCCTCTTTCTGCACTTCTCTTGCTTCTTTCTATACCTCTGTTGCTTCTTTCAGCAATTCTCTTGCCTCTTTCTGCACTACTCTTGCTTGTTTCTGCACCTCTCTTGCGTCTTTCTGCACCTCTGTTGCCTCTTTCTGCACCTCACTTGCTTCTTTCTGCACCCCTCTTCCCTCTTTATGCCCCTCTCTTGCCTCTTTCTGCACCCCTGCTCCCTCTTTCTGCACCTTTCCTGCCTCTTTCTGCACCTCTCTTGCCTCTTTATGTACCTCTATTGCTTCTTTCAGCACTTCTCTTCCCTCTTTCTGCACCCTTCGCGCCTCTTTCAGCACCTCTGTTCCTTCTTTCTGCACTTCTCTTCCTTCTTTCTGCACCTCTCTTGCCTGTTTCTGCACCCCAGTTCCCTCTTTCTGCACCTTTCCTGCCTGTTTCTGCACCTCTCTTGCCTCTTTCTGCACCCTTCGTGCCTATTTCAGTATCTCTGTTGCTTCTTTCTGCACTTCTCTTCTCTCTTTCTGTACCCCTCTTGCCTCTTTGTGTACCCCTCTTGCCTCTTTGTGCATCTCTCCTACCTCTTTCTGCACCCCTCTTGCCTCTTTTTGCACCTCTGTTGGTACTTTCTGCACTGCTCTTGTTTCTTTCTGCATCTCTTTTGCAAATTTCTGCATCCCTCTTGCCTCTTTGTGCACCCCTCATCTCTATTTCTCCATCTCTCTTGCTTCTTTATGCACTTCTCTTGCTTCTTTCTGCACTGCTCTTGCTTCTTTCTGCACCTCTGTTGCAAATTTCTGTATTCCTCTTACCTATTTCTGAAACCCGTTCCCTCTTTCTGCACCTTTCTTGCCTGTTTCTGCACCTCTCTTGCCTCTTTTGGCACCTTTGTTGCTTCATTCTGCACTTATCTTGCCTCTTTCTGCACCCCTCTTTCCTCTTTCAGCACCTCTGTTGCTTCTTTCTGCACCTCTCTTGCCTTTTTCTGCAGTTCTCTTGCCTCTTTCTGCACCTCTTTTGCTTCTTTCTGGACTTTTCTTGCTTCTTTCTCTACCCCTCTTGCTTCTTTCTGCACCTCTGTTCATTCTTTCTGCACTGCTCTTGCTTCTTTCTGCACCTCTCTTACTTGTTTCTGCACCCCTCTTGCCTCTTTCTGTACACCTTTTGCCTCTTTGTGCACCTCTCCCGCCTCTTTCTGCACCTCTCTTGCCTTTTTCTGCAGTTCACTTGCCTCTTTCTGCACCTCTTTTGCTTCTATCTGCACTTTTATTGCCTCTTTCTGTACCCCTCTTGCTTCTTTCTGCACCTCTGTTCGTTCTTTCTGTACTGCTCTTGCTTCTTTCTGCACCCTTCTTCCCTTTTGTGCATCCCTCTTGCCTCTTTCTGCAGTTCTCTTGCCATTTTCTGCACCTCTCTTGCCTCTTTCTGCACCTCACTTGCCTCTTTCTGGACTTCCCTTGCTTCTTTGTACACCTCTGTTGCTTCTTTCAGCAATTCTCTTGCCTCTTTCTGCAAATCTCTTGCCTGTTTCTGGACCTCCCTTGCCTCTTTCTGTACCTCTCTTGCCTCTTTCTGCACCTTACTTGCTTCTTTCTGTACCCCTCTTGCCTCTTTCTGCATCCCTCTTCCCTCTTTCTGTACCTCTCTTGCCTCTTTCTGTACCTCTCTTGCCTCTTTCTGCACCTCTATTGCCCCTTTCTGCACTCCTGTTCCCTCTTTCTGCACCTTTCCTGCCTGTTTCTGCACCTCTCTTGCCTCTTTCTGCACTTCTCTTGCCTCTTTCTGCACCCTTTGCACCTCTTTCAGCACTTCTGTTGCTTCTTTCTGCACCTCTGTTCGTTCTTTCTGCACTGCTCTTGCTTCTTTCTGCACCCTTCTTCCTTCTTTCTGCACCCTTCTTCCTTTTTTTGCATCCCTCTTGCCTCTTTCTGCAGTTCTCTTGCCATTTTCTGCACCTCTGTTGCTTCTTTCAGCAATTCTCTTGCCTCTTTCTGCACTTCTCTTGCTTGGTTCTGCACCTCTCTTGCATCTTTCTGCACCTCTGTTGCCTCTTTCTGTACCTCTCTTGCCTCTTTCTGCACCTTACTTGCTTCTTTCTGTACCCCTCTTGCCTCTTTCTGCATCCCTCTTCCCTCTTTCTGTACCTCTCTTGCCTCTTTCTGTACCTCTCTTGCCTCTTTCTGCACCTCTATTGCCCCTTTCTGCACTCCTGTTCCCTCTTTCTGCACCTTTCCTGCCTGTTTCTGCACCTCTCTTGCCTCTTTCTGCACTTCTCTTGCCTCTTTCTGCACCCTTTGCACCTCTTTCAGCACTTCTGTTGCTTCTTTCTGCACCTCTGTTCGTTCTTTCTGCACTGCTCTTGCTTCTTTCTGCACCCTTCTTCCTTCTTTCTGCACCCTTCTTCCTTTTTTTGCATCCCTCTTGCCTCTTTCTGCAGTTCTCTTGCCATTTTCTGCACCTCTGTTGCTTCTTTCAGCAATTCTCTTGCCTCTTTCTGCACTTCTCTTGCCTCTTTCTGAACCCCTCTTCCCTCTTTCTGCACCTCTCTTGCCTCTTTCTGTACCCCTGATCCCTCTTTCTGCACATTTCCTGCCTCTTTCTGCACCTCTCTTGCCTCTTTCTGTACCTCTGTTGCTTCTTTCTGTACTTCGCTTGCCTCTCTCTGCACCCTTTGCGCCTCTTTCAGCACCTCTGTTTTTTTTCTTTCTGCGCTTCTCTTGCCTCTTTCTGTACCTTCGCGCCTCTTTCATGCATCTGTTGTTTCTTTCTGCACTTCTCTTCTCTCTTTCTGTACCCCTCTTGCCTCTTTGTGCACCTCTCCTACCTCTTTCTGCACCCCTTTTGCCTCTTTTTACACCTTTGTTGGTTCTTTCTGCACTTCTCTTCCTTCTTTCTGCACCCCTCCTGCCTCTTTCTGTACCTCTCTTGCCTCTTTCAGCACCTTACTTGCTTCTTTCTGCACCCCTTTTGCCTCTTTCTGCACCCCTCTTCCCTCTTTCTGCACCTCTCTTGACTCTTTCTGCACCTCTTTTGCAAATTTCTGCATCCCCCTTGCCTCTTTCTGCACCTTTCTTGCCTGTTTCTGTACCTCTCTTGCCTCTTTCGGCACCTCTGTTGCTTCTTTCTGCACTTCTCTTGCCTCTTTCTGCACCCCTCTTGCCTCATTCAGCATTTCTGTTGCTTCTTTTTGCACTTCTCTTGCTTGTTTCTGCACCCCTCTTGTCTCTTTCTGTATCCCTTTTGCGTCTTTGTGCACCTCTCCTGCCTCTTTCTGCACCTCTGTTGCTTCATTCTGCACTCTTGCCTCTTTCTGTACCCCTCTTGCCTCTTTCTGCACCTCTGTTCATTCTTTCTGCACTGCTCTTGCTTCTTTCTGCACCCCGTTGCCTCTTTCTGCACCCTTCTTCCCTCTTTCTGCACCTCTCTTGCCTCTTTCTGCACCTCTCTTGCCTCTTTCTGCACACACAGGGCTACTTTTAAACTGACCTCAGGCTCATCAGTGCACACATGCAAGTGCAGAAAAGAGCTGCTGGCCTCTAAACTGCCATGCCCTATTATATGCTAGGGACTTAGAGGTAGGTTTAATTCCCCTGCCCTATTATGTACTATGGCCTTACAGGAGAGGTCATGCCAATCACAGGGGTACCCTAACCTATAGTGTACCCTAGTGTAATAGGTGTTTTCACTGTATTCTAAGTGTCTTTCAGCATTGCACTGGCTCCAGGCCTGGTTAGGAAGAGCCCAGGGTCAGTCAGAGTCAGTTACCACCAGTACCAGTCAGCAAAATGTGGGGGGTGCCCAGGGCACAGGATGTCTTTGCAACAAGGCCTCTTTCTGCACCTCTGTGGGTTCTTTCTGCATATCTCTTGCTTCTTTCTGCACCTTTCTTCCTCTTTCTGTACTTCTGTTGCCTCTTTCTGCATTTCTCTTGCTTCTTTCTGCGCCTTTCTTCCTCTTTCTGCACATGTCCTACCTATGCAGGCATAGTTAGAAATTAGCATTTAAAAAACCTTAGAAATTCACTGAAAAAACCATAGGTTTCAGGAACGTTATAGTTAGGAATTAGCATTTAAAAAACCTTAGAAATTCACTGAAAAAACCATAGGTTTCAGGGACGTTATAGTTAGAAATTAGCATTTAAAAACTTTTGAAATTCTCTGAAAAAACCATATGTTTCAGGGACCTTATAGTTTAGAAATTAGCATTTAAAAACCTTCGAAATTCACTGAAAACAAACATAGGTTTCAGGGACGTTATAGTTAGAAATTAGCATTTAAAAAACCTTTGAAATTCACTGAAAAAACCAAAGGTTCAGGGACGTTATATTTAGTTGGATATTTCACTCATACAAAACCAGAGAAATTTGGCCGTTATAGTTAGTTAAGCTAACTATAACTCGCGCCCCCGCAATGCACTGCTGATGACGTCACATATTACATCATTCATGACATGGTCAGTGACATCACTGATGAAATCAATGATGACATCTCAAATGACATCACTGATGACATCATCCACGTGATAATCTGATGCACCTCCTTGTAGGAGAGTAGGATCTGCTTCTTATAGTTACCCCCACTTTTTGCTGATGTTTCACTGTTTTTCAACTTAGCCAGATTGAGGCCCTGCTAATCAGGACCCCAGTCTATCTGCTTTCCACTCTAAATTGACTGTATGTACTTTAGGAACATTCCAGATTGGATTCTGGGGTACCCTTGTGAGTCCCTAGTATATGGTATACTATGTACCCAGGGCATAGGTACCCCAGAGGCCTACATGGGGCTGCAGCATGTATTGTGCCACCCCTGGGAAGTCTTTTAAAATGACACAACAGGTCTGCTACAGCAGCCTGTGTAAGGTGGTGTATCCACCCCTTACTGAGATATAGGTTCCCTATATCTCTCCATATCACTGCACATGTAAACCTATCAGTCACCCCTATGGCAGGCCTTAACAATCCTGAAGGCAGTGTGCTGGGTTTCATGTGAGAGGGTGCCCATGCATGAGCAGAGCCCCTCTGCAGCTTTCGGAATCTTCATTCCGGGGTTGTTTGTGATGCAGCCAACCATATACTCTTAAGTGCATTATAACCTCACTGTAAATGCTAACTTGAGAATGGCTGCATGGAAATATGTCGTGTTTGGTGTCCAACACCTTGGAATCTTACCTCCACCCCAGTAACTGGGGTGGGAGGTATGATTCCACCCTACTAGAGGGAGAAACATGGCACCACCGGTACACCCGGTACCAGCTTAACAGAACCCTGGCATCACAAAATGGATGCTGCAGCCACAGACACGAGTCTGCCCTCCTGCTGCTGGACGAAACTCCGGCAGGGGAGGCCTGGACAATAGGTTTTCTGTCACAGGGAGGTGTAACCACCTCCCAGACAGGCTTTAGTGTATTGGGGCTGGGTGGGTGAACTCTGAGAGTGCTTTGAAGTCTGCACTGGGGGCACATTTGGTGTCCCTGTGCATAGTCCAGCTCAAACCGGTTGCAGGGGCTACCAGCCCCTGCTCTGGTGCGAAACTGGACAAAGGAAATGGGTGTAGCCACCCCTCTTTCCTGACCCTCCCATAGGTGGGTCCCCAGAGTTTGTCCCACCCCTTCCTTGGGTATAAAGTAGGAACCCCTGACTACAGGACTTTAGATTACACCTGGACTAAACTCTGACACAGAAACCAAGTACTTTGACAATCTACACTATGCTGGACAACTGAAGAATCTCCCTTGGAGTAAAGGAGTTACTCCCTTGCAAGGCAGGCACTTTTAACGCAACTGACCAGTTGGCATCTCCGAAGCTCCGATGGACTCCGAAGAATATTGCCACACAGGAGGTAGGTTTTCCAAGGTCTTAGAGGTTGATCTGTGCCCACAGCAAGTCTGAGGCCCATATCCCTCGTGGTGACCGTGCAACCCGAACCCCTGGGCACCGCGTCCATTTGCAGAAGCATCAGCTTTCCGGCAACCCCTGAGGCTGAGCTTTGGGTTACTTGTAGCCCTGACCCCGAGCAGTAATCACACTGAAGATTGCAGGCCTACACTCAATGAGTGTTCCGTGGGCTGCCATTTTGTGATTCCTCTTGAGGTCCCTTTGCGATCCCTGGTCCGTTGACCTGTGGGTCCCCAAGAAGGCAACTCTAACTTTGATTGGGCTTCCCTGGTTGCTCCAGATGTGCCCTGACTCTCCATTGCTTGGTGAGTCCCCAGGACCTTGCTGGTCTGCACAGAAGCATCTTTTCTCTTCCTGCGTGGGTTGCTGTTGCCAATGCTTGTTGTGTTTCAATCCAAGCACTGACACCCCAGCTCTCGACATACTTTGTGGGACAGTTCGAATCCGGCTCCTGGTTGTCCTTGACATCTCCGGGACCCCGTGGCTGCAGAGTCAAGCTTCACCTCTTCGCACCTGAAGCACCCAACATCGGTGGGCATTCGATTGCTCCGCTCCTGGTCACTGGCTAGTGACCCAGACTCTGTCCCCTCTGCTTTCAGATTCTTCACATCTTCGATCCAGGCTTGGATCACACTGGACACTTTTCTCCTTCACGGCAGCAGCACTTTGCAGCAGATCGCCATTGAAATTAACGACGATTCCCGACACCCTTTGACACCTATGCACCTGGTTTCCCTGGGTGAGGTAACTCGAGTACTACATTGCTCCAGTGGGTGTTGGCCCTAGAACCCCTTAAGTCTAAAGGGGTTTGCTCAAAGTCCTCTCCTAAGTGTCCTTTTGCTTTAAAATTCCAACCGCGACTTTCCTCATAGAATCCTACGGCGCTCGCGGCTGTGTTCTCACACTGCACACGTCCCCCGTGGGTCTCCTGTGTCACTACCTTTGGTGGTTCCTTGGGGTCCCAGCGGTTCTACGTGCTCTAGGCACTGTGTCTAGTCAAGTCGTGGTTCTTATACCACTTTCTTAATATATGGTTTGGTCCCCCTGGGGCCCATTGTATATTGTGCTATTTACTGTTGTTTTAATACTGTGATATTGTGTATCTTGGACTCTAATCTCATAAAGAGATTAGTAGTTAGTGTTTAGAAATAATTACATATATTTTATATATATACCTTGTGTGGTTCTCCTTTCATTTGGTCAATCAAGAGGTTATGATCTGGTAAACCAAGCTGCTTTACACTCCTTCAAGACTTAGCCTGAAGGCTGCTCTCCATAGCTACCACTAGGTTAGCTTTCAACAAAGGTTGTCTTTAAACCTATCATCAATAAGGGTCGTTTGGACTGGTGCAAGGTGCCCACTATAACTAGTGGACAGCATATGCCAGGCCAACTTCTCACACTCCTCACACCCTAATATAACCTTTGATACACCCACTCTAAAATACGGACTACCATTTTCGAAACCATAGACACACCAATACCAGTTACTACATACCCACTCACTGATTCCTAGGTCTATACACACATCCACTCATTCACCCATACAGTCACTTATACATGCAGTCACTCATCACCAGTAGCGGTCGGTGGTGGGAGTGCCGCCGGGTGCTGACGTGGGGCGGGGAGGGGCAGGGTGGGGGGTAGTAAACTACGGATTACGGGCGATTACAGGTAAGTACACATATAAATAAAACGAATTTTGTTTCTCGCGCTGCATCACATTTGGCGATGCAGCGTGAGAAACGAAATTAGTTTTATTTATTTATATGTGTACTTACCTGTAATCGCCCATAATCCGTAGTTTACTACCCCCCACCCTGCCCCTCCCCCGCCCCACGTCAGCGCCCGGCGGCACTCCCACCACCGACTGCTACTGCTCATCAATACAGCACTATCATATGCACTCATACACCTAGACAGACACTCACACACCGCCACTCATCCATAGAGTTACTCACACACCTAGTCAGTCATGCAAAGAATCAATCATACTCACCTATACAGTTATACACACACCACCTTAATTATTCATACAGATACTAACACATACTTACTCTCTTATCCAATCACTGATACAAGCACACACTCATCCATACAGCCACTCTCACAATCACTCACTCTCACATATAGTCATTTATATACTCCAACACTCACATATACTGACTTTCACATATGTAGTTACTCACACATGTACCACTGAGACATCCATTCACTCACCAACACACCCATACACACACTCACCCACCCATACAGCCCTTCACAGATGCACTCTTGAACCCATACACCCAGTGAATCACCCACTCACACATCTATGCACAGAGTCACCCCCCCACCCACCCACACAGACACTCAGGCACCCATACAGATACTGAGACAACCAATCAATAACCCATATAGACACTCATGTAGCTACTCACCAACCCATACAGCCTCTTACACACTAACTGACAGACTGATACAGACATTCACACAGTTTAGTCACTAACCCATGCATTCAGTAAGACACATTTAATCACCCACTTATACAGTCAGTCACGCATCTACTAAATCATCCATTCAGACACTTGTACACCCACTCATTCTTCAATACACCTTGGCATATATATATATATATATATATATATATATATAACATATTTAAACTTTACAGAAACACACAGTCACTGGATGATGTCATCAGTGATGTTATCAGTGATGTCATTTGAGATGTCGCCAGTGATGTCACTGACCATGTCATGAATGATGTAATATGGGAGGTCATCAGAAGTGCATTGCGGGGGCGTGAGTTATAGTTAGCTCAACTAACTATAACGACCGAATTTCTCTGGTTTTGTATGAGTGAAATGTCCAACTAACTATAACGTCCCTGAAACCTGTGGTTTTTCAGTGAATATATATATATATATATATATATATATATATATATATATATATATATATATATATTACCTAGTGACTTTCGCCACTGGGCAGTTATAATTAGATTATATTTGTTTTTCCAGAGAAAGAGCATATTTAGGTTTACTAATAACCTTTTGCAGAAACTTCACAAAACGTTCCAAAGAAAAAAATCATCCAACTCAGCTCCTTCCTGGAAAGTTTTTGGATGATCCTTCAAGCGAGGCGAGAAAAAAGGGGGTCTCAAAATGTAAAATCCCAATGCATTTTTCACAGACATTTCGACAAGGCTATAGCAAAAACTGCTGAATGGAATTACACCAAATTTGACAGCAAGCTAGATCTTGGTCCGCAGATTGTGCTTTTTGTGATTTGATGTAAATCCATTCAGTAGGTTTTGAAAACTTGAGGGACAAATACAATTGTATATCTGGATGGTTGGGTCCTCGAGAGTCTCGAGAGACTCGTGTGGGAGCGCCAATTTAAAAATAGAGCATTCTGATTGCCAAGATAGCTTTAGTTCCCTTGGGCCATAGCACTCCAGCAGGAAGGACGTGCTCTGATCGGCTGCCAGCAACCTGAGAAAAAAGTTGCCGGCAGCTATTACAGGACTTGGGGACTTAGTACCCTGTCCTAAAGTAAAAAAAATAAAATAATATAAGGGAGCAGGGTAGGATACCATGACCCCCTAGGCCCCATGGGGGGACGCAGAGGGACGTCTCCTGGGGCCAAAAAGAAAAATAAATCAGCAAAAAATGCCACATCAACAAAATAAATGGTGGCCGGGCTGCATTTAATAACTTTATGCCACGCAGCCCCCTTCTCTTTATGAACAAAGCCACCCCCGAGGCTTTGTTCATAAAGAGAAGGGGGCTGCGTGGCCCCCTCTCTGAGCCTGCAGAGGCCCCAAGGAGCCCACCACCAGGGCAGAAAATGGTCTTGGGGACCCCATCCCCTGGGGCCGGTTCGCAAGCGATGCCCTGGGTAGCCACCCTCGGGACATAACGGTTTCCCTTCCCCAAGGGGTGCGGGTAGAGAAACCTGTGTTTGCTCTTGGCTGGAGCACATTTGATTTCCCGCCAAGTAAGAGGAAACACCAAATTTGCTACCAGTGGGGGAAGCTTTAAAAATGCTCCTGCCCCTTGGAAGTAAACTGTTGATCTTTTTCAGAAACAGATCAAAATATTGCTCTCACCCATTGGGAGAAGCATTAGGAGTCGCTCCTGCAGGCTGGACCAATGCCAGCTTCCGCTGCATGTGGGGAGCCGGCTGGGGCCACGGGGGCAGCCATGCCAAGGGGGCCTTGGGACTCCATGCAGCACCCAACAAGAGCATGGTGAGTGCCCTGGGTGGGCACTAGATGTTATAAGAACACAAGGGAAACCCATGGATATCTAGAGACCAGGGGTAATTAATGCTTTACGGAACAAGGGTCCCTAAACAAAACATATATGAAATGTTGCACTGGGGAAAATGATTATGCTCAAATGAGATGTCCAATCGGCAATTTAAAAACCACAATTATTTGTCAAATAAACTAAAAATTGGTGGATAAGGACCCAACACACAAAGGGCACACAACAATCAACAAAAATGACTCAGGCAAGAAATATGTGACTAAATAAAGAAAACATTATTACTCACAAAGTAACAAACAGCAAGATTTCTGCCCCTATATTCAATAGTGCATACAATAAATAGATTCAGTGTGCAGGAGTCGACAATGTTTTGATCCTTACATAATTACAGGATCATCCTCAGGACATTACAATTCATGACTGAGATGAATTACACAATGGTAAAGGAAGTCAGATGGAAGGAAGAGGGAAAAAAGAAGGGGGAAAGAAAAAGAGAGTCAATGGCTAAATAAAGCGTGCCTGTTAAATGAACATGTGAGGGGAATGTGGGCATTAAGTGCCTAAGGACTACCGCCCAAGTGAATCGAAGCCCACCTACTAATAAGGTAGAAAATTATAGGCCAGTGCTGTCTGTGCCAGGAAACTGCAGGGCGGACAAGTACCCACAATGTAATACCCTGTGGGATGGGGGATTGCCGAATTCACCTGCCTGGGAGCTGCCAAAAAAGTGAGGCGCAGCCAGCCAAAATATAAATTGATGGGAAATGCTCACAAAATCCAATGGAAAATTATGCAACAACAAAGCCAGGGCCTAGGATAGGCACAGAGAACATGGACTGAAAATATAAATGATTTGAAATTACAGTAGAAATGGTTCAGTGCCCTACATGTGCCTAAGAGCAACTCAAGTCCAAATGTGGATGCTGCTAAACAAGGCAATAATCTAGCAGATTAGCTGCTCCAAAATAATCCGGGGGTCGTGGAATTAACTCAGCATGGAGAAATAACCAACATGGAAAGTGACCAGAGCAATGCTGGACCACTGAGTAACACCCAATTAGTTGAAGGGCTGCAGTGTGCAGTGGACGTCTAGAGCGGTGCAGTCTGGGTGACTGTCAGTGCTGGGAGGAATTAAAAGAAAGCGCAGAGTAAATGGGTGAAATTAACGTGCAAGCTAATATGCAAGGGCCAGGAAGGAATACCTTACCTAAAGGTGCAGAGGTCGCATGGTCAACTCGGGGGTGGTTTGCCCCAAAAGCAGTCTAGTTAGAGCTAGTTGGGGGCCAGCGCAGGCATGCACTCGGTCCTGTTCTGTGGAAATAAGGAGAGTGCTGGTACAAGGCTGATGCCAGCATAAGGCTTCCCAGTGGGGAATCATCGCAGGGTGAGAGGTCTTACCGGATACTGGCAGAAGCGGAGGCTTGCCGGATGGTTAAACTGGTGCGAAGAGCAGAGCACATAATAATACGAAAACCGGCGTATATGTAAGCTACAGCTTAGGCCATAGGCAGAGATAAAGGTCTCACACAGAACGAGAATAGGGATGAGACAAGCAGAAGGAAAATTGGCAGTCATCTTGGAAGGGAAAGCAGGCTTGACAATGGGAGTGAATAAATTAGCATCAGGGCACCCACCTTTAACTGTCAGGGCCTCAGGGATGAGGTCCTCTTGGCTGATTTGGGCCAAGGGAGGGGGGCAGTGTTCCCCTCTCCCCCTGATAAGAGTGCCGGCCCTGTGGGATGGAGTGCCCGGGGCATAAATCGGCCTGGGGAGGAGGGCCTTATGTCCCCTTCCCTTAAAAAGAACACTGGCCCCTGGGGGATAGGGTCCCCAGGCCGAAAAAGGTCTGGCGAGGGGCATGCCACTCTGCCCTTGAACAATACCCCAGGCCCCAGGGTATAAGTTTCCCGTGGCCAAAATGAAGTAAGAAAACTACAAAAATTCACCAGTTATAGTTAGCAGAGCTAACTATAACTTGTGCCCCAACATGCACTGCTTATGACCTCACATATGACATCACTCATGACATGTTGTATGACATAATTTATGACATCACTGTTGACATCTCAAAAGACCTAATTGATGACATCACTCATGATATCATCAAGCTTCTTTTGTACACATTGCTCTTTAAATAGGTATAACATTAGAGCTATGAAAGTAAGTGCAAAATAGATCAGAATAATATGAAGCATCTTTACTGCTATCATACATACAACCCACATAGGTAAAGCAAGCTTGTGTTATTTGCAACATTGACCCTATACTATTCACTTCATGGGTAGCCGAGTTCATGTTGACTAGGAACCACAGATGAAAGGGTAATCTATCCTGCACATGGTGTTCAGTCTGTATACAAATGTTCAGGGAAAACCAAGCTCCCTCAGATACTCAAGCCCTGTCACATAACCAATGCCCTGCTATGGACACTCTTTACCTGTATCAAACCCATGACAGTCGCTGAACCTACATTGAGAAATTAAGCGGATATGAGTAGAAAAGTAGGTACTGTTAACAGTGTTTACTCTATAGAGAGAGTTTCCTCACACTGTTTGCACTTTGGCAATGCTCAGCCAGGGGTTGGCCTCCTTGAGCCTTCTTTGGCCTCAGGGTCTCCATCCACCAGTGTCAAAATGTAAGGGGAGGGGGGCATGTAGCCACCCTACCCAGCCCTAATAGGCCTTGGGGACCCCATCCCTAGGGGCAAATCCAATAAAAATGGGAGGAGGGCCGCGTGGTTCCCTCCCCAATTTCAAATAGGCTCCAGGGACCCCATCCCCCGGTGCCAAATATAATAAAAAAGGGGAGGGAACTGCAATCTTCTCAGGCCCTGGGGACCCCATCCCCCAGGGACGTCCATTTTTTAAAGGGGGAGGGGGGCCATGTGGCCCTCCTCTCGGAGCCTTATTAGACCCCAGGGACCCCATCCCTGGGGCCCTGCCTCATTTAAAAGGGGAGGGGGCCATGTGGCTCCCCTCCCCGAGCCTATTATGGCCCTGCGGACCCAATCCTCTAGGGCCTCTATTAATAATAGGTGGGTCCCCTTATGCCCAACCAGTGCACTCACAAAACACCACATTGGTGGCCGTGGGGGGAGTCCCAGGCCCGCCTTGGCCTCAGTTGGCTCCCAGCATGGTGCAGGTGCCGCCATTGCTCCCTCATGGAGGGAGCAGTGATTTATGCTGCTCCCTGAGGGCAGGAGCAATATGGGTTATGTTTCCCTGCTGCATCAGTACAGGCAGGAAAACAGAACACAAGTCTGCTCCCAGCTGGCTGTAGCATTATAAAATCTACCACTGGCTGGGAGTAGACTTAGTGTTTACTCCCGTTTGGCGGGAGATTTAAAAATGTTCCAGCCAGACGGGAGCAAACACTTTTTTCTGCCTGTGGTAGTGCAGGCAGGAAAACTACTGTGTCCCAGGGGTGGGCTTCCCGGGATACAGTAAGAGAGCCAGCACCGAGTGGAGGGGTCTCTGGGCCCATTAAAGTCTCAAGGAAGGGAGGCCACATGGCCCCCTTTCCTTTTAATTTAAGTTATGGCCCTGGAAGCTGGGGTTCTCACAGCTTTTTTAAGTTACAGCCCTGGGGGGCCTGGTCACATGGCCCCTCCCTTTTTTAAAACAAATCAGCCCAAGCGATGGGGTCCCTGGGGCCTTCATAGGTTTTACAAAATTGACCCCAGGGAAAGGGGTCCTCGGGCCACCATTGGCTCGAGGAGGGGGGCACTCAACCCCACTTAAAGATTCCCACCCTGGAAGATGAGGTTCCCAGGACCCTAAATTGGCTGAGGAGGGGCGCCCTACTGACGCCCCCTCCCCATATCTATATTAAGAAATGGCAGCCCCTGTATTATTTTTTGGGAGTGATCCTGCAGGAATCCCACAGAATCGCAGCAAAATTTGGAGAATATTTTTTTTATTTTGGGCATGGGGGTGCAAGGTATCCCTACCCTGCCCCCTTCTGTCATCTAAAAAAAAAATCAGGACAGGGGGTAAGTGCCCGAGTCTTATAATGGCTGCCAGGAAACTTTTTCTCATGTTGCTGGTAGCCAATCAGAGCACTTGCTCCCGAGTTGGACTCCCACAGGAGTGAGATGGCCAAGGGGAAAAAAGCTCCCTAGGCCAATCAGAATGCGCAATTAATTAAATTGGTGCTCCCGTGAGACTCTCGCGGTGGTCCTCCGGATCCAAATGTCCAGATATACAAATATTTTTAAACCTAAATTTCTCAAAAACTACTAAATGGATTTACACCAAATTACAAAATCCACAATCTCTGTACCAAGATCTAGGTTCCTGTCAAATTTGGTGCAATTCCGTTCAGCTGTGTTTGCGGTAGCGCTGCTTAAAGAAGTCTATGGAAAATGCATGGGGAAATTTGCTTTTTTGACCCCCTTTTTCTCGAACACTATTTTATGGATCACCCCGAAACTTTTCAGTAAGTAGCTGAGGTGAATTTGCTTTTTTAAAAAAAAGTTTTGCGAAGATTCGACAAACGGCACAAAAGTTATTAGAAAAACAAAAAACGTCTTGGCTATGGAAAAGCAATCCTAACTATAACTACCCAGTGGCAACTGCTAGTGGGTAATATATGTATATATATATAATGAATCTAGTCTACATAGGTCAGCCCATTGTGAAGGGTGTCTGACTAGCACAGAAGACTGCCCAAAAGCAGCTGAGATTCAGAGCATACAGTTTTTGCTGGAGGCTATCCATCATCAGGTTGAGCTGCACAGGATATATGTTCCAATTAATAAATGCTGCCTACACTATTGTACCAATTAGCACAATTTATGTGTTCCAATTAGTATATGTTGCATACACTTTTCAACCAGTTAGCATAATTTATCTGCTTAGTATTTTTCCAATGAGAAATAATCACCACAATTGCAATTATCATTAGGGTCTGACAATAATGGATTTCCATGATAAAGGAATTAAGACAAAAGATATTGTAGTTACCATTTTCCTTACACTTTACCATAACTCCAATACCCCAGTGCATTTAAATGCCATGTGATTTAATATTTTTAATATTCCCACTACGGTGTTACATTGCCAGTGTATATTAGATAAATCTTTATCAGCACTAGGTATGTGTGCATGCAGTAATTGTATAGCACAAACTTAGCCAAAAAGGCAGCAGACCACTCTATAGGGTCAAAAGCAAGAATGCAGACAAGAGATTATAGTGATGACTGGGTTCTGGTTGCAGAAGTCTACTGTTAAGCTCCTAATGAATAGTGAAGTAGTGTTCTTTAAAGATGTGTGCTTCAACTCTTTCCCAGAGTGGAGCAGGGATGGGGTGGTCCAAATGGATACGGGGAAGTTGTTCCAGATCCCTGGTGCATAGAAAGTAAAGGCCTGTTGCCTTGTTTATTTCTTTTTTACACTTCTTGGTCTACAGTCTGATGATGTGGCTACACGTGTGCCAAGGGTATGCAGGTAAATACCACGCAAGTCAATACCACTCAAATAAATACCACAAGGGTTTTGGGGTTTATTTTGTAGGTTTACAATGCAGTACTTTACCACGCAGTTGAGTTATTTTTGAAATGTATTTAAGTGGCATAACCTTAGGGGTGTCTGTGTGTATGTGTGTGTGTGTGTGTGTGTGTGTGTGCGCACACTACACACACACACACACAGATATATGTAGACTGAAACAACAAAGGATAAAGTAACGCAGCAGTTAGGTGAGAATTTAAATGTACAAAACCACTGAAAATCTGAAATTCGCCAGTTATAGTTAACTCTGGTACCTATAACTTGTGCCCTGAGCTAACTATAACCTGCCATGCACAGTTTTCTCATCAATAATTTCATTACAGATGTTGCAGTGATATTATCAATAGTGTTATTATCAATGGTGTCACAGAAGATGTCATGAGTGATGTAATATGTGGGGTAATTAGCAGTGCATGGCGAGGGCACAATTTATAGTTACATTGGGGACAAGTTATAGCTACCAGAGCTAACTATAACAGGTGAATTTCAGTGGTTTTGTACATTTCAATTCTCACCTACCTGCAAATTTAGATTAACCTTTGTTTTTTTCAGTCAATATATATATATATATATATATATATATATATATCAAAACAATACCCTTTCAAGCATTGAGTGACGCATAAACTATGCAAAAAAGAAGCAGAGGATAGTTCTCAAGTTTACGTGGAAAGCACCTCCTGTATAGGGCACCCTCAACACCAGCGACACCCTAGATCTGCTCACCTCAAATGTCTGCTTTTCTATCAAAGTGTTTAAGCATAGTCCTATGCTTAAAGACTTTGCTGTAGAAATGGCAAAAGACTTTGTCCCTTTCTATCTCGGTGTGGATGGCAATGTTGTATAAATCATTACTATTTTTTGTTGGAACACACCCTCATTCGAATTCATTTACTTTCAGGCTGTCTCGTCTGCTGTTATTTTATCCTGAAGAAGACCCGCTATGACGCTTCTCTAATCGCGCATACGTCAGGGTCGAAACGTTGACGTACATATTGGTCCATAACCATTAGGTCTCGTTGTCCTAGGACTTGTTAAGCAATTTTTGCTTGGACCGCAGACACTTATATAGTAAATTGGTTGGACCCCATTACCCTCAGCATATTTTTCCCTGCATATTGTATGTATCGGTATGTCAATTGTATGTAAAACACACCTATTCACTTTCTGTCACTATGGCACTTTGTTCACTGTAAATTGATGTCACTTGTGTTTTTCAATTTTATGACTCTTTGGACAGCCCTTTTTTGAATTTGTGGATTTATGAAAAAAGTAAAAAGTAAAAAAACTGACATCTCTGCAAAAAGTGTTTTGTTTGTGTGTTCCACCGTTGTTTTGAAAAGAAATTCATGCTTATGACTAAGAGTATATGAACTGTAAAGAAATTTTCTTACCCAACAGAACCACTTGTTATTTACTGTATCTTTCCTAATTTATGCAGAATCGTTGGCATGTCTGATATTAGACGCAGATGTTGCCTGACCCTATGTTTCTAAGAACTGTGAAAGCGCCAAGCCTTTTGATTGATGACACAGATACAACCATCAATGGGACATTTGTCTGGGTCAAATGTCTACTTTCCACCATGTCAAGGATGATTAAGTACACATACATACATATAACCAAAATAGTGTAGTCTGACTTGACATTGCTTTACCTTATATGTTCATGAGGAAACGTCTAGGATGCATAATCTATCTCACACATTCTTAAACTGACGTCAGAAATTCCAATTTTTGTTAACGTTTAGTATATAAGGACGACTACTTGACCATTTCTGAGGAGAAGTCCTTTGCCCAGAGTATCGCCCGACATTTTGACAGAGACAGTCTCACCTACTGCCAGCACACTTCACTGACTGACTGCTGCCACAGCATTTGTTTGCCCTTCGCGGGGAACACTGTCTTTGTGCCTCTGCTGATAAACACAGCCTTTGCTGTCAACAAGTTATGCAGTGCATCTCTTCTCCCTAAGAAACTCTACAGTGCAAGTTGCTCTGCTTTCTATGCTCTCTTAGTATAGCGCATAGAAGTAGACATTAGGGTGTCAGGTTTTAGATTACATTTTTAAGGACATTTTAACAATGCTGGAAATGTTCATTCTATTCTTGTTATTCATAACGGGCTTTCTTGCTGTTTTTATAATATTCTGTGTAGTTGTTAGATGTACAGAGAAAAAGATTGATCCTGTAGTAATAAATACTTTGTACTTCTTAGTGCAGTGTGTGTGATACAGTGAATAAGGAAATAAGGTTTCAAACTGTTTCCACGGTGCCCCTGATCCCTTTATGGGATTGTTAGTAAACCAAAAGCAATGCTTCTATGTCAATTACACATTGAATAGTGTTTTGCAGGGCTACAATAATTTATCTTTCATATTCATTGCTGGTGTATTGAACCGAGTTCACCCTTGTCACCCGTGGGTAGGAAAGCACACCTTGTAGAGTTACTCCAAAGTCATAACTTATGCAACATGAGGGACCACTGCTAGAGTCTCGCTGGAGCGGCAGTTCAAAAACTGAGCATTCTGAATGGCCCCGGGAGCCTTTTTTCCCTTGGGCCATCTTGGTACCGCAGGAGTTAGACTCCTGTGAGAGCGAGTTCTCTGATTGGCTGCCAGTAATGTGAGAAAATTGTTGCTGGCAGCCATTACAGGACTTAGCCCCCTGTCCTGAAGTAAAAAAAGAAAAATAATATAAGGGGGCAGGGTAGGGATACACTGACCCCTTAGGCCCCATGGGGGGGGGGGGGAAATGGACTCCCGCAGGATCGGGGAAAAAAATGGCTGCCACCCTGCCTTCAATAGACACACAATTGATTGACGGAATGCAGAACAAATCAAAACATTCACCCCCAGTTAAGAGATCTGGGTTAAACCCATCATTCTTTTGCTCACCATGCTACCCCAGTTTAGATCTGGCCACATGCAAATCAGTCTTGACCCTGTGCCTCATGGGAACAGTCCAGCCCGAACTGCCAAGCCAGGTCCTACCTGAACCAGAAACAAGCATCCTAGGACCGGTTTTGGGGTTTCACCCCTCATTAGCAAGGATAGCTTGAATCTAATGGCACAGTGAGCCCGGGACCCACGTCTGGGCATACCCAGTGCACTGAGGGCAAGGAAGCAACAGACACACAATTGATGGACGGAATGCAGAACAAATCAAAACATTTTCGCCCAGTCAAGAGATCTGGGTTAAATCCATCATTTTGTCGCTCACCATGCCACCCCAGTTTAGATCTGGCCATATGTAAATCAGTCTTGACCCTGTGCCTCATGGGAACAGTCCAGCCCCAACTGCCAAGCCAGGTCCTACCTGGACCAGAAACAAGCATCCTAGGACCGGTTTCGGGGTTCCACACATCATCAGCCAGGATAGCTTGAATCCAGTGGCACAGTGAACCCGGAACCCACGTCTGGGCATACCCGGCGCACTGAGGGCGAGGAAGCAACAGACACACAATCGATGGACGGAATGCAGAACAAATCAAAACATTCACCCCCAGTCAAGAGATCTGGATTAAATTCATCATTCTTTTGCTCACCATGCCACCCCAGGGAGGACCTGGCCTGGCAGTTCGGGCTGGACTGTTCGCATTGGGCCCAGGATCAAAACTGATTTGCATATGGCTAGGTTTATTTTTTATTTATTTATTTAAGGGTTTTGTAGAGCGCCTGAATCACTCCCGAAGGGGTATCTCTGCACTGAAGCGAACCTACGGGCGGGTAAGGACAGATTAAAACAGGGAGGCTTTAAGCAGTTTCCTGAAGCGTAGATAGTCCGGGCATTGACGGAGCTGTAGGGGAGCTCATTCCAGTATAGAGGGCGAGGAGGGAAAGGATTTCCCACCAAGTCTAGCTTTCCTAACCCTTGGTACCTGTAAAAGAAGTTTACAGCTAGATCTCAGTGTCCTATACGGAGAGTAAGGCTTAAGCTTGCACGAGATGTAAGAGGGACCCTTATTATGGATGGCTCTGTAGACTATGCAGCCAGTCTTAAACTTTATCCGCTTACGGACTGGTAACCAGTGGAGTCTGCGTAACAGCGGCAAAGAAGGGGTTCCAGGAGTGGAGTTCATAATGAGCCGTGCCGCAGTGTTCTGGACCACCTGAAGCCTGTTAAGGGAAGACTCATTTGTGGAAAGCAGAAGAGCAGATTCAAACTGGAATGGCATGGAGAGCAAACAAATGATGGATTTAGGCCCAGATCTCTGTACTGGGGTGAATGTATGACATTGTTCTGCATTCTGTCCATCAATTGTTCTTTTTTCATTAACAATAAGCCCGGGGAGCCCACCCCTGAGGCTGTATTCAATATGGGAAGGGTGGGTCTTGTGGCCCCTCTCCCCATGCCATTAAAGGCACTGAGGAGCCCACCCAAGGGCTGAAATAATGAAAAATGGAAAGGGGCTATGCAGTCCCACCTCCCCAAGCCAATAAAGACCCTGGGGAGCCCACCACAGGGGCGGAAATTTGCAAATAAGGGGAGGAAGTACATGGCTCCCTCCCAGAGCCATTAAAGGCCCAGGGAGCCCACAGAGGGCTGAAATTTGGAAATAAGGGGAGGGGGCAATGCGCCCCCCCTCCCTGAGTCTCTAAAGACCCAGAAGAGTCCATCTGGGGCCAAAATTACCTAAAATAGGCCATTAAAGACCCTGGGGAGCCCACCCCAGGACAAATTAATTTAAAGGATGGGGGATACGCGGACCCCCTCCATGAGCCATTAATGGACCTGGGGACTCCATCTACCAGGGCAGGCTCACCAGCTACGTTCCGGGAAGCCTACCTCCGGGACATAGCGGTTTCCCTGCCCACACTGGCGTGGCAGTGAAAGCTGTGTTTGAATCTCCTGCCAAGTGGAAGCAAACACCAAGTCTACTCCCAGTGGGCAGGAGATTTAAAAATGCTCCCGCTCATTGGGAGCAAACCTTTGATCTGTTTTCCTGCCAGCACTGATACGGGTAGAGAAACAGATCAAAATATCGACCCGAGCGGAGGGAGCAGCATTAGTAGCTGCTCCCTGCAGGTGGGAGCAATGCTGGCTTCTTCAGCATGCGGGGAGCAGGCTGTTGCCAAGGAGGCCTTGGGGCTCCCCTCACAGCCCCCAACAAGTATATGGTGGGTGCCCTGGATGGGTACCAGGGCACCCACCTTTAAGTGATGAGGGCCCCAGGGGATAGGGTCCCGGGGATGAAAACGGCTTCAGGGCCTAACAAGGCTCGGGGAGTGGGGCCACTTGGCCCCCCTTCTATTTTAAAAACATAAGGCCCTGGAGTCCCTAGGGCCTAATGTACTCAATTAGGCCCAAGGAGGGGGCCCCTCTCTCCCTTAAAAATCATAAGGCCCTGTGCCCAATGCGCTGCTGTGCATGGCTAGAGGCCATGCATGCTTGGCTTTATGTATGGTAATAAAATATTGCTTTATGTTAAAAAAACACTAGAAATTCGCTGACAAAAACAAAAGTTAAAGTAATGTTATAGTTGGGTGTGATAAAAAGCTCTGTTTTTGTTTTAAAAAAAGCTTAGACATTCACTGAAAAAAACAAAGATTAAAGTAACGTTATAGTTAGGTGAATTTGTTAGTGACAACATTAACATTCTGAACTAAAAAAACACAGAAATTAACCAGTTATAGTTAGCAGAGCTAACTATAACTTGTACCCCGCCATACACTGCTAATGATCTCACATATTAAATCACTCATGACATGTTCAATGACATTGTTTATGACATCACTCATGACATCTCAAATTACAATATTGACATCATTGATGATATCACTGATGACATCATATAAGCTTCTTTTGTACATATTGCTTTATAATCAGGTATAGCATTAGAGCTCTGAAAGTAAATACAAAATAGCTCAGAAGAATATGAGGTATAGTTAATGCCATAACAGAAGCAACTCCCTCAGATGTAGAAAGCTGGGCTATGTTCCAAATTGACCCTATACCATGCTCTTCACGGGTAGCGTACTTCAAATTAACAAACAACTACAGATATATGGGAAACCCTCATTGCATACGTTGTTCAATCTGTATACAACTGTTCAGAGAAAGCCAAGTTCCTAAAAATACTGAACGTTTATTACAAAACTAATGCCCTACTACAGACAGCTTTTATCTGTATCAGTCACCAAACCTACATTGAGAACTGAAGTTGATATGAGTAGAGAAGTGGGTACTGTAAACAATATTCACTCTATGGGGAGGGTTTATCCTGTACCACACTGTTTGCAGACAGTGAAACTCTCATAAGAAATACACTACAGAGTATTAAAAAGTATCTACTAAGAACAGTGTATACTCTATGCAACACTTGGCAACAATTACATTCTTTGCTTAAAAATAAGCAAAGTCTGAAGGTGCTAAAGATTATAGAACCTGCAGCCTTCAAACTGGGGTGAAAACATTACAAATAGCCCATCTTCTGAAGTAAAACAAGCACATGTACAGAGCTTAATACCTAGTGCACACATCTATGTTACATAGAAATTGTCATGCTGAGACAATTCTGTCTAATAACTCAAGGCTGCTTACAATACTTAGTATGTGGTGCGTAGAATCTTTGCCCTGTTGCAAACTTTTTCTGCAGAGCGTAAAAACGTGTGAGGAACATGCTGGACACAAGTTGTCAACTGTCACCTGCACACAGGGTTACTCTTCAGTGCAAACATTTATAACTTGTTCAATACCTCTTCACAGCTATGATGCATTAGGAGTGCATGCATTTTGCAAACACTTAAACCCATCATCTGGACACAGGCTGAACAAAATTAGGTAGAAAACTATTATGGTAGCTATCAGTCACTATGTAAACTGAAAAACAAATTAGCACACTCATTGGATGAGGTTGTTAGTGATATCATCAATTATTTGAGATGTCATCAGTGATGTCATAAATGGTGTCATAGAACATGTAATGAGTGATGTAATATGTGAGATCATAAGCAGTGCATGGTGGAGGCACAAGTTATATTGTATGTGTATGTAAATATATATATAAATATTTATATGATTCCAAAAGACATTCGACGTGAAGGACGCCCAGCATCTCGGGTCGGGGCTCGTCAGCAAACGTCACTGCTTAACATTTCAAAAGACACACTCTCCTGGCTTCCAGCAAACTTTAGACATGGCTACAGCCTGAACCTCTAACCGGAATTACACCAAATTTGGCAAAGAGGTAGCTCTTGATTCAGAAAGCACTCTTTTTGTTAAATGGTGTATATCCATTCAGCAGTTCCTGAGAAATTTTAATATTTCTCAGATATCCATGTGGGGACGCAGTGGATTTGCTAACCCTCCCGATCGCGTGCCTGAGATCTGATTGGCTGCCAAAACTTCAGACTAGGAAGTGTTGGCAGCCATCTTTTGACTTGGTTCAACTGAGTCACAAGAAAAAAGGTTACAAAATGTTAAAAATCAAGAAAAGGGGGCAGGGTAGAAACACCCCAACCCCCTAGGCCTGATCAGGGGGGCCCCTAAAAAAATGTTTTTTTTGAAATTTTGGCGGGACCACGTCTCAGCATTCCCACTGTGTGGGGCTTACTGGAGGTAACAGGTAGGCTAGTTAGCCCCTAAGGACCCCCAGCAGCGAAGGGGACTTCATCCCCCAACAAAGAGTGC
The DNA here is from genome assembly GCA_963921515.1 of Calotriton arnoldi. Taxonomy (NCBI): domain Eukaryota; kingdom Metazoa; phylum Chordata; class Amphibia; order Caudata; family Salamandridae; genus Calotriton; species Calotriton arnoldi. The sequence goes on along the minus strand of CAWUFW010000546.1, from coordinate 3,564,899 downwards.
ACCAGGAGACACGTTTGTAGACTGGTGGAGAAAGGGGGTGTGGCCTTCTATCAGAAGTCAACAATCCTGTTGTGTGGGACTTACTGGAGGTAACAGGAGGGGTAGTTGGCCAACGAGGACATCCTTGGGGCCAGTTACCCCTCTTGTTATCTCCAGTAAGTCCCACACAGCAGGATTGCTAATAGGTCTTTACAGGCCAAGCCCCCTTTCTCCACCACTATGCAAAAGCGCCTCCTGGTGCACTACTGGTTGGGGGATGAAGTCCATTTTACTTCTGAGGGACCTTGAGGGCCAAGAAGCCCTCCTGGTACCTCCTGTAAGTCCTACGCAACTGCATTCCTGAGAGCTAGTCAGAGGCCCAGCCCCCTTTCTCCACCACTCTGCAAATGGAACTACTACTTTAAAAAACTATGAAATTCACAGAAAAAAACAAAGGTTACGGGGACGTTATAGTTAGGAAATAGCATTTAAAAATCCTTAAAATTCACTGAAAAAAACACAGGTTTCAGGTACGTTATAGTTAGGAATTAGCATTTAAAATAACCTTAGAATTTCACGGAAAAAAACAGGTTTCAGGGACATTATAGTTAGGAATTAGCATTTAAAAAAACCTTAGATATTCACTGAAAAAACCACATGTTACAGGAACGTTATAGTTTTTATCTTCTTTGGAGGGAGTGCGTGCTGTGCAGAAAGTCTGCTATTGATGGAAGTTAAAGTATTACAGGGGTTTCCTCTTACCCTGGGACGTAACGGGCTGCTGGTTTCTGGCACATATGAGGATGGTGGTCTGGGAATATATATATATATAAAAACACAGCTTTGAACATGTGAACATTAACAGCGCACATAAACCCAGTTGGGGATTACGTTTACTATGACGCCAGCTGGGATTTGAAAGTGACTATGTGTGCTGTTTCATTTTTAACCAAAATGAACTTTACCTGCATAAATTGTGCGAGCACGCCTTTTACAGATTGAAAAAGGCAACATTGCCGAAACGCGTCTCTGTGGGCTACAGTTGTGAATAAAGTTTTTTCAAGCCACACCCTCCCTTGAGTGACGCGATTCCTTGGGTGAGAAAAGGAGTGATGGTGGATATATATATATATATATATATATATATATATATATATATCTCACGCTCCACTGTCTTGCAACAGTAAGGACCAGCACTCTCGTTGGTGAAAAATCAGCTTAAAGATTTATTGGTGCACTGTGAATAAACAAACGCGATTCAGCCTCAGCCTTCGTCAGTGTTTAACACGCGCCATTAAAGTCAGCATCTAAATAAAGTTTCAAATTAAACACAACTAAAGAATATATATATATATATCCATACATACATACACAGCTCCTTCTGGTTTCCAGGGACCCGTAGACAGGTGGTGCCTGGAGCCGGCAGAGCGCGCCGGCAAGCAATATCTCACTAATTTCACTGTAAGACGCACACTCAGGGATAGATTTGCTCAAAAGATGGCTTTACTTCTCAGTTACGCGTTTCGACTACAAGAGTCTTGATCACACACTGATTTACAAGTCGGCTTCACTTACGTACACAATGCCAGAAACTAACAAAGCACCATACAGGTCCTAGAGGTGGTATAGTGAATTCACATTGCAGACATCTTGAAATATGTTAATATACACATAAGTTGTGCCTGAAACCATAAAAAAAAACGTACATACAGCCTCAAATTATAATAATATCATCACCTGACGTTAGTGAGTACAATATGTGCTGTTCATCAGAAGAGTAATAAACTGATATCACAGCATAATATCACCCTGAAACAAAGACTAGCTATCAAATATCTGGCTGAAGACAACAATGTCATCATACGCCCAGCATGTGGTAACATTGTATTATGGGGTAGAGAGATGTACATAGCAGAAGCGGAGAGACAACTCAAGGATACCAACTTCTATGTAGAAACCAATATGGAAACGTATAATGACAGTATCATCTGTATTTGGGAAAAATTGACAGGATGTATTAACATATTTCAAGATGTCTACCATGTGAATTCATCCAGTGGTTCGGGCTGTAGTCATCTTCAAAACTCCTATAGGACTTAACATGGGAAACACACTTTTTTGACTGCCCCTTTTTCTCGGCCCCCGCTTAACGGATCGCCCCAAAACTTTTTATGCCCAACAAGAATCACTGGCGCATTTTGTGGGGGGAAATTTTGTGAAGATTCGTCAAATGGCGCAAAAGTTATAGGCAAGTCAAAAACTGTTTTTCCTCTGGAAAAATGGCCCCAACTATAACTACCTACTGGCGACCATCAGTAGGTGATATGTATATATATCACCTACTGGCGGTCACCAGTAGCTAGTTATAGTTAGGACCTAGTTTCCATAGGACAAACATTTTTTGACTTGCAGATATCTTTGGCACCGGTTGACGAATCTTCACAAAATTATCCCAAAAAAGTGGCAAAGTAGGTTCTGTTTTGTGGTGATCCATTAAGTGTGGGCTGAGAAAAAAGGGGGGTTAAAAAAATGCATTTTCCCATTTTAATTACCGTAGGATACATAGTCGAACCTAAAGCCTGAACCACTGGATGGAATTACACAACATTTGGCAGAAAGGTAGATTTTGTTACGCTTATTGATCTTTTTGTTATTTGGTGCAAATCCATTCAGTAGTTCTTGAGAAATTTAAGTTGAAATTATAGTGATATCTCTGGCCATGGAGATTTTGAGGTGATTTCGCGTTCAATCACGAATGTGCGCGCCAACAGGAATTCTCTGATTGGCTGGACGCAGCCTGAACAGAAAGTTGTGGCCCCCATTTTATTGATAGGGAACGGTTCCCAGGACTGAATATTTCTGTGAAATCTAACATAAGGGTTCAGAGTGAAGGTACTCTATCCCAAGTTTGAGAAATGGGGGTGTTAGTGATACAAGGTATGTATCCAAAATATATTTTTTTAATCGTGCACGATATCCGTGACAACCTTTAGCCTGGCCCCCCATGTTCCGTCACAGGGAAAACGTGACTATCGACGCGTTCGTGAATATTGGTGAAAATATATAAAAGAAATATATTTGTACACACTTGCTTGTCACAGAATCATGTATCCACTCCCATACCCACTTGGACACTCATACACCCATCCACATACCCACTCAGACACTTATACAGGCACTCACATACCCACTTAGATACTCATGGACCCACTTACAGACTCACTCAGAGACTCACGTGCCCACTTCAGACCCACTCAGTGACTCATGCACCCACTCACATACCCACTCAGAGACTCAGGCACCCAGTTGCATAGCTACCCCGAGACTCATACACACACTCACAGACCCACTCGAACACTCATGCACCCACTGAGAGTCTTATACACCCACTGACAGACTCACTGAGAGACTAATGCAACCAGTTAAAGAGCCAGTCAAAGTCTCATACACCCACTCAGAGACCTACTCAGAGTCATGCAACCACTGATAGACCCACTCAGAGACTCATGCACCCACTCACAGACTCACTCGGAGACTTATGCACCCAACCACAGACTCACTGAGACACTCATGCACCCACTGACAGACCTACTCACAGATTCATGTTTCCACTCACATACCCACACAGAGACTTATGTACCCAATCACAGACCCACTGAGACATTCATGCACCCACTGACAGACCCACTGAGACACTCAAGCAGTTAGTTACAGAACCACTCATAGACTGATGCACCCACTCACAGATTCACTGAAATACTTATACAATAAATGAGACAATTACTGACACAGTGATGAATGCAGTCACAGATTCCACTGAAAGAGTCATACACAGTTATAGGTATATTAAGAGAGTTATATATGTTATTATAGACTCATTTAGATAGTAATGTGTTTAGTGTGTTGGTTATAATCAATTTTGCAGTTAAAAGTGTTGAATGCGGTGGTGTTTTTTTGAATGTCTGCTTTTGTTTTGTCATTTTGCGACGCATTCACGGTGAACGCAGCTATAGACATAATCGCACACCCGGCGTCACTGCAAAAATGGAAAATCGGTTTTAAAGATGGTTTTTATACAAACTCCCTAGAAAAATATGACTTTAAACAGAGCAGTAATAAACCTCTAGTGTCTAAAATACTGTAATATGTGTGCATATATGTGTTTTACACTCCATAAAAAAGGTGTGATGGTCGCGGTTACCGATGTCATCCTTTCGCCTGGAGTCAACACAAAAATGGAAAATAGGGTTGAGAGTCGGTTTTTAAAGAAACTTACTTGAAAAAATATGTGTTTAAACCTATTTTGTAAGGAGTCATGTAGATAGTAATGTATGTATTATAATGGTTAGAATTACATTTTTAAGTTATACATTTTGAATGTGCTGGTGGCCGTTGAATGTCTGCTTTTGTTTTGTGATTTTGCGATGTGTTAGCGATGAGTGCGACATCATTGCGATTATTTGTAAAGAAAATGAAAATAATTTGGGCACTATTCACAATTTCTGAAGGCACTGTTACTTTCGGTGTAGCCATAGAAATGGAAAACAGCAAGTTAAAGTATGTTTGTAAAAGAATCATTACAGACAGACAACTTTAAAGAGCATATTATTAAGGTACTGGTATCAAACATCGAATAAAATATGTTTTTATATGTGTTCTAGAATTTCTCAAAACACACGCTATTCGCGATTTCTGACATCGCAGTGACTTCCAGTGTTGCCTCGAAAACAGAAAACACCAAGTACAACTGCTTTTGCTGAAAAAACATTACAAACAGACAACTTTAAAGAACATATTAGTAAACTACTTGTGTCAAACATTAAAAAAAATATGTCTTTACATGTGTTTCAGAAGTTTTGAAAAACACGCGCTAATCGCGATTAGTGATGTCACCACGATTTCTTGTGCCGCCACGAACACAGGATACACAAACTAAAAGTGTTTTTGTTAAAAAATCATTATGGGCAGACAACCTTCAAGAGGAGATCACTAAAGAACTACTGTCAAACATCCATTAAAATATGTTAATATACGTGTTTTAGAGTTTCTGAAAAACATACACTTTTTGCGTCATCGTTGTGGGGATCACAAAGACGTCACAGCGATAAAAAAAAGTAGAAAAAAAGCACATTTATAATCCACTCAAACAAATACTAATTGATCTGTTTCTAAAACACTTCTCCAGCACGTTTCTTAGAAAATTTAGTTAGGGTTTCTTCAAACCTGGAAATACAGTCACATCTGCACCACACAACCATGCACTTACTTTTGCAAAAGAGAAATCAACAAGTGTGTTTTCACTAAAGTACCATTTTGTACAGCTATCAGTTAAAGACACTCAAGGAACAATCCTAATAGCACACTTTCAGACTCACAAGACCATTGAACACATTTTGTTAGTGTTTTCTACACGGTTATAGTGTAGTAGTTACACTATACAATAAATGAGCTTCTACCCCTTATAATTAGACATTAAGAATTAGTCCAGTTGCATAGATGTGATATACAAAACAGTTGGGTGGTCTTCAATAAATATAGAGGCAGTATTTAAGCAGATAAAATACTCATTTTACAAAAAATTAATTTTAACAGATTACACAGAAAATAAAATTTATGAAATGGTTGAAATATGCTCAAAACAAGGAACAATTAAATGGATGTTATAGTGTGAAAATAAAATTTGAAAAACCTTTAAAATTCACTGAAAAAAACACCAAAGTTTATAGGGACGTTATAGTTAGGAAATAGAATTTAAAAAAACTAAAGATTACAATGCACTGCTTATGACCTCACATATTACATCACTCATGACATGGTCACTGACATCACTGATGACATTACTCATGACACCTCAAATGACATCACTGACGACCTCACTGATGACATCATCCAGAAAACCACTCAACCATCCACTTACATTCCTAATACAGGATCTCATATACCTAATCCCACACAACCACTGATAAACACATTTGCAGACTCATACAAACAAATACACACCTAATCACTGATCCATAGAACTACTCACTCATTAACTCACCCATACAGTCCCTAACGCAACCTGAAAGTCACATGTATAACCACTGATGCACCTTTTCAGTCACCAATGCAGGCACTGAGAATCTAGTAATGCACACATACATACATTTATACACCTACTCATATACCCATACAACCACTCACATACTGATTTACTTAGTCATACAAGTACTTACACACCTGTTCACTTACCCATACAGTCTCTCACACAGCTGTTGACTCATTTATACAGTTGCTCACATACCAACTACCTTACTCATATATATACAAACACATGTAGTCACAAACACAATCATATACTATCTCATACAATCTCTCTCACACTCACTCACCTGTACAGCCACTTACATAACCATCCACTTACCATAGACCCACTCATACAGCCACTCAGTCACCCACATATCCAATTGCACACTCATTCACATAGCCATACAGCCACTCATATTCCATTTCACTCACCCATAGAAACACTTACATAAGTGTTCACTCACCCATACAGTGTGTAATGCACCTGCTCATTCATCATTTACAGCCACTGACACATCAGAACAATCACACATAAACTCACTCATTCTCCATTGCAGCCACTTACACAGACACTCACCAAGCTGTACACATATTCATATGCCAACTCACTTACTCATACACCCAATAAGACACCTGTCGCTAACCCATTCAAAAGCTCACACACACACCCATTCATTCATTCATGTTTACACTCTCTTACATACCCACTCACTCTTCTATACTCCATATACACACCCAGTAGCAACATCCATACAGCCACTGCTTCAGCCGCTTACTTTACTATCTAAATAGAACACTGAGTAAGTTTTGGAAAACACTTAGACTCACTGGATGAGGTCATCAGTGATGTCATTTGAGATGTCATCAGTGATGTCATTTGAGATGTCATCAGTGATGTCATTGACCTTGTCATGAGTAATGTGATATGTGAGGTTATAAGCAGTGCATTGTGGGGGCGTGAGTTATAGTTAGCTGAGGTAACTATAACTGCTGGATTTCACTGGTTTTGTACGAGTGAAATCTGAGCCTAACTATAACATCCCTGTAACCTTTGTTTTTTCAGTGAAAAAAAAAATATATATATATATATATATATATATATATCCTATTGCAGTCGCCAGTGGGTAGTTATAGTTAGGATGTAGTTTCCATAGGAAGAACATTTTTTTATTTGCCATTAACTTTGGCGTTGTTTGATAAATCCTCATGAAATTTTCAAAACTAGTTTGCCACTCAGTTCAGCTGCGGTCTTGAAAGTTTTGGGGTGATCCGTCAAGTGGGGGGCTGAGAAAAAGGGGGTCCCAAAACACGTGTTCCCCTTACCCCATAGGCCTCTTGGGGGGGTCCCACAAGGACCTTGCAGGGTCAAAAAAGAAATTATTTTTTAAATTTTCAGTTGGATCCACGGATCCTGCTGAAAACGTTTTTAAAAATGAAGAGCGGTCTCCCACGCTTTGTTAGTTATTGGACCCTGGGTGGGCCAGGTCCCTGTGGCATTTTGTTAAAAAGGGAGGGTTGGCACATGGGCTACCCCTCTTGGGGCTTAATATTGCCCTGGGGATCACCACCTCCCACAGGCTTTTTGATTTTTTCGCTTGCTGGAAGCGGAGCAAAATTGCTTTGACAGAGAAGGAGCTGCATGTTAACAGCTCCCTCTCTGTGAAAGCAATGCCAGTTCCTGCAGTAGGTGGGGAGCCAGCAGGGACCGCAGGGGACTTCAGGCTTCCCCCACGGTCCCCAGTGAAAGTAACTGGGTGCCCTGGGAGGGACCAGGGCACCCACAATGCAGGCCAGGCCCTGGGGGATGGAGTCCCAGAGTCAAAATCGGCCCAGGAGGGGGCCGTGTGACCCCCTCCCTTAATTTAAAAAATAAAATGGCTGGGACCTGGGGGATGGGGTCCCCGGCTCAAAATTGACCTGGAAAAGGGGGCAAGTCTACGGAGGCACTGGCCCCTTTTACCACCACTCTGCAAATGAGCCTCCTGGCGCAGAACTGGTTGGGGGGTGAAGTCCCCTTGGCTGCAGGGGGTCCTTGGGGGCCAACAACTCCTCTTGTTACTTCCAGTAAGACCCACACATTGGGAATGCTGAGCGATGATTGTACATTCTTGCCGCTATCGAGTACACCATTCCGTCGGGATAAAGAAATTGACTGCAGGTGATTCAGAAGCGTTCGTAATCTGATGAGGATTTTTGAACCCCAACCTAAAAGAGCCTTCTTATTGACATTGTGGCCTCACTAAGATCTGGATCCCCTTCCTGGACCTGTGGGATTACACCAGGGGACAGTGTTATCATTTATCACAAAGGAATGACTTGTGCCATTCTTGCCAGACAGAACACAGTGCGCTTGAACTCTCCTGTATGCACTTTTTGAACCCACTACCATTTGATGGTTGTCCAGAGTTGAAATTTCCCTTCCTTGGACATACTCCTTCCATGTACGGAGGAGCCATTTTGTCTTTTGCTATTTGGACTCCTGGGGCTGTCATTTGGTTTTTTTTGTCCTGAGGAAGACCCTACTGGATGTATCTATGCACACACATCCTACAGTGTCGAAACATCGACGTATAACAGTCTCATGCCCAGGTCCACTATAACTATACACTGAACCGACACTGCAAGTTATAGTTAGAACCTAGGGAAGGATACAGAAATCTATGTTATTGTCCCCAATTTGTTTGAATTTGGCATGTTGATTTTTGTTTCACCACTTGTCATTGTAATCACTTATCAATTTCCTTTTTGTGATGTCATTGTTCTTTTTGTGTTTGTTTGACAGCCTTTTCAAATTTCTTTCTTTGAAAAAACAAACGAGATATTAATTAAATTGAATATTCATTCATTGTACATCTTCTTGGGTGTGTTACTTATGTTTTGAGCAAATATCGAGAATAATTGATTCCAATAATCATTGTGTCTATAAATGTTTCTTGAGTCAAAAAAGTAATTTCCTTTGGCTTCACCCAACAGAACCACTTGTAGCTTCTTATGAGAGATGATTGGAGGCCCAGCCCCCATTCTCCAGTATTCTGCAAATGTGCCTCCTGGTGCACTACTGGTTGGGGGATGGTTGGATGCTGAGGGCCCTTGGGGGCCAGGAATCACTTCTATTGCCTCCAGTAAGTTCAACATAGTGAAATTGCTGAGAGGTCTTTGGAGGCCATGCCCCCTTTCTCCACCACTCTGCAAACACGCCTTCTCATGCACCACTGGTTGGCGGATGAAGTCCACTTTAGTCCTGAAGGTCCTTGGGGGCTAATTACCCTTCCTGTTACCTCCAGTAAGTCCCACACAGTGGGATTGCTGAGAGGTTTTCAGAGCGCACTATACCCCCTTTCTCCACCACTCTGCAAACGCACCTCCTGACACACTACTGGTTGGGGGATGAAGTCCTCTTGGATGCTGAGGGACCTTGAGGGCCAAGAAGCTCTCCTGTTATCTCTGGTAAGTCCCATACAGCAGGATTCCTGAGAGCTGGTCAGAGGCCTCGCCCCCTTTCTCCACCACTCTGCAAACGTGACTACTAGTTAAAAAAACATAGAAATTCACTTTAAAAAAATCAAAGGTTACAGGGACACTATACTTAGGAAATAGAATTTTAAAAAACATAGAAATTCACTGAAAAAAACCAAAGGTTACAGGGACGTTATAGTTAGGCTCAGATTTCTCTTGTACAAAACCAGTGAAATTCAGCAGTTATAGTTACCTGAGCTAACTATAACTTGCTCCCCCGCAATTCACTGTTTATGACCTCACATATTACATCACTCATGCCATGGTCAGTGACAACACGGATGACATCTCAAATGACATCACTGATGACATCATAAATGACATCAAGTGAGTGTAAGTGTTTATGGGTGTTAAGCAAATATACTTACCTTCTACAAAAGTTCGATTAGTATACTAGGTGTACTACTGAGTGATACTGCTTCTAACATATTTTATGTGAGTGGCTGTGTAACTGTATCCTTGTGTGTATGGGTGTATAAGTGTTTGGTGTTGCAATATGTTTTGGTTCCTTAATACTGTTAAAATTTCCAATACTAACATGAATGTCATCATTAGTTAGAGATATTTACACCCAAAGTGCGTTGTGATATTTCACACCATTTTCGTAACTAATGTCAATACTGCTTGCATAAGGGTCGTAGTATTGGCCGAGGTTTATAGTCTAATCGACAAAAGAAATCCAAAGACAATCTCCGTTGCAACTGAATGGTGCCTTTTCCGGAGCATAAAATGATATGATTTAACTAAAGTTCTTCTCTCTTTCTCATGTGGTTTTAACAAAGCACCTAGAACATAACATGTAAATAGTGTATTTCCCTTCTAATCATATAATATATTGGTTTACATGGTTAAATGACCTTAATTATCAGTAAAATAGTTGTCATTAGTTTGATATTTGTACATCCGAAGGGCATTGTGAAATAAACAGGCCGGAGTTTCGCTACGGGGAACTCCACTAAGTAACAAACAAACTCTGCGAAGTTCCGCAAGTGGCGGAGTGCAGTGCAAACTGCCGTTCGCACTGGTCTTCCTGCCGCTCGGGTAGAAATTCTACCCGAGCGGCAGCTGTTTGCGAGCGAGAGCGGGGAAAAAACTCCGCTGCACTACGCGGAGCCGAGTTTTCTGCACTCCACGAGCTCCGCGGAGCACGGAGTGCAGAAAACTCCACAAACGGTGCGGAGTTCACTGCACATGCCCAGAAATAACATTGAATTTTAGCAATCCATGTTAATACTGTTTGCATAATTGTACTAGTATTGGTGTACATTTATAGCCTGATCACAAAAAGAACCAATAGCAAGCTGAATTCTGTTTTTAGGTAGCATATTATGAGTTAATGTTATGATATAATGAAACTTCTCTCTCTTTCTCAGCTGATTTCCAGAAAGCACCAAGTACATAACATATTAATGGTGGGTTTCCATTCTAATGGTAAATGGTAAAATGGTAAAGCTGAGGAATTGTGGACTCCAGATTGGTGGCCATCTGAACTAGGAGAGGCCCCCTCCCCTAAACGTTGGGCTAAGAATCTAGGCATCAGAATCGATAACAAATTATCGATGGAAGAACAGGTGAAGACGTTGTCAGGCACCTGCTTTGGAACAATGCGGATGCTTAGAAAGATCTTCCCCTGGATCCCTCTATAGGCAAGAAAAACCCTCATCCAGTCGCTCTTGGTTAGTCGACTGGATTATGGCAACTCTTTGTTGGTTGGAATAAGGGAAGACCTACTATCAAAACTGCAGGTGGTGCAAAACACGGCAGCCCGCCTTGCCCTCAATAAACCGGCCCGCACCCCTTCTCTACCGCTCCTACCTCAATTACACTGGCTTCCTATTAGGAAACGAGCTATCTTCAAGCTGTTATGTACGGTTTTTAAGTCTCTGCAGGGGAGTGGCCCAGCTTATTTTAAGAAGAAACTGGAACTTTATCGACCCGTGCGTCAGTTGAGATCTAGTAATCGCAATCTGCTCTGCACGCGGAGAATTAGGAAGGTCAAGATGGGCGGTCGGGCCTTTTCTCATCTTGCCCCAAGCCACTGGAACAGTCTCCCTGAGGAGATCCGTACCTGCGCCGACCTGTCTCGATTCAAGAAATTGCTAAAGACCCGGCTGTTTTAAGATTATTCTGCTCATTGGGTATTTTCTTCTCAGGCGACGAGAGATCCCCCTCGGGATGATTCGTTGCGCCCTACAAATGAGTATAATAATAATAATAATAATAATACTACACTGCATTGGTTTACGTGGTCATTTGACCTTAAATATCCCCGACATAGTGGTTGGTAGTGTAGTAAATTGTTAACCTGTACAGTCTAATCTATTTGTTATCTAATGTGATTCTTTATCTTACATATAACCAACCACATTGTTTCTTTCATATATGGAGTATGTTAAATACTATCTCAGTGGACAGTGTTCTAGGTCACTACATCCATGTTTCACTTTCCTAGATTTAGTGTGTTTCTTGAAGGTTGGTGCAATTTTGCCCAAAATATGGTTCATATGTGGATCATTAGACATAGTTAAATATTTTGGGCTTCAGATTATGCCAAGAATCGTGGAATTGAGCATAATTTAGGTTTGACAAATGTTGAAATCGCTTGGTTGGCTGAAAGAGGTTTAAGGTGGAAAAACATCCTACCTCTCATTTCCTCTCATTTCCTCTCTTAGTGATTGTGAGCCTCTCTATTTTACAATTATTAATTGTGGAGGCAATGATATTGGTCACCTAACTGGTATTTAAATTGAAATAGAGATGAAAGGGACATTTACATATTTGATGAATCTATTTCCTCACACCCATTTTGTGTATTCAAATATTTGTCAAAGGATAAACTGAAAGTACTCATTAGTAAATGCCAGAAAGTATGAGAAAATGGGCAGACATATAAACAAAACAATGTCTGCCTTCCTAAGAGATCACACCATGTTTTTGATATATCACCTAAACATTATCTTTTCAAAACCTGACCTGTGTCATGCTGATGGTGTACATTACCTCTGAGGGCAATAATGTCTTCATTAATAACATCCAGTAATTCCTGCTCAGGCATATGTAAATCCAAAGTGCACACTTTAAATCAAAGGCTCTTTTAAGAGCCAACCTAACAGGAGCATCAGTCAATATAAAAATCTATGTTTAAAAAAAAAAAAAAATTTTTATGGTAATGTAATACTCTCTAGAGACCACCACAAAAATACTGCTGTGCTACGTAATTTAATAAAAAGACATTTAGACATTTCAAAACATTAATGCCTGCATATCACCACTATACCGACCTCTTTACAATTACAATTACAAGGCTGAACTTTTTTTCAAACATATTGTTAAGGTGTATTGCATAACACACTGAAACTGCTGTATAAAACAACATTACACATGAGCCAATCAGACAATCTCTTGTGATCGCTATATACCAAGTTTGTATCGTGGTACTACCACGGCCACAGATGTAGCTAAAATAAATACCTTATAACTTAACATTTACTTACTCTACTTGTCTGCTCTATGCCACAGAATCATCTACACCCCCTACTATGTAATACTGCCAAATTTCACAAACATCCAGCTGACAGTTTCGGCACAACGAGAAATACAAAAATCTATGGAAAATGCATTGGATTTCAAGCCAATTTTGGGACCTCCCTTTTTTCTTTGTACCCCCTTGACGAAATGCCTTAGAACTTGCAGGACTCCAAGAATTAAACAGGAGCAGCAGGTCTGCAAGGTTTCGTGGACACTTGCCAAACGGGTGCAAACTTATTGAGGGGCAAAAATCCAAATATTCCTAATCTCTGGTCACCTTAACTATAACTACAGAGTGTCTACTGCCACCCTTGCCACCCTTACCACCCTATACCCTTACCCCAAAACCCTAAAAGCATTCTTACAACCCAATTCCCTTACCCACCCCTAAACCCTAAAAACACCCAAACCGCACTATTACCTCACCTAACCCTAAACACACCCTCACCACCCAATTCCCTAACCCAACCGTCAACACTGAAAATATCCTTATTTCCACCCAATTTCCTCAGCCACCGCTAAACCCTCAAATCATCCATACTATCCCATACCCTTATCCCCAAGCTCTAAAACACCCTTATTTTAATTTTATATATATAATATATATATATATATATATATATATATATATATATATATATATATATATACATATATACATATATATATATATATATTCCTTCACTTACTCCACACAATTGCCCTTCGCTCTTGACACATGATTTCCAGGGTGAAATGAAGCACAGCACTACCAGGAACTGGCTTCCGAAGGGCTTTATTAATTTTCGTTGTTTCAGGAGGCCCTCGCATTAGAAGCCTCTCAAAGCAAAGTGCAGGAGGTGCATACAAAAACAGAAATGACCTACGCGTTTCGGCTTACGCCTTCTACTGGGTCAACATGTGCAAAACAAAATGTGCTATTTAAAGGGGAAGCATGGCTCATTTCCCCCACCACCAATTAAAAACAAGGTCAGTTTCTTAAAGGGGACATATACATGCATTGTATTCAATTACATTATGACATTTAAACAAAAATACTTTTTCAATCTCTATTTTCATTTTTTCCAATCTGCATGTCTCTTTTCATAATATCCACTTGTAAAGTACACATATCAACTCATTATATTTATGCTAGGTGGATTGCATGGCAAAGCAAAGGTTGTCAAATTCTTATTCCAAAATTTAAATAGATAATTTACCAAGTTCAACTCTTTGTTATTATCCCAACTAATTTCCTCAGCCACCGCTAAACCCTCAAATCATCCATACTATCCCATACCCTTATCCCCAAGCTCTAAAACACCCTTATTTTAATTTTATATATATAATATATATATGTATATATATATATATATATATATATATATATATATATATATATATATACAAAAAAAAGAATACATTGAGTAAAAAAACAAAGGCTACAGGGATGTTATAGTTCGGAAATGGAATATAAAAAAAGCCTTTGAAATTCACTGTAAAAAACCAAAGGTTATAGGGACATTATAGTTAGGCTCAGGGTTCACTCGTACAAAACCAGTGAATCAGCAGTTATAGTTAGCTGAGCTAAGTATACCTTGCGCCCCCACAGTGCACTGCTTATGACCTGACATATTCCATCACTCATGACATGGTCAGTGACATCACTGATGCAGAGTCGTGGAGAAAGGGGGGGTGACCGCCAAAGACCTCTCAGCAATCCCACTGTGTGGGACTTACTGGAGGCAACAGAAGGACCTGTTGGCCGCCAAGGACCCTCTGCAGCCAAGTGGACTTCATCCCTAAACCAGCAACTCACCAGGTGACATGTTTGCATAGTGATGGAGAAAGGGGTTGTGGCCTCCAAAGATCTCTCAGCAATCCTGCTTTGTGGGACTTACAAGGTAAAAGGAGAGCTTGTTGGCCCCCAAGGACCCTCTGGAGCAAAGGGAACTTTATCTCCCAACCAGTAGTGCGAAACAAGACGCGTTTGCAGAGTGGTGGAAAAGGGGGCTGGGCCTCCGGCAAGTTGCCAGGCATTTTTTTAAATGTTCTTTTTTTGGGGAAGAGGAGCTGCATAGTCCCCCTTCCCTGGGCCGATTTCGGCCCCTGGGACCCCAATCCCTGGGGCCAGGCATTTTTGGAATGGGGGAGGATGCCGCGAGCCCCCCCTTCCCAGGCTGATTTCCACCCCGGGGATCCATCCCCCAGGGCCCGGCCTTTCTTTTTTTTTAAATAAAGGGAAGGAAGCCACGTGACCCCCCCCTCCACCTCCTGGACTGATTTCAACCCCGGGGACCCCATCCCCCGGGGCCGGGGCCTGGCCCCTAGTCTGGTTGCCCTACTCACATCCAGGTCACCCAGACACTTTGTTGGGGACCGCAGGGAAGCCTGAAGGCCCCTGCGGTCCCTGCCAGCTCCCCACATCCTGTGGGAGCCGGCAGTTCTTTTGGACAGAGGGAGTTGCTGAACATTCAGCTCCCTCTATCCAAAAGCAATTCTGCTCCGCTTTCAGCAAGCAAGGGCATTTTTAATGCTCTCGCTTGCTGAAAGCAGAGCAGCGTATGCTATGGCTTGGCAGGAGCGGTAATGCTCCTGCCAAGCCATAAAAAACTGCAATGTTCTGGGGGTGGGCACCCCGGAACATTGCAGGAGCCGGCCCTGGAGGGTGGCGGTCCCCATAGCCAATATTGGCTCCAGGAGGGGGGCCGCACACACCCCCTATTTTCTTTGATTTTGACCCAAGGAGGTGGTGGTCCTGGGCCTGTGGGGTGAGTCCACGCAGCCCCCCGCATTAATTCAAATGAGAGCCTCAGGGAGGTGGCGGCCCTCGAGGCTGTGGGGGGGTCCATGCAGCTCCCCTGTATTGTTTAAACATATAGCCCCAGGGAGGTGGTGGTCCCCAGGGCTAGGGGGGCCCAGCCCCAGGAGGTCCCCCCATTTTTTTATTAATAAGCCCCAGGGAGGTGGTGATCCCTGGGCCAGCAGGGGAGGCTATACCAGTCTCCCCTGCATTTTTAATTACACAAGCCCCAGGAGGTGATGGTCCCTGGGGCATTTATAAGCCAAAGGAATGGGGACGTGTGCGCCCCCCTCCTTTTTTTTCTACTGCCCCTGGGACCTGGTCCACCTGCCAATTGCAAATGAAGCATGGTAAAAAGTGCTTTTTTTTGGCCTGCGGTGTCCCAGAGGGACTCCAGCAGCAGGTCTAGGGGTCAGGGTATTCCTACCCTGTCTCCTTTGCTTTTTATTAACTTTTTTCTGGGACTCAGCTTCAAGCCGAGTCCCTAGATGGCTGCCAACACTTCCTGGTTGAAGTGTTGGCAGCGAATCACATTTCATTATAGGGATCCTCGGAGGATCCGCTTCCCTCTATATCTATATTTGGATGTTTTATAATATTTATTAAAAAAATGAACGGATTTACACCAAATCACAAAAAGGCACTTCCCTGGACCAACATCTACCTTCCTGACAAATTTACTGTAATTCCATTAATCTGTAGCTGTGTCTAAAGGTCCGATGGGACCTTAACATGGGGAAAACGCGCTTTTAAGCCCCCCCCCCTTGTTCTCGGCCGTGGCTTGACGGATCACCCCGAAACTTTCAAGACAGCAGCTGAAGTGAGCGGCAAATTAGTTTTGAACATTTTGTGAAGGTTCATTGAAATGGGCTAAAGTTATTGGCAAAACAAAAAATGCTTTTCCTATGGAAACTAGGTCCTAACATATTTATATGTAAGGACGTACAACGTTATCAGAGAAGAAGGATGGCGAGGAAGGAGAGCGGCCATGGTGAGGAGGAGGCAGCAACGGCAGGTAAGTGCCTTTTTTCTTACTTTATAATTACTTTGGGAGGGAGGAGGGAGCGGAGCGAAGTTCCACAGATTTTTTTTCATCTCCGTGGAACTCCATGCAGAGGCACTACGCTTGCTCCGCCCGGGGTTAGTAAATGCGAGTCTGACCGAACGATGTTCGGAAGCATCATAATCGGTCGGTCAGAAACGATTCCGAAACTGATTCGGTCGGAAGAGTTTCCAAACGACACCGTAATCGACACCTAAGTAAGTCAACAGAATGTAATTTAGTATCTCTGGGTGCTATCCAGGAAGTGCTGCACCTCTGCCTCCTAATTCCCTACATCCCCCCATCCCAGGCTCTCTCCGCCGGGTCTCAGTGTCTCCCTTACTATGCGGAAAAAGGGTAGCGCCAGGACACCTCCAGGTAATCGTGCGCTTTAGAAATCCCCATAAAAAAATAAATAAATAAATAAAGCTCGAGTGCAGTTTGTACCATTCCTAAATAGGTGGGCACAGTTCACAGTCCCAGACTTACCCCTTGTAGTGGATCAGTTCCCAATGGATAGGTTCAGCTGTCTGGCTCTGACACACACTCGCACCCTCTCAACTCAGAGTTTGTTTATGGGCCGCCAGAATCTTTTTGGGTTTCCACACTTCGCCTGTTGCCCAGCAGAACAATAGTAAGTTAGCCCATCAGAAGCAGCTACAGAAGAGGATGTTGGCTCAAAAGGACTATTAGTGACTTATTATTATTTACTGTGCTTTAGGATTTTTTCTTTGAAAAACAAAAATATTTGGTGCATGGCCTGCTGAAAGACTGCGGTCATGCATCAAACTTCAGAGGAACTGTTGTGACAGCAGTTTCGCTGAAGACACAGAGATCACCACTAAGCTGGGTTGACCTTTAAATATTGCTGGTGGTAGCCTGTCAGGGTGGCAGATGTAATGTCCTCAACCATGCTGATGGAAGGTGAGCCACCCACCAAACTCTAAATCAGGCCTTAAGTCTAAAACTAGTGTCATGCTGAGACAGTGGTTTTCAGTTAAAAATGGTAGCTAATTGCTTTAGGTAGGCTCGGGTGCTGGCAGGAATCAAGTTGTGTGCTTATGGCAACAATTTAAAAGACTTGCATTTATTTTAGTGTGCTATTAACATCCATTTATATAGCAACTAGGGTTGCATTTTTAAATCCAAGCTGGTAAATCCAAACTGGTAAAAATATTGAGTAAAGCCGTGAAATCTGGTATTTTTACCCTTCTGAAATATGAACCTAAACGAGCAAATACATAACTTAGGGGCCGATTATGATGCGGGCGGATCGCCACCGCCCGCATGGCGGTGGCGATCCGCCTGCCATTTACGTCCGTCCGCCACCAAATTCCCCCCCGCCATATTACCATGGCGGAGGGGACACCGGCGGACGGAAAGACCGTCCGCATGTTTTCCGCCCGGCCGATCAGTCGACCGGGCGGAAAGGGATTAATATGGTGGCGGTGTCTGCAAGACACCGCCATCCACATTATGATGCCGGCGGTGATGAGCCTTTCCATGGCGGCGTCGCCATGGAAAGGCTCGCGATCCTGACATTGGGGGCCCGTGGCGGGCCCCCAGGTATTTTGGGGGTGGGGGTGCACATGGGGGTACCTATGGTACCCCCTGAATCTGCATGCACAAGGTGGCAGGCACCGCGCGGTGCCTGTCACATTGTGCATACAGATGCACAACATGCATTTCCAGCACTGTGGCGGGCGGTGTTGTGAGCACCGCCCGCCACAATGCTGGAAATGGGGGATGCCACCGCGGCGGTGGCATCCTAATCACATGTGCGGGACCGCCGCACACATAGCGGGCGGTCCCATTTACCGGGGCGATGGCGGGCGGACAAAGTCCGCCCGCCATCATGATCGGCCCCTAACTAATTTAAAAGGTATTTGAGAGCTGTCTAAATCGTTTTAGAATGATTATTAGAGCAAACAGAAGAGCAATTACCATGTTAGAAAATATTCCTAATTATTGTCACAGATTCTCATTCGCTTGCCAGCTCTTGGCTCTTCTAGAATAGAAAAACATATAAAAATGGACGGTAATATTTCTAAGAAAAGTAGCGGCCCTAATTAAACCTGCTTTGTAGCTTACAGCCTTGTCCAACTGAAAAGATTTATTGCATGGCACCCAGAGTTTACAAGGAAAGGTAAAAACAAAAATGGCTGGATTACTGGAAAACGTTGAACTACCAAACAAAATGAAATTCAGAAAAATTGATTTTTTTATTATATGTTGCAAAACATTTCACAATTAATTTTAGGGGGTACCCTGTATAAACTTAAGTAACATACCAAACTGCAAATGTCTACTAGGCAAAAATCCAGAACTGACTGTGGCTTCACACATGACATGGGACACTTAACAGCTATGCACATGAACAGATACATAGAAATAAATAAAATCATTTACGTTCTTTTTATGATCCTGACAATATGTTGCAGTTGTTTATACTATTTGAAAGTGACTTCTGTTTTTCGGTGTCTTGCTTTTTGAATAAAATAGTGAGGCAGAAGATGTAAGAGGGAATTGCGCCACCGGAATGTCACTTTTTTCGGCGTTCCGGTGGCGCAATGCCCTGCACCATATTTACAAAGCGGGGATAAGCTACTTTGCATGGCTTAACGTCTCTTTGTAAATATGGTACCTTTTCACACAGGTATCTGCATGAAAGGGGCGTGCAATGGGTGTTGCTGTGGGCGTTCCACCACAACACCCATTGCTTTTTGACACTGACCCAGATTTAAAAAGATCCAGAAACCTGAGGCAGCGCCAAAAACTAACGTCATGCAAAAGCAGGCGTTAGATTTGCGCAACAAGGAGAAATACTTTTATTTATCCTCGTTTTTGCTTATTCTATGTGCGCTGCATTCTGCAGCACATTTAGAAAGAGCAAAACGCCATTAATGATTGTTTTTGTGCTGGAAGGTGTCCCTTCCTGCACATAAACAATCATCTCTGTAACGCAGGCACCCTTGCACTATGGCGCAAGGGTGTCTGTGTTGGCGCTAGGCAGCTACTTTTAGCTCCAGCGTTAGGGAAAACACATAGGTGCGCCATATTCTTGTAATACGGCACATCCCTGTGTTTTGGAAATGACACGGTGCGGTGCTGTAAAATTTCCCACGCTGCACCATTTCCGTATATATATGCCCTAGTGTGTTTTTAGTACCAATCACACATATTTTTGTTTACTGTCCTCATTTCATTGAACTTCATTAGTATTTTCAAAATGTGTTAACAGGAAGGTTGAAGGAAACCTGCAGACATCATTGAGCAAGGACTTAGGGGCCGATTCCGATCTCGGTCGGAGGCGCACCCAATACCATTCGGTCGGGAAAAAAGCCATGCGAAAGCCTGTTTCCCGACCGATCCGTACAGCACACCGAACGAGTAAGTACGATGCGCACAACAGCACAGAATCCGGCCGAGCCGTACTCACCCAAACCAGGTCCTGTTCCCCGACCGAGGCGAATCTGGAAACGCTGAATCGAGTCGCACGGAAGGGAAAATGCAACTCCGTCCGGCCGAACAAGTACGATGCGCTTTCCGTACGCGCCGAACCCGTTGCTACGCACGGCACGTCAAAGCATCCGGGAGAGGCGCACATAAGCTCCGATTCGCGCCACAACACGATCCACGGCTATGAGACGAACACGCCAGCGACGAGGACGACGCGAAGCGACGAGGACGACACGAAGCAATGAGAAGGACGAACGACTCGAACCAACCATGAATCCCTTCGTCCCGATCATACCAATATTCTACATTTACTACCGGAACAGGCACGGACGCGTACGGCGCAGAAGGTAAGTCAGACACCAACCACAAAACACATACAACACGTACACGACACATCACACACACACACAGAGGGATGCAGAATATACTTACACCAGCAACAGCAGCACCATAGGGGCGGGATGCCCATCACCAATGCCACATATGCACACAGGGGCCTGAATGCGCACCACCACCCCTACCCAGGGGGGGCAGGATGCCTACCACCACCCTGAGCCAGGGGGGGCTGGATGCCCACCACTACTACCACCCTGAGCCAGGGGTGGCTGCATGCCTACCACTACTACCACCCACACCCAGGGGGGTCTGGATGCCTACCACTACTACCACCCTCACCCAGGGGGGACTGGATGCCTACCACTACTACCACCCTCAGCCAGGGGGGGCTGGATGCCTACCACTACTACCACCCACACCCAGGGGGGCTGGATGCCTACCACCACCCTTAGCCAGGGGGGCTGGATGCCTACCACTACTACCACCCTCACCCAGGGGGCTGGATGCCTACCACTACTACCACCCTCACCCAGGGGGCTGGATGCCTACCACTACTGCCACCCTCACCCAGGGGGGCTGGATGCCTACCACTACTACCACCCTCACCCAGGGGGGCTGGATGCCTACCACTACTACCACCCTGAGCCAGGGGGGCTGGATGCCTACCACCACCCTTAGCCAGGGGGGCTGGATGCCTACCACTACTACCACCCTCACCCAGGGGGGCTGGATGCCTACCACTACTACCACCCTGAGCCAGGGGGGCTGGATGCCTACCACTACTACCACCCTGAGCCAGGGGGGCTGGATGCCTACCACTACTACCACCCTCACCCAGGGGGGCTGGATGCCTACCACTACTACCACCCACACCCAGGGGGGCTGGATGCCTACCACCACCCTTAGCCAGGGGGGCTGGATGCCTACCACTACTACCACCCTCACCCAGGGGGGGCTCGATGCCTACCACTACTACCACCCTGAGCCAGGGGGGGCTGGATGCCTACCACTACTACCACACTGAGCCAGGTGGGGCTGGATGCCTACCACCACCCTTAGCCAGGGGGGCTGGATGCCTACCACTACTACCTCCCTCACCCAGGGGGGCTGGATGCCTACCACTACTACCACCCTGAGCCAGGGGGGCTGGATGCCTACCACTACTACCACCCTCACCCAGGGGGCTGGATGCTTACCACTACTACCACCCTGAGCCAGGGGGGGCTGGATGCCTACCACCACCCTTAGCCAGGGGGGGCTGGATGCCTACCACTACTACCACCCTCACCCAGGGGGGGCTGGATGCCTACCACCACCCTTAGCCAGGGGGGCTGGATGCCAACCACTACTACCACCCTCACCCAGGGGGGGCTGGATGCCTACCACTACTACCACCCTGAGCCAGGGGGGGCTGGATGCCTACCACTACTACCACCCTGAGCCAGGTGGGGCTGGATGCCTACCACCACCCTTGGCCAGGGGGGGCTGGATGCCTACCACTACTACCACCCTCACCCAGGGGGGGCTGGATGCCTACCACCACCCTTAGCCAGGGGGGGCTGGATGCCTACCACTACTACCACCCTGAGCCAGGGGGGGCTGGATGCCAACCACTACTAGCACCCCCACTCATAGGATGGACAATGCATGACACAACCAGCACACCACAACCTAGGGAATGCAAGAAGAAGACATCCCCCCAACACCATGACAAGCGTGTGTAGACTGTGTCAAATGCCTACAACACCGAACATGACTTTGAACATACAATGTGACCCCCTAGCACATGTGCCACACATATATGTGTGTGGCACCCACAATGCAAGCAGGCCATGACCATTGTGGCAATGGGGTCCAAACCCCCATCATCACAGTGACCAAAATGTAAGTGTGGGGTCCATAGCTGAAGCACATTTTGAACATTGTGGCAATGGGGTCCAAACCCCCATCATCACAGTGACCAAAATGTAAGTGTGGGGTCCATAGCTGAAGCACATTTTGAACATTGTGGCAATGGGGTCCAAACCCCCATCATCACAGTGACCAAAAAGTAAGTGTGGGGTCCATAGCTGAAGCACATTTTGAACATTGTGGCAATGGGGTCCAAACCCCCATCATCACAGTGACCAAAAGGTAAGTGTTGACAAAGAAAGAGGTGCAACTGCCAAACTGCATGGATGATTCCTGGTCACAGAACAAAAAACACATCAGTGGCAAAGTAGTGTATGTGTCCCATTGCAACATAAATTGGGTGAGCCAAATACTGCAGTGCAAATAAGACATACCTTTGGCCATGTGCAGACAAACAACACCCATGGGGGCTGACACCGTCAACATTCATCAATGACACAATGACAGATGTGACCATCAGAATGCAGACCCACATATTTGCACCAATGGGCACACAAATGCAGATACCCTGTGGAGACTGCAGATGTGAGGTGAACAGATACCATACCATGGCAGCAATGGGACACACAAACCATGATCATTGTGCTGACCGATGACCTAGGAGTCCCAGGGACAGCAGGGGAAACCCACCAAACTACATACAGCCAATGGCACACCCAAGATATGCCAATGCAGTGGTGCAGATGCACAAACACAAACAGGCAGACCCACACTGCACATCATACACAACAGGTGAGGGGGGTGCCAGTGTCCCCAGGCAACCACACAACACATGAGGAGACCTGAATACCAATCATACAGATGTGCATACAGTGCCACACAAAGGTAACTCATGGATCCAAATCCCCTATATGGGCAAGCAGGCATTGTCAGATGAGAGGGAGCACAAATCACACATGTCACACAGGCACGTAGGGACAGCAACTGACACAGCAAGACACAGCCACACCACAGCACCACCCCCAGGGCCCCCACAATGTGGTGACCCTGGGCTGCATTACAATCCCACTGTGATGACAAAGCTAAATGTGGTTCACACTGTGAACCACAGTCATGTGTCCTGAGCAACTAACTACCATCACACCTACACAAGCACAAATCAATCAGCATGGCCAGTAAGCCAAGGCCAACATGGAGGCAGGGGCCTAGCCGGGCAACAACTCTCATCTGCACACACTCAAGACCACACCCCTCGACCTCCAACAATGTGCAGCAGTGAAGTACACATGCACTGGTGACATTGCACATGCACCCATGACTATTCCAGGGTGGTGGGTGGGAACCAAGGTGCAGAAACACATCACACATGGCCACTCAACAAGACTCCTGAATGTCTGACACACTGCACACTACGCTGTACATGGACATGACGGCAATACCACACCAACCAATGGGATCCCATCCACAGTCACACACCAATGAAGAAGCCAAGGTCACCCACAAAGAACACACATAGACAACAACCAACATTGCAGCCCGGACCCTGAGGAGTGCCAGCAGTCACACACACAACGTGTCACAATCACTGAAAGATAACACAAACTGGAAATCACATGACAGGGGCAAACAACAAGTGCCAAGGGGAAACCTGACTGTGACCCATCTGCGTCTGCACACAAACTCAGCCCTGACAGCAAACACACCTATGGGTGACACCCTGATGACCAGTAATGTGCCATGCACCCACATCACAGAGAACCCAGGGAGAAGACTTTGGGGAACATAGGTCAACTCAGCTAGCATCACAAACAGGTACAACACTAGGGATCACAGCATGCACAGCTAAACGGAAGTGAACACACAGACATGGACATACAACACACACCTTGGGCGCAGGCAATGTCACAGGAGTACACACTGCCATGAGGGGACTCCACTCCTGTGTGAGGAAAGCTGTGCCATATGTTGCCTCAGTAGGGCCCCATCATGTCAGCTGAGCACTTGGTCACACAATCAAGAATTAGCACCAAATGAGGGCTCCCGTAACATCAGCCTGGTCATGGAAGTGCCAACGGAATCATCAGCACAGATCCAACACACTTGTATAGCAATGTTGCACTGACAACACAGATGAGTCCTTCCCCATTGATGCCCAAACCTGCATGTCCAGTGGAGATGGCCACACGGTCAGGGAAGTAGACGAATTGAACAATGGCAGGCACAACAGATGTGCAGGGGTGGAAGCCAAAGATGTGAAATAGCTAATCTAAGTAGGAAATCCCATTGCCAAATACTGAACACATGACACCCTCGGATGCTGCTATGGATGACATGGATACACCACAGGATAGGACACATTCCCCCTGGACCACATGGGTTCCTGCACAGTAACACTTCATTATCATGAGACCAAATATCACCATCACTGCAGCAAGGGCATGGTTAGCATCATCAACAACATGTACATCAGAAGCATAAGCACTAGAGAACAGAAAGTTGCTTTATTCAGCATATGTGTGAATTGAAAACTGAAAGTCCAGAAAAAACACAAAGGCCAATGGCCAGTCCATTGTAAAAGTCCAAACAGGGTGACAGTGGCAGATGTCACCCTACGCATGCCTGCACAAAACCAGGGACAATCCACTAGGAGGGGCAACCGGGGGTAGGCCAGGCACCGCAGGGACAGGATCAGGGCTCACCAGGAGGAAGCAGGGAAGGGGTGGTGGGTGCTGGAGAGCCACTGACAACTGCAGTGGAGGTGTCTGACATGGTGTGTGCCGGCACAACTGGGGGCATGACTCAGATGTTGTGGGTGCCGGCACGACTGCAGTGGACCCTGCAGATGGAGTGGACAGGTCCGCCACTGCAGTGCCCAAGTCAGACAGGGTGGTAGTGGACTCCACTGCAGTGCCTACCACCAGGGGAGGAGAATGGGGAACAGGCAAGGTGGGCTGGACAGAGGGGGAGGACACCCTCACCACATCAGTGGCACAGACAAGCGCAGCGGGGGTGTGGTGCCGGGAGAGCAAGTGCCAGGGGAGAAGGCCGGATCCTCTTGGGGATGGTATATCTGTGGGTGGGGGAACCTGGGGCAGGGTGTGGTGGGGGCACCTGTGGAGTGGGGGCCTGAGGGATGGAGGAAGGAGACCTGGTGCTTGAGCTGCAGGGCGGCGGCGGGGTCTTGCTCTTACCACTCCGGGGGACTTGCGGGTGGGGGCCTCAGTCTGTCTGCGCCTGGGGGAGGGTGTCCGGGGGCGAGGGGCACTCTGCTCCGTGTGGGGGGGCTTCCTCTTCCCCCTGGATGCTGGAGCAGCTGGATCGGAGGGGAAGAGGCCGAGGTCACTGAGGAAGAGGCGCTGGGTCTTTGGGGTTGCAGGTGAGGCAAGGGAGGGTGTTTTGGAGGGAGAGGCAACTGAGGACTGCGCAGTGCCCGTGGATGCGTGTGTGTGTACCAGGGCCCCATCCCCTGTGAGTCTGGTTTCAGTCCCCTGACTGTGCGTGCGTGTGCGTTTTGTTTGTGACATGTGTGTCTGTGTGCTGGACGTGTGTGTGCTGGTGTGTGCCTGTGCCGGTGTGTGTGTGCTTGGGACGGGTAAGGTGCTGGGGAGTGTGGATGGAGCAGAGGCAGGAGGGGTGAGGGACTGTCTGAGGAGGGACACTGCTGCCGTCAGGGAGGAGTCCATGGACCTATTGCCCCTCTGTAGGTCAGACATGCCCGATGAGATGCCCTCCATGAACGACACCAGCTGAGTCAACAGAGCGGTGTGCGCATGGAGGACACTCAGCATGGCTGTCTGCCCTACATGGAGCTGGCGAAGGAGGTACACAGACTCCTCACTCAGGGCAGCAGGGGACACAGGGGCAGGGGGTGCGGTGCCTGGCCCAAAGGAGACACGCTCCCGAACATGGGAGCCTCCACGGACCTGGGGAATGGGAGCCGATGGGAGGGCGGTGGTGGTGCTGGTGGTGGCGGGGACAGCAACACTAGCTGGGGTGTGGTGGCTGCTGACACCAGCCTCCATAAGGGAGTCATCCTCCGAGTTGCTCTGGTCCTCAGCTGAGGTGGATGGTGCTGAGGACTCCTCGGTGTGGCTCCCCTCGCCCTCCGTGCCACTGGGTCCCTCCGACCACTCCTCGGCTGCTGACCCAGTCTGGCTCTCTGGCTCCTCCTGGTCCGTGGACCTGTCCCCTTCCGTGGCCGTGGATGTATCTGCAAACAATGGGGAAACAGACAGACATCAGTCACCTGCACCAAACGCACACACCACTGTGAGCACAGCACATTACAGAGCAAGCCCTGGCATCATTAGTTGTACATTGCTAAAAGTGCCCTAACTGAACAGGAGAAGCCAATTGTCAGTCTGATGCCAAGCATGGCACTCACATCCCACATGGCCTTGCACCCATCTGTCTGGTGTCTGTTGGATTGCAACACCCCAGTGTGGACACATGCACCAAGTACACAGTAGTTGGACAGTGCAGAGGACACGGTGTGGCATGTGGACATGCACACATCACAGCTCTTGCCACTGAGTCAGTACAGGTTTCCGGATGAACGGGATGCCCAGAGTCAAATAGGAAATGCATGTGATGCATACCAGCGACAGACACCATGATGCACCCATGTCCTGATAGCCATCGCCACAATGGTGTGCATGTAGCACATGTCACTCCCCTGCAGGATCACCAATAAGTAGACACATGCCATGGCAGAGGCATGACTGCTAAGTCATACATCACTGTCTCAGTGATGTATGACTTGGCAGCCAGACAACAACACTATGCACTGTGTCACAATAGTAGGTCATGGGGAATGCAAGTCCTGGAGCTGCACAAGTGCACATGTACATCCCCCACACAACACATCATCTTAACCCTCATCTGTCCAGGTCATACCTATTGGACATATGGGAGACCTGTGACACTACCCTCTGAACCTGAG
This sequence comes from Calotriton arnoldi, assembly GCA_963921515.1. Classification (NCBI taxonomy): domain Eukaryota; kingdom Metazoa; phylum Chordata; class Amphibia; order Caudata; family Salamandridae; genus Calotriton; species Calotriton arnoldi. The sequence continues at coordinate 3,537,398 of CAWUFW010000546.1, read as the reverse complement.
CCCCTCACAATCTGCTGTGAATGGGGAACAGCTGCCTGACCTTCACATTCGCATACCCCAGTCTGCACGGGCAGCTGATCAAACACCTATGTGACACACAAGTATCGTCTCCTATGGTCACATCTCCAGGGGCATGCTGAGCCCCTACCAAGAAACACCCCAGCAGTCCTGGCAACTAATCCACAGCACACTGACACAGAGGCAGACACCTGAGGGGTCAAATCACTGCGCACAATGTGTCAGCTGATACACGGGAGTGGGAGTACAGAGTGCATTGCATGGCCTGGAGTAGGCATGACTGTCCTGCCCCACATGAATGAGGGATGAGCCCTGGACAGTGGATAGCTGGCTATGTATGTGTGACACACGTAATCTGCACACTCCTGGGGCCCAAACATTGTTCCCACCCGCTGCATGGGCGTGTGCCACATACCCCAGGCACATGTGGTGGCTCAGCTCAGCAAGTGGACCGCATATCAAAGCAACACGCAGATTACATGTCCGAACACAGGCGTTGTGTGAACAATGGACCCACCCATGATGCCCACAACAGAGTTAGGGAAACAGATGCTGTCCCCCACCTTTAGTGAAGCAAACTGCAAGGACACAGTCCCAAGTGACACAATTCCCTGAATGTAAGGGCCACACCTGGGTATCAGATGAGCAGTGGGCAGTGCACAATAGAGGGACATGGCTCCTGGACAACATGACTGCTGCACTGTGGCAGTTGAACCAGGCCAGAGGAGGGCACAAAGCATGTAATACAGAGTTCACAGTGCAGTCTTTGACTCACCCCCTCCTTGCTGCTGTCTGGCCTTCAGCTGCCCATCCAGGTCTGGAAACACCACCGCCAGGATCTGGAGCATGTGGGGGTCAGGGTCCGTGTTCCGCCCCTCCTGCGAGGAGGCGACAGCTTCAGCTGGACCCGTGCAATCCTCCGGGTCCAGCCCCGAAGGTCCTGCCACCTCTTCTGGCAGTTGCGGATCCGGCGCTTGTAGACCCCCACGGACCGGACGGCCCGGACGATGTCCTTCCAGATCTCCTGCTTCCGATGGGCATTAACCTGTCAGGATGACAAAGTGAAAAGGCCATTACTATACATGCAACATATCCGTGCATGACACAGTTGTATATACATGTCTCAATCACAGGGGCACATGATGTACACAGGCAGTGCAAAGCTGCCCATGGACAGTTTGCCAGACGTCACTACATGGTATCATTGCATGGGAAGTAAAACCTTGTTCAAATGCACTGTCACTGCACCATACCTGTCCAGTGCATGTCACTACACACTATGGGGGGTGACAACTACTCAGTGAGCCTGCTAGCCAGTGGCGTGCAGACTTTCAGCCTTGCTAGTCAGACAATATGCACATTCAGAAAGGCAGTGCACAGAACACTCACCTGCTCCCTGGTGTCCCATACAGCTTGCTGTACTGTGGAAGTAGGCTGTCCAGCAGGGCCTGGTTCTCCTCAAGGCTGAAGGCTGGGGCTCTCTCCACAGTACGTGCCATTGCAGGGTCCAGAGGGGCAGAGACAGCAGCAGTGCAGTGGCAGATGTCGTCCTGGAGCATGTAGTGCAGGCAAGGGGGCTCTCAGGGGGAACAGCCAGCAATATATATGTGCTGGAGAGGCAGATACTGTCCCTTGTGTCCAAAGTGATAGGTCCAAGTCGTTTGCATCTTCTGAATCTGGCCAATCCATGGAATAGCAGCACCAAAACACGCCCACAGCATCCTTCAAATCTTCAACTTCATGACATACATGATTTTGCAACATTGTTGTGGGTGACCAACTGAATTTCCAGCAACCGACTAGTTCGAAATTCGAAAACGCGTCCGTTGCCAGGCAAGGCCATTGTCAATGGGTGCGCACCGATCGGTCCATTGCGGTACAACGCGTACAGGGGTACAACGCGTGCCCGCACACATTGAATGCAATGGGCCGGCCGGGGACACCGATCGGTCCATTGCAGTTCAACGCGTACAGGGGTACAACGCGTACCCGCACACATTGAATGCAATGGGCCGGCCGGGGCACCGATCGGTCCATTGCAGTTCAACGCGTACAGGGGTACAACGCGTACAGGGGTACTAACGCGTACCGCACACATTGAATGCAATGGGCCGGCCGGGGGCACCGATCGGTCCATTGCAGTACAACGCGCATACAGGGTATCAACGCGTGCCCGCGACACATTGAATGCAATGGGCCGGCCGGGGCACCGATCGGTCCATTGCAGTTCAACGCGATACAGGAGTACAACGCGTACCCGCACACATTGGATGCAATGGGCCGGCCGGGGCACCGATCGGTCCATTGCAGTTCAACGCGTACAGGGGTACAATGCGTACCGCGCACATTGAATGCAATGGGCCGGCCGGGGCACCGATCGGTCCATTGCAGTTCAACGCGTACAGAGGTACAACGCGTGCATAGGGTACAACGCGTACCCGCACACATTGAATGCAATGGGCCAGCCGGGGCACCGATCGGTCCATTGCAGTACAACAGCGTACAGGGGTACAACGCGTACCCACACACATTGAATGCAATGGGCCGGCCGGGGGCACCGATCGGTCCATTGCAGTTCAACGCGTACAGGGGTACAACGCGTACCCGCACACATTGAATGCAATGGGCCAGCCGGGGCACCGATCGGTCCATTGCAGTTCAACGCGTACAGGGGTACAACGCGTACAGGGGTACAACGCGTGCCGCGCACATTGAATGCAATGGGCCGGCCAGGGCACCGATCGGTCCATTGCAGTACAACGCTGCATACAGGGGTACAACGCGTACCCGCACACATTGAATGCAATGGGCCGGCCGGGGGCACCGATCGGTCCATTGCAGTTCAACGCGTATAGGGGTACAACGCTGCACCGCACACATTGAATGCAATGGGCGGCCGGGGCACCGATCGGTCCATTGCAGTTCAACGCGTACAGGGGTACAACGCGTACAGGGTTACAACGCGTACCTGCACACATTGAATGCAATGGGCGGCCGGGGCACCGATCGGTCCATTGCAGTACAACGCATACAGGGGTACAACGCGTGCCCGCACACATTGAATGCAATGGGCCGGCCGGGGCACCGATCGGTCCATTGCTGTTCAACGCATCACTGTACATGTGACTGGCATATGTCAGCATGCCTGTCTCAGATGGACATATGCCAGCCACAGATAGCTCCCAGGGAGTGAGGGGCACACCTACATCACGACAGCCTGTCCAAACTTTATCATAAGGCATGTAAGGCTGCATTTCCTATTGTGTGTATGTTGGTGTACATGTTGTCCTGTGGGTGTCACCTGTGGGCAGCCACCCCCAGGCTGTGCACGTGTTCATGGGGACAGGATCCTGGGTGTTACGTGTACATGACCACTGTGATGTGCAACTGTTCATATCTGTGCATGTGCCATGGTCACATTTCACGGTGGTGTATGTGTATGTCATGTCACATACCCCGTGAGGCACAATAGTGATGGTCCTCCACAGTCTTTGTGCATGTAGTGTTTACAATGTTTCTGATTTCATGTGCACAATGGGAGACAGTCTCCACATCCACGTTGTGTGTGCATGGACTTTGATGTTGTGCGTGTGTGAGTCACAGACGTCCATGTCTGTCCTGCCGTGGCAAGTGGGACCACTACCTGTGGGGGTCATGGTTGTTTTGCTGTGGTGTATACATGATACTCCATGTAATGCCAGTGTCCATGTGGCAATACAGGGTCCCTGGGAATGTACCTGTCGTTGAGCTGTGGTGCCTGGGGCACATCTGTCCTCACATGTCACTGTGGGGGGTGATTGTGACACGGCAGCAGGAGATGGGAACTGTGACACGGCCTCATGATATCCAATGGGCCAACCTGGGACTAATTGATGCCACCTGTTGGACCGTGTTGACAGATGTTGGCCATGTATGTACCATACATGTCCTTACGGAACTGCACACTTCATGTAGTTGTGCCTCATAATGATGTATGTTGGGATATTGAGTGTGTTCAATGCCGCATATGTGGGCTGACTGACAATCTTGCTTACTTCTCCTCTGCACTGCAGGGCTCCTGCTGTCCATCGACCATTTCCAGACCTGGCAACGATGGTGGAACGGGACAGTATCCGACGGTACCGCTTCACCAGGCAGCTGATTGAGGATTTGGCAGTGCAGTTGTCCCCACATTTGCAGCCTGGCCGGCCGTATCCTACAGCGCTGACCCCCAAGGTGAAGGTGATGGCAGCCCTACACTTCTTTGCCACCGGTACCTTCCAACATACTGTGGCGACTGCTGGTGGGATGTCACAGACCATGTTGAGCCGTCTGCTCCGCGATGTTTTGGCGGCAATGTTGCTATTCCTGAACCGGTACATCTATTTCCCTAGACTGCGACGACTCACTGACGTGAAGAGTGACTTTTATGCCCTGGGGAGGATGCCGCATGTCATTGGCTCCATTGATGGGACACATGTGGCTTTGGTACCACCACAGGCCCAGGAGCAGGCCTACAGGAACCGCAAGCACTACCACTCGGTCAATGCACTGGTGGTGTGTCTTGCAGACATGACCATCACACACGTGTGTGCCCGTTTCCCTGGTTCAGCACACAATGCCTTTGTGATGAGGAGTAGTCGCATCCCCAGGATGATGGCACAGATGCAGAACCAGCGTGCCTGGCTTGTCGGTGTGTACTGACTTTGTGCCATTGTGTGTGATCTGATCTGTAGTATTCCGCCCACTTTTCCAAGTCAGCTAATGTGCACTTGTCTGTCCGTAGGTGACTCGGGATACCCCAACATGCCGTGGTTGCTGACACCCCTCAGGAACCCTGTGACACCAGCCCAGATGCGCTACAATGAGGCACATGGTCGGACCAGGAGAGTTATTGAGCGGACATTTGGTCTCCTGAAGAGCCGCTTCCGCTGCCTGGACAAGACCGGAGGGTCCCTCCCATATGCCCCTGCGAAAGTGTGCAAGATTATCATCGTCTGCTGCATGCTCCACAACCTGGCAGTGCGGAAGGAGTTGCCTCTCATCCAGGATGACAATGACCAACATCCGCCACCTGTGGAGGATCCTGGCCTGGACCACGATGCCAGTGACGATGATGATGATGATGATGAGGGTGATGTCCGCACACAGCTCATCACCAACTTCTTTAGCTGAATGTGAGTATCCTGAGGTGTCATGTCAATGATGTGAGTTGGCATGATATGTGTAGGTGGTGCTCTGGTGCTGTTGGAGTGTGTCCATGGGCTACTTGACTGGATGTGTGTTGCGATGTGTGCTTACAGGTGGGCTGTACTCCCCAACAGTAATGACATGCTAACTTGGTTCTGGGTGGGTATCTTGTAACATGTGTTGTGCATGAGTTTTGCTGTTCTGTCCTGTACTCCATTGCTTTTGACTGTGTGTCATTTCTGTCCTTCACAGGGTACTTTCAGATTCGTTTGGTCAACTGTGTCCACCGACGACGTGATTGCACTTCCAGGCTGGTAGCTGTTGTGTCCCTACAGGTGATGTGCACCACACCCATGGACTTCCTTCCGTCTACAGTTGTTGACTGTGTGCCCGCTGCCAGGTGGGATTACCTTGCATCTGTAGTGGTTACGACATATTGCAACTGTGTAATAAACCTGTGCTTCACTTTGTGATGTGCGTTGTCTGTGGTCACACATTTGACTGCCATTTGCTTACTGCACCTGTGGGCTACTTGACTACAACTGGGAATGGGTGTGGTGTCTGTGCATTGCACCGTCTTCCCTGGCAACATCAGTGTAGGCAATGAGTCAGATGGCCTAGGTGTGTATGTGTTGTGTAGCCCTGGTGGTGTGTCTCCCTCATATGTGTCACGTTGCCTTTACTCACATGCCTGTGTTGTACTTGCTGTTGCAGTTCGCATACACAGTGTAATTTTGCAGTTCATCATCCCCATAACAGCACCCACGTTGGAATCACAACAGAGGCAAGTATGGTGTATTAGTGTGTTTATTGTGATACATTTGTGTGAATAGTGCATAGGATGGGTAGTGCTGTACATAAATCTTGCAATCAGAAGTTCCTAGGTGAATTGAAAGTCCTGGTAGACAGAATCCCCAGTATCGGGGCCACAGTTGTCTGACACATTGGTCCAACTTGTACTCCCCATGCAATGTGTGGGAGTAGTGTTGCCGTCAACAGGGTGAACAGTCTGTGCACAAAGGTGAACATCCAGAACAGGTTCAGGCTTCCTGGGAGTTGCGCTTGGCCATCGGCCTCTCACTTGCCCCTCTTCGGATGACCCCTCTTCTTGGGGGGGGGCCCCTCAAGTACAGGCTGCTGCGGTGCAGGGGACTCTCCGCCAGAGTCATCCTCCCTCCCTGTGGCAGTTGCAGTTTGGGCAGCACCAGATGTTGTTGGCACACAGGGAGGTGTGGACTGGTTGCTGTTCATCTGGCGGAGGCATTGTAAAATGTCCCTGTGCACCGCCGTCATCTCATGCAGTGCATCCCACTTGGATTCCACGCGGGACATGTGTGAGTCCACGCGGGACATGTGTGACTCCACGTGGGACATGTGTGACTCCACGTGGGACATGATGGGCAGCGTGCTGCTGTTTCATGTCTCTGAGGAGCCCCACTACCTGGCTGAGGTCTCCGGTGCTGGACTGGTACGCATCAGCTATGCGTACCAGTTGTGGGTCATCATGCACACCAGCAACGTCTGCAAGCAGCGACCTCTGTCTCCCACCCCTCCCACCACCCCTGCTGACATGTGCAGTGCGTGCAGTGGCACGCACAGATGACCCTGGTCCACCTTGGGGGTTGGTGGTGGTGGTGGTGTCCATGGCCCCAGGTTGGTCCAGGGTCCCTGTGCTGGTGTTGCTCCTTGTTCTGTCCATGTCGGCAGGGATGGTATTTGTGGTGACAGTCATTGGAGGGGTGGGTGCAGGGGTGCAGCTGGTGGTCCTGCTGGTGCTGCAGCTGGTGGTCCTGCTGGTGCTGCATGTAGACTTGCACCGGATGTGCCAGGTTGGTCTTCTTCGTCCGAGGAGGGCAGAGGCTGTACGACGCCAGTGAGCTCCGCATCCTCTTGAGCCTGGGACTGGGACTCCTCAGCGTCTGCTGCTGTGTCCCCATCATCACCTGTTTTTGGGAGATACACACAATGTATGTTATGTTTCTGCAGGCATCAATGGTTGACACACATGACAGTTGTGACTGTGCCTCTGGGTGCGGGCCTGTACATTGCATTGTCCTAAGTCGTCCAGTCAGGGGTTGATATTGGTGTGGCACATTGTCCTGCATTATTTGGGCATTTCTATGTATTTTTTGGGGTGTGAACATGGTCTGCATTGGTTGTGTTTGGTTGACAGCCGGCCCTCCTTCCCACCCACCCAGCCAGTCAGTTATCCCACCATGGACTGTGCTTGCATTGCAGGGAGTGGAAGTTGTCTCTCAGGATGTCAGTCAGTGGTGTCCTGCTGTTTGTTGGTGCACAGTTGCCAGCAGGGCCTTGTGCTCCCCACAGCAGTAGCCAGTGTCAGCCATCTTGGGAGTCCTTCTCCACTCCCTGTGATGTGAGCATGGTTCAGGGTGGTGTTGATGGGACAGTTGTGGGGGTGACCAATATCAGTGACTACCACTCCCATCATGCTATTGCCTCCACCCCCCTTCCCAGCATGCCCATGCTTCCTTCCTTTTGACTCTGCTTCCCTGTGGGGTGGGCTGGCTGTGCTGACAGGCTGGCTGGGAGTGTTGTCCTGGCAGTTGCTTGGCTAAAAGTCCCAAGAGTGTCCCTGTGCTTCACACAACATACCCCAGGGTGGTGGTTCTTTGTGGGATCTTGTGTTAGGATGGGGGCATTGCATTCTACCAGGTGGGTTCTGTGGAGTTTGTGTTGAGGGGGGTGTGAGGGGAGGGGCTTGTGACTATGGTCAGTGCTGCAAGTCCTCCTTCCCACCCAGCCAGCCAGTCAGTTATCCCACCATGGAACGTGCTTGCATTGCAGGGAGTGGAAGTTGTCTCTCAGGATGTCAGTCAGTGGTGTCCTGCTGTTTGTTGGTGCACAGTTGCCAGCAGGGCCTTGTGCTCCCCACAGCAGTAGCCAGTGTCAGCCATCTTGTGAGTCCTTCTCCACTCCCTGTGATGTGAGCATGGTTCAGGGTGGTGTTGATGGGACAGTTGTGGGGGTGACCAATGTCAGTGACTACCACTCCCATCATGCTATTGCCTCCACCCCCCTTCCCAGCATGCCCATGCTTCCTTCCTTTTGACTGCTTCCCTGTGGGGTGGGCTGGCTGTGCTGACAGGATGGCTGGGAGTGTTGTCCTGGCAGTTGTTTGGCTAAAAGTCCCAAGAGTGTCCCTGTGCTTCACACAACATAACCCAGGGTGGTGGTTCTTTGTGGGATCTTGTGTTAGGATGGGGGCATTGCATTCTACCAGGTGGGTTCTGTGGAGTTTGTGTTGAGGGGGTGTGAGGGGAGGTGCTTGTGACTATGGTCAGTGCTGCAAGTCCTCCTTCCCACCGAACCAGCCAGTCAGTTATCCCACCATGGAACGTGCTTGCATTGCAGGGAGTGGAAGTTGTCTCTCAGGATGTCAGTCAGTGGTGTCCTGCTGTTTGTTGGTGCACAGTTGCCAGCAGGGCCTTGTGCTCCCCACAGCAGTAGCCAGTGTCAGCCATCTTGTGAGTCCTTCTCCACGCCCTGTGATGTGAGCATGGTTCAGGGTGGTGTTGATGGGACAGTTGTGGGGGTGACCAATATCAGTGACTGCCACTCCCATCATGCTATTGCCTCCACCCCACTTGCCAGCATTCCCAAACTTACTTGCTTTTGTGGGGAGTTCAGTATGTGTGGGTGTGTGAGCAATGGCAAGATGGCTGACAGTGGTGTCCTGCTGTTGGTTGGTGTGCAGTTCCCAGCATGCCCTTGTGCTCCCCACGACACAGCAACAGTGTCAGACATCTTTGATGGGCCTTTCCACTCTCTGTGGGATGTGCATGCGTGAGTGTGAGCTTGCTGGGCCATGTGGTGGGGGATGTAGAGCTGTGACTACGACTCCCATCATGCTATTGCCTCCACCCCCTTCCCAGCATGCCCATGCTTCCTTCCTTTTGACTCTGCTTCCCTGTGGGGTGGGCTGGCTGTGCTGACAGGATGGCTGGGAGTGTTGTCATGGCAGTTGTTTGGCTAACAGTCCCAAGAGTGTCCCTGTGCTTCACACAACATAACCCAGGGTGGTGGTTCTTTGTGGGATCTTGAGTTAGGATGGGAGGCATTACATTCTACCAGGTGGATTCTGTGGAGTTTGTGTTGAGGGGGGTGTGAGGGGAGGTGCTTGTGACTATGGTCAGTGCTGCAAGTCCTCCTTCCCACCCAGCCAGTCAGATATCCCACCATGGAACGTGCTTGCATTGCAGGGAGTGGAAGTTGTCTCTCAGGATGTCAGTCAGTGGTGTCCTGCTGTTTGTTGGTGCACAGTTGCCAGCATGGCCTTGTGCTCCCCACAGCAGTTGCCAGTGTCAGCCATCTTGTGAGTCCTTCTCCACTCCCTGTGATGTGCGCATGGTTCATGGTGGTGTTGATGGGACAGTTGTGGGGGGGGCAATATGTGTGACTGCGACTCCCATGATGCTATTGGCTACACTGACTTGGCCAGCATACACAGAATTCCTTCCTTTGAGTGGTCTTCACTGTGTGTTGGTGTTGTTGTGGTGGCTACATGTCTGGATGTGTTTGTTAGTTCTATTTGTGCCACTGCCTAGCTGTAGTTGTAGTTGTAGTTGTGTTTGTACATGTGATGGCACAGTTGGATGTGACTTTTTTGATGGCATGTGTTGTGTTTATCTGACTGACATACACATTTTGGGATGATTCTGTTCTGGTTGCTGTGTAATTGCTATGAGTGCATGGTTTGACTCTCCCCTTGACAGTGATGTGTGTGTGTTTTGTGGCAGAATATTGTGTACATTTGTTGTGTACTCACCAGGCTCTGGGATGTTCTCTAGTCCATATACGCTCACTGGCGGAAGGATGGCCCGCACCTTCTCCTCCCAGGGCCTGAGGTATATTGGCTTGGCAGGAGGGCCACTGCCGGTGTATTGGCTGATGATGTAGTCTTTCTTGAGCAGGTCCCGTACCCTCCTGCGCACGTCATACCACCTGTTCTGGATGTCGCTCTTTGTGCGCAGACATGGTGATTGTGCGTTCACCCTGTTGATGATCCTCTCCCACATCTTGGTTTTTTGGGAGATGGGGGTCTGTTGGACCAGTGTGCCAAACAGCTGTGGCTCTACCCTGAGGATCTCGTCTACCGTGACTTCCAATTCACAATCTAGGAACTTGTGATTCTTCTTGGGGGGCATGGTGATGGGTGGTGATGGTGAGTGATGTGTGTGTTGGTGTGCAGGTGAGGGTGTGTGAGTGTGTGTTTTGCTGGGTATATGTGAGGTAGGTATTTGTTGGTGTGCTGATGGTGTGTGGCTTGTGTGAGGGATGAGCTGTGGGTGTGTGGTTGCTGTCTCTTGGGTGCTGGCAGTGGAATGGCATTTGCAAAGGATCATGGTTGTGATTTGTGTCCTTTATATGGGTGGAGTTGTGGGTGTGTCTTTGTTCTCTGTCCCCACCCCCCCAGTATTTATTGGCTTTGTAATTGCTTGTTTGGCCTTTTTTTGTGTTATTTTTCCTTTGTACTGTCTGTGCATGTTGGAAACGTTCTTGTGACCGAGTCGGACCCTGCATTTGTCTCGTACGGTATTCTCCGTTTCGTTCACGCTGTGTTTGTGCAGTTTTTTATGCTGCGTACGCATCGGTCGCGGTGTTTTGTGTTGCTTCGGCTCGGTTTTGTATGCGTGTCGGTCGTACGGCTTGTCCTCCGTCCGACTCGCTCGTGGTTTTCGCGCCTTGCATCGTACTTTGCGGTTTGGAGTTCGCATGTACGTTTCGGTCGGATTTGTTCCGGGTGCGTGTCGGTCGGTTGGATTCGCGTGTTTTTCCGACCGGATTGCTGTTTTCCGTGCGGCTCGGTCGTTCGACTTGGGTTCGGTACGTGTCGGTCGGATTTTGCACGCATTGCATCGTACTTGGCGTGTCGGGCGCCACAGGTACGTGTCGGTCGGTATAATTTCCGGCTCCGAGTCGGTCGGTGCTTTTTCCGGCCCGAATCGGAATCGACCCCATAATGTCAATCATTTTCCGAGACCCCTAAGAAATTAAAATATTTTTCTGGAGCTTGTAGTTTTGCTTTTACCCAAGTATGGGCTTAGAAAGCACAACCTATAAAATGGTTCTGAACAACAACCCAAAACTGGCTGAAGGTGTCCTCATGATATTGACCACATCTGCATGCTGTACTCTATTATATATCCCCATGAGACTCCTAACGCCAGCGTTCTTGATCAGTACCTCAGCCACATCACCAAGTGCTCCCCTAAGGCACATCAGTCAGTGTTACCTAGGCCATCACTTATGCTCCTTTCTTGCACATCACCCAGTACTCTAATGCTGCACATCATTCTGTGCTCCCTTAAGGCACATTAAATTGTGCCCCTGGATATCATTAGGTTTCATATTTGCTTGAGACTCACAGAAAAATGTAGGAGTCAATTAAGGCTCCAAATGTGAATCCTGATATTTGATTAGAGAGACAACGCAAATAAATTCACCTTTCCATCTAAGAAAGCATGAAGAAGAGTGTTAGACAATGGAAACCTACTTGCTACATTTATTTAGCCCAAGAAAAATAAAGACAACTTTAAAAATACCAATTATTGCTTGATTAGGAGTCATTCAGCATCATGCATAGCTCATAGCTTCATAAATTGCACCATGTCTATCAGGTAAGGGAAACAGCGACAAGCATCCTGGGACTTGTTTCACCTAACAGGTGGCCTGAAAGTCATTGCATGCTTAAGGTTTTGGGCTGATCGCTGTTCTTTATACTAGTCTCCACTCACTTGAGGTACACACACTTCACCATACCAAATCACTCCATAATCGTTTACTTACGACTTACTCGTTAATTAATATAACTGTTTGCACACATTTCAACATTGTATCAAAACTCTTGTTCAAAAATGATAAATCTGCTGTCATAACAAATAAAACAACCCTTGTTCCAAGACATTTTCCCAAAAATTTTCTACATCCCCTGGTCAAACAGGATTACTTTAGAAGCCATCCCAGAGTCATTGGTGATCATCCAACTACTGTAGAAGTCATTTTCATGTCATCAGACATCATCAAGCTCTTGAAGTCATCAGCAAGGTTTAGAAACCTGAGCCTGATGACTTCAGAATGACTTGAAAATGACCATTTGATTACTCCACAAGATAAGAATCTTCCTGATGACTGAGAATGATTTGAAAATTAGTTTACGATTACTTCTTAAGCTGAAATTATTCCTGGTGACTTCAGGATGATTTAAAAATTACTAATTACTTCAGAAGCATTAACAAGATTAAATTGTTTCTGTCCACTATTTTGGTTGCATTTTGATCAGGAATGCTAAGCCTTTTGGCTGATTATTGAACAGTGAAAACTATTTAGCTGATATAGGAATTGCCTGTAACATCCAAATAAGCAAACAATGTGCTTCAGAAAAGTATGTCAAAGGTAATTTGCAGGGTGATATTTTTACTGTTTTTATCACATTTAAGTAGACTGGGACAAAAAAATAAAATGTGTGAGTGCAAGCATATTTAACAGCAATAAAAGTTAGTAAATCCTGATAATTGGGGTATGCTTATTTCTTGAAAAAAAAATGTTCATACATTTACAAGTAATTTTCAATTGTGGAGTAGTTGTAGCAGAAAAGGCCTTGCAGCATCATCCACCAGCTGCTGCATACATTGTGATTTTTTTTTTTATTGAATTTGATTTAGACCTCAACTGAGGTCAACAAATACATGATTAGAAAATGATAAAACAGTTGTATTATTCAATATTAAAACAATTTTTAAAAACTTATATAAGTTATAACAAGTAAATTCATCTGGCGGAGATTTACAAAACTCAATTAAACTTCTTGCAGATCTGAGGTTATGTTTAAAACAAATAGGCCTTATATGCCAGCGCCGGGCCTTTACCAGAATCAAGTTTGGACAAATTAATAACTCATGTACGAGATCCTGCTGTCCCTCATTACATAAATCACAAGTTTCTGTAGAATTATCCGATTTGTCCCATTTAAAGGTCACGGTCTTTAAGGGTAGGATCCCTAGCCTTATTAAAATTATGGTACTCCTGACCCTATGCTCTAATAAAAAACGTATATACTTTTGTGGTGTTTTATATTGTTGACTATCTGCAAGGTGTGCATAGTGTTTTAGCCGAGAACAATGGTCTAAATCTAGCTCATAGCTTAATCTTGAGGTCACGTTCTTTAGATAAAGCTTCAGATGTAAGGGGGTCATAGATTTCAATAGTGCAATTGTGCAACCAGACTGAGTTAGTGCAGTATTTAAGTTCTTATTAAAAGTATGCTGGGGTGCATCGTCTCTGAAAGTTTCCGATTTCAGGACATACCTTATGGTCCCTTGGTCGGCATGTAAAAGATTATAGGCTCAGCGGAGTATATTTATAATAGCTTTTGCATGCACGCTGTCTATAGATAGCTCAAGGCGAATTGCTTGAACGGATACAGACTGATTGAGTCTTAACAATTTACATAGGAGTACATTCTTTTGCATTCAGTCGGTGCCATGCCTTAATCGGGATATATTCCAGAGCATATAATAAGATTGGTGGTATCTTTGAACGATAGACCTCAAGCATATGAGCAAAGTGTCTATTACCTGAGGAGGAGTAAAATCTCAATAGTCCACCAACGTGGGCTTCAGCCTTTAGGCTGATGTGTCCAAGGTGGGGCACATTTTGTAAGATCTGAGTGAAAATACTCCCCAGGTATACATATTCCTTAACAACCTCTAGAGGTTTCCTATCTAGTGTCCAGTTATAGCGCAGGTAGTAGTTTCTACCTCTAAAAGGGAGAACTTTAGTTTTAGAGGTATTTGGTATAAGATAGTTATCTTTAGCATACTTATCTAGGGCATTAAGATTTCTTTGTAAACATACCGGTGTAAGATCCATTATTACTACATCGTCTGCGTACATTAAAATGTGCATATTGCAAGAGGCTATTTTTGGAGGGACATTATTAATTGTTTGTAAACACTCTGGGAGGTCACTTATGTATACAAAGCTGAACACGGACAAGACAGAGGTCCTCATCCTCGGCTCCAACCCCTCAGCCTGGGATGACTCCTGGTGGCCAACGACGCTGGGAGCAGCCCCGACACCCACCGACCACGCACGCAACCTGGGAGTCATCCTCGACTCAACGCTCTCCATGGCCAAGCAAGTCAACGCAGTCTCCTCCTCCTGCTTCAACACCCTCCGCATGCTTCGCAAGATCTACAGGTGGATCCCGACAGACACAAGAAGAACAGTCACCCAGGCCCTCGTCAGTAGCAGACTTGACTATGGGAACGCCCTCTACGCGGGAGCCCCGGCCAAGCTCATCAAGCGACTGCAACGCATACAAAACGCCTCTGCACGCCTGATCCTCGACGTACCACGCCACAGCCACATCACCCCCCACCTGAGGAACCTGCACTGGCTCCCCGTCGACAGGAGGATCTCCTTCAAACTCCTCATCCACGCACACAAGGCACTCCACAAGACTGGCCCAGCCTACCTCAATAGACGACTCTTCTTCTACGTCCCCAACCGCCAGCTCCGCTCCGCCGACCTCTCCCTCGCCACCGTCCCTCGCATTTGAAGAACAACCACCGGCGGCAGATCCTTCTCACACCTCGCCGCCAAGACCTGGAACACCCTTCCACTAAGCCTACGACAGACCCAAGACCCAAGACCTGCTGACCTTCAGGAGGCTACTCAAGACCTGGCTGTTTGACCAGTAGCAGCACCCCCCCCCTTTTCTCTCCCCAGCGCCTTGAGACCCTCGCGGTAAGTAGTGCGCTCTACAAATTCTGTGATTGATTGATTGATATACATTGAGATTCTAATACAAATGTTTCTTGCTCAAAGGGACCCTAAAAACGCACAGCAAACTTGGTGCATGCAATACCAAGACAAACGCACTGGAAAAGCTAGCTAGTCAACTTTCAAATGTTCATTGATGTATGAAGATATTAAACAAGTAATAAAGAGGTGAATTTATGTGTACATAGTATTAATGACCTCAACTGATGATCTGGGAGAAGGACTTTCATACTTGCCAATGTTTTACAGCTGAAAAGTGGGATATTTCGAAATATATCTGGAGAATGCATTTTCCCATTGACATACATTGAAACAGAGGTTATTTTAGGGGAGAGGCGAGTAAAATAAAGACATTTTTTTATTCGAGAATCAGGAATTTCCCACCTGAATTCGGTCTGTTGGCATGTTTGGGCTTTTGCCTGCAATATTACAAAATCTTTTCATATTCAAAATTAATCAGACAGAGTCAAAATAATGAGCCCTTCATAGTCACAAAAATGTACTTGATGGAAAGGGTTGCTTGAAGAGTCCAATACTGAACCTGAAGTGGAACACCTGGGGCCGTATTACACAAAGTGCCCCAGAGGCGCAACAGACGTTTGCGCCCACTTTGCGCGCACCCGGGAGCTTTGGTATTACAAAAGGGGCCGCAGACGTGTGTGCGGCCCCTTATGTAATACCAATAGCGCTGGTGCACATAAAGCGCAAGCACTATCGTCAGGGGGCATTCCCTCATTTGCATGAGGGCGTGCCTCATGCAAATGAGGGAATCCCTTCGTCTCTGCACCCGCGCCGTATTACAGACGCTGACACAGAGGCAAAGAGGCTCTCAGGAGGCGCACTGAGTGCGCCTCCTGATCGCAGCCCCTGTGGAGGGGGTAATGGGGATCACATGGACCCAAAAGAACATGCGAACAAAAAATTGTTACATGAGTGCAAGGTGCGCTTTTCACCAGCCCAAGAATTGGTGCTATACAGTTACAATGATTATTTTCATCAATAAAGTTTTTTAAGATTTAAAGCATTTTACGAATAACATAATATTCACATTAAAGTACGGAACTTCATGAACCAATTTACAGAACGTTCTTAAAAATCAATGATTATACAAAAGTCATAATGATGCTATATAGTGTCTTATTTATTGAGCAGTCAATCAAAAGATGTGAATTCATTCTTCAAGTATCCAACTTCATGTAGTGTTTACATATCCCAATGCATTTCGGGAAAACCCTTCATCAGGGGAACACTGAAAATAACAACAAAGTAAATTCCTTGATCAAAAACAGTATGAAACTTATCTCATTATTTCGTTCTACAGGCTAATCAGAAATAAACCTGTGTCCTACAGGTAAATAATATATTTTTTATTTTTTATATATTTTCTTTTTTCTTTTTGTCAAAGATTTAGATAATTCAAGCTTAACACGTGAAAATGCCGTCAAAGGCGAATTAAAGAGATGGATGTGCGCTAAAAAACCTGTGTCGAAATTCCAGTGTAAGGTGTTAAATCTATTGTGTTGAAAATGAAACTGCACCTTATAACCCAAAGATTCGCAAGAAAACAATAAATCACCTAATGCCTCACCTATCCAGGTATAAAACGACAATTTCTCCAATTCTGAAAAACGAAAACAACCTCATTAAAATATGCCACAGCCGTGGACTTAATACTATTAAACGTATATCACCATCAACCGCCATTTAAAATACAAAGTATAACTCACATGCAAGATTGATGTTCTTCCTGTCTGCTGTAGCCATAGTATTTAAGGTTGCTTTCTAGCCAGCATAAGCAATTCAATTGGTGAATACAGTGGTTCAAATTCTATGCTTTGTGTGCCGTATCTATAAGTACAAATGGTGAAAACAACCTTAGTTGCCTAGTAGCTTATCATGAAGCTTCATGATTTTTACAAAGAGAAGCAAAAGTTACCTCCTCTTTTTCTTCGTATATCTACCTCTGCAACAGCAACAGTGCGTCCTTGATTAACAATCCAAACTGAAAAGAACATGAGAGCAAGTCACTAGCTGCTCCATCTTTACCAAAGCTCTAGTACTCCCACTGTAAAAACAACACCTACTTACAGAAACATCACGCTGAACTTGCTTCTTTAACTTCCTTCTGGTATGCCGCCTACAACCTGACTGCATCTATCCCGGTGTTTTTAAACAGAAAATGGCGCGAAAAGTAAATGCATTAGAAATAGTGAATGTGGAAAACAGACTGTAGCTTATCAATAGTATAAGAGTTAGAATCCATAACTGACAAGATTGAAGTGCTAAAAGTCAATGTGAAGAACAGAAAAGCAAATATTATCAGAACTAGAAAAATTTAGAAGAAATACGTGAATAGGTCATGCAAACAAAATCCATGTATACCTATCAGATTAATGAGCACAATATGTATCCCTATGGTCCTACTGAAATAATCAGATATGCCAATCAGGTTCTGGTCTCTAGTCCAATCTAATAGCTATAAGCAATGTTTATGAGAATTCATTAATCTGATAGGTATACATGGATTTTGTTTGCATGATTACAGGAACACACAGTTAGCTCACCCGTTTACTCGTAGGTACAGTTGTTCTCCTTATGCATAGGTTCGAGTGACCTATTCACGTATTTCTTCTAAATTTTTGTAGTTCTGATAATATTTGCTTTTCTGTTCTTCACATTGACTTTTAGCACTTCAATCTTGTCAGTTATGTATTCTAACTCTTATACTATTGATAAGCTACAGACTGTTTTCCACATTCACTATTTCTAATGCATTTACTTTTCGCGCCATTTTCTGTTTAAAAACACCGGGATAGATGCAGTCAGGTTGTAGGCGGCATACCAGAAGGAAGTTAAAGAAGCAAGTTCGGCGTGATGTTTCTGTAAGTAGGTGTTGTTTTTACAGTGGGAGTACTAGAGCTTTGGTAAAGATGGAGCAGTTAGCAGTCCTGCCAAGTATCACGCATCAGGTGTGACGCTCACGCATTTCAGTGCGGTGTTCCGCATCACCGCACTGAAATGCATTGTCACGCATTTGCCGACTCGCCAGCGCACGCCACCGGCGGCGCCTGTGCACCGGCTCTGCTGCTCAGAGAGACGTGCTGTAGCCTGTGCCAATGCCAGCAGCTGCTTAAATACTGGGCTCTAGTTCATAACTGGTTAATCCATGTGTTCTTAGTTCTGGAGAGGCCGAGAGCGCTACAGTGTAGCAATCCCAGCTGTGTCGTGCCTGGCGCCAGGCTGGCGCTACAATATTATTCCTGCCGCACCGCGCGGCTTTGACACACACACACACTGCTGCCAATAATTACGGGGGGCGGGGCCTGCCCTCTCAGCAGTCGATGCTACTGGCTCAGTCAGGCACTCACCATCAGGCGCCCGGGGTTGGTTATAATCCGGATGAACGTCGGAGGAAGAGGAATTAGACGGCTTACTACTTGAGTGAGGCAGGCCTCACGAGTCGCCGGTTAAACAGGTGCAGCAATATAGGAGCAGAGCTGCTGGTATCTGACTTCACGGCACCGGTGCAAATGCGGTATCACTCACATTCGCGGGGATCGATACCAGCTTGCCGCCGCAGCACGTGCAGCCAGGCTCAGCTGCCACAAGAAGTCATTGGTCATCAGAATTATGTAAGTACCTTCAAAGTGAAGTGATTCATATAGTTGCCCATGCAAATGTGGCGATTGTGCATATCATAAAATGAAGCGCATTTTCCGAAATTTTCGAACTTTTCCGATGTGCGCAATAAAACTGCAGCATCAAAACATCAACTGGATAGAATTTATGGACAAAAAAACGGATAAAAAGCTGAATCCATTCATGCAATTATGAATGAAATACAACACGTAGAATGTAACAGGGCAAGGCTACTTAAAAGTTCCAGAGTATTGACAAAAGAAGATACAGTAAGAAAATAGACATTCACCGATTAAGTATGCCCTGTATGACGACAGTCCAATGAAAACTAAGAGCAGAAAAAAGGAGTAAGGACAGTGGTATTAACACAGACAAATTACTTAAATTGTGTTTGAACGTTTTTTAATAGATGCCGTCATGTAAATGTTTCCGTACATTTGTTTAGCATTTGTCTGTGTTAATACCACTATCCTTAAATTTCAGTGTTGCTGTCTGTGTGTAAATCCGAACTTTTTGACGATGCATCCTACCTGTCCTTACTCCTTCGGCGATGGACATTGAGGAGTGTGAAAGGAACGCCAGCGCTGCATGCTTATTAAACACTGTTTGATGTGAGCAGGCCCCTCTCGAAGTAAACATCCTTGTATATTGCAATGTAGAAGTGGCGCCTGGGGGTTTACTGCAGTCGGCACCTGCCAATCATGCGGCCTGGTGAGAAGGGGCGCAAAAGGGTGGCATGGATGTACCTGCTCTAAAGCCATCACGGTGGGGTTGGGGGCATGGACAGAGTGGTTAGTGCCCTTCCATTTCCGCTGATTTGCAACAGTTGAAAGCTCTTCTTGGAGTTTCTTGTTGCTGAAATGGGTGTAATTTATGGTATTTTTATGTTTCCCTCGTCTTCATTGCTTGATTTTGCATGCAAAAAAGTGTCACTCATAGTTGTTGAAATGTCACTCATAATTTCAATGAAATTATGAAAATGTCACACATAGCAATCTGAAACCTTGGCAGCTATGAGTTAGTGACTTGCTCTCATGTTCTTTTCAGTTTGGATTGTTAATCAAGGACGCACTGTTGCTGTTGCAGAGGTAGATATACGAAGAAAAAGGAGGAGGTAACTTTTGCTTCTCTTTGTAAAAATCATGAAGCTTCATGATAAGCTACTAGGCAACTAAGGTTGTTTTCACCATTTGTACTTATAGATACGGCACACAAAGCATAGAATTTGAACCACTGTATTCACCAATTGAATTGCTTATGCTGGCTAGAAAGCAACCTTAAATACTATGGCTACAGCAGACAGGAAGAACATCAATCTTGCATGTGAGTTATACTTTGTATTTTAAATGGCGGTTGATGGTGATATACGTTTAATAGTATTAAGTCCACGGCTGTGGCATATTTTAATGAGGTTGTTTTCGTTTTTCAGAATTGGAGTAATTGTCGTTTTATACCTGGATAGGTGAGGCATTGGGTGATTTATTGTTTTCTTGCGAATCTTTGGGTTATAAGGTGCAGTTTCATTTTCAACACAATAGATTTAACACCTTACACTGGAATTTTGACACAGGTTTTTTAGTGCACATCCATCTCTTTAATTCGCCTTTGACGGCATTTTCACGTGTTAAGCTTGAATTATCTAAATCTTTGACAAAAAGAAAAAAGAAAATATATAAAAATATATTATTTACCTGTAGGACACAGGTTTATTTCTGATTAGCCTGTAGAACGAAATAATGAGATAAGTTTCATACTGTTTTTGATCAAGGAATTTACTTTGTTGTTATTTTCAGTGTTCCCCTGATGAAGGGTTTTCCCGAAATGAATTGGGATATATAAACACTACATGAAGTTGGATACTTGAAGAATGAATTCACATCTTTTGATTGACTGCTCAATAAATAAGACACTATATAGCATCATTATGACTTTTGTATAATCATTGATTTTTAGGAACGTTCTGTAAATTGGTTCATGAAGTTCCGTACTTTAATGTGAATATTATGTTATTCGTAAAATGCTTTAAATCTTAAAAAACTTTATTGATGAAAATAATCATTGTAACTGTATAGCACCAATTCTTGGGCTGGTGAAAAGCGCACCTTGCACTCATGTAACAATTTTTTGTTCGCATGTTCTTTTGATTCACTTACCTGACAGGAGCTGGTCAGGGGAACAGGGTGGCGCCATTTAGAAAATTATTGAACACACAAGTTATAAGTTGATATTAATAGCGGTGTGCAGGTTATAACCCTACAAAATTGGATCACATGGACCCCCCAGACACCCCCTTGCAGGCGGGTGCAGTCACTAACTGCAACCGCCTGCAAGGGGATCTCTAAACCCCCTTTAAAGTGCAGGCGGGTTGCCGCCTGTATTGTGAAAACCCAGAGCGGCTTTAAAGCAGCCGCTCTCTTTTTCACATGAATGTGCTGCCCCCAGGGTGGGTTGCCACCTGCACTGCTGCCCCCAGGGCAGCGTGAGTTCGTGGCTGCCCTGAGGGTAGCACATTCATCATAATATGGCGCGTTTTCTTTCATTGCCCTGGGTGCACCTTTTTTAAGGTGCGCCCAGAGCAATTCAGGAAAATGTGCCTCATGTATAATGCAGCCCCAGTTGTAAAACATATTTGGAAAGCAGAGAATAAAAGAGGCATCCCTTTAGTACATGAAGTGTATAAAGGTAGGTAGGCTTGTTTTATGCTTGGTGCAATATTTTCTGTTTTATACAAATTCTTTTACACTAGAAGTTGAAGAATACATTGTTAGGAATATGTTGTTCCTGTGCTTTCATTCATGGCAAGTATCATTTGTTGGTGAATAATATTTTATTTAGAGATGCTAAATGTGTTATCTTCCTAAATAAACTTTGTATTTTTTAAAGCATTAAGGTCCTGTTTATTTCTTTTGGCATTACAATGGCAAATTCGTGAAAGAAGAATGTCTACATTCCAACATTTTAGAAAACGAAAGAGGGTGATTAAAAAAAAAAAATTAGGAGAATATATTTCACACCTACACATCTATTGAAGGAGAGGCATTGGTCTAAAAAAATCAGAAGTCTCCCGCCAGAACCAAGGGGCATATTAGCAAGACCCACGTTAAAATTATCGCCGTTTTAGCGGCAGGAAACTGCCGCTAAAACGGCGATAATAGGCTTGCTAATATGCGTTATGGAATTCAATAGAAGCCCAGGTTAGATGTCCTGCACATCTAACCTGGGCTTCTATTGGAATTCTATAACGCATATTAGCAAGCCCATTATCGCACGTTTTAGCGGCAGTTTCCTGCCGCTAAAACGGCGATATGTTAACGTGGGTCTTGCTAATATGCCCCCATGTTTATTGGCATGTACGACGAGAATGTCATAATTTTTCCTTCCTCTAGTCAATTTTGGTGACTCTAACACTATCGAGTATTTGTGAGAGCCAAATTCTAATAAAGTTGGAGAGTTAAAAACAAATTTAGAAGCAAAAAAGAGCCAACTTAATTCTGAATACAAATTAAAATGGTGTGTTCATGGGATCGCCCACTTGTACATTGGCACAATTTGGAGGTACTGATAAAGCTGAGCTAAACATTAGCCCGGGGGACTACTTTTGTCCTTTTTCCATTTCAAGTTCTTCAAACCGGAAGTTGTCCTCAACTACCGGAAGCGGGTCTTAAGCAAGACTAGCGAGGCGAGAGGAAATTAAGTGCTGCCGTGCCAAGCCACCGACTTTTGATTACCGATGCCTTCTATGTGTGTTTGCAGGAGCGTGGAAGGGAGATGCGTTGCTGAAACTCGTCGGTATTTTTTTTTTTTAGTAGAGTGGTTTATGGCTTCCCACCTTTACACTTACGGGCTTCTTTCTCAACTGCGCTTTCAAAGGCGGGATTCTGCAATCATGCCTGATGAAGAATGAGGCGCCAAAGGTGATGCGAGACGCTGACTCTCATTCAGCATCACATCACTGAAGTGAAACAGAGAGTGGGCAAGTATCCATCAGGTAGTATTGGCGAAATGTACTACTAACCTGACTTTACTTCCCATGCTCTCTGTGTCACTGCGGCAGAAGTGGGTGAACCCAAGATGTCCGGTAAGAAAATGTCTGGGCTGCCAATGGAAGGAACACGGGAGCAGTAAGGGTTGGTGCCCATTCCTGGCATGTGACACGTGTCACTCTGTCATGTGGCATATGCCACAGCTTATTTGACATGTGCCACAGCATGTCATAGATTTCTGACATGCTCTTTCATGATTAACTGCAGATAATGCCAGTTGGTGATTTACAAAGGACTATCTTTCACTCGGCTAAAATAAATAAATAAAGAAAACCAATATAAGAAGGAATTTTCACGAGTGGGGGTTTGAACCCTTGTCAAAATTCACGAAAGTTCCTGATACTAACCCCTGTACCATCTGTTGTATTCTAATGTTATGGGGTGCAAAGCTTTTTGTCATAAACAGAGAGTGCTGGTCCTTCTGTTTCCATTCTGTTTTGCTTTTACATTCTAGGAATCCACACTTAATTTTCATGCTTTATAAATAAATAGCCCTTCTTTTCTTTCACACTCAGACTTGCCCCATGCATTTCTTTTTTTTACTCAACCATTCCCAAAGTCTCATTTCACAAATTAAGGGATTTCTTTCATTGCACACCTTGCCCCCCTTCCACATGCCACAGCGTGTCACAAATGTCTGACATGCACTGGCTTGACTAACAAGGCCACAAATCTCACAGACACTGCTAGGGGTGATTTACAATAGGGCATCTTTCATTTGGGTAAAATAGAAGAAAAATTGAAAAAATTATAAAAATAGAATTTCCCTAGCTGGGGTTTGAACCCTTGTCAAAATGCACTCAGAGCCCCTGTTAGTTACCACTAGACCACCTGTTCTGCATAGAAAATCTTTGTCCAAAGCTTTTGTGTCATTGAAAAAAGGTGTTGTCCTTCTTCTATTTCCATGTTGTTTTGCTATCACATGCCACAAATCTACACTTGATTTTCGTTATTTATAAGCATATAGCCCTTCTTTTCTTTCACTCTCAGACTTGCCCCATGCATTTCTTTTTCTTACATAACCATTCCCAAAGTCTCATTTCACAAATTAAGGGATTTCTTTAATAGCAAGCCTTGCCCCCCCTTCCACATGCCACAGCATGTCACAAATGTCTGACATGCCCTGGCTTGACTAAAAAGGCCTCAAATCTCACAGACACTGCTAGGGGTGATTTACAATAGGGCATCTTTCATTTGGGTAAAATAGAAGAAAAATTGAAAAAATTATAAAAATAGAATTTCCGTAGCTGGGGTTTGAACCCTTGTCAAAAGCACTCACAGTCCCTGTTAGTTACCACTGGACCATCTGTTTTGCATAGAAACGCTTTGTCCAAAGCTTTTGTGTCATTGAAAAAGAGCGCTTTTCTTCTCCTATTTCCATGTCTTTTTGCTTTCACATGCCACAAATCTACACTTGATTTTCGTTATTTATAAACAAATAGCCCTTCTTTTCTTTCACACTCAGACTTGCCCAATGCATTTCTTTTTTTTACTCAACCATTCCCAAAGTCTCATTTCACAAATTAAGGGATTTCTTTCATTGCACACCTTGCCCCCCTTCCACATGCCACAGCATGTCACAAATGTCTGACATGCACTGTCTTGACTAACAAGCATTGGCATAGACAATAGTCTCGCTTTTGGGACCTTATAAGTATTTAGCCAGAGCTATTGGCTTTTCCAATGGCTTTAAGCTATGTTGTAGAGCAGCATGGATGCTGTGCAGCATGTTGAAAAGTTATAATAAAAAAGTGTTATAAGCATTTTTGTTACCATTAATATAACCAATAAGACATTAGTGTCTAAGCGTGACCTAAAAATGAGGTACTGATTTTTTCCAACGCCCGTAAATAGATCAAAATTTACTAAAAAATGCAGCAACATGTGCTGCTGCACAGTGATGGCCCTTCCCAAAGGTTAACTGGTCACCTTTCAATAGTTTATTGCTGTATTTGCATGTTAAAAAGGTACTTACAGGGTGAAACCTTTGGTATAACAGTATCAACATGGGTGAAAATACAACAGAATGTAGTAAAACTGTTGCAAAATAAGCCACATAATTTGCCTTTTCTTGATGTATAATTTTGTTAACTCTGCCACTCAATTAGGTCCTCTCCTGCCAGAGAATTCCAGTTGACCGGGGTATAACCAAATGGCACTGTAATTATGAGAGTATGCTACTGCAGTGTTTTCCACTGTAATAATGGATTAACCACACTTGCCACATAGCACCTGCCTTATCATTTGCAGTGCTCAGCAAAACACATTCAATTCCTAAGCGAAAGGGATCAAAAGTAACTACAAACAAGAGGGGCATGGCACAGTGGTGCAGCCACCCTGACCTTTCTCAGTACCTATCAGCACATGTGATGCAGGGGTACTTGTGAGTGGGGTGACATTGCCTTTGTCTGACATCAGCCCTCGTGCATGCATCTCTTCCCAGGGGCATCCAAGCTGACTCCAGATGAACCACTGTAATGTTACATGAACTGTAACTGCAGTGTGTGGGGTCTTCCAGGCACTACTAGCAGCCTGCTTGGATTACAAGAATCTGGGCGACTTTATTATGTACATTTAGTACGTACAGAAGGAAGGGGTCCTTCGATGTTCAGGCGTCCTTGCAGCAGTCGGTTGCAAAGTTGGACACGCCCTCTTTGAACAATTACCTCTTATCGCATCTTGCACAAATACTATATGGGGTAAAGTGCAAATGTATACCCATGGCCAGCAAACGGGTTATTTTATTCGCCAGACCCCTGTATACCTCAACCAGGGCAGGCGTGTCCATCTTTTAAAGATGTGGGCACTGTGGACCTGTGACACTACCAGCTACTTGAATGAATGAATGGATGAATGGATCTTTCAGTGAATAGACGAGCGAATGAACAAACGAATGAATGCATGAATGGCTAGATGGTGAAAGAATTGATGGACGACTGGAACGTGAACAGTCGGATGAGCAAATGAAAGGATGGTTTGGACGATGCAAACCATCCTCCCAGAATAGATTAATACCATATTATGTTGCACATTATTTATACCGCGCGCCATTCATCATTTGCTTCGACTCCTGGTGTTTTGGGTTTGCAGTCAGAAGTCTGGGGTTTTGAGTGTTATAGAATGAATTGCTAGATGAGGAAATTCGCTTGGATGCGTAAATCGATGTGGTTCGACCGTGGATGCGCGATACGATCTGCATGGATCAATGAACATATGAAGAGACATGGCCTAGCTGTGAGACGGTAGTTTTCAAGGCACTATCGTATTCAGGGTGTAGACAAATGGAGTGTTCATAAAACATACTTTTATTTTTTCTGGTCACCCCTGGCGCAGCTGGAGTGCTTGCAGCGCACTTGCTTTTGACCTGCAGTGATCCCTGTGCAATATTTTAGGGCTAACATGCGGAGTCATTTCTCGCTTATGCCATAAAGTAGCGGAGCGCCGGTGGCATTGTTTCCTGGACTCCCTGTATCTTATTCACTCCTCGGCGAAGCACAAGAAGGCTGGTTCACTTGTGTAAAATGTCACCATGGAAGGAAGATCAGACAGGCCATTCCAGGGGTGCAGGAGTCAGGCTGGCGCGGGACTCGGCGCTCGGGACCCTTCGCTGTGCGCTACCTGCCGTGGAGCAGGTACAATGCTGAGCAGACCACGGAAGAACATCAAACTTCGGCTGCCGAGCGCGCGCGCCTCCTTGTCACGCTGCCAGAACAGTCATGTCTGGATGTGAAGAGAAAGCAGGCGACTCACAGCGCAGAAAATAAAATATACTCTCTGACAGTGGACATACGGGCTGGGTTCGAATGAAAGACTTCCTTTGACTCTGAGCTCCTTGAGCTGTAGCTCCGTAGCCCCCATGCAAGCTTTCCCATATCATGGACTAACGAGCGCGGCAGCCTGCAGAGCTGACCAAACGCTTGTGCGTCGTGGCTGGCCTTTGGATGGGTACGCGCGGCAGACATGTGTTTCCAATTATCGCGCCCGCGTCTGGGCACGATGGTGGAAACACATGTTTACCGCGCGTACCATCCCAAAAGCCAGCCACGGCACTACGAGCGTTTTGGGACTGCTTTTCGAACTCGCTTACTAAAAGTCTTCGCCTCTAAGCAGCGCTTGCGCGCTACTCGAGGCTCGACCTAAAAAGGCCACAAATCTCACAGACACTGCTAGGGGTGATTTACAATAAGGCATCTTTCATTTGGGTAAAATAGAAGAAAAATTGAAAAAATTATAAAAATAGAATTTCCGTAGCTGGGGTTTGAACCCTTGTCAAAAAGCACTCAGAGCCCTTGTTAGTTACCACTGGACCACCTCTTCTACATAGAAATGTTTTGTCCATAGCTTTTGTGTCATTAAAAAAGGGCGCTTTTCTTCTCCTATTCCCATGTCGTTTTGCTTTCACATGCCACAAATCTACACTTGATTTTCGTTATTTATAAACATATAGCCCTTCTTTTCTTTCACTCTCAGACTTGCCCCATGCATTTCTTTTTTTACTCAACCATTCCCAAAGTCACTGCTAGGGAATGATTTACAAAGTCACAGCTTTTTTTAATAACTTTATTTATCATTTTAATATTGCTTACAACATTGCATGGTCATTCACTGTGATCATAGAAATCGAGTAAGAATAAAGACAAGTATCATTTGCAAAACAAGTGTACGCAAGCGTGCAATGCACCAATGTCTCAGGGTAGCATATATATCATAAATTGTGATATCAACATCTGACCAACCCGGACCAGCGGGCTCGCCCTCACTGTCCGGCCTGTACTTTCCTTGACATAATAAACACAACAATTGAGCAGTTGGGTGGGACATGAATTACCCCACCCTAGTGGGGACTATCCCAGCAGGCTGTTGTGAAATAGGGGCGGCACTAATCTCCAGTAAGTCATTTTTAAGAGGCTCCCAAATGTCATTTTGCTTGGATGCCAAAGGTTGGGTCGTAGCATGAAGGTCACAATTAGTATTACAGTATGTGAGGCTATTGAGCCAATCTTTCACTATGGGGGATGCCCTACTTCCCCATTTGAGAGCTATTTCCCTCTTTGCGAGCAAAAGGGCAATGGCTGAGAATTTGCTGCAACTTCTTTGGGAGACCCCCACATAGCCCAACAAGGCGACCTCAGGTGTACGGACCATCTCAAGGTGGGTCATTTGTGTTATTAATCTGAAAATGAATCTCAAGAAGTCCCCAATCTTAGCGCAATTCCAAGTCAGGCGGGCAAAATCGGCTTGCGGGCCACCGCACTTAGGACAAAAGTGTGTGGTCGATTGGGATCAATGGAGTGAACCTTCACTGGGGTCATATAGACCCTCCACAAATATTTGAAGTGTATAAGCTTATATCTGCTGTTTAAGGAGACCTCTATCGTTTGTGCACAACAAAAGGACCAGTGAGAGTTTTGAATTGGGTGCCCAAGGTCCCGCTCCCGTAACTTGGCCTACCTGCTAGGGACTAATGACATACATGCTTTGTATAGCTTCGAGGTTAGGTGTTCTCCCCCGGAACTTGTGATTAAGAGAGTAAGCGGAGGGAAGTACTCGGGCTCCAACGGGTACTCTGGAATCTTAGCTCTGAGCGCCCTCCATATCCGGCTAAATACAAATGGATCCATGAATGTTGCCTCACTGAACCTCCCACCCTCTGTGCTAGAAAAAACATAGCCCCCTGGGAACAGGTCCCCAATCTTATTTATTGAATATGTAGTGAGTGTAAGCTGTGCCAGTTTTTGTTCAGTAATGGGGATCCAGGGGTTAGTATTGACAGGGATCTCCGATGAGTATAGAGCGCCAAAACCAATCACTTTTGTCAACTAATGCCAGGCCCAGCTAGTGGTGCAAACTGTTTGGATATCCCGGGGATCCCTGGCAAAGCCCCGCGGCAGCACCGTACATAGGGGCGCCGGGAGCACCAGGTCAGGCTGAGGTCTAGTGTAGTGGATCTGCATTTCCGGGTGATATCAGGAGTGTGCGAAACTGCACTGCGCAACCAAATAGTAGATCTGAAGATTGGGGACCCCAAAACCACCTCTCTCATATGGTAAGGACATGGTGTCCCAGCTAACTCTAGGTCTTCCTCCCCCGACCAATCTGATGAGATAAGAACGCAAAGTGCGTAAAAAAGTGTTGTGGAGTGGGATAGCAATGTTGTGAAACAGATACAAAAACCTTGGCAGGACAATCATCTTCACAAGTGCAACTCGACCAGCAAGGGGAAGTGGGAGTCTCAACCAACGCTCGACCTGCTGCTCCAGGTTATGCGCCACAGGGCTGTAGTTTAGTCTAATAATTTGCTTGGTTTCTCTGTGGCTCTGAATACCCAAATATTTGGCCGACTCCTCACACCACGTCAGCGGGAACTCGCATTCCCAATGAACAGTGCTCGGCGTCAGGGGGAAAGTTTAGGAATTTCCCCAATTTATACCCAGCCCTGGGAAAAACGCCAAACCGGATAATCTCTCTGAGCGGTTCCAAATTCTCCTGGGGGTTTCGGACATATAGGATGATATCATCCGCATATAGGGAAATTAAAAGAGGACCCATTTTGAACTGGTGACCTCTGTGCAGGTGTCTTTCCTGTAAATGGTGAACCAGAGGGTCCAGCGCCAATATGAAGAGCAGCGGGGAGAGTGGACAACCCTGTCTGGTGCCGCGAGTGAGAGCGATCGAAGGGGACAGTGTGCCATTCAATCGAAGCCTAGCGGTGGGCGCGGTGTAAAGCAACAAAGTAAGGTCAATGAATCCCTTAGGGATACCCAACTTTCTCATCACTGCTATGAAAAAGGGCCACCTCAAGTAGTCGAAGGCCTTTTCGGTATCAAGTAGGACAGCAGCCGCAGGGACCTCCGGAGCAATCCTATGTATTACTGCAAATAATGTGCGCAGGTTTAAAGCAGTCGACCTATGGGGGACAAAGCCCGACTGAGTCGAGGAGATAATGTGGTCCAGCAACAAGGCCAATCTTAGCGCAATCATTTTAGCCAAAATGTTGTAGTCGAAGTTTAAAAGTGATAACGGCCTGTAAGAGCCTTATAGAAGCGGATCTTTCCCGGCTTTTTGAAGGAGGATTATTACAATCTCACGCAAAGTGGGGGGAAGTTCCTTGCATTCGAGTGCTTCATTATAAACCTGTAATAGGTTGGGCACTAACAAGTTCTTATAGGTTTATTGAAAGATACCAGTAAAACCGTCCAGGCCTGGGGCCGTCGAGCCATTCATGGTATCTATGGCGCTACTAATTTCCTCGGCATAGAATGGCTCAGCCAGAAACTGCTGCATAAACTTCTTGAGTCACACCATAGCAATCTCTGCAAGGTAGCCATTACGGTCTCCCTCGCTATGCGTCACCAGTGTTGCATATAATGTGGAATAATATGCAAAAAATTCATCTTGGATATCTGGAGTATCGGTTAGGGTCTGTCCGGTTGAGTAACGGATGCAGGTGACGTATGAACGCCCGGCCGAGGGTCTCAGTAGCTGCGCCAATGTGCGGCCAGGTCTATCACCCTCCCCATAGCGCCTTGCAATAGCATACCTGCTTACAAAATGAATCTCACGCTACGCTGCTTCTCTGAACTCCGTCAAGAGTGTTAGTCGGTGGCTGAGCCGAGAGGGGTCAGGCCTTGCAACCTGATCTCTATCTAGCATATCTAATTGCTTCTCAATATGCGCAATCGTACCACGCAAATCTTTTAGAACCCCAGAATGCTTAGAGTTGCATACTCCGCGCATAAAGGCTTTAAATGCCTCCCAGAGTATGGCCCACAAGCTCACTGATCCTTTATTCAGTTCAAAGTATTCAACTATGGCCTCCTGAAGTGTTAACTAAACAATTCATCCCTCAGTGCCTGCCCGGGGAATCTCCACATCCTCTCACAGCCCCTCTGGGCTAGGGATGCGTACTTGCAATACCACTGGGGAGTGGTCAGAATATTTGCTAGGGAGATGCTGGGATGCCCTATACCACGTTGCCAAGTTGGGGGAGACAAGCCAATAATCTAATCTGGTCCAAGTACCATATTGGGCGGCGTAATGCGTGTACGCTGCATCTCCCGGGTTGCGCTGATGCCACACATCCACCAGGCCAACAGAATCGCACATATCCAGCAAAACGTGGCATGCGTGTGGTTTGGTGTCCGATGAGTTGGACGTACTATCTCGCGCAGGGTCCAACAGGAGATTAAATTCTCCGCCAATGCATATACATTCTGCATCTAATTGTAGGAGCTGTGTGTGAAGGCCTTGGAAGATCCCTGGGCTATCCACATTAGCCGCGTACACGCAGATGAACGCCATATGGTCTCCCATCAAATGACCCGCCACCATCGTGTAGCGACCCTCATTATCAATGTGTGCTTTTAAAAGTTGGAAGGGCAGAAGTTTATGAATCAAGACAGCCATGCCCCGTGCATATGTGCTATACCCTGCAAAGTAGCAAGGCGGTCCCCAATCCGACGCAAAGTGATGGTGGCAGCTTTGGGCAGGTGTGTTTCCTGTAAGAATGCAATGTCCACCCTGTGACGCTGTAAATAATGCAAGACCTGCTTCCCCTTCCTAGCATTCTTAAGCCCCCGGACATTCCAGGCGATCAGTGTCATATCTGAAAATGTTGACAACCTAACCTGCTCCGACATCCCAACATAGTAACAGTGATTTGAAGTGTGCGTCGCATTTTTAGCATACCATGCTGCAGTGAATAAACAAGGTTAGAAATAATGGTAATCCAAAAATGCTGGCAATCCGTCCTAACCCACCCACCCATCCCAGCGCACCCTTTCGCAGGGAATATCCCCAGTTAACACGTGAAGACATGCATCATGTAAACACCCTAGCAAATAAAGAAGGAGCAAAACTAGATACATTTCCACAATTGAAACAAACGCAAAGTGATCAACACTTGGGTTGTGGCAACGCCATGCTAGTTACCCAACTTTGTAATGATCATTAGAGTCACATCATTTGTCCAAAAATAAAAGGTCACTCAAAAATGTAGCTGCAGCTCTTCAGTGCAGGCTGCACTGATTACTCATTGGAGAATCAGTCCACGCTGGCCACCAAACCACTGTTAGGGGGAGGCCCTGGAGGTGTCCTTGTTCTTGTGGCTGCTGCTTCCTTTATAGTCTCTACAAAATTCTTGCACCACAGTGGGGGTATCAAATATGTGAGAACGACCCTCAACATCCACTAGGAGGCGAGCTGGATATAACATGCCATATCGAAGACCCAGATTTCGCAGGTTTGCTTTCACGCTGGTGTACTTTTGCCTGGCCTCCTGCACCATGATATAAAGTCCAGAAACAGCCCCAACGTTTAACCTTGCCAGGATATGGAACCAGGCTCCCTCACCAGCCTTAGCACTGTATCTCTGTCTCGGAAATTTAAAAGGCGGGCGATAATGGGCCTCGGTGGACAACCCAGGTTGGGGCGGGGGCCAAGCGAGCAATAAGCTCGTTCTACAAGAAAAGTGGAGGTGAAGGCCTCTTTACCAAAGATGTCTGTAAGCAGGGTTTCCACGAATAGGTCCATACGCCCTGTGATGGACGACTCAGGGACGCCCATAATGCGGACGTTATTGCGCCTACTGCGCGCCTCCAAATCCTCGTTCTTTATGGCGACTTCTTTGAGAATCTTTTCCATTCGGTCTAGGCGCTTGGTGGATTGTGCCATGCCATCTTCTAGGTCCGACACCCTGCTCTCTACAGTATCTAGGCGCTTCTCGTGTCTGTCCAATTTGGCGCCCATAGTGTCCAAGCGTTTTTCGAGGGTGTCGAAGCGGCCATTGAGGGCATTGAAGCCTGCTCTCATTTCAAGGAGCAGTGCTCCCGACCCTGCAGGGGCATCGCTAAGGTTGGCTTCCTCGGAACCCCCTCGACCATGTTACAACCAGACTCCACAGACTGCTCAGCAGGCTTACCAAATTGGAGTAGCCGTTGTTTGGGGTCTTTATGCCCCATTACGTCCCCGCAAGGCTCGTTGGTTGCCAGCCGGCCCTCAGGACCCAACCAGAGCCTTCAGCCGCCAAAATGGTGTGTAAGCCTGGCCCACTGTGACCGAATTTCCTTCTCGGGCCCCACAACAGGCAGCCTGGCATGGCAGGGTATCAGGCGACCACTTAAGGGTCACGAAGCCCCAAAGCTCTGAAACAACCCACACAGCACCTTACAAGTACAGTCTCACCGCAATTTGAGCCCAGAATTATGTGCAGCAGCTTAACGGTGGATCAAGGAGCGTCGGTGGGCAGGAACTTTCACCCCCAGGATGCTAGGCCGGAGTTGCGCACTTCATTGTTTATCGCTGTTATAGAAAACGTCACTTGGCAGGCACACGCACAGCCCAGCAGGCACGACCCCTGCGGCCCACCCGGCTGGCCTGAACAGCCGGATGGCTGGCCCCCAGGCTCTGCCGCGGTCCCTCTCACTGCGGGGCCTCCGGGAGCCGGACGGGCTGGAATGCAGTTGTAGGTGCAGGAGGGGCTGAAAGCAGGGGGGAGGGCCGCAAGCAGAGCATGCTCACCTAATGGCCAGCGGGGCCCATCTGATTGATTCTCCGTCGGGTAAGGCTGCCGGAGTGCCGTCGCTGTATTTCGCGCGGCCTAACCTCCGGCCGCGCCCTGCTCCCTGCTCCAGCGCCGTCCTCGCGCTCCCAGAGGCCTCCGCATGCGATATTTCAGACCCTCAGTCGCCCTGGACTGCTCCAACTCATGTGGGCACTTTCGTGCATTTAGGCCAGTCGTCCCGCACTGAAAGCGGCCAGGAAGGAAGGCAGGATGGGCTCAGATGTTGGGATTGCTGGCGGAGCCTCAGCGCTGCGCGGCCATCTTGGTCGGCAGCCTGGCCACACCTCACAAAGTGACAGCTTTCATTTGTGCAAAATAGAAAACAAATTGAAAAGAATATTAAAATCAATTTGCCTCATCTGCGGCTTGAACCTATTGTCAAAGTGCACTCATGACCCTTGTGAGTTACCACTGTACCATCCGTTCTGCTGGACTTTTTTTACCCAAAGTCTTTTTATCATAAAAACATTGTGCTGGTCCTTCGTCTATTTTCATGCTGTTTTGCTTTTACATGCCACAAATCCACACTTGCTTTTCATACTTCATAAACAAATAGCCCTTCCTTTCTTTCACTCTGGCACTTGCCCCATGCATTTCCTTTTCTTACACAACCATCCCCAAAGTCTCATTCCACAAATTAAGGGATTTCTTTCATAGCAAACCTTGCCCCACTTCCAAATGCCACAGCATGTCAAAAATGTCTGGCGTGCACTGGCTAGACTTAAAAGGCCACAAATCTCCCTAGACACTGCTGGGGGGACATCTTTCATTTCGGTAAAATAGAAAAATTAAGGGAAATATTATAAAAACGAATTTCTCCTGGTGGGGTTTGAACCCTTGTCAAAACATATGTTTTTCCCTCACTGCACCATCTATAACCATGGTGAAGTATACTGCACGCGATTGTTTTTACACCACACTTTTTCTTCTTCCCATGTGCCACAACATGTCACACATTTTTTACATAGATTGGCATGACTTGGGGGGCGCTTGAGAGCCAATGAACAAGATGGCCGCACTGCCGTGAGGCTCTGTTAGCCCAGGACCATAATCCGCCAGAATCCTCCTTCCTAAAGTTGCGAAAACTGCCTTTAAACACGTAATGCCCAACGTGACTCCCCGGGGAGCTGATGGGCCGAATGCGGACTCGCTGACATCGTCTAAGTGAACCCACGCAGCGCATCCCTGTTTTGCAGCCTACAAGTTCAAGATGACGGCAACGGGATTGAGCTTGCCGGGTCTGCATCGCCTGGCCCTGCTGTCCGGAATTGCAGTGGAGAGACCCCGGCCACCGTCACTGCCAGGAACCAGGAGCTGCCCAACGCGGAGCTACACTTTGGGGAGAGGGTCGCCCACTGAGTGAGATCGGGACCGGCTGAGGTAGGCCTGCGCCGACGCTAAGGCTGAGCCGGGCTTAGGCCGTGCTGCTTCCCCTGAGCAACCTTCGGCCTCGGCTCAGGTGATGGGCCCCCTGATGCGAGTCGTGAGATTGCTGATGCGGCTGGCTCCCCGATCCCCATTTGCACACTCACCTGGGGCCTGAAGGGGTCGAGAGGAGAACCCTGTTGAGACGCGCTGCTAGAAAGGCGCTGATAGACCCGTGGGACCTGTACAGCGCCGGGAGAAGGCGCGTGGAATGGTGAGGCCTTGATCCTGGGGCGCAGAGTGGCCTTGCTGCCTTGTAATACTTGGTAAGACAGGTTGAAGTGGACATTACCTGCAAAATCCCAAGCAAGACACGCTGCTTTTTGTGGGCCCGTGCCCTCTTCAGCGACATAAGAATCAGGGTGGAGGTTGAAGAGTTGGGCCGTGGCAGAGCCAGGGCTCACCTAAATAACCGCACGAAGGCACAAACTGACCTATATAACCGCCCGAAGGCACAAACTGGCGCCTGTTGACCTGAGTGGGATCTGCACACCCTGAGGGACATGCGGAGCTAGCCGCTGCATCCTCATCTTCCTGAGAGGCATACCGTGCCCGCCCATACCACTCAGAGGGGAGAATCATGGGTCCAACGGATGGCAAACAGGCCAAACTCCAATTGCCCAGCCTGGAAAAACACTACCAATACCGCTGAAGACACAGACTCATGCCGGGAAGAGGAAAGCACAGCTTCAACTACCCCACAAGATACAGATATAAAATAACTTCTCCTCATGATGTGCCAAAGCCTCAATTCCATCAAGTCCAAAATGGACGCCATGAATATGCACATGGACTACATCACACAAAGGTTAGAGAAGCATGATGGCCGCATTACCGAAACGGAACAGCGCATATCCACCCTCAAAGACTCTTCCTCTGAGTGCTGTGAATGATTTCAAGAGATGGATAAACTGTTAAAAATTATTGCTGCAAAGAATGAAGACTTGGAGGTGCGTTCACGCAGGAACAACGTGCGTATAGTGGGGATCCCGGAGTCTACCGCAACTGGCCGCATGGAGGACTATGTAGAATGACTGCTGCTTGGGATCTTTGGCGCGGAGGCACTCTCCAGAGTTCTAGTGGTGGAGAGAGCCCATCGCTCACTTGCAGCCAGACTGCCACGGGGCGCGCCTTCCCGACCCATACTGGCGCGGTTACTCAATTACAATGACCACAACACGGTGCCGAGACTAGCAAGGGAAAAGCAAGAACTGGTTTACGAAGGGAACAAACTCTCGATCTACCCGGACTTCAGCATGGCAGTACAAGAAGCGTGCAGGAAGTTCCTACCGGTCAAGCGGAAACTCCAGCAAACCAACATACAGTACTCGATGCTCTACCCCGCCAGACTGCGAATCCCCTACCGTGGGATGACACACATCTTTAATACCCCGCAACAAGCTTAAGATTTCCTAAAAACTGTTGAGAGACGGTCACCCATAACTAGGGATGGTGATCCCGTCTCCCGACGGACGCCACCTGCTTCTGAAGAAGACTAAGGCCAGGTCATTGTATGGAATTGGTCACCTGCATCACTGGTAAGACTATGCATTCCCTATTTCATTGCTAATCGGTTTGAAAATATGCGTTGGCCCTGAAGGGAATGACCACACTGACCTTGTTGGAGCCTGCATGGGCGGTACTGCCGGGACTAATGAAATCGCCAAGCAATAATGACTTCCTGCCACCCTCGCTCCTGCGAGGTGCACTGACAGCCTCTCTGGTGTATTCCCCCAGTGGGAATTCCCTGAATGATATACTATGTTGAAGTTATGTTACTAATTGACTCATACGTTAGTATACTGCTTTTACCAGTCTTAGGTTTGTATAAGACACACCTCTTGCATGTTACTAAATTGTTGTTAATGAGTCTATTCTCCTGGAGGTGCCAACATCCATCCTTGCACAACACGACAGGCAGAATAAATAATGGGGGGTTTGGGAGGGATACTATTCACCTACGGATTTGGGCCGCAGGTGTGGGTGGGGGGGCGGGCTTACTTTTGATACACACGGCGGCGCTGCACGGATTAATACTGAGCACATACAATTACGAAAGCATAGAGAATGATCCATACAAACTCACCATGGCAGAACACACTGACCCCTCCGGTCTCAGAGAGGACAAGACAGATACAGCGGAGCTAAGAGCAGACAAGACCCACGTCTACACCTTCCTTCGATGGAACATGTGAGGACTCTGAGACCCTCGCAAACGCAGGCAGATCCTAGGATACTTAGACAGACACTAAGTGCAGGTGGCTATGTTGCAAGAAACACACTTGGACCCTAAAGCAGCACCCACCTTTAGAAAGAAATGGGCAGCACACAGCTATTCCTCCTCCTACTCGACATATGCTAGAGGCACAGCAATCTTCATCAAAGCTAGCGTAAGATGCTGCCCGCTAGGGACACTACAAGATACACAGGGCAGATTCATTGTGATGTGGGGCAGATTAGAGGGACACACAGTAACCCTTGTTAGTTGCTAAGCCCCCAACATTGATGATGCCAGCTACTTTGACAAGGTATGGGGTCACATATTAGCAATAGGCTCCACTTTCATTATATGGGGAGCTGATTTCAACTTAGCACTAGACTCTCTTTCCGATCGCTCACATGGCACCTCATACTCACATCAATCCTCAACCAAACACCTCACGGGCATCATGACAGATCACCAGCTCTTAGACGCCTGGAGGTCCCTCCATCCATCACGAGGGGAGGGCATCTTCTATTCTAGTGTGCACTCCAGCTGGTCCTGAATAGACCTATGGTTGCTGTCGAAGGGACTAAACACTTGGATCCAGGCTGTGACGCACTTGGGGCAAACCTCCCTAGACCATTCCCCCGTGCTCATGAGACTCTACCCACCGGACAATGAATTTCCATATCGTTCCTGGCGACTCCAGCCCACAACCTTGCTAGATGGAGCCTTCTGTGAAGAAATACATCAGGAAATTCTTTAATTCTTCCCTCGCAATAAAAATAGTGTCTCAACACTTTCATGTGTATGGGAAAGCTTCAAAGTCACCATTCAGAGGCTATGTATATTCAAAAGCGGAGGGATCCTACGTTCCATCAGGGGAACACTAAATAGACTAGAAAGAGACATCAAAAGGACAGAGGAGCTCCTAACTTCCGCCCCTAGCCCACAGAGAAGGGTTCAGCTTAAAGATCTACTAATTGAATATTCCAATGAGGCTGAACGTGAATCTAAATTCCAATCTAAATATCAAGTGGCCAGAACATTCAGAGAAGGCGAGCGTCCCGACAGAACTCTGTCCGAGGCAACCAGACCCCCCAGATTCGCTAATCAGATTTTGGAAATAATAGACAAGGAAGGCACTAGGAATATCGAATTGCAGGAGATCCTTAATATTTTGACTGCCTACTATGCAAAACTCGTACGCATAGAAAAGTATCTCCTGGCATAGCGTCCTACTTAGAGGACACTGCTCTTGGGTGGACCAACAACTCTCGCAGAGAGTTTCTGTCTGCCGATATAGCGGAGGACAAAATCCAGGCCGCAATAATGGGCCTGCATTCCGCACGGCCCCGGGACCCGATGGGCTCCCGGTGGACTTTTATAAATGTTACATGAACGAGCTAGCCCCCTTCCTTAAGCAGGTCTTCAAGGAGGCCAGAGAGATTGGGACTCTTCCCATGACATTGCGGCAAGCCATGATCATATCCCTGCTCAAACCAGGCAGAAAGGCCAGCAGCTTTGAGGCCTACAGACCCCTGTCACTCATCAACTGTGACACCAAGAGCCTAGCTAAAGTTGTCGCAAATAGGTTGACATTGCTGATGGAGGGTCTTGTCCTCCCAGACCAGGCAGGTTTCATACCTGGCAGGGCCACCTCCCATAATCTGCGCACAACATTCGCATTACTACACAACATTGACCCGAAGATCAGCGCAGCAGGTATCTGCTTAGATGCCATTAAAGCCTTTGATTCCCTTGAATGGGATTACATTTTCATAATATTGGGTAGAATGGGCCTTCCCCAGCCATTTCTGGCATGGATAAAGCTGCCGTATGGCCGGTGTTGGAAGCCGGAGTCCCAGTCCCGCACCACTGTCACCAAATGCAAGAGCCGGGACTCCTCACTCAACGTTAGGCCAAGTAAGGACACCATTTGAGATAGCCCTGCTCACCCCCTTAGTAGCTTGGCACGAGCAGCCAGGCCTATCTCTAAGGCATGAGTGTACAGTATGTGCAACCACACTCACAGCAACACACTGGTGACACCACAAAA
The DNA here is from genome assembly GCA_963921515.1 of Calotriton arnoldi. Lineage (NCBI taxonomy): Eukaryota > Metazoa > Chordata > Amphibia > Caudata > Salamandridae > Calotriton > Calotriton arnoldi. The sequence continues at coordinate 3,498,474 of CAWUFW010000546.1, read as the reverse complement.
GGACTCCACACGAGTTTGATAAAACGAGTATAAACTTTATATAAAAAGATATACGATCAGACCACACGATACAAAGGCCAACATATAATAAAGGGTAATATTCGTTCCTGCTGGCTGGTAGGTTTGAATCCCAACCACCGCTTTCAAAATGCTATGCTGGTCGCAATGCTAGAATCACACACGTTGCAATGGACAAACAATAGTGCGCTGCTTAACAATACAATCCTGTGCTGGGCAAAGGAGAAATAATACAATGCGTAACGATACACCCCGGTACCTTGCAATGGGAGAAATAATGCAATGCGTACCGCTATAATCATGTACTGCGCAATGAAGGAATAATGCAATGCGTCACACCCCAATCACGTACTTTGCAATGAAGAAATAATGCAATGCGCACCGCTACAATCATGTACTTTGCAATTAAGGAATAATGCAATGCGTAGCTACAATCATGTACTTTGCAATGAAGAAATAATGCAATGCGGGGGTGCTACAATCCTGTACTTTGCAATGGAAAAATAATGCAATGCGTAGCGCTACAATCGTGTACTTCGTTATGCAGAAATAATGTCAGGCGTCATAAGACTGTCCGGCAGTTCGTTAGCAGCAACATTGGCAATGTGTATTACGACAGTCAGCCTCTTCGATAACAGTTGCCCCCCACACGTATCAACGATGACATAAAGTACAGCTTCTCACTCTGGCCCCAGTACTGCCACTCCTTTGGTCAGTATGGGCCCTAATCTGAGCCAAAGCAAAGGCTCATGTCGCCAGAAGGACTGAGAGGCCGAGAGAGTGTCCCTCCGAGCCCGCACCCCGTCCAGGCAGTGATCCACGTTACCTGGGGCGCGACCCCACTCTCCTCTCCTCCTTCAGCGAACTGTGCCTTCCGTGCAGAACTTTCTCAATGGGCCTCAGCGGCTCGGCCTGGCAGCTCAGCTCCTCCAGGGCTGCCGGTCCGGGCCGCGACTGTTAGGAAGGTCTCAGGCGGCCGCAGGGCACACGTACCCCACTCCTCTGAGATTACGTTACTCCGGGTGCACGTTCACCACAGCACCCTCCGTGTCTCCTCTGGCACGAAGCCACACACACAACGCTGATGGGACTTCACATTGACTCTGAGTGCACGTTCACCAGGCACTCCTTCCTGCTGTCTTAGTTGGCACCAAGACACGCACACCGCGCTGTAGAGACTCACTTTCTTCTGGTGCACACGATGATCAGCCGATCATCTCCACAGTCCCAGGTTGCACCAAAGCACGCACACTGCTTCACTGAGACTTACTTGAACTCCGGTGCCTCGATATCCAGGCGCTCTTCAGCAATGCCTTCAGCCGCACCCCGACACGCTCACCGTGTCCGAGCCTCACTTATCCTCCGGTGCACTCGATGACCAGGCTCTCTTCACCAACGCCTCCGGTGCACCCCGACACGCACCCTGCGCGTCCGAGACTCACTCCACTTCTGATGCACACGTTGACCAGGCGCTCCTCACCAATGCCTCCTCTGCACCACGACACGCACCCTGCGCTTCCGAGACTCACTTCACCTCCGATGCACACGCTGACCAGGCACTCTTCACCAATGCCTGTGGTGCACCACGACACACACCCAGTGCGTCCGAGACTCACTTCACCTTCGATGCATACGTTGACCAGGTGCTCTTCACCAACGCCTCCTGTGCACCATGACACGCACCCCGCGTGTCCGAGTCTCACTTCTCCTCCATGTGTCCAAGATCACAGAGCACACCTTCCGAGGGTCTCAAGCTGCCACAACACGCGCCCACCGCATTGCTTGAAACTTCTCCGGAAACTTGTATGTTCCTGTGTTTCCAAACAGGGAGCCAGCTCACCTCGGGCCCTTGGGGTAACAAGGCACAGCACAAAGCACACTCTTCTTTAAGCAGGGGGACCCAGCGCACAAAGCACAGTCCCAACAGCCTCTTCCTTGGTTAAAACAGCGAACTGCAGACCAGCCCCCAGATCACGAAGCAAGGGTTGGTCCTTCCCAGCAGTCTCTTCAGTTGTTCCTTCCTTAGCAGAGGATCCTCTTGACCACGAAATGGGTCCAAGCCTTTTCAGTCTCAATCCATTTCTATTCCAACTTTCAGGGGTCTCTGCTCTCATAGTTATACCCCTAAATGTCTTTGAAGTTCGTTGTGCTCAGGGGTCCCTGACCTCTGCCTAAATCAGTTCTGGGTGTCTCCCTCCCAGTGTCACCTTTCTCCCTTTGATACTGGGGGTCTGGATCCTTAATCACCCAGCAGGAGATGGGTCAATTGTTTTATAGCAGCAACCCAGGCCTCTTCACCTCCGGGGCTTCTCCTCCGCCTACACTCCAGATGCAGGTCAGCCTGGTGCCATCTCAACCCCTCCCTGGGTCAAGACCTCCCCCAGCTCCTCTCACCTCTCAGATGCAGACAGTCAATCCACATTCAGCAGAGACACACAGAAATGCTTAAAGCACAAAACTCAGCCACTTTCTAAAAGAGTGGTTTCTGAACACACAGTGACAAAACCACTTTCATAGAAAGATGTGTTATGACACTGTGAGTTCATACATACTAAACTTAACCTCCATTTTAAACTTATGGGAAGCTAGGCTAACAAACACAATACCCAGCCTCCCCCATTCTGTCCTATGGGCAGGATGGCCTTTCACCAGTGAAAAACGTAATGGAGTGCTTTTCACTGTCAGGACATAGCACACACCTCAGTATATGTCCTGCCTTTTACTTACACTGCACCCTGCCCAGGGGTTACCCGGGACCTACCACAGGGGTGCCCACTGTGTACGCAAAAGGGAAGGTAAGGCCTGACAAGTGGTTGCACAAGAAGGACAAAACAAAACTCAGATGTTCCTCGGAGGGTCAAAAAGCTTCATTATAAATTGGATTTTACATAAATGTAGCGGTTTTATAATGATTACATTCTGGCAATATGTACTTGAACAGACTGTAGTATCTTGTGAGTTAATAGTGACGGAACCCTTTTGGGTCCTGATTGTCTCCCTAGAAACGTGAAGTAAGTGTTAGGGTGTAATGCATCGATTGCTGTTTCAGTGTGGTGAGTTGCATTTGCACGTACACGAATAAAGTCTCCCTGTGTGGCATAGTCATTGGGGAGTAACTGGGCTGGGAAGACACTGCAAAGACCATATTTAATGATTTCAACTTCTCTTAATATGCTGATTTTGTCCTACATGCCACAATTTCTGAAGTTTTTTAGGCTTCAAAGAGAACTAACCAGTACTTTCACAATAATCAAGTACATGTAAAATATTTCTGACATGCTTTCTTGTATCTAATCATGTAATAAACCTCTCACACTGTGCCAGTTAGTGATTTCCAAGGGCATCACTTTCACATGGGTAATACAAGAGTTAGAAAAATAAACAAAGGTTCTGAATTAATGGGTTAACCCTGGCCACAATATATCACGTATTAGTATCTTTGCCATTGTAGTGTTCTGCTGAACACAGAACTTAACTACCGTTCCTTAGCGGCTTTATTGACACCCATCCATCACATGCATCACCAGGTAGGTGACACTGCTAATAACAGGGGCTGGGTGCACAAGTCTGGGGCAAGTTCCATGATGTAACCTGTGTCACTTTATTTATTAGCATATGGGCTGAGGGTCGACAACACCATAGCCATGACACTAAGGTGCCCATTACGATACGGCTCAGATGGCGAGCCGCATTGTAATGGGCCGGTTGGATTCCTTTCCAACCTCCTCATTTTGATGGAGGTAGTCGGAATGTAATCAGACCGGTCATTCCGGCTGGCTTCCGACTGGCTTGGAGAGCCTGTCTGCCAGTTGGAATGCGGCATGCAATCTCAAGGGTGGCTCTTTTCGCCCTTGAGATTATGATCATGGTTTCTGACATGGTTTCCATGCCGGTCTGTCAGAGATGGAAAACATGTTGTAAAGCGTGTTCGGGGGCCCCAGAAGGGGCCCCTTTGGTGCACGGCCTCCCGTTTGAGGCCGAGAGGATCCCTTGAGGTGCCTACCAGGGGTGCAGGGATGAACTACACCTCCCATTTTACTATGGGAGCATGCATTATGGCTGGTTTACGGCCGGAATGCATGCTCCCATAGTAAAATATAGGAATGAGACAGAACAGTGCTTGGTCGCATCCTAGTGGGGCAGTCGGGCCGACGACCGGGTGTCGGTCGGTTCCATGACTGAGTCAGTGTCGGGCGGAAGTGATAACGCCCAACATTCTCATAAGTCCCTATATCTTTTTGGAGTTTGGTGGGTGGCCGTCAAAAACGATGTCCGCTGTTCACAATGCTTTTTGTATCTTCATAGGACCCATTGTGACAGCTGTTCCTCTGAAGGTACAGAGAAGAGATCATTGCTGGGCTGGAGGTTAACTCTAAATCTGGTGTGCTGTAGTTCATCATAGTGGCGTATGTAATGACTTCCACCACCCTGACTGACAGACTACCGTCTATCAAACTATACATTGGGCCCTTAAATCTCAAAGATCTTTCACTAGTCCTGTTCTGACATTATGCGACATTTTAGTTACATTTGTTCTGTAATGAAAGACACAGACATCAAATCAATACAATGTAACCTTTTTAGACTGGATACAACCAATATTCTCTCTGCTCACAGACTAATACTTCATTCTAGGTGTAAACCCTGAACTTTGAAGAGCTTGTAATGTGCTCTTGCTTTAAGTATTGGAGCTTCTCTCTTCCTTGTTGTTTTGCAGAAGAGTTTAAAGTTGCTATGCGCTGGTGTGTGTAGGCCGTATTTAGGACAGCCTATATTAAACTTTCACAAACTCTGAGATTGTTGGCAACTCTGACAATCCAACAGTTGCATAGCAGGGTGAGAGAATGTAGTGTATATAAGAACCACATAGAGTACCTGTAAGAAAATGAATTATTACTTTTGAGTGGGTAATGGGTAAGCAAAGTAATAAAGTCACAAACATTTTTGGTCCAAGCTGAGGTTTCAGTAATTTAAACCTAAACTAATACCCTGGTAGATATAGCACAAAGCAAACACTGTCAAATTAGAGAAAATGTGTAAAGTATTCAAAAGTACCAAAACACCTAAAAGTTTAAAGCACAACACAAAAGTAATCCAACTCCAATCTACAAAAATAGATTAAAATTGAATAAACAGATTGACTTCAAAACAATGAAAAACCAGTAAGAGGAACCTGAGGTATTATTTTTTCACAAGAAAGTGTGTCAAGAATATTTCACTGTTCATGGGAGCTAGGTGCAATTTGAGGCAAACCAAGATGGAATGCAGTCAGATACACTAAACAGGTTCATTCAGGTTGAAGATTTTACCTTAGGACTTAGGAATCGAAGTGGAGATTCTTGAGCGCGGCAACCAGAAGAAGTTTTCTGGAAGCCAGATAGTTTTTAGGCAATGGTCTGTGCTGAAGCTGTTGGTTTTGGAGGGGAAAGTTCTAGGTGGGAGATGTCTGAATTTTGTGTCAAGTAAGTACTTTTGTTACACGAGTCAAGATTTATACCTTTGGACTTAGGGCCTGATTATGAGTTAGGTGATGGGAGAGCGGGCTGCCACACCACGCCACTGCCCCCTCCCACACTGCCATACCTCGCTGCTGGCCAAACGCCAAATTAAGAGTTATCTTGTAGTCTGGCAGGTGGTCCTTTGGCGTTCCCACAGTGGTGCCTATTAAAAGGCCTCGCAATGGGAACGCCAAAGCCAGTCTTGCACGGCATGGACTATAAAGTCCATGCCGTGCAGGAAAGGGGGTGCATGCAGAAAGTGCCCCCATGCATGCATCCCATGGCGCTGGGGGAAACAGGGGCCCTGTAATGCCTCCCAAGTTGCCCTTTATATGGGTGGGCTCACCATCCATGAAAACGTTGGATGTGAGGAAACTAGTAATATGCATGTCGGTGCTGTAGGGGTACTGCCAGCTTATTGTGGTCCTCAGGCAACCGATCCACTGCCAGGGATCGCAGATCTCTGGTGGTTGTGGTGGTCCTATGGCGGTCTCACTGCCATCCTTCTAATACGGCAGTCCAACCACTGGTGTGGCAGTTACTGCACTGCCACCATGGGTTTGACGGTCCATCTCACCACCAAACTCATAATCAGGCACAAAGTCTCTTTTCTCAGAGGTCAGTATCCTCCATCTGACAAGGCTAAAGGTTCTATCTGATGATGAGTTCCACCTGCCTGGATACCTTCTCATAGAGGACCAGCTGAAACAGATTTGCTGCTGCAGAGAAGCTCCTTGCACGAGAAACCTTTTTCTTTAACCCAGTGAAGCTGCACTCTTGTGGGATTCGCTCAGATGGTTGGTCTCAGTTCTCCTATGGCTGGGAGTTCAAACCCATTCTATGTACTTTTCAGAGATTGCAGCAGAGGTCCAGTTAGACACACCCAAGTGTCCCACAACCTCAGGGACAACACTTAGAAGTTTAGGCTCAGACCTACTTAAATTTTTCTATGTGGTTGTGCCACTTTTTGGAGCAGCCACAATTCAAAATGATATTTGAGATTTAGAAAGCCACTCAGGACCAATTTGTGTCACCTTGCGTGGCTCTGTAAAAAAACAAAAAGTGAATCACGAGAATGCAGTCCTGGGCACACGTAATAGGGTTATAACAATGGTTGTAATGTCTCGCTTTGTACGAATGTCTGTGGTCAACACCAGTTTGTTATTCAAATGATAAGTGTGAGTGTTGGCATTAAGGTGACATTAACTCGGTCGATTCATGTATTCAAGCAAGATACCTGGTTATCTTAGCACAAACACATTAGAGTGCAACCTGGTATTGGTATTGAAAAGAAGAGGGAAGGCTTCTGAGTGTAGTAACTACTCAAATGCCCGCTGCGTGGGGGGGGACGAATATTGTAAGAACACACATAATGGGGAGGAGGCAAATAATGTACCGTGGCTCAAAAGAGGTGATTAAAGCACATAAGCCCAGTGAGAAGAGACTGCCAAAAAATCACTTAAATCGGCATGCAAGTTGCGTCAATGAGCACCAGGCCCTGACGGTGGAGGGAGGTGAAGGACAATACCTGTGTGGCGATGCAGTAGATATTGCGATGTCAAAAGAGAGGGGAAGAGGAAGATCGCAATAATGAGGAGGATGAACGGAGAGGGACGGACAAATCAACACATGATGCGTGGAGAAAATACTAGAAAACAGGCTCACCGTGAGGCCGGTGATAATTCCAACCCGGCATTGGGGGTTCAATGCGAACCAAGTGGGGGTCCACTACTCTGTTTCTTGTAGTAGAGGGAGGAGGCCCAATGTGGCTGGCACCTCTGAAATGTAGAGTAGCAAGGGCGGTGTGGCCACTAAGTGTACGTGGTAAGTATAGAGATCGGGAGAAAAATAAAAGTTGTGCGATGCCTCCTGGAGTTCACGGAAAAGTGTGACTGTGGGCACAGATCGCTTACCTCAAAGGGAGTATCGACCGGCGTGAAGCGATGTGTAGACGCGACGGTTGAGGTGTGGAAGTTTGGCAGAGATCGCTGTTAGCATTAGCTGAAGCCATTTTGTTTTTGGTAGCCATTTTGATTGACCATGTGCTCCTTCCGTCTTCGCTGTTGCCTACCCTTGTGCTTTACTAGAATAACCGTCTATAGCTCCTGCAGCACTGCGCATGCTCAGAAAAGTCTGTAGCTGCTCATGCACCTGTCTTAGTCTGTAAATGTCAGCATGTTTTAACTGATGTCAGCAACTTCATTGCTCCTCCTACTTTGTTGACTAAGTGTTTTCTGTTAGTCCTTATATGAGAATAGCTATTCTTGTGAAGACTTGTACCGCCTCCATTTGAACCTCTGTGCTTGCTCAGCTACAAAGTGGGTGTTAGACCTGGCACCATTGGCGTGGGTCTCCCTTCCATTTTTTGCTGTTGCCTCTTATGTTTTTGCTGGTTTTAGATGCTTTTTGGGCACTGTGCCACTGCTGTACAGTGCCACAGTGCAAGTGCTCCCTATGGTAAATTGATGTATGGATTAGTGACTCCATGATTGGCTTGTTTGGCTTACTGTCAGACCCTAGTACAGTGCACTGCGTGTGCCCAGGGCTTGTAAATCAAATGCTGCTGGTGGGCTTGCAGCACTGGTTGTGCCACCCACCGGAGCAGCTTGTAAAGTGTGTCTCAGGCCTGCCATTGCAGAGCCTGTGGGTAGTCTGGTACTCCCATGTTGACTGGGCAAGTGTACCCACTTGCCAGTCCCTGAACCTTCCCTTTTATACATATTAGTCACCCCTAAGGTAGGCCCAAGGGCAGGGTGCATTGTAGGTAAAAGGTAGGACATGCCCTGGTGTGTGTGGCATGTCCTAATAGTGAATTACAGCCATTTTTGTTTTTCACTATTGAAGGCTACCTGTTCCCCACAGGCCAGAATGGGCAGTTAGATTATTACATCTTATAATCCTAACTGACTCAGGTAACCAGGTAGAAATTCGAGTTTAGTACGCCTGAACTCAGAATGATAAAATACATCTTTTAGTGAAGTTGGTTTTAACATTCTGTGTTTGAAAATACCACTTTTAGAAAGTAGGTATTTTCTTGCCTAACTATCCAAGCCTGCCTCTGCTAGGTTGTGTATTCCTTGTCTGGAGTTTGAGTGACAGGGGCTGGGGGCTTCCAGGAGACAGGGTGAGTCAGCACAGGGCTGAATAGAGAGATCTGCATGCAGATAGGAGGGAGGAGTTGCACCTGGGACCTGAATAGGGCTGTGCCTTTCCTCCACAATGCTGGCTCCACCTCATGTGGTGTGTCTGATGTCCCTGGCCTACACTGTGAAAGGAAAGAAGGAGTCTTGTCAACAAAGTGCTCCAGGACTGACCAGAACTGGTTTTGGACTAGGCAAAGGCCTCTCTGCCTTCAGAGAACAAAGAGAAAAGTAGTATAAATATTGGGACCCAGACCCAAGAACTTTAGATCACTTCTGGGAATCAAGACGAACCTTTGCTGAGGAGAAGAACCAGGAAGCTGAAGGAGGAGACTACCCCTGTGCTGTGTGTTTGGGGGTTGGCATGCAGTGGTTGCTTCATTGCCAAAGAAAGGAGAAAAGGACTGAGTGTGCTTTCTATCAACTTGAAGAAGAATCTCCAAGGGCTTGAACTAGAGCTTGCCTCCTGCCTGAAGTCTCAGGGATACAAGACTTCACCAACCAGCTCCCCCCTGAATTCCCTTGCTGGGAATTGAAGTGCCTGCTGCTGTGCTGGGCCTTCTGAGAGACTGCGTGTTGCTGGGAGCTGGAAGAGCGACGCAACAACGAGAAGCGTGTCGCCGCTGCAGCCGCTGTCATTGCATCGCCGAGGAAGCGAGACGCCGCTGTCATCATCGCATCGCCGAAGCGCGGCGCATCGCCGGAGAAGCGGGACGCTGCCACAGAGGACATCGTCGCATCACCGGAGAAGCGCGTCACAGGGCCTGTCGCGGCTCCCAAGATCATCGAGTCACCGCACGGCCGTCGGGCGTGCACGCATCGCACCAACGTTGTCGCATCGCAGCCAAGACGCCATTTTTATCGCATCGCACCGGAGAAGAGTATCGCATCGAGGTGCCATCTGTCGCATCGCACCGGAGAGCAGTAAGAAACCGACGCATCAACTCCCACACAGTAAGGAAGCGAGCATCAACTCCCCTGCGCAGCAGTAAGGAACCGACGCATAAACTCCCCTGAGTGTACGGAACCGACGCATCACCTTCCCTGCGACCCTTTTGTTTTCTTTGCGTTACGCATTCAAGGTACATTGAGAGTAAAGTGTCGCATCTACAACTTGAGAGAACTGAACTATTTTATAACCTTTTCAAGTCTATTTTTGAGTACAGTATTGTGGATTTTTGTCGTTTGGTCTTGTGTTAAGTCTATATAAAAATACTATTTTTATAATACAACCTGTGTGGTGTCCATCTGTAGTGTTGTCACTGTATTACTGTATGTGTTCACAAATGCTTTACACACTGCCTCTGAGATAAGCCTGCCTGCTCGTGCCAAGCTACCAAGGGGGTGAGCAGGGGTTATTTTAGGAGTGTAGCCCCTCACCCTGACTAGATGCAAGGGTCCCTATTTGTCACAGGTACCTACCTATGCCAACTAGAGATCCCCAAATATAACAGTGGGTATAAAAGACCCACAGTTTCTGTACTCCTTGTGCTACCTCATACACTGCCTGAGGGTTTTGTATAGATGTAGTTCCACTCATGAGGTTTAATAAACTGTTGTTTTTATATTCCAGCTTCCGTGCCAATCTCTATTTATTGGTCTTAGGACTAGTGCGCAAAGAAGGGCGAACCACTAGCACCGGTAGGCCTTGGTGAGGTCTACTTCTACAGAGGAAACGAGGAAATTGAACTGTAGGGAATGGGGTCAAAGTTACGGGAGGAATATCAAAATGACAAGTAATGATTGAGGAAAGTGGGGTGAGTTCTTACCCGTAGGTAATGAGTTCAGGGTGGTCCAGTGTCTCTGGGAGGTTAATAAGTCGGGTGCGCCATTATCACGAAGTTGTCTGGGGAGAGAAAGTTATCCGATGAAGTGGGACCTTAAAAGAAGACACAAGCCGGCAATCGGGCTGGAAAGCTAGCAGAGCTTACCTCAATTCTGTCTGGAGGCCTGGGGGGAGACACTGGTCCCGTCTTGTTCTCCGGATGCGGAAGACGACGGAGAATGGAGGTAATAACGTGGTATTTAAGCTTGCGTGGTGAGCAACACTAGAGCGTTAAAAGCCTAGTCTAGATTTGCCGGAAATGACGTCACGGGCAAATCGGAAGTGTATTCTGAATACACGGTGGGACTAGAATGTAGTACGGAGTCCGCAAAATGGACTGTGCTAGTGTCGTCCGATCTGGCCGGAAATGACGTGCTGGGCAACACAGAAGTGTATTCCGAAATAACTAGAGGACTAGAAGGTAGTCAAGAGTAACTGGGATCACGGAAACAAGTCCACTTGCTGGAAAAATAGTAGGGATGCTGAGCAAATCGACAAAGTGGTAGTAGGGAAGCTGAGCAAAATGATGAAATGGATAAGGAATGTTAGAAGGCTGTCTCGGGGATGGGTGGTTGAAAGGTGAAGGGGTGCTGAGTATTGCCCAAATATCACGCAGGGCCCCCCATTTGGATCATAGTTGGATGTACTGTAGATGAATACTATAACAATTTGTAAGTATAGGTTAACCGATGGAAGCCATAGTGACCCAAGTACTATAAGTCAAAAGAGACGGAGTGACATCAAGATAACAATGTGGTGGCATTATATGAGGTAAGCGATCTGTGCCCTCAGTCACACTTTTCCATGAACTCCAGGAGGCATCGCACAACTTTTATTTTTCTCCCAATCTCTATACTTACAACGTACACTTAGTGGCCACACCGCCCTTGCTACTCAACATTTCGGAGGTGCCAGCCACATTGGGCCTCCTCCCTCTACTACAAGAAACCGAGTAGTGGACCCCCACTTGGTCCGCATTGAATCCCCACTGCCGGGTTGGAATTATCACCGGCCTTACGGCAGTGGCCTTTGGCAGTCTCTTCTCACTGGGCTCATGTGCTTTAATCAACTCTTTTGAGCCACGGTACATTATTTGTCTCCTCCCCATTATGTGTGTTCTTACAATATTCGTCCCCCCCACGCAGCGGGCATTTGAGTAGTTACTACACTCAGAAGCCTTCCTTTTCTTTTCAATACAAATACCAGGTTGTGCTCTAATGTGTTTGTGCTAAGAATAACCAGGTATCTTGCTTGAATACATGAATCGACTGAGTTAATGTCACCTTAATGCCAACACTCACCACTTATCAGTATTGTTCCACATGTTTATCCTGCAATGTTTCTTTTGTACTATTCCTTGCGCAGTCACGATTCTCATGCCACGGCATCTGTCTCCATACCGAGTCACCTTTTATATTTGTCTATTCACTTTCCGCCCTAGGGTTTCCACTTGCTAAATGGTGAATTATTTTTATTACCCCTACGTGACGAAACACTTGTCGTCTGGTTGGTTGTTTTTGCACTATCAAAATATTAAAAACATTTGAATAACAAACTGGTGTTGACCACAGACATTCGTACAAAGCGAGACATTACAACCATTGTTATAACCCTATTACGTGTGCCCAGGACTGCATTCTCATTATTCGTGTGGGTTCTCAACTCACACTTTCACAGGGGTTACAGGGTATTTCCCCCGACCTGGTAGCACCGTGCACACTCTGAACACAGTAGACACTACGCAAATTAGCCTGAGCGCCAATCTTCCTGTCTTTACTAAAAACCCTACACAGACATAGCAAAAAGTGAATCACGTTGGTTACACTGTGTCGGGTTGACGTTAAATGGGAGGACCATGAGCATTGCCATACACCCACCCTTGTATTTTAATGCATTCATGATTTACTTAAGGTAGTAAACCTGATTTAATGTGAAAATTGTGCACCTACCTGAGAGAGCAGTAATAGGGAGAAATAGCTTAATTTTGCTTTTTTACTTCCTCTTTGCATTTGTGCTTTATTCTGCAGCTCACATATTTAATCAATCAATCAATCAGGAATTTGTGATGCATGCTACTCACACGTGCACGGAGGGAGAAACGTGCAGCTATGTCTTACCCAAAGATCCAGGTCTTGAGGCTCTTCCTGAAGGCAAGCAGAATGGGGGAACGTCTGATGCTGAGCAGGAGTTCGTTCCAGGTCTTTGCCGCGATGTAGGAGTAGGCTCTCCCACCCGTTCTGGCTCTGTAGATGCAAGGGGTTCCGGCAAGGGTGAGGTCTGCGTAGCGGTGGTTTCTATTGGGTGCGTAGAAGGAGACTCTTTCGTTGAGGTACTGAGATCCGGTATTATGGAGGGATTTGTAGGCGTGAGCGAGTAGCTTGAAGGTCACTCTCTTCTCGACAGGAAGCCAGTGGAGGTTTTGTAGGTGCTGGGTGATGTGGCCTTGTCGTGGGATGCAGAGGACGAGTCTGGCAGTGGTGTTCTGGATGGTCTGGAGTTTTCGGAGCAGGGTTTTGTTGATTCCGGCGTAGAGGGCGTTTCTGTAGTCTAGTCTGCTGGTTATGAGTGCGTGGGTGGGTGACGGTCTTCCTGGATTCGGGGGGATCCATTCGAAGGTCTTGCAGAGGATGTTGAAGCACATTGGGTGTGATGGCTTTGACCTGTCCGGTCATGGTGAGGGATGAGTCGAGTATGATGCAGAGGTTGTGGGTGTGGTCCGTAGGTGTGGGGGTGTTGCCGAGGGCGGTGGGCCACCAGGTGTTGTCCCATGTGGAGGGGGTGGGTACGAGGACTTCTGTCTTCTCTTAATTGAGCTTCAGGCAGCTACTGCTCATCCAGGAAGCAACGTCTTTCATTCCTTCCTGGAGGCTTAGTCTAGCGCTGTCGGGATCCTTTGTGAGGGAGAGGATGAGCTGGGTGTCGTCGGCATAGGATACTATGCTGAGTCCGTGCTATCTGACGATGGCAGCAAGGGGGCCCATGTAGATGTTGAAAAGCGTGGGGCTGAGCGATGATACTTGGGGTACTCTACAGCTGATCTCTGTGGGTCTGGAGAGGGTAGGGCGAAATCTGATTCTTTGGGTTCGGCTGGTGAGGAAAGAGCAGATCCAGTCGAGGGCGGTTCCCTCTATGCCGGCGTCGTGGAGTCTGGCGGTGAGTGTGCGGTGGGAGACGGTGTTGAAAGCTGCGGAGAGGTCAAATAGGATGAGGGCCGCCATGTGGCCCTAGTCGAGGAGAGTACGGATGTTGTCTGTGGCGGGTAGGAGGGCGGTCTAGGTGCTGTGGTTGCTGCGGAATCCAGATTGGGAGGAGTCGAGGATGGAGTTAGCTTTGATGAAGTTCGTGAGCTTGATGTTGACGATTTTCTCAGTTACTTTAGCTGTGTAGGGGAGGAGAGAGATAGGTCTGCAGTTTTTGAGGTCCGCCGGGTCAGTGGAGGGTTTCTTGAGGAGGGGCTTGACTTCTGCGCATTTCCAGTCGTCGGGGGACATGCTGGTTTCAAAGGTGGAGTTGATGGTGGGTCACAGTTCGGGAGCTATGGTGGCGGTGGCTCTGTGGAAGATGTGCGGTGGGCAGGGGTCCGTGGGTGCTCCTGAGTGAATGCTCTTCATGGTCGTGGCGGTGTCCTCTGTAGTGACTAGGGTCCATGCGGAAATGGTAGGCTGGCTGGCGTTGCTGGGGGTAGGTGAGGTTTCGGAGTCTGGTATCTGTTCGTTGAAGTTGTCTTAGAGGGCCTTGATCTTGAGATGGAAGTAGGAGCCAAGTTTGTTGCAGAGGTCCTGAGAGGGCGTGACGTCTGGAGGCTTTGGTGGGGGTTTGGTGAATTCCTGTATGATGTTGAAGAGCTCATTGGAGTTGCTGGAGTTGGCGAGGATCTTGTCCTGGATGAAGTTCCTTTTGGTGTATCTGATGCATTGATGGTATTCTGTCATGGCATTCTTTAAGCTGGTCTATGCTTCCAGGGTTTTGGTGTTTCTCCAGACTTTCACGAGACGTCTGCAGGTGAGTCTGGATTTTTGAAGGTCATTGGTGAACCAGGGGGCCTTTGTGGGCACTGTTTGTTGGAGTTACTTAGGGAAGCGAGCCTGTCTGCGCAGTCGGTGATCCATTTTTGGAGTTTGTGGGCTGCAGAGTTGACGTTCAAGCTAGCCTGGCTGATGAAGGGTGTTACCCAGAAACCGGTCCCAGGATGCTTGTTTCCGGTTCAGGGAAGACCTGGCTTGGCAGTTCGGGCTGGACTGTTCACATGAGGAACAGGGTCAAGACTGATTTGCATATAGCTGGGTCTGAAATGAAGTGGCGAAGTGAGCTAAAGAATGATGATGGATTCAACCCAGATCTGTGACTGGGGGTGAGTGTCTGAAAAGTTTCAGGGCTCCGTCCATCATCTCCTTGTGTAACCTTTATTAGTGGCATTTTCAAAATAGTAACTTAAAAAGAGGTTTGTAAATTACAATTCATTTGAGTGTAAACCGTATATTAATCTGTCCCATTCTGAAGTAAGCACTTATAATTATTTAATCCAGTGATAGCCTATGGAAGTAATAGGCCTTTCAGCAGTGAAATACAACATTAGGAGTTTTTAACTGTCAGGACATGTAAATCTTGAACACACATGCCCTACGTTTTAAACACCATTTCACCTACTCATGAGCATTTAGGGCACACCTTAGGGGTAAGCATATAAGTATTAAAAAGGAAGGTTTAAGCCTGGCAAAAGTTCATTTTGCTAGGGCGAAAGGGTACTTCAACATTGCAGTACAGGCTGCAGTGACAAGCCTGAGACATTTTTAAAAAGGCTTCTTTATTGGGTGGCACAAAGAGTGCTGCAACCGACCAGCAGCATTAAACTTACAGGCCCAGGTACATGTAGTCCCATATACTAGGGGCGTTGAAGTAAATTAAATTTATCAATCAGGTGTGGGACAGCATTACAATGTTGTAAGGAGAGAGCACAAACACTTTGTCACTGTTTAGAAAGAAAAACTGCACAGAGCCCTAAAAGCCAGCAAAGAAATGATCAGCAAAGGAAGGCAGCGGAAGGCAAAAATCTGAGATGACCCTGCAGAAAGGACCCGATCCAACACTGTTTTATTTTATTCTGTGCATGGGGACTCTGCTAAGCAGGCACCTGTGAATGTGCTATGACCTCTAAAACATATTGAATTGGTGTACTCATAGTTAGAATATATAACATACCTATAAGTCACTAGTATATGGTACAATGTGTACCAGGGCCTTTAAGATAAATGTCACTAGTGGACTGAAGCACACATTGTTCCACCCAACTACAGTAGCAGTGTAAACAATACTGCAGGCCTGGCACTGTGGCCTGCCTGTACAGTTCTAAAACTCAACATTGAAAATAACCCCATCTGTCAGGCCTAACCCTGCCTTTGAAATATAAATGTCACCTCTAACTACACTGTAATGTCCATAAGGCAGTGTGCATGAATTTAAATCAGGACATGTAAAAGTTACATTTTAAATATGCCCTTATGGTAAAAAGGCTTAAAAAGCCATATTTTACATTAGCAGGGATAGCTGCTCCATGGGGAATAATTGGAATGCAATATTACATTTAATACTGCTATCTTGGCAGAGGAAACAGCTACAAAACTTATTTTTGGACTTTCAAAAATATTTATCACAATGTCAGTTCACTGGGAAAGTCAAATTTGTGATAACGATTTTGGCAAAGGTACTTTTAGAAATGTACCTCATCCCTGCCAAAAAGCCTCTAGAAGCTCATTTGCATGTGCTTTGATCCAAGAGCTGAATAGCCCCTTGATGAAGTGTGAACTTGCTCCCAAAGATGAAGCAAATGCCTTGGGTTTTTGGAAGGTGTTCTGTGCCTTTAACAGGATGATCATCTGGGTTGTGCCTATGATCTTAATTATCTTCAAGGAGTTGTACCATGTCACAGGCAGAGGTAAGTAACCCTAAGCATGCCCCTCTTTTGTACATCTTGTCAGCCAGACACCAATCCCAGTGGGAGAGAAGTAGCCTCTACAAATAGTTTTGAGTGAACTGCTGCAAAAATTGGGTAGTGATACTCCTGGGACCTTTGGCACTATTGGCTAGGTAGAGGCCAGGAGTCACTTAATTGCCATCTTTAATTGACTTATAATTCCCTAGTAAAGTTGTATACCATATACCTAAGGCAAGTAAATGAAATGCTACTAGGGTATGTTAATAATGAAAAATACGATGTACATGTATGCCATGATATATTTACGTATAACAACGAACTCTCATCACTGTTGTCAAATCTATCCAATATGACCTCCCCATCAACCAGAGTCAGAAATATCAATCAATCAATCAATCACGGCATTTATAGAGCGCGCTACTCACCCGGGAGGGTCTCAAGGCGCTGGGGGAGGGGGTAAGTTACTGCTCGAACAGCCAGGTCTTGAGCTGCTTCCTGAAGGCGAGATGGTCCTGGGTTCGCCGAAGGTGAGTGGGGAGGGAGTTCCAGGTCTTGGCCGCCAGGTAGGAGAAGGATCTTCCTCCGGCGGTGGTTCTGCGGATGCGTGGTACGGTGGCGAGGGCGTGGCTGGTTGATCGTAGCTGGCGTGTGGGCGTGTAGAAGGACATGCGGTCGTTGAGGTACTTTGGGCCCAGGTCGTGGAGGGCCTTGTGTGCGTGGGTGAGGAGTCTGAACGTGATTCTCTTGCTGACGGGGAGCCAGTGCAGGTCTTTCAGGTGTACGGTGATGTGGCTGTGTCGGGGGATGTCCAGGATGAGTCGTGCGGAGGCGTTCTGGATGCGCTGGAGTCTCTTTTGAAGTTTGGCTGTGGTTCCGGCGTAGAGGGTGTTCCCATAGTCCAGTCGGCTGGTGACGAGTGCCTGGGTGACGGTCTTCCTGGTTTCAGTGGGGATCCATCTGAAGATCTTGCGGAGCATGCGCAGGGTGTTGAAGCATGAAGATGAGACGGCGTTGACTTGTTTGGTCATTGATAGGGAGGAGTCCAGGATGAAGCCCAGGTTGCGTGCGTGGTCCGTTGGCTTGGGTGCGGTGCCCAGGGCCGGGGGCCACCAGGAGTCGTCCCAGGCGGAGGGTGATGAGCCCAGGATGAGGACTTCCGTCTTGTCTGAGTTCAGTTTAAGGCGGCTGTTCCTCATCCAGTCGGCGACGTCTCTCATCCCGTCGTGCAGGTTGGCTCTGGCGGTAGTGGGGTCGTTGGTGAGGGAGAGGATCAGCTGGGTGTCGTCGGCGTAGGAGATGATGTTGAGGTTGTGTCGGCGTGCGATGGCTGCGAGGGGGCTCATGTAGACGTTGAAGAGGGTCGGGCTGAGTGAGGATCCTTGTGGAACGCCGCAGATGACTTCGGTGGCTTCGGATCTGAACGGGGAGAGGCGGACTCTCTGGGTTCTTCCGGCGAGGAACGAGATGATCCATTCCAGTGCTTTCTCTCGGATTCCGATGTTGCTGAGGCGCTTCACTAGGGTGCGGTGGCAGACGGTGTCGAACGCCGCGGAGAGGTCCAGGAGGATGAGGGCAGCTGTTTCCCCGTTGTCGGTTAGGGTTCTGATGTCGTCGGTGGCTGCGATAAGGGCGGTCTCGGTGCTGTGGTTGGCCCGAAACCCGGACTGCGAGGGGTCGAGGGATCCATTCGTCTCGAGGAAGGCGGCAAGCTGTCTGTTGACGGTCTTCTCGATGACTTTGGCCGGAAACGGAAGGAGCGAGATGGGGCGGTAGTTCTTGAGGTCGGTGGGGTCCGCCGTTGGTTTCTTCAGGAGGGCGGTAAGCTCGGCGTGCTTCCAGCTCTCCGGGAAGGTGGCGGTGCGGAAGGAGGAGTTGATGATGTCCCGGAGATGGGGTGCGATGGTGGCGTCGGCTTTGTTGAAGACGTGGTGTGGGCAGGGGTCGGTTGGTGATCCGGAGTGGATGGAGTTCATCGTGCGGGTGGTGTCTTCGGTGTTGATCGGGGTCCAGTTGCAGAGGGTGGTGGTGGCGGGCATTGGTTCGGGCGGTAGGGTGCGTTGTTTGTGCGTTGAAGCTGTTGTGTATGTCGGTGATCTTGCGGTGGAAGAACGCGGAGAGTGAGTTGCAGAGGTCTTGCGAGGGGTGATGTCGTTGTTTCCGGCGCTGGGGTTGGAGAACTCTTTGACGATGCTGAAAAGTTCCTTGCTGTCATGGGCGTTGTTGTCCAGTCGTTCTTTGAGTGCCGACTTCTTGGTGGCACGGATCAGCTGGTGGTGTTTGCGGGTGGCGTGCTTGAGGGCGGTCCTGTTGTCTGTGGTCTGGTCGAGTCGCCAGGTTTTCTCGAGAGTGCGGCAGTTCTTCTTGGATTCCTTGAGTTCGTTGGTGAACCAAGGGGTTTTCTTGCTTCCGGGTCTGCTGGGAGGGTTTTTAGTGGTGCGAGGTCGTCGGCGCAGGCGGTCAGCCACTTGGCGAGGTTGCTGGCTGCTTCGTTTGGGTCCGTTGTGTCGGTGGGTGTGTTCTGGCTGAGGGAGGCGGTGAGCTGCTCGGCGGTGATCTTGCTCCAGCTCCGGCGGGGAGCCTGTTGCGGGTGGTGGTGGGTCGCAGTCTTTCTGAAGCTGAAGTGGACGCAGCTGTGGTCGGTCCAGTGGAGTCCGGTGGCGTGGCTGAAGGAGATGTGCTTGCTGGACGAGAAGACGGGGTCAAGCGTGTGGCCGGCGTAGTGGGTGGGCGTGTTCACCAGTTGCTTGAGTCCGAGGTTGGCGAGGTTGTCCAGCAGGGCGGTGGTGTTTCTGTCGTTGTTGTTCTCCAGGTGGAAGTTGAGGTCCCCTAGGAGGATGTAGTCGGCGGAGGGCATGGCGTGCGGGCTGATGAAGTCTGCGATGTCTTCGCTGAATAGTGTGCGTGGTCCCGGGGGTCTGTAGATGAGGGTGCCTCGGAGGGTGGTCTTGGGGTCCGTGTGTATCTGGAAGTGTAGGTGTTCGGCGGCGGTGAAGGTCTCGTCGGAGTTAGTCGAGATGCGGATGGTGTTCTTGTGTACGATGGCGATGCCTCCTCCCGTCTGGTTGACGCGGTCCTTCCGGGTGATCTTGTATCCATCCGGGATGGCTATGGCGATGTCAGGCGCTGAGGAGGCGTTCATCCAGGTTTCGGTGAGGAAGGCGATGTCCGGTGCTGTTGCGTCGAGCAGGTCCCAGAGTTCCACGGCGTGCCTGTGGACGGAGCGGGTGTTCAGCAGGATGCATTTCAGGTGGTTGCTGCTGTTGCTCGACTTGGCGGAGGTGGTGCACGTCAGGGGGCAGGTGAATCGGCAGGTTTGGCAGGTGAAGGGTCCGTGGGTGCGTCTCGGTGAGGCTCGGTAGCAGGCAGGGTTCCGGCCGGCATTGAGTGCGGTGAGTGTGGCGGCGTCGTAGGTCCGTCGAGTGGTGTTGCATCGGTGGGATCCAGGGGTTCTGGCGCTGGGCGCGGTCCAGTCGCGGACGGGCGCAGACGGGCTTGCCTTAGGCGCGCCTTCGGCGCGCCAGCGGCGCGCCCGCTGCGCACGCCCACTGCGCGGCCGTGCAGCGGCCGCCATTTATGGGGAGGTGGGAGGGAGGAGCAGCGAATGGGCAGTCAGGGGCGGGGCCGCAGGGACGCAGCGGCGGGAATGGCGATAGGCAGCGAGGGGCACAGAAGGAAAAACGGGGGAGAGCAGGTAAATCACGGGCACAACAACAGTGGGGCAGCGAGGGGCACAGAAGGAAAACGCGGGGGAAAGCAGGCAAATCACGGGCACAACAACAGTGGGGCAGCGAGGGGCACAGAAGGAAAAACGGGGGGAAAGCAGGCAAATCACGGGCACAACAACAGTGGGGCAGCGAGGGGCACAGAAGGAAAAACGGGGGAAAGCAGGCAAATCACGGGCACAACAACAGTGGGGCAGCGAGGGGCACAGAAGGAAAAACGGGGGGAAAGCAGGCAAATCACGGGCACAACAACAGTGGGGCAGCGAGGGGCACAGAAGGAAAAACGGGGGAAAGCAGGCAAATCACGGGCACAACAACAGTGGGGCAGCGAGGGGCACAGAAGGAAAAACGGGGGGAAAGCAGGCAAATCACGGGCACAACAACAGTGGGGCAGCGAGGGGCACAGAAGGAAAACGGGGGGAAAGCAGGCAAATCACGGGCACAACAACAGTGGGGCAGCGGGGGCACAGAAGGAAAAACGGGGGAAAGCAGGCAAATCACGGGCACAACAACAGTGGGGCAGCGAGGGGCACAGAAGGAAAAACGGGGGGAAAGCAGGCAAATCACGGGCACAACAACAGTGGGGCAGCGAGGGGCACAGAAGGAAAAACGGGGGGAAAGCAGGCAAATCACGGGCACAACAACAGTGGGGCAGCGAGGGGCACAGAAGGAAAAACGGGGGGAAAGCAGGCAAATCACGGGCACAACAACAGTGGGGCAGCGAGGGGCACAGAAGGAAAAACGGGGGGAAAGCAGGCAAATCACGGGCACAACAACAGTGGGGCAGCGGGGGCACAGAAGGAAAACGGGGGGAAAGCAGGCAAATCACGGGCACAACAACAGTGGGGCAGCGAGGGGCACAGAAGGAAAAACGGGGGGAAAGCAGGCAAATCACGGGCACAACAACAGTGGGGCAGCGAGGGGCACAGAAGGAAAAACGGGGGGAAAGCAGGCAAATCACGGGCACAACAACAGTGGGGCAGCGAGGGGCACAGAAGGAAAAACGGGGGGAAAGCAGGCAAATCACGGGCACAACAACAGTGGGGCAGCGAGGGGCACAGAAGGAAAAACGGGGGGAAAGCAGGCAAATCACGGGCACAACAACAGTGGGGCAGCGGGGGCACAGAAGGAAAAACGGGGGGAAAGCAGGCAAATCACGGGCACAACAACAGTGGGGCAGCGAGGGGCACAGAAGGAAAACGGGGGGAAAGCAGGCAAATCACGGGCACAACAACAGTGGGGCAGCGAGGGGCACAGAAGGAAAAACGGGGGGGAAAGCAGGCAAATCACGGGCACAACAACAGTGGGGCAGCGAGGGGCACAGAAAGGAAAGGGGAGACAAGCAGACAAAACTGGCACCGGGGCCACAAGCGGAGGGCGATCTTACCTACAGGAGCAGCGGGCAGACAGCACAGGCGGAGCTGTGTGGTGGGGGAGCGACCTACCTGGCAAGGTCAAGGGTCGGGCAGGCCCTGCGACAAAGGTCTGAAGCAACTGATTGATAGATCCTAGGTGGTGTGACACGTAGCCCATAGACAAATGCATGAACTGGGAAAACCGAGATCAATCAATCAATCAAATAACTTTATTCGCATTTAGTGAATGCATAAAAGTACAAATAATTATCATAATACGAATTGATCGAGAGATATTTTAAAACAGTTAAAAACTTTCATTTTGTATATTTACCTATTAAAAATACCATAGTTTAAGTGCATCCGCATTTCTAAAACTAGCAGCTATACATCATAAGAGGAATATTTACACTAATCAAATTGTGATTATATCACCATCACGTAGGCAATTCATTTTTCTTTTACAGATTCAATTTAACGTGTTAGCTAACTAGCAGCAATTTAATTAAAAACAGTATTAACAATTGATAACGGTTGGTAAGAATAATCACGTAAAACAACACCCCTATTTGAGGATCTTCTCCTAGTCCGAAGAACGGAATATAAAACGTTTGCTCATGTAAAACAAATATAGGGTGTTTCCAAAGAGTAAATAACTAAAAGAGCTAGGGAATAAGAGTGTAGGCTCAGTTTACTTTACAGGGGGAGGGGGATATACTGTTTCCTTTCAATCTTATAGAAGCCACAGAAAAATAAAATGTGTGGCATCAATTGGGTAGACAGGCCATCACAGGGACATGGCGTTAAGTTGGTTAGTGAATGTACAGATGCTGGGTAGCCTGCCATGAGGGAAAAAAAGTTTAACCTCATCCTTGTTAATAGATATCGGTGGGTATTATTGGTCACGAAAGAGATATGAATCGTGACCCGTGCGTACTCTAGGCAACGTGTGGTAATGTATTTTTTTTTTTTATAACATATTTTATTGATTTTATATAACATTAGCATAAGTAAAAAGGCCTTATATCATTACATTGTAATCATGCAACACATCATATACAGTTCCATTATTTGAATAGAAATTCCTTGTAGGGTCCTTGTTACCCTTTCATACACCTTGAGTGGCAGTGCGTTGCTTCATGCGCACAATAGGTAATGTTCATTTCTGTGGGCCAGTATTTGTCATTATTACCCATACTCGACCTTTATATATCAGCCAATATATGTCAATATGAAATCAAACACATTCGCAGAAATACATCCATCATTTTACATCTAACTTACTATAACTAAATCCTCCCCCCTCCCTTCTCCCACATGCCCGGCAATCGCATTCCATTGCCTTTATGTCCCCATGCTCATATCATTTACTAATAATCATAGTCTCCCTATATGCAGACCTGTCAGTAGTCCATCATGTACTGTATTGGTTACTGTTGACATCGCACTGAGGGGCCGATTCCGATTTCGGACGGAAGGACACTGAACAATGGCCGGAGCCCTTCCGACCGAATCGGAACGTGCCGGCCAGATTCCTTTCCGACCGAGCCATTCCGATGGGCTCGGTCGGAAAGGAATCCGACTCGGATTTCCGGAT
This sequence comes from Calotriton arnoldi, assembly GCA_963921515.1. NCBI lineage: Eukaryota > Metazoa > Chordata > Amphibia > Caudata > Salamandridae > Calotriton > Calotriton arnoldi. The sequence goes on along the minus strand of CAWUFW010000546.1, from coordinate 3,475,387 downwards.
GGTTGCCGACGGGCTCGGAGAGCCCGTCAGCCGTCCGGAAATCCTTCAGTACTCCCCCGGCCGCCTCTTCACGACCGAGGGAGTACGATGGCAGTTTTTCCCTGCCTTTTCGTGCCGGTCTTTCCGGCACGAAAAGGCAGTCGGTAACTGTCTTTGGGGGCCCCCAGTAGGGCCCCCATGGGTGCGAGGCCGCCGAATGGCGGCCTGGGGGCACCTATGGATGAACTGCACCCCTGCTTTTCACAATGCAAACATGCATTCCGCTCGGAATGCATGCTCCCATTGTGAACTATACGAGTGCGACCGAACAGGGTTCGGTCGCATCGTACTTGCAGGGCCGTAACCGATGACAGCAGGTCGGTCAGTTACGGCTCCTGACCGATGTCGGACGGACCTGAGTCCGTCCGACATCGGAATCGGCCCCTTAGTTGTGATAAAAAACGTCAACCAGGGGTTTGAGTAGGTGCAACTATACCCCCTCAGTACGATTGTATGTCAATCGCAGCAAATTCATCCATTAATGCATTCCACTCCATAGAGATCGGTGTTTTGCGCAACCCCCTGTGTTCTTCTCTTTGCAATTCAGCCCCTTCCGCTTTACCCCATCTGATCATTTCCACATGCCATTCCTGCAAAGATGGCGCTCTGGTAGCTTTCCATTGTGTTGTAATGTTTCTTTTGGCTAGTAAAAGGGCAAGATGTGCGAACTTATGAAGTGGGCTACCTTTCTTCCCTTGCGGTCCCAATCCCAGTAAGCAGTATTCCATTGAGTCATTATTCCGCACTGGGGTGATATCCTTCAATCTTTGACATACAGACGCCCAGTAGTGTCCCAATCTCTGGCAATCCCATAACATGTGTATTAGTCCCGCATCAGGGGAATGACAGCGCGGGCATGTATCCCCCGTGCCCGGGAACATGGTGCTCAATCTTCGCGGGGTCAAATAAGCCCTGTGCACTAGAATAAGCTGGATGAATTTAAATTTGGGATTACAAGATACTTTCTTTGGATGCCCCAGAATGATGGCCCATTCCTTATCTGTGAGTATGCGTCCCACGTCCCTATCCCATTTATCACGGAGTGGCTGTAGTGATACCGCTGCTACTGTACGGATCCCCTGATATAGCCACTTTGTCAGATGAGCCCCGTTTCCCATTAGGTATTGCATAGTAAGTAGTGCGTGTGTGTCTGGTTCGCTACCCCCCTGAGCCCAAGTGTCCCGAATAAATCTAGAGACACTAGCGTGTAATAGGAACAGTCTATTCGGCACTCCATGCTCTCGTACAAATGCGTCATGTGACATTAGGGTACCCTCTAAAAGAACGTCCCAATTGTAGTAATCCCTGCGTCTGTCCAATCCGACAATTGTCGACTAGTAACTACACCCGACTGTGTGGGGATACCTATCAGCGGAATGGTAGGAGCATATGGTGACATCTGTTTTGTATATCTCAATGCGCTTCTCCAATATATTATCGCTATTCGTAACAGATGGGGTGTCGATGCTGGGATCTTGGCCTTGGGCAGTAAGAGCCTATGTATGTCTCCGCGTTCCCACGCCTGACGTGTCATATCTAGTTCCTGTAGGTTGCGACCCGCCACCCAATACGCCAGCCATTGTAGCTGGCTTGCATAGCAGTACGCCTTCAGGTCCGGTGCCCCCAGTCCCCCTTGTTTTGTACTCAGTTGTAAATTCATGAGTCCAATACGTCTGCGCCCGTACCCCAGATCAACTCTATTACTAAGGAATTCAACAATTTAAAAACCCCTGCCGGCACAATTATGGGTAGATTGATGAAATAGTAAAGCAATCTTGGAAGCAGCACCATCTTGGTTATGGCAACCCTTCCTGCCACCGATATGGGCAGAGAGGTCCAAAATTTAATTTGGGTCTTGAGGGCAGTTACCGCACGGGTTAGGTTGCCGTCTAATAAATCTGTCGTATTCCGGTATATCTGGAATCCCAAATACCGAAAGGTATCAGGTGCTATGTGAAATTTCCACTGCCCAAAGCATAACTGTCCATTAAGTGTGTGGTCAGCAAAAAAATAGGCATAAGATTTATTGGCGTTTATCGAGAGGCCTGTTAATTCCTGGAAAAGAGCAAAAGTGGAGGGCAGAGGTTCAAAATCCACATCCATATTATTGATATAGAGGATGAGGTCGTCTGCGTATGCAGAAACAATATGTGTCGTGTGTCCCCTCATTATTCCCTTGTATCCCATTAGGGTCCGGAGTCTATGCAAAAGGGGTTCCAGCGCCAGTATAAACAATAACGGTGATAGTGGGCAGCCCTGTCTCGTACCTCTGGCTACACTGTACTGCTGTGAGATATGCTGTCCCGTACGTGCTCGTGCTGTGGGGTTCATGTAGAGCAGTCGCACCCAGTTAAACGTGTGGTAATGTATAACCGTGATTTTGCTTTGATTCCGTTGCCGTCTTTCAGCCTCGCATTTGTTAAAAATGGCCTCTTTTAGTTTGTTCTTAGGAAAGAGCGTACACTTACTGGGTGATGTGTACAAGAAGGCCATACCCAGATCTATAAAAGACTTCCTAACATATGCAAGCCAGGGAATACAATTGGCTTGGTCAAGGTTGATAATATCATTAATTACGGCTTGGTTCAACCCAACCGAGTCCCTTTTCCATATGCGCTACCATAAAAGGAGCGGGGCCAGTTTAACTATATCAGTGATAAAGGGGAGGCCCAGTTCGTTGTGTGCGATCAAATTTGAACATCCTGGGTTATATGAAAGCAGTTTTTTAACAAACTTATCCTCCACTTTCTGCAAAGCACCCACTTCAGCTGTACCCCAAATTCCTGCGCTGTAGGTAGCTACGGCAACAGATTTTGCCTGGTATATTTCAAACATTTCCCTGATTGATTTTTTGCCTAATTTAGAGGCAAATTTCCACAGGGCGACTATGCTTTTTTGTAACATATTTATTCTATTTGTAATCATGGCGGACCAGTTCAATTTAGAGTAAAAAAGATGCCTAAATACATAAAGGACTCTACTCGTTCCAGAGTGCCCCCATCTAAGTTAAATAAAATAGACCTTTTCCTTCCCATTTCTGCTGTTAATATAAAGGTTTTCGATTTCACCAACAAACCCAATTCGGCCATAAAAGATGAATAGGAGTTAATCAGGCGCTGTAGGGCCATAGGTGTCCTGGCCATCAAGACCGCATCATCTGCATAGAAAGGGCTGGCAGCGATATGCCGCCTGATGATGGAACGTCCAAGCACTGTGCGGTCAAGACTTCGTTGCATTTGTTGGTATATAAGGAGAAAAGAAAAGGGGCAAGAACGCAACCCTGTTGCACCCCCTTTTCTATTTTAAATGTCTCTGTGCTTTCCCCCTGTTTTCCAAATCTACTACAGCTACGGCCTCTCTATAGAGATCCCTGATAAAAAAAATTATGGATTTGTCCACGCCCATAGACTCCAGAAGGACCCATAATTTTGAGTGGTCCACGCAGTCGAAGGCCGTGGACAGATCCACAAAAGCCCTGTAAAACTGGACCTTCTTCGCACAGACATACTTTGCTGCTAGTAGGGCCAGATTTAGCCCTTGGTCAATAGTTCCCCTCCCCTTTCTGAACCCATATTGAGTTTCTGCTAAAATGTTGTTGGAGGATGCCCATTCCTCCAGCCCATTTATGAGCAATCGGCCCATTAGTTTGGCAGTGCTGTCTAGCAAAGAAATTGGGCGATAACTTGCAGGATTCATGGGGTCACCTTTCTTGTATATTGGAATGATCTCCGATTGTTTCCAGGATACTGGAGGTCCCATTTTAGAAACTGCATTAAAAACTTGTGTTAATAACGGGATCCATGAATCTTTATGTGTAAGGAAAATATCCAGAGGGACCCCATCCGGTCCAGCAGCCTTTAAGGCTGGCGATTGGGAGAGTGCAAGATCAATTTCCTCTATGGCGAACTCAATCCTCCGGTGGACGATCATCGAGTCATCCAGATTATTTGGAGCTCTGTCCTTCACTACATTAAAAATACTCTTTAAGTGAGAGAGCCAGGAGGATTCGTCTATGTGGGTGTCAAGAGAGGGCCTTCCCTCTTCCTGTAGGAAGGGGGAATTTACTACCTGCCAGAATGCCTTACTGTCTTTACTTTTCGATGCCTCTCCCAATTTTTCCCAAACTTCATCCCATAGCTGCTTTTTCCTCACCATTCTAGCTCTCTTATAATCAGCACGCAATGACCTTATTAGGTCTTTATTTCTAGGATTCGATTTTAGAGCTGTGCGAAGAGCTCTAGAAGCGTTTGAACAGTTTAACTCGAACCACTTTTTCGTGGATGGAGTGTTTCTCATAAATGGGCATGTAAGATTAGATTTTATAGATGTTAAGATTTTGTTGAATGATATTATTACCTGGTGATTGTCAGTGTTAGGTTCTAGACAAGTTTCAGTCTTGGGTAAGACCTCTTTGATATACCTTTGGGAGGAAATGAGTTGTATCGATTTTCTCCCATATAAGGGTAAATCCATTTTTCTTGCTCAGTATCGGTTTAGGGGTACATAAAGGTCTTAATTTAGCATCAAAATACCAAGCAAGCTTAAAGGCAAGGAAAGCATGGTCACTAAACTCTGTCCACTCTACCTTAATAGACGTAATACTGCGCATATTGTTGGATTGAGTGATTATAAAATCAATTGTCGATGTGACTCTGTTGCGTTGGAAAGTGGTGAGGAGTTGGCCTGTCATTTGGTGACATGGATTTATTATTTTTAAATCCCAGGTTAATAGGAAACTGTTTAAAATGTTACCATAATTATGATGCACAAAGTGGGTAAGGAGCAAATCATTTGAATCAGTAACACCACAAGTATGGTGATCTGTTTTAAGACAACAATGTATATCAAAGTCTCCTGACCATATTAAAAAGAGAGTTTGTGGATGAAATGTGAAAAGAGCTTCCAGTATTTCCCCTAACTTGTCTATCACATGTGTGGGATTCTTAAAATTATTGTTATAAAAATTAATCAATAACAGATCGACTTTCCCAGGGGCTTCAGCCAAAATTATGTGAAAATGAGGGGAATTATTAATAACCTTCAACTTACCTATGGTGATCGAGTTTGAGGTAAGGGTAAGTAAACTCCCTTAGATCTGCCACCAGTTGACGGGACTGCTGGCGTAACATAAGAACGATAACCATCTACAAACAAAGGCTGTTCTGACCAGGTTTCCTGGAAGCAGATGATATAAGAAGTTAGGAAGACTTTATGCCAGTTTGAGTTATCTTTTTTGGTTCCGTATCCTGCTATATTCCATGATAGAAGCTTTATGTCTCTGCTGGAATCTTGTGAATGGTGCATTGTCGGTGCCGGGAGGTAGATGAAATATCATTAGTTCGTATTGAGGGGATGCTATTTGTTAAATCAGAACTAGCCAAGCAAGCCCGTTCTACAGATACCAGACCAGAAGCCATTTGTTCAGAGGACAGTCAATCATAAGCCTCCATATCTTTTAACGTTGAGTACCTGTTAGATAAGGGAAGCGGTCGGGAGCCACCTTTGCATGCTTAGGGCCAGGTCTCCTGGGATAGTATTCCTGATTGGCGCATGCTGTTGCGGGCCTATAAAAGAAGCCAAGAGGAACTGCATAAATCTGGGAATCAAGAGAAGGGGAAGCCGGCAGACTTCCTAATAAAACTCTAACCAAACGTTCATTATCAAAATACAAAATTACACAGTCATTATTAACTGATTTTATATAAGTCCCTATCCACTGTGTTCTTCTAGCCATTATCAAGTGATTTTGAATCAGGTGTCCTTTTTCTGAGTTTTGGTTCAGCTAATGTCGAGCCTTGTCCATCAATTGGATTGAAGATTCAAATAAATGTGGGCACAATAAAGGTATGTTTACCAAATTTACAACAAAAGGGCATGCAGCAGGAAAAAGATTCATATGTTTTTGGTTTAGTCTATGTACCTGCCTGGATGGTCGGATTGCCTTATCCTGTGTACTTGATATATATTGTGATTGTCCTTTATTCCTTAAGTCTTTTGTAGACACCTGCGGGGGCAGCACCTGGGGTCGAGACTTGCATGGTTAGGCTTGCTAGATGACAACTCATTGACTACACCAAGGTAACCCATAGATATAGCTTGCGTACAGCCTTGGGTAGTATTATTACTAATATTACATTTGGAACCCATATTATTGATTTCAAAGTTAGTGTTGTTGGAGGTTGTACGTGCATCAGAGATAGCCAAGAGATTGGGCAGGGCACTAGAAGTGGCTGGAATAACCCCTGGATCTAACCCCGCTTCATGAGCTACTTGAGACTGAGATAAACCTTGTAAAATGCAATCTATGTAATCTAAGTGTGAATAGATAGGTTGCAAGAGTTGTTTAAAGTTGTCCAAGAGTGCAGCCCAGTTCGGAGGAGAGGCGAAGTCTGTGGGTTGCTGGCCATTCGGATAGGATGAGTTCACAGACGTGGCGACCATTCTGATCTTTTTCGCTCGGCATTTAGTGGGTAATGTCACGTTGCCTCTTTTTCGTTTCCCATCAACAGAGGTAGGGGCTGTCAGTTTCCCGCTATGTGTGGTAACAAACTCTGTGTGTTCTGTAGGTGATCTAGTAGGTAATCCAATAACCACGTGCGGTTCTATAGGGGCTGCCCCAGCTGTGAGGGTTGCATCCCCCTGCGTAGGTTGAGTAGGTATGGTTAATAATTGGCCCGCCCCTAAACCCAACGAGAGGCTCCTTTCTGTAAGGGCAATTTATTTCTCTAAGACCGAAGTTGCTCTGGCCAAAAAGGTACCTAGAGTAGTCACAGTTACCTCCTCAGTTGCTGAAGGCTTTTTCTACCCCATTGTGGTTCAGCGGCAATGGTCTGTTGACATTAGTGGGGAGCCCAGCTCAACCTTCTCCATGGTCCGTGCTGTATTGAGCACCTCCTGGCGCAAACAGAGATCGTAGGCGGTTCCTCCACCAATTCCAGCTCCCCGGCCTCAGTCGCAATGCAGTGGGACAGGAGGGCGCTCTCAAGCCTCAAGCGGACCGTGCCGCATCAGCAGCTCTGCCTGCCGGCAGAAGCTGCGAAGGCACTCTCACTCCTCAAAGGCGAAAGCTGCAAGTCCAAATCTTGCACCCTGCACCAGCGCGGCTTTATCCGCCACGGGAGGGGGAGCGTATGCCCAGGCGAATTCTCCTACGTCCTCCGCGGCCATAACAGCTCCCCGCCTGCAGCTCGATCAAAGGCGGCCCACAATCTCGCAGCCCGCAACAAGCTCCCGCCGGCTCGGTAGGCAGCAGCGAGTCCAGTCGCCTCGGAAATCTCCAACTCAGCCCCTCACTGTTGTACAATGACTGAAAGGTGAAAGGGATCTGGAAGGTAGCGGCGAGATCAGTCAGCCAGATAGGCAGCCACACCAAATTGGTCCGAGAAGATTGGCCCCAATAAAACACGTTTGGCCAGAGGGATGCGCATTCCCAACACACCATAAAGTTAGATGCCACATGTAGTTAGGAACACTCAACCAATCAGAACACCACACGCACACTGCACACATTGATCATGTGCTCCCAATGCCATCTGGACACATTACTCACTGGCCCGCATTGTGTCCACGCAAGGTCACAAGGTTGAGACCCACCTGCACTCCTCATCAGGTGAACGAATATACATCCCCGTGACTAGTCCCGGGATTACTGTTCTAAAAGAATGTACAAATTGCTTTATGACACGTTGTGAAATGTATAAAATAACGGCCTACACCAATGTACTTTGAGACAATCTTCAGACCCCTACTCTGCTGCGGCTCTCTCGCCTTCTGCATTTAATTTAAATCAACTGTTCCTGTTTTGCCAAATGCCTTTTGTCTTTTCTTTGTTATCGTAAATCCACATTCGAGCAACAAGGACCTGCAGCTCTTAGTGTGCCAGCTCTTAATGTGCCACTCAGTTAAGTAGCCCCTTAAAACATGCCCCAGGCCTTCCATTGCAGCTTGAAGTCAGTTTTATAACCTCTGGCTACCCTTAAACTCTCCTTTTATTGCATATAAGTCACCCCTAAATTAGGCCCTAGGTAGCCCATATGGCAGGGTTCATTATAATTGCAAGGTTGAACATGTACTTTTACGTTTTACATGTCCTGGTAGTGAAAAACTCATAAATTCATTTATCACTAATGTGAGGCATACCTCTTCTAAAGAATAACATTGGGGTGCCTTATCACATTTAATAAATGCTAACGTTTGATTGGGAACAGTTAGACTTTTCATGTTTTGTGTCTGTGAAATTTGTTAGACCTGTCAGCCTTTCCTTTGGGTGATCTCCCCCTAAGTTTTGCCCTCTCGCCTCCCACTTTAGACTATACCTTTTTGTTGGACTTAGTACTCTGGTCACCTTACCACTGTTAACCGGTGCTAAGGTGCAGGCACTCTACCCTAAAACATGGTGACATTGGCAAACCTGCTTCACTAATAATAATAATAATAATACAACCATTTATAGAGCGCAAACAGCTACCTCCCGAAGGAGGTGTCCCGGCGCTATAACAACAAGTGACAGCGAAATAAAAAGGACAAACACCAGCCAACCATCGGAATTAATCCAAGTTAAAGAGCCAAGTCTTAACTGTCTTCCTGAATAGCCATTCTGATTCGATCTGCCACAAAGCAGGCGGCAAAGAATTCCATAGCTTGGCCACTCTCACCACAAAGGATCTGCCGCCCCAACGCTCCTTTCTAACTCGTGGGGTAACAAGCAGATTCTGATTATTGGAACGCAGTAGCCAAGTCTGTTTGTAGGCACATAACCGTTGTTTCAGATATCTGGGACAGAGTCCATGGAACGAACGAAAAGCTTTGGTTAAGGCCTTAAATTGAATTCTATTGGCCACCGGTAACCAGTGAAGTTCCTTAATATGCGGAGAGATATGTTGACGCATAGGAATGCATCTAATCAATCTCGCAGCCGCATTTTGGACCAGTTGTAGTCTCTTAACCATGTAAGCAGGGAGGCCCAGGTAAAGGTCATTTGCATAGTCCAGTCTGGACGTCACCGTTGCATGAACTACGGCTCGACTGCAGTTTTCTGGTAACAAATATAGAAATTTCCTCATATACCTCAATTTACCAAAACAGGACGATGTTACCTGCTGGATTTGAGAGGAAAATGACAGATCTGCCTCCCAATGTACTCCAAGATTTTTAACAGTGCCCGCTGGGGTGGGTGGTAACCCCATTTCCTGCGGCCACCACAAATCCGAGTCAGGATGCTTGTTGGTCCCAAAGAACATCACTTTTGTCTTTTCAGCATTTAATTTAATTTTATTATTGTTCATCCAAACTGCAACATCCTTAAGGCAACTCTTGAAGCTCTTAAAGGAATCAGCCGACTGGTCTTTAAAAGGGAACACCAGCTGGGTGTCATCGGCATAAGATATTGCCTTGACTCCCCAGTTGTCAATAAGGGATAACAGAGGTGCCAAATAGATGTTGAACAGCAGTGGACTTAAAGCTGATCCTTGGGGCACCCCACACCACAAGCGCTTCTGCTCGGACTGATAAGGTTGTAAAGCCACCCTTTGAGTCCGCTTGTGGAGGAATGACCTCACCCGCTCAAGGGCGGTTCCCCTAATGCCGAAGTCATGGAGGCATCGAACCAAACTATCATGGTCTACCGTGTCAAATGCGGCGGATAGATCCAGGAGCACCAGCATGGCTGATGCCCCAGAGTCTACCGCCAACCTCACTGATTCGGCCACCTCTACGAGGGCCATCTCTGTACTAAAACCGGCAAGAAAGCCAGATTGAGTATCATGTAAAATGTTATTGTTCTCAGAAAATTTAGCCAATAGACGCTGGACAACCTTTTCCAGCATCTTGGCTGGCGCCGGCAATAAAGAAATAGGTCTGTAGTTCGACAATACCCAGACAAGCCTCTGCCATTGCAGTGAGGCCTACCCCTCCGTAGGCCAGCATTAGGAATTCCCTTATATCCCTTTAAGTGATAACTCCTGCATAGGAAGGAGTAGATATATCATGTTTGGTATGGGTGGAATGGTCATGAGAAATCCCCCTGTTGGTGTATTGGGTTTTACCCTTACTGTTGCAGAAATGCCACCTTTGGAAAGTGGACATGTCTCTGTCCTTCCCTATGTCATGTCCCTTAGGTTAGTTCCATCATGTGTATACTGATTGCATACATTGTGTCCCGTCCACTCGACATAACGGTCTTACATTGGTGACCTTTTACCCAGTAGCTTCCTTCTGTCTCTCCGACAACAGGCTCTTGGTACCATATCTTAATACCTGTACCTGACGTACACAAAACATGTCCCCAGGCATGGTAGATTTACTCTGTACAAGGGTCACCACTTTTTTTTCATTCATGGCCAACATCCTGTTTGTTTAGAAAAGGATTAGCAGGGGATTAGAAAATGTTTTCAAAACATATCTATTCTAGAAAATCCCCGGAGTGACCACTTTAGTATAAAAGACCCTCACTCCCCCTTACCAAGACAGAGGAGAAATTCCTTCCAGGCTGGACCAAGACTCTGCAGGCTGAGCCTTCGAAAAGCAGAAATTCGACATCCCTTGCGTTGTGCCATCCTTGACGTAGAGACGGGGTCCTTCATTCAGAACCATCAGGTCAGGGGTTAGCACTTCTCCGGGGAATATTTTGCTCCATTAGGCTACATCAGGTTCCATTAGAACATATCCTAGCACTTACACATACATGCTTCACCTACACCTCTAGTCTAGGCGCGGTTAGGTAGGCTACGCATCGTAGGAGTACGCCAACGCTATTGTTTTATGTAATATGCTTTTATTCATCTTATTAGCACTATGGTAGAAATGTATCTACTTTTTACAATATTGGTACTAGCCATTACATTTGTCTGCTCCTGTCTTTTGATTGTTGCAGCTAATATGTTTCATACTAGACTGACGCTTGACCAATAAATAATTATTGAAACCATACCAAACGTCATTCTATGTATTCTGAGAAAAGCAAGCACGAGTGACTGAGCGAAAGATACTGTATTGTTTCCACGATAGCTGAGGAATCAGGGTTGTCATGTTCAGTGGTTGCCAGAAACTACCTACCACACTGTATAGTACAGGGGGTGGTAGTGGCACTGTAGAGCTAGCAGGTCTAACGGCTGACTCATTCTGTGGGGGTGTCCAGAGTCTGTCTTCACACCAAGCCCTCAGTTTAGGTCATCCACAACGCGCAGGTCCTGGGGTCCTACGGAACTACACAACACCTAAACTCTGTGTACCTGCTGCCTGCCCCAATCCACATATGGCCAAGGGTAGCAGCCCCACACTTGAATACTCCCTAGACTCCCCCAAACACAGGAAGGGCTGACACATCTACATACTGATGGCCTTCTTGGGCTGAGAGGATGGAGTAGTGATTCGCACTTACACCTGAATAGGCTGATCCGGCCACCCCACAATAGGCTTAACGGCTCTGCTTTGTCAGTGCAGACAGCAATGAACCAGGTCAGGTGAGACAGGAAACCCCCAAAATTTCAAAGACCTGTCTAGAACTTTCTGCCCCCAACTAGTAAGTGAGCATCAGGGTATAAAATAGAGCCCTGGCCCCACATCTGTGTGACACTAGTGGACCTGCACGAAGCTGGAGTAAAGGATGCTGCATGGGAAGGACTGCCTCTATGCTGTGTCTGACTGGTCCCAGGAACTCCTGTCCTGCTTTGTTGAGCCACCCTCCTGCCTGCTGACCTCTGCCCTGCAACCAAGGCACCAAGAACTGCCTCCAGAGTGACGCTTGGGGGCTTGTCAACTGCCCCGTTGACCCTACCGGGCTTCAAAGCCCCACCAGCCTCGCAGGTCCTGACTGTGACATCAGCTTTCATGCTGTCCAGGTGCCAGGGGCCTAGTGCGCTGTGAATCGCCTCAAGACCGTGCCCTTGCCCTATGACTGCATCAATTGCCAACCGGGAACGGGGTGCCTCCCTTCACGCGGTTGTCAGGATTACACTGCAACGGAGTACTTGGGCCATGGACGTCCCGCGCAACACCGGCGGGGCCCAGAGGACTTGGGCTCCAACCAGCACCAATTTGCCAGCTGATTGCCTCTCCCCCACTGCCTGTGTGCGAGGACGGCCACGGTAACACCAGTCCCATGACTGTCTATCTCAGAAGTTCTCCAGATTCCCTAACCGCCAGGCTGACTTCCACGGACCCTCAGCCGCAGTGGTGTGATTCGTTGCCATCTTGGACACGACCAGTCTCCCGCGTTGTGGTGCTTTGCGTCTCACTGCCTGAAGGCGCCCCCACCTAATTACAGCTACAATATTGCCCCAACAGACTCAGTCTCACTTGCGGAAAGTGCAGAGGATTCTAAAATCACAGTAATGCTCCTGAAGGGAGCCCAATCCATTCAGCACTGTCTGCCTATAACCTCGTAAATGAACTCGTATCCTGATTCTTATTAAGAAGAGATTTATTGTATTGCCTTATTTTACGTGCATATAAATCACCCATATTTTTCTACCACTCTGTGGAGTCTATTTGTTGTGGTGTCCTCTGTGACTTGCTCTGTGGGTGTATACAAATACTTTACCAATAGCCTCTTGAAGTTAAGCCTGTCTGCTCTGCGCCAAGCTACCAGAGGGTGGGTACACGATTCCCTAGGGGGATTGGGAACTTAACCTGAATAGAGTGGTGGTCCCTGACTGGACAAGGGTGCATACCTCTGCCAATCAGAGACCTCATTTCTAACAGAATTATATAATTAAAAATCCTCTTTAATGGTAAAGTCAGATTTTAAGTTACAATTTTGAAAATGCCACTTTTAGAAACATGGCATGTTTTTGCAGCATTTGATACCTGCAGCCTGCTCCAAGGCCGCGTGACTGGGTGTAGTTGGCAGCTGGACTTTGTTTATTCCTTCCAGCTAGCAACCCAATAGAGGGATTAGGTGTGCCTGGATGGGCCACAAATCGGCAGGATGGGGACGGACCTGGGCAGAGACTCACTTGCAACTGAACAGACTGTGCCTGGCCTTCACACAAATTACTTGTTATCACTGCATTGTTCATGCAGCCAGATTGGAGCCAGGACAGGAGAGGCAGAGAATTCAAGGACTTCAAAAGGGAATTCTCTAGAACCTTTTCCTACTTCAAAGTGGGTACCAGATATAAATATTGAACCCTCAGACCCAACTCTTCAGTACACCTCTGGACCTGTGGAAAGCTCAAAAGGACTGTGGTGCTGCTCTGCAAGAAGGACTGCTACTCTGTTGCCTGGCTGCCTTAGTGCCTGTTGCCTGGCTGCCTGAGAGAATGTCTGGATCAGCATCTTGAATGCCGGACCACTATTGTGACTCCAAGAGGTAGTTGGCTGACCTCCTAATCATAGCCTCAGGGACAGAAATCACCTTGAAACCGGACCTAGACTCCGCTTGCTGTGAGTTCTGCCCACCAAGTGGTGGCACCCCTGTCCTGGTCCCTTGGGAGTGGACCTTAAGGTAATCTTACCGCCAAGCTGTGGTCCCCATCAGAACTGACACAAAGCGTGATGAAGCACCACAAATCCTCATCATATACCTGCCAACTTCATTGGAATCAGTGCAGAGTGTCACAAAGCCCCGCAAAGCATCGCTGCTTGGCTTCATCGGAAGCGACTTCTGATAATGTGAAGCCTCGCAAAACAAAGCCATGCAGAATGCACACCAGGATTTAAAGTATGATGTTCAGTGGGGCTAATGGGGTCCCTGTAACCGGCCCACGCTCCGTCGTGGTCAACCAGTCACCACATTTTTAACACTGTCTATTCTTGAATCCACATATATCAAGAAATGATTCATACCTTTTGAGGATTTGTTCATGTTTCTTTATCATGAATAAATGCATGTTTGTAAATTAATTCAATATCCGTAGTCACTGTGTGTGGGACCTGCCCCATTTGCAGGGTTATCCCCCAACTTTTTGCCTTCCTCCAGTGTTTTTCTGACTTCGTTTTTGCTGGGTTTAAGACTGCTGACCGGTGCTAAAGTGCAAGTGCTCCCTGTGTAAAATTGTATCTGTAATTGGTTATTCGTGATTGGCATGTTTGATTACTGGTAAGTCACTATTAAAGTGCACTGTGTTCAATGCTACCAGTGGGCCTACAGCACTGATTGTGCCACCAACATGAGTAGGCTTGCAACCTTGTCTCAGACCTGCCACTGCAGTGTCTGTGTGTGCCATTTAGAACTGCAATGTCGACCTGGCAAGTGTACCCACTTACCAGAACTCAAACCTTCCCTTTACTACATGTAAGACACCCCTAAGGTAGGCCCGAGGTAGCCCAATGAGCAGGGTGCAGTGTAGATGAAAGGTAGGACATGGACTGGAGTGTTTTACATGTCCTGATAGTGAAATACCGCTAATTTATTTTTTCCCTATTGCTAGGACTATCTCCCACATAGGTTACCATTGGAGCTGCCTTCTAAACTCTTACAAGTGTAACTTCCCATTGGGAATAGATCAAGATTTGGAGTTTGGGGTCACTGAACTAACACGTTAAAATACATCTTTTAGTGAAATTGGTTTTTAAATTGTGTGTTTGAAAATGCCACTTTTAAAAAGGGGGCATTTTCTTGCTTACCGTTCTGTGACTCTTCCTGTCTGTGGAATCCACGTCTGAGGAAGGGTGAAAGTTGGGCTGTTTGTGCATTCACTAGAGACAGTCACACAAAGGGAGTTGAGATGTGCCCTGCATATGCTGATGGCCCATCACCAGGCTGATAGGTCTTCCTGAGCTGGAGTGGTGGAAGGAGTTGTCACTGACAAGTGAATAGGGCTGTGCCTGTCCTCACACAAAGAGGTCGCTGCCCCCTGTAGTGTGTCTGGAGCCAGGTCAGAGTAAGGCAGGTCCTGTGAACTACAAAGACTTTCCTTTAAAGTTTGCTACTTCAAAGGTAGAAACTGGTATAAGTACTGGAGCTGTGACACCATAAGTTCAGAACACTTCTGGACTAAGAGGACATTCTTCCAGGAAGAAGAGCTGGATGCCATAGGAAGAACTGACATTCTGTTGGCTGCTTCTGTCCTGGGAGTGAAAGGACTGGACTTTTTTTTGGAGGTGGTTTGGCTGCTAAGAACCCAGAAAATCCATGCATTGACTCTCAACAGCTGTTTTTCCAGCGCAGCACCGCCGAGCGGTTTGAAATCCAGTGCATCATCGATGTGCGGCCAAAGAATCGATGCAGTGTCTACTTGTGGCTGAAGAATTGCTGCAACCCGAGTCCTGAGCACCGTGTAATCGACTTCAATGGTGCACACTTCGACTCCGACTATGGGCCCTGCTGTGTGGCTGAAGAAATCAGTGCATCACCTGCTTCGGGGCTGTTATATCAATGCACTGCCTGCTCCTCCACATCAACAGAACGTGTCTGGATTTTCAATGCATCGTACCTATGAGCCAAGTTCTTCATCGATGTGGCCCAGCAGTAAGGAACCAAGTCCGTGTATCCGGAGTTCGACACATCACCTCCCCTGACAGTAAGGAACCAACGGATCAACTCCTCTGACAGTAGGGAACCAATGCATCACCTCCCCTGTGCTGCATTTAGAAACTGCATCACCTCCCCTGGCAGTAAGGAACTGACGCATCACCTCCCCTGGTAGTAATGAAGCAATACTTTGCTTTTACGGCATTTCACCTCCCCTGCGCCTGTTTTCGGCTTTGATTTTAGCCCATCCCAGGTACTTTGTGCTAAAAGTGACTCAACCATAGTTTCCTATGGACTGAACTATTTTGTACCTTTTAAATTTGATATCTTTACTTGCATATGCCGGATTTTTGGTGTTTTATTCTGATAAATATAGGTTATTTTTCTAAACTGGTGTGGTGTCCTTTCGTAGTGTTTTCACTGTTATTGTGTTTGTATGTACAAATGCTTTACAAATGCTTTGACTGCTCGAGCCAAACAACCAAGGGCATGAGCAGGGGTTATCTGAGGTGTATAATCACCCTACCCTGACTAGAGTGAGGGTCTCTACTTGGACAGGGTGCAAACCACTGTCTAACACTGTGTTTCTTAACACCTCAGTCCCCTGTGGATTTCGGCTCAAGCTCGAGGCCTCTTTTGCACTGTTAGTATTTTAACTTTAACCAAAGAAAACAACAAGCTGTGAAACTGATTTATGTTCCATGTATTGCAAAAGAGTTGATGTTCAGAAATTGTATTTCTAAACAAGGCAGGATTTGTGTGAATCTTTATGTGCTGCTTTAGTATTGCAAGCTCCAACATGAATGTACCATGTAAACAATCATATAAATATGTTGACAAGAATCGTAACTCATGGTATAAATAATTGGCCAAGCTAGATTTAATAAGTCAAATAGGAGGTAGAATCCAAGTGCTACAAAATACCAATTTGTGCAATCACTCCTATATTGTGTGTTATTGGCGCAATTTATCATGAATGTGAATGATTAACAAATCCATGCCCATGAACTACAAAGTGTGTCATCAGAAGTAGGGCTCCCGGTTTTATGGTATTTATTTTTCGGCCATTTCCGTCTGTATTTATCCATATTTATTTTTTGGCTATTTTATCTGTATTTATCCATATTTATTTTGTGTTTTGCGTATAAATTAAGTTGTAAAACTGTACATTTCCATATCTATTTAACTGATAGACTTGCACCTCTTACTTTGATGTCTGTTGTGTTTTAGCTATTTAAGCTGCCAAATATTACATAACAATACATCCATTGGTAAATACTAGCATTATACCATAAATGTCTTATTTAAAGAAATGTCATCCTGTTTTTTAATTAACCATGCTGTTCATCTGCTCAGCTGCTGGCCTATAATTCATGAAAGACAGCACGTAGAGTCACTTAAAAGAAGCAACATTTTTTGTATTTATCCACTTTTAAAAATAAATACAGACAGAAAACACATTGTTTTCTGTCTGTATTTATCTGTAAAAATCCGTAAAAACGGAAAACAGGGAGCCTTAATCATAAGATATTAAACGTGCCTAACTGCTGTTGTGTGTCATAACACTATAAGATACTATAAAGTTCTATGTATGGGCAGTATACTACAGAACACTTGCTTTTTGAGAGCTGCTTTTGCTCAATCGTTCATTGCCCCATGATAGTTGTTTAATACCCTTCTACCAGTCAGTGCTTAAATTGAGCCAGTGGTTGCCAGTGTGGGGCAGTAGCACTTATTTTGGGGGACCAGCACTTATTTTTCCGCATCTGTTGTTTCAAGATTGCAAAAGAGGGAAAAAAGGGGTAAAGATAGAGAAAGAGAAAAATGAGAACAACATCACATAGGGAGAAAGCAGGATAGGCAAGAGTGAAATAAATGGGCAGGTATATGTGTGCCAGTGGAGTTAAGGTGCATCATGAGTTTTGAGACAACCAGCTTTGGTATTTCACGCACCAACTTTTAATTGCACGGCACACGGGCTTCTCATAAAAGTTGCGGGTAGCAGCACTCAGTATTTTACGAATTATGCGCTGCTACTGGTGCTCTCCTTAGGCTTTTCTGTGCATCACCGTGTATCATCATCATGCAGCTGAAGTAAATGCCAATTGTGTTCGGTAGTCATACTTAATTACGCTGACTGAGCACCCATGTCTTATCATCTGTGTATGTTTATGTAAGTATACTTGCTAAGCAATTAGAAAACCAAAGCTTTTCTTCATCCTATAGTGATTTTGCCGACTGTAAGTCATATCTGTCATCTACCAACATACACTTCATGCTTCTTTATCTCGCTCTTGCAGGTTCCATTTCATTTCTGCTTTCTCCCTTTCTCACTATTTCCTGTCTTTCTCTTCCTTCCTTGGGTTTTCACCTTTCTCTCTGGGCCAAAGCCCAATTAAAAATATTTTCCTTTTCACCAAAAAGAGAGTCGCCTTATGCCCCACCTTATGCCACAGACTCAAAATAAGCACAGATGAGCACATTTCAGTGTTCGTTTGACAAAGTGTCTTTGATAGGATCACATTTAGGACATTGACATATTACACAGAAACTACATGGTGATTTGGAAGGTTTTGGACAGTGATCTTTAGGACACCACAGACCTTGATCCAGGCCCATGCTTCTGCTTACCTTGTCTTAATGGCAAAATGTGGAGTGGCTATGTCAGAATCCTGTTTCTGTCAGCAATTCTCCAGGATGAGTGACACAACCTGCATATGAAAGGTGCACTTTTCACTGCTTAAGCAGGTAGAAGTGGTAGTTGATGAGGTAGATTATTCCACTGTATGGCAATATATTCGAAAACAACTTCACAAAATAACTGGAGCTAAACAGGGGTGTCACATGACATAGAGGAAGGCCTATCAATGAATTACCCTAATACTTGAAATAGAAAAGGGACTGCAGTTTTTTTAATTTAAAGATTTATAAAGAGCGCAGCTACCCAACAGGGTTTCTTGGCGCTGACAGCGGAACAAGCAAGATAGAAGCTCAGTTGGCATTAGGCCTGGCTAAAAAGAAAAGTCTTGAGCTTTTTACGGAAGGCAAAGAGAGATTGACAATTCCTGAGTTCTAGCGGAAGAAAGTTCCACAATTTTGGTCCCAGGAAGGAAAACGAATGCCCACCCATACGGGCCAGCCATACTGTAGGGACTGAGAAAAAGAAAAGATTAGCAGATCTTAGATTGCAAGAAGGTCGATAGGGCTTGACAAGATATGGTATGTATGTGGGGCCCAGGTCGTGCTGAGCTCTAAACATGTAGCAGAGAGCCTTAAATTCGATACGCTTGCAACCCTGAGCCAGTGGAGTTGATAGAGCAAAGGGGAGACAGAGGCGTGGTGAGGCAACCTGTAAAGTAGGCGGGCAGCCGCATTCACAATGAGCTGGAGACGGCGTACAGAGGTCTTGTCCGCACCCAGATACAATAAATTACCGTGATTAAGCCTGGAGATCACCAAAGACTGCAGGACAGTCCTCTGAGCAGCAGGTGAAATTATCCAGAGAATTTTCTTTCACCTCTTGAGGACCACAAAGCAGGCCGAGGTGACTCCTGAGACCAGAGCAATGAGAGAAAGCTTGTTATCGATGGAAACTCCCAGGTTCTTAACCTTAGGAACCGGGGTGGGTAAAGGTCCCAGACATACAGGCCAGTGGTTGGCTCCCCAAAGCTCAGGATTGATCCCCAGAATGAGCACCTCCGTTGTAGAACCATTCAGCCTTAAAGCATTGCTGGACATCCACAAGGAGATGTTATGCAGACCATGTGTAAGTGAAGAAGGATCTTGATGTTGAGCAGATGATAAAAAAATAATAATCTGCGCATCGTCAACGTGTGAAGAGATGGTCAACCCAGATTGTTCCGCAATGTCTGCCAAAGGGTGAACGTAAAGATTAAAAAGCAGAGGACTCAGGATCGAACCATGCGGAACTCCAGATGTCAAGGCATCGGGGCTAGATTTCACGGTGTGAGAAAAGACTTGAAAGGAGCGATCCTCCAAAAAAGAAATCAGCCACTGCAAGGCTACACCTACAATACCAGAGCTTACGAGGCTCTCCACCAGAATGGAATGGGATATCGTATCAAAAGCAGCGCTCAAATTCAAAAGGATGAGCACTGCTTAGCCCCCACAATCAAGCTGCTGCCTAAGGTCCTCCATGACCCCCAACAGAGCTGATTCGGTACTGTGACCAGGACGAAAGCCAGACTGAGATGGATGAAATAGCTTATGTTTCGTCACATGTGCAGAAAGTTGAGAGTTAATGTGTTTTTCCAATATTTTGGAACAGGTGGAGAGAAGAGATATAGGCCTGTAGTTAGACCAGCAGAGTGGATCTAAACCAGTCTTTTTCAACAGTGGATGCACCAGAGCGTGCTTCCTACTGCAAGGCAACTGGCCCAGATTTAGGGAGGAATTAAGAAGCTGAGAAATCACCTCAAGGGAAGGCTCATCCAGGCATCTGAGCTTGGAAGGAGGGAGAGGATCAAGTGGGGAGCCAGACTTGATGTTTCCAAGTATATTTCTCAAAGGAATTAAATCAATTGGGAGCCAAGCCTTAACTTGACAAGATTCATCAGATGCAAAATCAGGGGAACAGTCACAACCTGGTCAGAAAGTTGAGAAGTGGGAAAGATGAAGTTGTCATGAGAAGAGGAATCCAACTCAAGCGCACGATGAATAGACACAACTTTATTATGAAAAAACTGTGCTAGTTCATTGCAATAATGTAATGGAAGGGAGGGGGATGGCAAGAACATATTGGATGCAGAAAGTTCAGACACCACTTTAAATAGGGTTTTCTGACAATTTTGGGCGGACATAATTTTATCCGTATAGAAGGAGGCACGAGCAGATCTGCAAAGAGCTCTGCAAGGAGCATGATATTTTTTTTGTTCCTCCAGATAAGTGGCTTTGGCCTCTGGCGCGTAATGCTTTCTCCACAGTCTCTCCTAAACTTTACATTGTTTTATTACAGCTCTAAGGGAGTCAGTAAACCATGGAGCGGGGGAAGCACTCTAGATTGGGATTTAGTAGAAAGGGGAAGAATGGAATCGACAGCCTCAGACAACCAGTGATCGACAAGTAGCTGGTCTGAGTCTAGTTGAGATGAAATGGAAGGAACAGTCTGCCGAAGCAGCTCATTAATTGCCTTCATATCAAGTAGAGGCCAGTTCTGAGTTTTCTTTGGCAAGGCGGGAGGGAGAGGCGAATGAACCAAGGAGAAATCAATAAAGAAAGGAATGGCAAGGTGATCAGACCAGCCTAGCTGAATGGGAGGAGCAGTGGACACAGTAGGAAGATTCGAAAAAATAGGGTCCAAAAGATGACCTGCTACATGGGAAGGTGAGCAACTGCTGAGTGAAAGATTCAGGGTCAACAGATTGTCCAAAAGAGTTCGAGCAGATTTATTACTAGGAACATCAAAATGAAAATTGAGGTCCCCATGCACAGAAAATTTGCAGCACGAAGAATAAGAGGGGCAAGTGATTCGGTCAACAGGGAACCCCAGTTTTTAGATGGGCCAGGGGGACGGTAAATGAGGGCACCAGAAAAGGTAAGATTAGGTGAGAATGGGATAGAGAAAAGTAGAGCTTCACAGTTGGGAATCGTGAATGCCTCAATTTTGCAGTTATAGAATTTTTTTTAAAAATGGCAATTCCTAAACCAGTTTTAAGAGGTCTATTTATACCTAATAGAGCAAAATACTGTGGTAATGTCGCAATCACATCTGGTATGGACCCGTCGTGGAGCCATGTCAACTAGGAAGTGAAATGGGTGCAACTGGTGTTTGGGAAGGGAGCGACAATTGAGACTAAAACAGCGGAAAACCTTAGATGAATGTGAGCCAGAATTGTCAACTCTGGAAAGGTGGGAAGTGTCTCCTCCGAAAGAAGGGTGGGGGCCAGGCTGGGAATAGGTGGGGAAGATATTATCAAATAAACAATGCAAGCAGAAGCTGACGCTGTGATCAGGGGCTAGAACTTGACAAACATCATTAGGGGTGGGTTTAAAACTCCTAAGATCTTGAGAGGAGTAAGTGAGTCGAGGCTGCAAGCAAAAATGAGCAGGGGTTCTGGCCGCTGGCCCCGGCCGGACGCAGACGGGCTTGCCTTAGGCGCGCCTTTGGCGCACCAGCGGCGCACCCGCCATGGCATGGGTTTAAATAGGAAAAGCCCGGAAATGCCGTGAGACGCGAGTCTGGCTGATTCGGGAACGCCCTCCGCCCAATCGGCACACAGCTGCGGCGGAACGGGGCGGAACCAGGAAGGAAGAGAAATTCCCCAGCATGTGGAGGTGAGAGCCCGTCAAGTAAAAATACAAAATTAAGCGGTAATTAGCCACCAGTTAAAAAGTTAAAAAGCGAACATCATAAAATCAAACAATGGGATAGCGTACAGCAACTGCGCAACTGACCTCACTCATGTTATTGGATGCAAAATCCTTTAGGCAAAATACAGGAACTAAGAAGCTGCTTGGTTGTTATCCAGGGTTATAGACCGACCAGTAGAATGTTTTAAATGCACTTTTCTTACATAATTGAAAACATTTAGCAATCCTATTATATAGAACTAACCCTGGGCGAAGTGCTACGCTACGCTCGCGTAGTTTGCGAAGCTTGCGCTACTTCGCACAACGCGAATTGCACGTAGCACAGTGCGAACACGCGTAGCGTAGCGTAGCGTAGTGCCGCGGTCATTTTTTGCTTGCTCGCGGTCCTCAACGTCAAGTTGGCGACCGCGAGCAAGCAAAATGACATCCCGGCGAGACTTTTTCCTCGTTCGCATCAGCAACATCAAGTTGCCGATCGCGAGCGTGGAAAATAAACCTCCCGGCGAGATTCTCAACGCGGGGAGGTCAGGTTTCTCATTGCGAGTGGTCGCGTATGCTCGCGACCGCTCGCGATGAGAAACTACCAGTCCGCGTTGAGAAAGCTGCCGCTCGAGTAAAAATCTACTCGAGCAGCAGTAAAAGACAGCTCGCACTGTGCAAGTTGCCGTTTTCAATGATTGCACAGTGCGGACAAGCATCCGGCACTGTGCAATCATTGCGAACAGTGCGCTACGCAGTTCGCGTAGTGCTACGCGAAGCTTGCGTAGCGCGAACTGCACTTTGCGTAGCTTCGCGAAGCATTACTTCGCGAACTACGCCCACCCTTATATAGAACACAAAGAGAAAAATGAATAGCTATTTTGTGGCTAACAGTCTTGAAAAGTAAAAGTGTTTTTGAGCCATGCAAAATACATATGAAATTGTGGCAGAAGTTATACAGAAAGAGTTTGTGAGAAACATATATTTATGGGACTGGTCTCAGAATGAAAGAGAGGGAGGGTTATTTATTTATAAAGCATGAAAAGCAAGTGTGGATGAAAATTTTTAGAGCCGACGCATCAAGAATTCTATTAAGGACACGGAGGCGAGGAATATGCTTCTCATTTCTTTACTACTAATTTCAGCAGCCAATCTCAAAGTAAAACACAAACTACATTATCCATGTTTCCCTGTACCTCCCATGTCACATGCTCCAATCATATATGAGCTATCCATGTAACTGTGAAAGTCATCATTTTGTGTCCTCTTTCTTTGTTAGATAAGGCCATAAGAACAGAGTATTCCAAAGGGAAACAGGGTAAAAGTCACCAAAGATCCATACAGCCCAACGTGGACTTAAAACTTCCAGTTGATCAAACAGGGATGTGTATCACCAACCACAGCCCGTGACTGAACTCTGCAATGGGATTAAAATTGCAGCGAGTCAACACGCCATATATAACTCCTCTCAAGGGAAAGAATTCCAAAGCAGAGTGCATCTCACAGCTGTTCTGGGCGGTTCCTGAAATAGAGAGAGATCCCCAAAGTAAAATCTGGCATCATAAATATAAAGCATAGACTATTGCCAAAAATCATCAGGTGGGAGACAGAAGACAGAAACAACTCAATTTTGTATCAACATTAGTTATAACAATACACTTTTAACAATTGAATTAGAGTTCAAAGACAATTGCATCTAAAGGGTGAGCCTCACCTCCGTGTACTTAATAGAATTGGAAATTCTTGATGTGTCAGCTAGACACATTTTCATTCTATGTCAGGACCGGAGGCTCCGATTATGCTAGTTTAAAGTCGTGTTAACACCACAGATGCCACATCTACAATAGGTTTATAATAGTATTTCTTACATGTAGACTCAGAGATCCAGTCTGACGCTCTTATGATGTCTTCTACACGAGAGCCGAGAGCATATGATTTGGATGCCATGGCTCCTCTGGCAGAATGCACCACAAAGACAGAAATGTTGACGCCTGCATCTGCCAGCAGTCATTTCATCCACCTGGCTAAGGTAGCTGCAGACACTGGCTTTTAGGGTTTTTGTAAGGCAATGAGTAGTTGTCCTCCAGCCTCCTATCTAATATCACAAGTAGCGATTTCATAATCCTTTGAGCATTGCAGCACACATAATTTACTACTGTTTGGGAAACTTGAATAGGTTACCAACATGGAAATAGATTTGGTGCGGCGTGTGATAGTACAGGAAATGCCTTCTGGAGAGAATACTCTACCTGATAGATCCAATACTCGTAAGACCAATACCCTCTTACAGGAAATCAGACATAATAACATTGTGAGCTTGGCCCGAAAGCTGTTTGCACAACAAGTATTTGTTTGCAGGCCATTGCTCCAAGAATTTGAGAACAACATTCAACTCCCAAATGGGTGTATACTTGGGTCTCGGAGGGTTGACCATACGGATACCTTTCATCCATTTGCAGACTAGAGGGTGTTCATCCAATAGTTTACCCTCTACTGGGAGGTGTCCTGCGGAGAGTGCCGATCTGAAGTTATGAACTGTTCGGTATGCTAAACTAGAAGATGCTAGTTCTGATAGATAGTTTATTACTATACAATGTTGTGCCCCCACGGGATCAACACTCCATGTGTGCACCAAGCACACCATCTCCTCCGAGCTAAAGAATATCTTTTATGGGTGTTATCTGGCCAGGTCTGCCTGATGAAGGATGCAGCTTGTTGCGAAATGCCTTGGGTATGCCATCTTTGCCTGAAACCATCCAAGCCATCAGCTTGAGTTGACCTGATAGATTCAATGGGTGAGGAATACCTTCCGGGTCTAAGAGGAGATCCGGCTGAACTAGGAGTAGAACTGGAGGCGCACTCGCTAGAGTTAGAGCTACTGGTAACCAAGGTTGCGCTCTCCAGTAAGGTGTCACCAAAATGATTTCTGCTCCTTGTCAACTGATCTGTGACAGGACAAGGGGAATCATCAGGAATGGGGGAAAGGCATAGCCTCGGAACTGATCCTAGTCCTGGATAAATGCATCTGTCGCCTGGGCATCGGATCTGGGCGCAAGCTCAAAAAATGTGTCAGTTGCCGATTGAGTCATGATGCGAACAGATCTATTTTGCACGGGCCCCACAGTCTGTTCAGAGCTTGGAAGGCTGAGTGATTCAGTTTCCAGTTGCTGAAATCTCGTAAGTGTCTGGAGTTCTAGTCGGCTATGGTGTTCCTCTTGTGTGGTAGATGCTCCACTATGAGGGAGATGCAATGATCGAGGCAGAAGTGACACAAGTCCTTGGCAATCTCTGCTAGTAGACGGGACTTCGTCCCCCAAGTTTGTTGACGTAGCGGACTGCTGAGATGTTGTCCATTCTTAGTAAGATATAATAGTCCGTCTTTATCGGGCGAGCCTCCTGATAGCGAAAGAGCCTGCCAGGAGTTCCAGGCAATTTATGTGGAGCCTGAGCTCCGCCTCCGACCACTGACCCCCTGTCGACATTGTCCTGCACCTCACTCCCCAACCCAACCGGCTGGCATCCAATTCGATCCCTATTTCTGGTGAGGTGCCGAAAATGGCTCGACCATTCCAGGATTCCATGTGGTCCAACCACCATGTTATCTCTGTCCTGGCTTTGCCCATCAGTGGGACTTGTTCTGTGTAAGATAGACCCTTCCATAAGTGTTGGATTTTTAATCGCTGAAGGGCTCTGTAATGGAGGGGCCTGGAAATATGGCTTGTATCGATGAGGCCAGGAGTCTCACGATTCTGACAATCTACCTCAACGATACAGTCTGTTTGCACAACGCAGACCTCAATTCCCTCTTGATATTGGGTATCTTTTGGGTTGGAAGGAAATTGTGCTCGGACTGATTCTATCTGGAAACCCAGAAATGCCATTTGCTGGACTGGTGACAGGACTGACTTCTGGGAGTTGATCAGGAATCCCAGACTCTGAAGAAGTTGTATAGTCCATGATAGATTAGTCCTGAGTGTCTGAAGGTCCTGGGCCATCAACAGGAGATTGTTTAGTCAATTAGACATACTCCTTAAGCCCTCAGTGCTTCTACGACTGGTCTCATCAATTTAGTGAAACACCACGGGGCCAATGAGAGACCGAATGGAAGGGATTTGAATTCCATGCACTGTCCTCGTCATATGAACTGTAGAAACCATCTGTGAGGTGGGAATATGGGGACGGAGAGGTAGGCATCCTCCAGGACCAGACGGACCATCTAGTCGCATTCCTGTAGAATATCTCTTGGCAAGAGAATTTCTTCCATTTTGAAATGTCTGTACATTATCCAGACATTGAAATCTTTGAGGTTTAGGACTAGTAGTGACCTCTGCCCTTCTTTTCGAACAGAAAGATGGGTCTCATGAACCCTTTGGGGTATGGAGTTGTCAGGCATATTGCCCCTTTGGCTAGGAGAGTTTGAATATAAAAACTTGTTGTGTTTGGGAAAAATACATTTGTCTTGGGGGTCCAGATGAGTTGGAGATTCGTAAAATTCCAGTTTGAAGCCCTGAATGGTCTCCAGTACACATGGGTCCATGGATATGCATTTACAATTGTTGTGAATAGCGGCACTCTTCCTCCCAATATCACTTCCGAGAAGGGAATAACTCATACCAGTAGATCCTGTGTCCTGGATTGCATTCTATTGTCCGTGTCTGGATCTGCGGCAGAATCTGGGGCGGCCACCTCTGGGTTGAGTGGGATAGAAGGTGGGATCTGGTTGGTCTCCATACCAACCACCTTTGCCGCAGGCATAGTAGCCTTGTTGAGAGCTTTGGTGGGTTCCACAGCCTGGTGCACCCTCCATGGCACCCGGCCCTGACAAAAAGGCCTCTCCAGAATACTCATTTTAGCATCAATTGGGGCTTGTATATAGTCGAGTAGGTGGCACAAAATCTGGAGAGCCCCGAATAATAGGCTGTCAGCCATTGGGCTGGCTTCCAAATTGGATAGATCATTGAGTGTAGGATCTAATCTCATCAGGATAGATCTCCGGTGCTCTGTAGAGATGGTGCAGCTGGTGTTCCCTAACATGCAGCCTGCTCGCTGAGCCCAGCCAATCAGATTGTCAGTATTTACTGGGGAGTTGGACTCTTTGGGTTAGTATACTAAGTCTAAGATCTTAGTCAAGGTTCCTGTCAGGTCAAGTAGTTTATCTTGGCACATCCAACATGAGCGATCCAGGCCCTTTTTCGGATCCCTTGCGTATTTTTTCATAAAAGTGACTATGACGGGATCTACCTCTGGCATGTCTGCAACCTTACCCACCAGGTCTGGGTGGAGGCACTCCATGCAGAGGCGTGCACGTACCTCTTTATCAAAGCTCCGCCATAGATGGGTTTGAAGGTGTTCTGCAACCTCTGGAGGGGGAACCCAATTGGACTCCCTAGGGAGAATTATTTGGGTGGGCTCGAATTGGAGCACCCGGAGGGTATGGACTGGAGCCCGTTTCTTCTTACTGGGTCTTGCCTTCTCACCCTCATCACTGTCCTCAGTGTGGTAAGAGCAGTCTGAGTCTAGGGCCTCTGCATGCTGTAAGCTGTGAGACTGAGAGGACTCTCCCTGTGGGTTGGCACTATAATCGTGTTCAGTCTCTCTCTTGCGCCTCAGCTTTGCAAAAGCCTCTCCATGTACCTCTGGCTGTGATTTACTCTTGACTTTGCCCTTTTTTGATGGGCCCACCTCATTGTTGGCCGGAGGAAGTTGGGGTTGCCAGCCTTGTTGGCATGCAAACTCACACAGCTGCCCCGTGAAGGGACCTTGCGCCCGTACCAGGGCCTTATTCACAGATTGCTGTACATTGCAGTCCAGTGCATCCACCAAATCCCGCTCAAGCTGGTCAACACCTTCTTCATGGTAGTTGTCTGCCTCCGCCTTATAGGGCTCCCATTGTGCCATTCTCTCTGCATGCACACTCAATTTACTGGGAGTTGAGAGAGTAAGGGGGGAGTGGAACTAACCCTGCAAGGCCAAGGATTATGCCTTAATTTAAATGTGGAGGGAGATGCCTAGACCAAAAAACCCACTCGAGGCAAAGCCTATGCAAATGTATACAACCCAGCACATACTTGTGAGACAGGGCGTAGGGGGAGCATTCACCCCTGCCACCATATACAGAGCCAAGTCACGTTATGTGTAGAAAAAGTCAGCAAACGCTCTGATCAATATCCCTGAGCGTTGTGTTCAATTTCTGCACATGGGCGTTGTGTGGTCCTTGTTTGCAAGTAAAAGAGGACTGTGCACATCAGCGAGATGTGCACTGTCTGCTCCCCGCTCCACTGAGGCAGCAAGCAGCGTCGGAGTACGACCGCCGTAAGTGTTCAGAAAATGAAGGCGGAATCCCAGCGCTGTAGTGCATGCAGTAGGTGATCGGTCAACTTACCACTCCTGCCCTCATAGAACCGCAACCCATAGGAAGCATGACATTAACAGCAAATAGAGGTAGGAAATACCTACAACTATGGCATTACAAGCATATAGAAAAGAAACATTCTAAGCAATAGAGATATGAGATATCTATAATTACGTCAGTACAAGCATAAAGAATTAAACTACACTTATCTGGCTGTAAAGCAGCAAAGAAAGAGGAAACAAAATGGTGACTTCTACAGTTATATAGGTAGCTCATGTATAATTAGAGCATGTGACATGGGAGGAACAGGAAAACATGGGTAATGTAGTAAAGAAATGAGAAGCATTAACAGAGCCTCCGTGTCATTACATAGAATTTGTGGCATGTAAAAACAAAATGGCATAGACAGAAAAGAGAGGTGGGCACATTCCTTCCCTGATAAAATGGCTTTGGGCCAAGTAAACCTCACAATCCAATAGGTAGTACAGTGGTAGCTCACAGCGAACATGAGTGCTTTTGAGAAGGGTTCAAACTCCGGCTAGGAAATGCGATTTTTATATTCTTTTCATTTGTTTCTATTTTACCCAAATGAAAGATGTCCCTATGTAAATCACCCCTAGCAGTGTCTGTGAGATTTCTGGCCTCTTTAGTCAAGTCAGTGCATGTCAGAAATTTGTGACATGCTGTGGCATGTGGAAGGGTGGGCAAGGTTTGAATTAACAGAAATACCTTAATTTGTGGAACAAGACTTTGGGGATGGTTGTGTAAGAAAAAGAAATGCATGGGGCAAGTCCTAGAGTGAAAGAAAAGAAGGGCTATTTGTTTATAAGTCACGAAAATCAAGTGTAGATTTGTGGCATGTAAAAGCAAAACGACATGGAAATAGGAGAAGGAAAGCACCCTTTTTTAATGGCACAAAAGCTATGGACAAGACATTTCTATGTAGAACAGATGGTCCAGTGGTAACTAACAAGGGCCCTGAGTGCTTTTTGACAAGAGTTCAAACCCCAGATAGGAAAATTCGATTTTTATAAATGTTTCTATTTTCCTTCTATTTTACCAAAATCAAAGATGCCCTATTGTAAATCACCCCTAGCAGTGTCTGTGAGATTTGTGGCCTTTTTAGTCAAGCCAGTGCATGTCAGACATTTGTGACATGCTGTGGCATGTGGAAGGGGGGCAAGGTTTGCAATGAAAGAAATCCCTTAATTTGTGAAATGAGACTTTGGGAATGGTTGTGTAAAAAAAAGAAATACATGGGGCAAGTCTGAGTGTGAAAGAAAAAAAGGGCTATTTGTTTATAAATAACGAAAATCAAGTGTAGATTTGTGGCATGTGAAAGCAAAACAACATGGAAATAGAAGAAGGACAGCACCCTTTTTCAATTACACAAAAGCTTTGGACAGATAGTTTCTGTGCAGAAGAGATGGTCCAGTGGTAACTAACAGGGGCTCGGAGTGCTTTTTGACAAGGGTTCAAACCCCAGCTAGGAAAATTCGATTTTTATAATTTTTTCTATTTTTCTTCTATTTTACCCACATGAAAGATGCCCTATTGTAAATCACCCCTAGCAGTATCTGTGAGATTTGTGGCCTTTTTAGTGAAGCCAGGGCATGTCAGACATTTGTGACATGCTGTGGCATGTGGAAGGGGGGGCAAGGCTTGCTATTAAAGAAATCCCTTAATTTGTGGAATGAGAGTTTGGGAATGGTTATGTAAGAAAAAGAAATGCCCAGACGTGGGTCCCTTGCTCACTTTGCCACTGGATTCAAGCTAGCCTGGCTGATGACGGCTGAATAGCCAGAAACCGGTCCCAGGATGCTTGTTTCCGGTCCAGGGAAGACATGGCTTGGTAGTTCGGGCTGGACTGTTCCCATGAGGCACAGGGTCAGACTGATTTGCATATGGCCATGTCTGAACTGGGGTGGTGGAGTGAGCTAAAGAATGATGATGGATTAAAGCCAGATCAGTTGACTGGGGGTGAGTGTTTGATTTGCTCAAGCGCTCCGTCCATCATCCCCTTTGGTATCGCTTTGTTCGCCCTAAGTTGGCAGGGTATGCCCAGACGTGGGTCCCTTGCTCACTTTGCCACTGGATTCAAGCTAGCCTGGCTGATGACGGCTGAATAGCCAGAAACCGGTCCCAGGATGCTTGTTTCCGGTCCAGGGAAGACATGGCTTGGTAGTTCGGGCTGGACTGTTCCCATGAGGCACAGGGTCAGACTGATTTGCATATGGCCATGTCTGAACTGGGGTGGTGGAGTGAGCTAAAGAATGATGATGGATTAAAGCCAGATCAGTTGACTGGGGGTGAGTGTTTGATTTGCTCAAGCGCTCCGTCCATCATCCCCTTTGGTATCGCTTTGTTCGCCCTAAGTTGGCAGGGTATGCCCAGACGTGGGTCCCTTGCTCACTTTGCCACTGGATTCAAGCTAGCCTGGCTGATGACGGCTGAATAGCCAGAAACCGGTCCCAGGATGCTTGTTTCCGGTCCAGGGAAGACATGGCTTGGTAGTTCGGGCTGGACTGTTCCCATGAGGCACAGGGTCAGACTGATTTGCATATGGCCATGTCTGAACTGGGGTGGTGGAGTGAGCTAAAGAATGATGATGGATTAAAGCCAGATCAGTTGACTGGGGGTGAGTGTTTGATTTGCTCAAGCGCTCCGTCCATCATCCCCTTTGGTATCGCTTTGTTCGCCCTAAGTTGGCAGGGTATGCCCAGACGTGGGTCCCTTGCTCACTTTGCCACTGGATTCAAGCTAGCCTGGCTGATGACGGCTGAATAGCCAGAAACCGGTCCCAGGATGCTTGTTTCCGGTCCAGGGAAGACATGGCTTGGTAGTTCGGGCTGGACTGTTCCCATGAGGCACAGGGTCAGACTGATTTGCATATGGCCATGTATGAACTGGGGTGGTGGAGTGAGCTAAAGAATGATGATGGATTAAAGCCAGATCAGTTGACTGGGGGTGAGTGTTTGATTTGCTCAAGCGCTCCGTCCATCATCCCCTTTGGTATCGCCTTGGTGACTAAATTAGGCGGTCACACGGCAAGAATTATGTAGCATAATAGGGCACATTTTTATGATAGTATTACTTCATTTTTTTGACATCTGTGCATATGTTAACACTGTCTGTGCAAATGTTTCACCTCATTACTTTCAAATTAACACTCAAATACAGCAATAAGTAATGTAAAGGTGACTGGCCAGTATTTGTTACAGGCTTTCCACTGTGCCGCAATCCGCACTGCTCTCCTTTTGGTAACTTTGATCCTTTTGAGCTAGAATCAACGTTTTTTAAAAAAAAATCTGCAGTTTATGCAGCATATGATGGATTATGTGGCAAATTACGTGGAAAACGCACCAGTTGTAGAATTTCATAATTTGAGTAGCCCTGTATATAAGTTACATAAATGCAGGACCTGACATCAATGCCTAGACAATAAGCTGTTTGAAGAGAGAGCTTCATAAATGTGCCAAATCTTATGTTGGAAACTTCTGCATAATGTTGTAAGTATACCAACGCTGCTTTATGATTTGATTTCTACCCTTCATGATGGGCTTGACAGCCCCCAGGGCCATTGCCATTAGAGCATGGCAGAAATAAATTACGCAACAGGCTTAATAATTATGCGGCAAGAAAAGGGAAATTATGCAGCGGAATGCTGCACATTTTGTGATATTACTTCATTCTATTATAATTTTTTACACATGCTAATACTGTGAGAGCACATATTTCACCTCTTTAGTACCCATTTAAATACCAAATGCAGCAAAAAGCAACAGAAAGATGACCATTCAATTCTTTGCCAAGGGCATGTCACTTTGCAAGAACACATTTTGCCACGTTTTTAGTAAGGTTTGATCTGTTTGAACAAGAAACGGGTTTTTTATTTACCTCTTCAGATCAATTCCACTCTACCCTGCCCTGCGCCACTTTGCATCACTCTATTACATTCTAAGCCACTGTCTACATCACGTCACTCCATGCCAATAGACTCTGAACCACTTTACTCAAAGTCAATGCACTCTACGCCAATCTACTCTACACAACAGTACTTTACACAACTTCACTCTAGTCCTCTCTGACACTCCACTGTACTCCCCTCTATGATGCTCAACTACATTAAACTCTATTCTACTCTGATACTGTACTCCACTGTATGCCACTCCCCTCTACAACACTCTACTCCACTCGATGCCCCTCTGCGACACTACTCCACTGATGCTGTTCGCAACTCCTTGCTCCAAGCCACTATACTCCACTCTAGTCTATGACACACTACTTCACTCTACGCTGACACTCCATGCCACTCCATGTTGACATTCTATGCCACTCAACTCCACGCCATTCCACTCTACAACAATCTATTCCGCTCTAAGTCACTTTCCTGTACAACGCTCTACTCCACTCTGCAACACTCTCTACGCCACTACACTATGCCACTCCGCTCTTTAACACCCTACTCTACCCCTTGACACTCTACTCCCTCCACAACACTCTACACCACTCTACGTCTCTGTGCTACTCCATAACACTCCATTCTACTCCACTCTGACTCTCCACTCTCCTTTTCCCCAGTAACTTTAGCCAGGCTGAACAACAGCCACGCTGGTGTACAACATGGCTGAAGCATCTGGCAAAGCCAATAACTCTTGCATAGACAAGACCTATTGGCTTTGTCTATGCTTGTTATTGACCTGGCGCAAACATCTTTATGAAGTGGGGGCAGTAGTAATCCATGTTCCATGACCTACGACACAAGCAGCTCAAAATATAGGGTAACACATTTGCTCCATTTTTAGCTCTGTTAGGCAGTGCATAAGAGACGTATTGTTAGCTTACTGTTGGCTTAGAGCCCTTATGTTGGTTGCCAGTTGGCTTCATTGCCACTCTGGTTTGCTTACTTCTTTTTCGTTAGTGTTTTCGGGGCTTTCTCCCCCCTTTTTGTATTTGCCCCTCGTGGAGCATGGAAGCATTACTGTGCCCTTACACTGCTCACCTTTTTCGGTTTTACTTTTTCTTCTTGTTTAAGCACTCTGCGTGACTGCATGCCTACCATCTGTCTCACTATTGAGCTTTTCTTCCATTCTCTCTATTCTCCCTTCACTCTCTGCTCTGTCTGCAATCTTTCTTTTGCTTCGCTTTACCCTCACTAACTGCATTTCATTATTCTCCTTCCCGGGTTTCCCTTCCGCTCTCCTTTATCGTTTTTCCTCTGTCTTCTCTTTCTTCACTCCTCTTTTCACTTTTTATTCTCACCATGTTCTTGCCCATTTTTGCACTCCCAATCTCAGCTTTCCCCAGTTCTCTTCACGTTCTTTTTCTAACGTATATATCTTTGCCTTCATACTTCTCCATCCTTATTTTCCCTTTTGTTTTTCCTCCTTGCACATATCTTTCATGGTTTCCACCTGTCTGCTTTCTTCCTTCTTCGTCACTATTTTCTCTACTCCTACACCTTAGAAAGTGTTTGCACATTGTAATCCAGGCCTGGTACATTAATAAAATGATAGTCCATGCACTGTGGGGGTAACTTCAAAATTTTATATACTACTGCTATCATCAGAACTGTTTGTTCAGGACTCACTTGCCCAGCCCAATTCTCACTTGGGATGCCTGCCAAACAGCAGAATGTACTCTGGTCCAGACAGTGCACATAACAACTAAAAGTGACCCAAAATTAGCCCACTACCCCAGATCTCTTCCCTTGGACCACTCGATCACTAAATTGCAGGCTTCCCTTGCATAGTCACAAAACTTGGAATCACTCTCCTGCGGTGACGCTACTCCCTTATAATGGTCTCTTCTATGCCACAAAGTGACACGACTGGGTTTGAACAATTTAAAATAATAAACAAGAAAAGGCAAAGCCGAAAGTTCTGACATTGATCGCCAGTCTTTTGGCTTTGTCACGGTTTTAGTTTTATTATGTTTTTTGCAAAACATTGTTAAGGGACCCGTCAGGCGCACATGAATCTAAAACAATAATTGTCTAAAAGCAAAAATGCTTTAGATCTTAAAAGCACACATTGCCATATCAGTCCTTGGCTTTTAAGGGAAATACTTTGTGTGTGTGTGTATGTGGTTCTTGTGAAAGGGAAGAATGTCGTCACTCATAGTGAAGTTAGCCAGTTGGTGAAGTTTGATATCACACGCTGTATGTTGTAGCGGACGAATAAAAAATGACGGACCTATGGATGGAGAGGGAAAGCCTCTATAAGTAAAAATATTGTACTTATAATTTTGGTAAAATCAAAAGGTCGTGGTTAACACCAGACTTAAAATTAGATTTATATGGTTTGGAAGTTCCCGGAGGTGACTGAGATCATATTGTGATGGCAGGGAGTCCTATTGGAGTCAAGGACGCATTCATGAATGCGCATAATCCTGCAGTTAAGTTAGGGGGGAAACCTTATGATAGTGACATTTCTTACATTAAAGGTTACTAAGACTAAGCACAGCACTTCAAGATAGGTGGTAGTCTAATCAGCTTTCCCAAAGCCTCTTCCTTAAATACAGAGGCAGGTTTCTGAGAGTGTGTCATGTTTCAAAACCGCTAAATGTCATTCTGTTGACATTATTTGAAATTCTACATAACTTTTGACCCAACAATTATGTCACAGACAATCCCATAAAATGAGGTCAAGATAAAAAAGTGATAGCGTGGCTTGTGATCCAGAAAAAAATCAAGTGATGTAAGTACCATTAATGAGTAACATTTTAATATTGTGGTTGACGATGGAAGCCAGAGTTGAGCAGGTGATAGCATGGTTTTTTATTCTTTTCTTTTAAGCGTTGAAAATGATAGTTCTTACTGTTTCACTCTTTCATCATACTCCATTTACTAACCTCCGAAGGATGGAAGACTGAGTTTGCATTTGAGCGATTTTTATTTGAGACCTGCAGATTACTAGAAGTCAATAAGAGCCGTTTTGTGGATTTCAGAAGAGAAAATGGACAGAGAGTAGGAAGCAGGCTTTTTGGGGCAGCCTAATGAGTGTGGGATTATGACAAGAGAGGCCAGGTATTGACGTCTTGGAGGAAAAGGTTTAGATTGGAGGATATTGGAACTGAAGCACTGGTGTCAGACCATGGTCTAAACAGGTGAAAACATGTATGTTTGTATATGGTATTTCTGTAGCATAATCCTAGCCAAAAGACAGCTAAGTGCTGTACAAGTTCAAAGACCAGGATAAAGTCGACGAGTTAAAGGGCTGTTGATGGTTAGTGAATGTGAGCTAGTGTTCCTTAAAGAGCTGAATCTTCAGTTCTTTCCTAAATTGGAGCAGCACCGGGGTCCTGATGGATATCGGGATGTTGGTACAGATACTGCTGCATAGATGTAAAATGCATGTTGTCCTGTTTGGTTTTTTTTTTTACACTTGGGGCCTCGTTTACTACAAAATGACGCAGTGTGGTGCCGTAAGCCATTTTGCAGCGAAGAGCTGGGTCATTTTAAAAGCAAAGGGATGCATCGTATTAACAACAATGCAACACATCAATGTGCTTTCCCCTGCACTAGCGCACAATTGACTGCCATGTGCCAGTGCAGGCACCCTTGCGTCAAGTTGCAAGGGTGTCTGTGTTGCGGGGATGATTGTTTTTGTGCAGGAAGGAAAACGTTCCTGCACAAAAACAATAACTGATGGCATTTTCCTCGTTCTATTCATGCTGCAGAATGCAGCACACGATGAGGAGAAATAAAAGTATTCCTCCTTGTTGTGCCACTACTTCACCTCTCCTGGGGAGGCATGGGATTCTGACGCATTCCCAGGTTTACAAAACTTTGTGAACCTGGGACTGTCAGGTTCCATGGATGTTGTGTGGGAACACCCCCAGCAACACCCATGGAACGTCACTTTCACACAGAGTAATGCGTGAAATGAATCCATATTTACAAGGCCATGAGAAGTCGCGCATGGTGACTTTACGTGGCCTTTTAAATATAAACAGGCACACTGCAATGCCGGTGCATCAAAAAGTGAAGCACTGGAGGCGCAATGGGATTGTAAATGAGGTCCTCAGTCTGCTGGTGTCCTGGCTTTGGGTGTGCAGAGATCCACCAGAGATGGTTAACTTATCTGCAAGATAAGCAGGAGTGCTGCTTGTGATAGCTTTATAAATGATGCAGCTGGATTTGAAAATAAAGCATGCTGGCAGGGGACCCCTTACCTTTTACAAATGGGCTAGCATACCCTCTTAACAGTAAATGTAAATTCAACTTGTGCACACACCTTGATCAACATTTGGTCACTGACAACACTGCTCACTCTCACCATTTCATTGGTGATACCTCCTACATAGAATTACTATCTATTTACCACTCAGTAGAATTCAGAACCCAGTTGCCATGCCATCTATTTGCGCATAGACCACAGCTCCTCTACATGCAGCACTACTAGGCAGCATCACTTCCATTCGCAGCTTAGAAAGCTACTTTCTTTTATAATTCACTAAGTATCATTCTTCTACGGCACCCCTTCATTGTAACTCATTCAAGGCATTCACCCCCCAACTTCACACTTAGCCATGTGTGACAGAGCTCATCCGTCCACATGTTAACAGAACCTTCCACTCGCTTTTAACACAACTCATATAACCGTATCACAATACTAATCGTTCATCTTACTCATACACCCTTACAAAGCACTATTCAGCCACCTGCAGTACTACTCAGCAACATAAAAAAAAATGATAACTCACTCATAGAACTAATTATTTACACCATTGACTCCCATCATTCCATGACAGTTTTGCCTTTTTCTTCCCTCAGTTTTGCTCTCTTCTGCTCTGTGTTGCCTTTACGGCTCATTTTTCTGCACTCCGTTTTGCCTTTTCTGCTTGTTTTTGCCCTCTGTTTTGCCTTTTTCTGCTAGTTTCTTCCCTCCTCGCCGATATTTCCTTCCTTCCGCCACCCAGTGCCCCGCCCTCCCCCCAGGACCTACTTAATGGAGGCCGCTGTGCAACCTCATTGAGCAGCTCCAGGTGGCAGCCCCACCCTGTGACAGTTCTCCTGTCCAGGGTGCCCACAGTCCGCTACCCTCTGCTGCCTGTCTACCTGCTGCCCTCTGTTATGCCTCCTTTGCTCATTTTTCTGCCCTCAATATTGCCTTTTCTGCTTGTTTTTCTGCCCTCCGTTTAGCCTTTTCTGCTTGTTTTTCTGCTCTCTGTTTCGCCTTGTTTTGCTGCCCTTTGTTTTGCATTTTATGCTCGTTTTTCTCCCCTCTGTTTAACCCTCTTCTACTCTGTGTTTTGTCTTTTCTGCTTGGTTTTCTGCCCTGTGTTTGGCCTTTTCTGCTTGTTTATCTGCCCTCTGTTTTGGCTGTTCTGCATGCTAGTTTTTCGGCCATTTATTTTGCCTTTTCTGCACGCTAGTTTTTCAGCCATCTGTTTTGCCCTTTTCTACTTGTTTCTTCCCTCTTCCTGCCGTTTCCTCAGGACCTCTTGCAGGGGGAGTTAGCACAACAGAGGCCTCACACCCCAGCGTCCAGATCCCCCCCTTGGGTGACAGTGACACGCTCTACAAATGCTGATTGATTAAACAAAAGAGATGCAATATCTCTTCCCTCCATCACCCGTTCACCGACACCTCACAACACACATTCAGCTACATGCAATACCCGTCATCTCTTCAGAACACTACTATTACATACACTTGCAGCAACACCTACTGCACCAGTCCACACCAACCAGTCACACTATCACACAAATGCATGTTAACTTGTCCACACAACTACCTCTTATCTCAACCACTAACTTCACCACCTTACTCTGACATTTGTATCCCTTGACCATTCACAATACCACCGAGACCCAGACTTTCAACCTTTCTTTCATATCTCAGATCTAAGCCCGCCACCACACAAAACTCAGCCATTTGCAACACTCATTCACATCATTTGTAGTCCATACCACTCATTACTTACCAAAGTCTTCCACAACAGGACTCGTATTTCATTGCCAGCAATTTGCTGCACTAGCCTACAGTCATTCAGCAACAGTG
Source organism: Calotriton arnoldi (assembly GCA_963921515.1). NCBI lineage: Eukaryota > Metazoa > Chordata > Amphibia > Caudata > Salamandridae > Calotriton > Calotriton arnoldi. Next base: position 3,437,269 of record CAWUFW010000546.1, on the reverse strand, counting down.
GTCCACTCACACCCCCACCAGCATTATACATCACAGTTAGTTGCAATAGTCCTCTCAACATTCTTGCAATCATTCACAGCACACTCACACTGCACCCACACTCAATGCATTCACATTCCTAACTCAAACCTAGTTGCACTAGTCACTCGCAGCACTCACTTGGAACATCAATGACCACCAGAAATGCTTGCCTTTACCCACATCTATCATATAATCATTCCCAGCCTGTTGCACAAACCACTTATTTCTTCATGCACAAAAATAATGGTCACTCGCATCATTTGATCAAACCGCACTCCATCAGCTACTTATACAGCTCATCACCACAAGAACAGTCACCCAACGCTGCCATTCTCCATAGTCTGTTATAGCAGCCCTCCTTCACATCACCACTAAACTGCAGCACCCACTTGACCACTTAAAGGCTCAACAACAACATACTTATTGAGCAGTCTCATAGATGCACAACAACTTAAGACCAGTCCTGCACTGCGGATACTAACCTCTATACTTACAGTTATTGTTTTACATCTGCTATCAACAAAATTACTTGATTGGAATGAATGATCAAAATGAAAAAATGAGAGTGCGGCAGAATTAAAATAAGTGCAATAATATTAGCGGATCACTGCTTAGTGCAATAGCTTAACACACCAGTGTTATTAAGTTGCAGTTGTACGTGGCAATCATGGAAAACTCATAAAGAAGTAATATGACACATTACTAGTCGAGATCATCATAGAATAATACATCCACATATTGAAATCGCCATGCAGTAATACAGCCAGAACCTATCCTAGGGTAATACATCCTCATCATGAAGTCATCATCGACTAGTACAGCTCCATTCTAAAGATATTTTGGAATCATCCATGAGTAATACAGCCTCATTCTGAAGTCATCACTATATCATTCTGTAGTAATACAGCCTCATCCTGAAATACTTATAAAATCATCCTGGCGTAATCCAACCTAATCCTGGAGTCATCTGGCATAATCCAACCTAATCCTGAAGTCATCCTGCAGTAGTAATTGATCATCACATGTTTTCCAGTGAAGTAATCAGGAACCCATCCTGGAGTAATCCAGTTTAATCCTGAAATCATCCTGGGATCATCCTGTAGTAGTAAAAGATCATCAAATGCTTTCCACTGAAGTAATCGGGAACTAATCCTGGAGTAGTTTCTCTGATGACTCGAGTAATCTCATTTAAATATTTTGCCCTATAGGCATACTTCAGGATGGCTTCGGATGACTTCCCCAGATAATTGCAGGAATGGCTCAGCTGAAGTCATCGGATGACTCCAGAATGACTCCAGGATGATCTTCCTTTTTGACTTGGGTCCCATTCAACACCTACATAAGCCTGATGCAGAGAGTGTGTGAGTCATTGCGAAATGAAGTGGGAGTGAAGTCAGTGTACTCTGAAAGTAACAGCATTTTTATTTAGTACTTTAACGTATACTTAGAGTGACAGAGAAGCCATTCCAAGATGGCTGCCAGTGCATCGGCATGCATACGCAAGTAACGATGGCCATAAAGAATTGCTTTTTGCTACACCGCACAACAAAAACTGTTCAAAGACAATCACTCATGTGTACACATGCATACGCATGCTCAAGCAGACATCTTTAAAAAAAAAAAATGTGCCTTAAGCAATGGCAAAAGCAAACAAGCATTAGGAAAGTAAATAGCACTGCTCCCCGCTGTCACAATCACTACGATTTATTTTTTTACCAAACTCAGTACAGTTTATAGAAGTATCTTATTGTACAAATCCCTTACAAAATCCTTTAGGCAGTCACACAAAAATTGAAAAACGTTTAACTTGGCAAGGTAGCATAGCAGGTTCACATAGAAATTCCATACGAATGTCATACATTTTGTCTGCATTATTACAATGGACGAAGAAATCATCAGCACCCAGTGCCAATTTTGGTCTCATTACTTTAAAACTAGGACTCTCCATTTGAATATTGTAACAAGCTCAAGGTAACTAACCAACCAATGTAGTATCCAAAACTTAGGGCCTTATTACGATGGCAGTTGGTCAGACCTCTGACCGCCATCGTTTCGGGCAGAAACCATCCGACAATGAGTCGGCGGTCCTACCCGCCCTATTAGGATACGACCGCCCTGCAGGCAGCCATAAAATGCTATTTTCTACTGCAGCTTGTGCTGTGGCCCAGGAACAGCGCCACAGCACAAGTGCAGTAGAAAAAGGCACTTTGTGCACATCCACGAGTGATGCTAACAGCCACACTTCCCTGAACCCACTACCAACTATGCGAAGTATATTTTGTTGGCCAACATTAGACCCGGGAATAGGAAATGGGACAAAACAGAGAACAAAGTCCCTGGATGTCTTCACTCTGCCTGCTCTTACAGCTGGACTCAATCTGCACTACAAAAGCACTGGCAGCTAAGACAAGAAGTAACTCTTTCGTATTTTATCATTCTGATTCCTGCCCGCTATCACTAACATGACATGATATACTTATGACAATCTCTAAATTTCTGACTTTCTATAGTGGGTTGAAACTCAGTGACTTACTAAGGCAGAAAAACAAATAACCCACAGTGTGCAAGGATAAACTGAACTATCAAACTAATTTCGCATTTCTATATGGAAAATTATCTTTAGTGTTCATAAATAGTCTGTGATCCAAACGATACGCAATGTAACACATTCATAAGCTGTGACATAATAAACACATAGTAGTACTGTACATTTCTTCCTGGCTATCACTTTCCACACCACAGTCAATAACATAATTCCATTTGTGACCTACAAGGAAATATAAAAAAGTCTGTACAAGTGAAGTGAGGTTTCTTCTCCTTCCTCCCGTGGAAGGTTCAGTGTAGAATTAGAGTTCATAATCATTGGAAGGATGGCTCCGATTAAAGTGAACAATATTAACGTCTAAATCAATGTACACAAATAATTCCAGGAATACTTACATTATCCAGTAAGTCATCGATAACTCCAGGTGATAATGCCTTGAATAATCTCTAGCAAAATGGGTTCCGACTGCAGCAACTAAACATCTTGATTGCCTGGAAAAGAAGACTGAACTTGAATTTCATTATTCTAAGATGGCCCCTTACTTTGCAAGTCTTGTGAGTGACCTGTGACTCTCTCTGACATGTAGTTTGTCTTTACTCAACTTGTTTGTTTCACATAGTACAAGCATCGCAGAGGCAAAACCTCACGCCAAGCAGCACGTACATTCTGCTAACCTCCTCTGACACCAAAGCCTTGTGCACCCCAGAAGATTTGAGGGGTTTTCTCCACACCTGCCCGGTGTATACAGGTGAGCGCGAGCCATGAATTATCATACTTTTTCTTGTACTGCACTAAGCACTTATTGTGATTTTGTATTTCTTGTCTTTTTCAATTGATTTAGTCAGATCACCCACATGTGCAGCACTAATCTTGTCTAAGGTTTTGCCTTGCATTTTGACTTTCAGATTACGAAGGGTTTCCCTTGAGGAACAAGATCTGATTGTTGACTTAAGACAGAATTCAACAGGTAAGTCAGGCCGCACAGGACTTCAGCACACAAAGCACACCACTGCTATCCATGACGGATGAGAATCCAAGCAAGAAAGGATGGCTTAGATGTGCTTTAAATAAGACTGCACCGAAGATGGCCACCACTTCTTGCAAGACTTTTAGATCTTGCTCCAGTCTGGCAAGTGGTAGTGAGAACTGTGGAATGGCCAGAGGAAGAGTGATGTGCCAAAAGTCTAGGCCTAACTGGATGACACTTCAAGGTGGGCACCGAAATGAGGAAAACACTGTTTTGGGGGGATTCTGTGGGTTGTGGTTTTGTGTTGGTCAATGTGTTGGGAGTCAGTATGTGCCACTGTAGTGCTTGGGGCATTCCAGGGCCTGCAACAATGGGGGCAGGTGATACAGGTAAAAAATGCCTTAGATCTAGCTAACACCTCGATAGATTCAATATTATGTTCAAACAAGTGCAGGTTTAAGGACACTGCTGCCTTGTACCATGAAAAAATGGCATAGTGATTGAAATATCATCAGTTGCCAGCAGTTTGGCTGTGGGATTGGGCTATTAAATGATGCTATATTATAGCATTTTTGCCTGCTGCTGAGGACTGTAATGGTTGTTAAAAGCCTTGTACATAATTTATAATGAGTGTGAGGGCCTTTAACAACTGTGTAACACCCGGCAGAAGGGCTACTGTTCTATTAGAACATTTCACCCTCTGAGAGTAGACTGATCAAAATTAAAATGGGAGAAACAAAAAAACATATATTGTACTATAGAAGCTGTAAGTCTGTATCAGCCATTACGGGCTGTGAGCCACTCCGGTGTCTTCAATGGAGCTTTCAACATTCCAATGCTGTACTATTATGTGAATCTGAAAAAAAAGTTCAAGTGTCTCCCAAACAGATGTCAGTGATTTAGGTTCTCTCTGCGACCGACTCATGAGTGACCATTGCTGGGAGAAAGCTCATGAATGGTCTTTCTGAAAGGTTTTATCTTCAGAATTAGAATTTTTCGGCAACTCAGAAAACTTCAGTGAGGAAAGATTGGGGGCTGTATCCAAGAAGGACTCTGCAAGTTCTTGTATATTTCTGGGGCAATTCCATTGAAGCCTCAAACTTACTACTAAAAATCTGTGCATGGGAAAGCCCCTAAGATGAAGTGACCGAGGTTGCATCATTCTGAGTAGTATTGGAATCTTGTATTAGTCCTTCAGAATAAAAAAATTGTCAGTGTTGTAGAAAATGTCCACACAGCGTTTTGTCTTTGGAAAAAGACTCTCTTGTCTTACAGACCACAGTCTATAATTTCCTGCTGCAGAGACAGTACAAGGAAGTAGAGAGTGAAAGAAATCAAAGCAATTGTAGTATCTTAATGAGAAAAGACTATTCAGAGATGTAATGCCCAAATAATCAGAGACACCAGAACTCAAGAGATTCCACTAAGAACATCAGGAAGACATGTAATAAATGTTGATAGAATATTATTTCAAAGGATACGCAACACATGTTGAAAATATAGTATGTGTATACTTCAGAATTGGCTAATCACGTGTATTTGCACAGGTACAAAAGTATACTGAAAACCTTCTAGAATGCTAAGAGCAATCATTAGGTGCCCTAGAATGGAAGAGGCTCTGCTGTTCATGGGGACAATGTCAAAGGCCAAGTATCTTTCTCTCTTTCTATCCCCAACCCCTTTGACTTTGCATGTAAACTCTGAGCAGGAGTCTGTATAATGCTGGAGTGTTCTCACTAGGGCAAAAAATGGAATTAAATGCTCCTCTTGGGCAATCTGCATTCTGATTAGTGAGTCCAACTGTTATGTAGCTTACATTTAGTCTCCATTTTAGCTTTTCGATTTAACTTAGCATTGTTTTTTAATGGTGGTATGCATATGCTTTCCTTAATGCGAGAATGTGTCATACACACATTTATTTCTTATAGCCATTGTCGCCCTGCAAGACACATTTAGTCCCAGGGTTGCACAACTTTGAACATGATGCCTTGTTTTATTTTTATTTTAGTTTTGCTCGTAGAAGACGACTAATTCTTCCTAGACTAGTTAACAACATTGTTCTGCACTTCTGGCACAGTGTGATAAGCTTTCCATTTTATTATTTAAACGGTGTCCATGCTGAAGTCAGTGAGAGGTTCAATTCCTGTTGGGGTCATAATGGAAAGATGCTGTGAGCTGTGACAGCGATGCATTTCCGCTGTCCCGACCTTCATGCTGAGAAGGAAGATAGCTGTGCAAGAGAAGTGTGCAGGCCTGCACATTCAGATGGGGGTGTATTTGTTAATGCACTGAGACCGGCTTCCTGAAATACAGTACCAAGGTATGGGGTTAGGTCATTCCAATAGGTACTCCCGACATGCTCTTTTTAGCATAGAGAAGTTAGTGATAGATAGGAGTAACCTTAGTAAAATTATGAACAATTAACTTGGTTGAATTGTTTGTGGTTTTTACCACTGTAATAATGCTTATAACAATGATGTGCCTCATCTTTCTGTTAAGTGCAGTTCATGTTTTATTCACAAAGAATAGAGCTTTTCAATAAACATTTGAAAAGGCATGATGGTGTCTCTTCTTTGTAACATCTTGGTCATGCAGAAGTGACAAATTAAAGGGTTGTATTTGTTGTTACAGACAACATCTATAACTGTGTAAGGTTAGGAGGTTAGATGTGGTACTGTGAGCTAGCCCAACAAACCAACTTTTAATGATTATATAAGAATACTCAGTCTCTGTATTATGAAGTTTTGTTGTTCTAAATACACAGTCCTACTAGATTTGTAGGAACAGTATAACACAACAATATACGTTTTTGATTGTGTATGACAATCAGGTAAGTTATTTTAAAGGTTAAGCAAGTAATTGATAGGGCACTACATATTGCCAATCCGAATACAAGTCCCCAGCTTTCGGGATCCCATTTTTCAGTTTGATGCATCAGGGTGTAACAAATCTACCTTTTCTGCATGGTTACCCAATATTTTCACCTTTTTCTCAACCAAATTTTTGTTGGTATTAAGACTCTCTGGCCAGTGTCACTGTTAATCAGCACCACAATGCATGTGCTATAGTCCTAAAATGGTATTAATGGAATTGGATTTACCCAATTGGTCTTTTCAACTCCCCTTTAAGTCAATTGAAAATGATGCAGAAAATGCATCAATGGCATGGACATTTAAATGTCATTTGTGAGCTGAAGTGTGGATTTACACCACAGACATATATGTCAGTCAGGGGCACCATTATGCTCCACCTAGGCTGCAGTTTAAATGCATTGCAATGAAACATGGCAGGGAAAATTGCCTTTTCCATGGAAGAAAAGCCTGTTTTCATATACTCCTGCTACCCCTAAAGTGTACATAAAAATAGGGTACACTACCTATTGGGGTCAATTTGCTCTCACAGTGAAATAAGTATAACCAAAAGGTATTGCCCTGTTTAGGGCTTGCTAGACTTTTCCCAGAATAGGCCTAAATAGGAATAAAATATTTATTTCCTATTTCAGCTTAGAAAAGGGACAGAAAAATACTTCACAGTTATTTCCTGCTAACTTTCTAAAATCTGATTTAATGCTGGAATCAGATTTTTGCTACACTAAGCCGAAAAGTAACTTTGTGAAAATGTAGCCAGAAATGGCTTAAAACCAGTACTGACACTCATCACACCTACAAAGGTGCGTTATACATCCTTGGCTGGAAAGATTATTGACTGGCTCAGCTTGCCTCTGAGCCAAGTAAGTGGTGTTAACTGCTGACCACTTAGCAGGGATTAGCTATCTGGTAGTGGACAAGCACAGTTGGAAGAACAAAGGGCAACCAATGGACTGGTTAAATATCTAAGGAAAGGGCATTTATAAAATGTGAAGTGTGTAAATCATGCAAATTTGGTCAGACCATGAAGGAATATCGGACCTTTAAAGGATGTGTGATTAAAATATAAGAAAGAATTACATGTAACACAGAATATGTAGTGTATGTCCTTGAACGTGACTGTGGAAAGCAATATGTGGAAAGAACGATCAACCAGGAAGTGTTGGCAGACGTTTTGGGACGCGAGTTAGCTGAGTCACCAAAGAAAAGTAAAAAAAAAGAGAAGGGGCAGGGTAGGAATACCCTGAACCCCTAGGCCTAGTGGTGGGGTCCCCCAGGGCCAAAAGGCATTTCATTTTCCCAATTTTACTGCAAGATCGCGGGTGGATCAGCAAATTCGTAGCAAAATTGAAAAAAAATGAACGCGGTCTCCCATGCTTGTTTTTACTTCATCCCCCGGGTGGGACAGGTCTCGGGGGCATAATTCAAATAACATATTGGGGCAGTTTATGGCCCTGGGGATCACAACCTCCTCGGGACAAAGCCAATGTTTATAATGGGAGGGGGCCGCATGGACCCCCCTCCTGGGCCTATTACGGCCCCTGGGACCATCACCTCCCCGGGGCCAGCCACAATTATAAAAAGGGGGAGGTGTGCATGGGCCCCCTCCCGGACTATTTAGGCCCAGGGGATCACCACCTCCCCGGGTCAGGCCCTGCAATAAGGAAGGAGAGGGGGCTGTTCGGCCCCTCCTCCTGGAGCCATTAATGGCCCTGGGGACTGCCACCTCCCCGGGGCAGGCCAATGTAAAATATGGGGGAGGAGGGCTGCACAGTCCCCCTCCCCAGGCAGTTTACAGCCCTGGGACCAGCCCCAATTACAAAAATGGGGAGGGGATGCGCGGGCCCCCCTCCCGGGCCATTTTAGGCCCGGGGTCCATCACCTCTCCGGCCAGGCCCTGCAATAAGAAAGGAGGGGGGCGTACGGCCCCCTCCTCTTGGAGTTATTAATGGCCCTGGGGAACGTCACCCCCCAGGGTCTGCTCCCTATGTCCCGAGGTGCCCACTGTCGGGACATAGATGTTTGTTTTCACTTGGCAGGAGCTATGGCAGGTCCCACCAAGGAAACAGTAAATCTGCTCCCAGCGGGTGGAAGCAGTTTTCCTGCTCCCACCTGCTGGAAGTGGAGTTTTCATCTGTTTTCCTGCCCTCTGTCAAGATGGCAGGAAAACAGATAAAAAATTGCTCCCACATGCAGGGATCAGCATGTTTTGATGCTCCATGCATTCAGGAGCAATGCCACCTCCTGAGCTGGCATGGACTGTGGGGCATTGGGGCTCCCCCGCGGTCTCCAACAGTGCACACTAGGTGCCCTGGGTGGGCTCCAAGGCACCCAGCATCAAGTGGCTGGGCCCTGGGGATAAAATCAGCCAGTGGAGGTGGGCCGCGCTGCCCCCCTTCCCTTCTGTAAAGAAACTTCCTGGGATTGATGAAGGCAAAATAAGTGGGTTTTCTTGGCAATTCCACATTGAAAAACTATCTGAAATCCTTTGTGGAGGTGAATGCATCATTGATCTATCTTAACGCAATCTGAAGTGACTGTGATGAGTGGGTTCTTTCTTGTCCTTTCCTGGTGAGAGCAGAGTCCATGGTTCTCCCTTTAAATTACTGCGAGTATGCAAATGTGCAAAATCACCTGGAAGCCTTGCCTTTTTGTCCGGGCCCGGCCACCTTGGTAGTATGCAAAAGTCTCACACACCCACTCACAGACCCATACAACCTCTCACACACCCACCCATACAGCCACTCACACACACACACACACACACCCACTCACACACCCAAAAAACCACTCACACATTCACTCACAGACCCATACAGCCACTCACACACCCACTCGCTGACCTAAACAGCCACTTGCACACCCACTCTCAAAGGTTACAGGTTACAGTTAGGAAAAAAAATAAAAAAACTTTGGAAATTCACAAACAAAAGCAAAGGTTACAGGGACGTTATAGTTAAGAAATCACATTATTTTTTTTTTTTTTAATTCACTGAAAAAACCAAAGGTTACAGGGATTTTATAATTAGGCTCAGATTGTACACGCTCTATACCATTGAAATTCAGCAGTTATAGTTACCCTGAGCTAATTATAACTTACGTGCCCACAATGCACTGCTTATGACCTCACATATTGTATCACTCATGACATGGTCAGTGACATCACTGATAACATCAATGACATCTTGTTAGACCTGGCACTTTTTGACATGGTTTCCTCTCTTTTTGCTTCTGACCTCCTGTTTTTGAGTGTGTGCTGAATTTTGTTTTTGCTGGTTTTAGGACACTGGGCACCTTTTCGTTGCTGACCAGTGCTAAAGTGCATGTGCTCTGTGTCTAAAATGTAATGGCATTTGGTTTCTCCATGATTGGCACATTTGATTTACTTATAAGTTCCTAGTACAGTGCACTATATGTGCCCAGGGCCTGTAAATCAAATGCTACTAGTGCGCCTGCAGCACTGATTGTGCCACCCACCTGATTAGCCCTTCAAACCTGTCTCTGGCCTGCCACTGCAGAGTCTGTGTGTGCAGTTTTAAACTGCCATTTGGACCTGGCAAGTTCATGTACTTGCCAGGCCCAAACCTTACCTTTTATTACATCTTTGTCACGCCTAAGGTAGGCCCTAGGTAGCCCCATGGGCAGGGTACAGTGTATTTAAAAGGTAGGAAATGTACTTTGGTGATTTACATGTCCTGGTGGTGAAATACTGCTAAATTCACTTTTCACAACAGCAAAACTCCCATAGGTAAGCATTGGAGCTACCTTGTAACACTTTACAAGTGTAACTTCCAATTGGGAAAATATAGGAAGGAGTTTGGTGTCTCTGGTTCCACAATTTAAAACGCATCTTTTAGCAAAGTTGGTATTTAAATTGCAGGCCTAAAATTACCACTTTTAGAAAGTTGCCATTTTCTTACTTTAAACATTCTGTTCCTTTGCCTGTCCTCAGAATATGCGTCTGGGCCAGGGTGACTGCTGGGCTTTGTGCATTGCCTCTAGACAGTCACACAAAGGAAGCTGAGGTGTGCCCTGCAGATCCTGAAAGCCCATCACCAGGCTGATGAGCCTTCCTGAGGTAGAGTGGTGGGAGTAGCTGAAATTTGCACCCGAATAGGGTTGTGCCTATCCCCACACAATAGGCTGCATACCCCTCCTGTAGTGTGTTTGGAGCCAGGGCAAGGAAGGGCAGGGTCTTGTGCACTACAACAACCTTTCTTTGAAGTCTCCTTACTTCAATGGCTAAAATGGATATAAGTACTGGACCGCCGACACCATATACTCAGAACACTTCTTGACTGAGGACTTTCTACCAGGAAGAAGTGCTGTTGTGCTGCCAGGAGGGATTGCCACTTTTCTGCTTGCTTTGCTGTGTTGGCCTGCTGCTTCTTGCCTGTAAGTCAAAAGACTGGACTTTGCTCTCTACAGCCTGCCTTTCTGAAGGTTCTCCAAGGGCTTGTTGGGCTTGCTTCCTGTTAGAAGTCTCAGGGATATCAAAGACTTCGCCTGCATCTTGCTGCAGCACCTGGGCTCTTCTGCTGCGAGTCCTGATCTGCCATGAGGTGCCAAATCCACTCCTGGGCCCTTGGAAGTGAGCTTTGTGCTGCAACCCAAGAAATCAATGCATCAACACCAAAGCGTCATTTTGGAACTGACTCATCCCTGTGAAACTGACGCATTGCCGCTGCCTGCACCAAAGCTGTATTCCCCGCTGAGTGTGCGACGCATCGACCTCGACTTTCAACGCAACTCCGACCTTGCTGACGCATCCCCATTGCTTGCACCAAAGCTGTGGTCATCACTCACAAAGTTGTGACGCAACAGCCTCAGCATTCATGCAGCCTCGACGTTGTCACAGTGCCTCTGACTAACCGCTGGTGATAGTCTCGGACATCACCTTGCCGACATCTCTGATGCACCATCCCGACTCCGACACATTGCCTGCCCGACATGGCTTCCACTTGACGCATCGCCTTCGGCCCAGTGCCTCGACATCAACGCTCCGGAACCGACGCATCATGCTCTTGACATCGACGCATCAATGACTTTGCCCGCATTAAGGGACTGAGACACCACGGGCAAAACAATGATGCATCACCTTCTCTGTGTGACACATCGTCCCCAAATGCCAACGCCTCAACGACCCTGCACCATCTCCCGGAACCAATGCATCACTTGCATCCACGATGCATGGAGAGCCATCAGCTGTAACAGCAGGATTGGAGTTTGAGCAGGAAAAGTTGGAAACCTACACGGTGACTCAGTAAAAAAATGTCTGCAGGAATTCCAAATGCTTTTTTGAAGGGCTCACTAAAAAGGAGGAGCTGCAAAAGGCGCTGAGGGCCTGGTTAGCTGCCAGGGTTGCAGCTATGCATCTAAAAGATAGGAATGTGGTTGTAGAGGATTAGGAACAAAGTCTGCATCTGGGATGGCTGGAGGAGCCAGCATTGCCTGTGAGGTGGGGGCCAGCCTGAATGTGGAAGCACTCCATCCAGAGCTGGCATCAGTGTTTCTTCTAAAGGCCTGTCTTTAGCAGAGTTGAAGGACAGGCGGGAAGAAAGGAAGCTCCAGCTGGAGTTAGAAAACTCAATGTGGATGTGGAAAAACAGAAGCTGGCAAAGGAAAAAGATAAATTGGCCGTGGAGGAGAAGAAAATGGTTTTAGCTCAGGAGCCGAGCTTGAAAGAGCTGGATTTGAAAGACAAGAGGGCTGGGTCCTGCACAGATGGTGGCAGCATATCTTCAGTGTACTGAGTGGGAAAGGTACACATAAACAAGAATCTGGTACCTGATTTTAAGGTGGGAGATGACATAGATCAGTTATTTCAGGTCTACAAGATGGCTTTGCAAGTGCACAGGATTTCTGAGAGGGATTGGGGTGCATGTTTGTGGAAGCATTTAACAGTGGAGAGGAGGGATACCTTACTGGCCCTAGGGGATGAGTACAAGACCGGGAACCCTGCAATGAAGGAGGACCTAATAAGGAGATATGGTCTAACCCCAGAGAGATACAGGCAGAAGTTTAGGTAAAGTGGGAAACTTGGCCCTCAGACATGGTTAGTTATTGATTCTTTCTGCAGAGCACTGAATGGTTGGGTGAAGGGCAGTAAGGTAATAGATTATCAGAGGCTGTGCAATTTGATTTCACAAGAGCGCATGTTTAGTCTTTGTTTTCCAGAGCTGTGCCAGCACTTGATTGACTGTAGGCATTCTGTCCCCAGGAAGCTTGCTAAGGAGGCAGACCGCTGGATCAGCATCACAGTCCACAAGAAGTTGTATGTGGGAGACTCAGCCAAGGGTGGGCAGGATCCCCAACAGAAGAAGGAGGAGCGGCAAAAATAAAAGCAAGGAGTTCTCTAAAGGGCCCCAAACTAGTTCCCAGGGTAAGGATTCCCAACCCCGTGTTGAGATGAAGAAGTGGTTCCATACAGGAAAGCCTGCAGGGTAGGGACCCTGAGGTGTTTTGAATGTAATCAGGAAGGGTACTTCAAGGGGGGCCCCAAGTGTCCCAAGCGGCCATAGCCCCCCACCAGTGGGCAGTCACTGGGTATGCAAGTGTAACGCTTGATAAGGAGTTGGCCCCAGTTAGTGGTGGGGGGCCATCTGAGATGACACAAGTGTCCCTCGGTAATAGCGAGATGGTCCAGAAAATCCTCATGCCTGACAACACTAGGAAGTACAGGTAGTGGATGACTATCAATGGGCAGAAGGTAGAAGCTCTGAGAGACACAGGAGCCAGCATGACAACCGTCAGGTGTCATCTGGTGTCTTCAGAGCAGGTAGTCCCTAATGTGGTCCACCAAGTAGTTGCTGTAGACAACAGTGAGCGCAAATGATTGCTGGCTCAGGTGCCCTTTGAATGGGGGGACTCAGGTTCCTTGAGAGTAGCTGTTAGTCCATCCATGCCTGTGGATTGTCTGCTGGACAATGACCTAGAGCATACTGCCTAGAAGGAGGTGGGGCCCAAGTAGCACTTGGAGATGTTGGGACTACCTGAGTGAGTGTGCCTAACCACACCATCCATGGCAGCATGTGAGACTGGTCAGACGGACATGGATCCTGAAAGAGTGGCCCAGGTCCTTGCCAGGAAGAGGAAAGGCAAGAGGTTGGAAACCTGCTCCTAAAATTCCCACAGTCCAGGAGGAGGCTGACACTGAGGGGGACGCCCCAGAACCTACAGGGGAAGATGAGGCCGAACTTGGGAACCTGCCTGAGCTGTCCCAGTGGCAGCAGTACAGAGGTCCCTCCAGGGAGGAATTCTGTGCGGTGCAGAAAGAGTTGCCTACTCTTGTGGGATTTTCAGAAGCAGGCCAAGACCCAGGCAGCTGGTGATGACTCTGAAACTCACCTGATCTATTGGGAGAACAGTCTCCTGTAAAGTGAGCCTAAGGTTGCTGAGCCTGGGGCAGGCCATGTGCTGTTGAAACCCTCCTGCTGGGTTTGGCTGGCAGATCATTTGGGGGTGGGGCAAGACCTTTGACAGGCTTGTCACCCACTTCTATTGGCCCCAAATGAGGAAGAACTGAGATGCGTTCTGCAGATCTTGTCCTACCTGCCAGTCAAGTGGCAAAACTGGGGGGAGATGCAAAGCTCCCCTGCAACCCTTTCCTGTCATAAGCACCCCTTTCAAGCGGTGGTCACTGGCATTGTGGGGCCTCTGGACCCCAAGACAGTCATAGGCAACAGGTTCGTCCTGTTTTTGGTGTACCATGCCACCCTGTACCCGGAAGCTATCCCTCTGAGGACAGTGACTGCACCTGCCATGGCTAGGGCACTGACAGGGATCTTTACCTGCATGGGTGTCCCCAAGGAGGTGGTATCTGACTGTTGTACCAACTTCATGTCCTTGTATATGAAGGCCATGTGGAAGGTGTGTGGAGTAGCCTACAAGTTCTCCACCCATTACCACCCCCAAACCAATGGGTTGGTTGAAAGGTTCAACCATCCCCTCAAAGGCATGATTAAGGGTCTCTCTGAACCCATGAGAGGTAAGTGCGACGTCCTCTTGCCATTTCTTTTATTTGCCTACAGGGAGGTATCACAGAAGGGGGTTGGCTTCATCCCTTTTGAACTGCTGTATGGGCGCCCTGTGAGGGAACATCTCTATTTGGTAAAGGAGGGATGAGGGCAAGCTCCCAGAAAGCCACCCCAGGAGGTGGTCAGTTACATGCTGGCCTTCTGCAACCAGACAGCCCACTTCTGGGAACTCTCCCAGGAGAATCTGGAAGCTAGTCAGGAGGGCATGAAATGCTGGTATGACCAGAATACCACACTGGTTGAGTTTCAGCCTGGTCGAAAGGTGTGAGTAATGGTGTCTGTAGAGCCCCGCGCTCTGCAAGACCGGTGATCTGGCCCTTTTGAGGTGAAGGAGCGCAAGAGTGGCGTCACCTACCTGGTGGACTTGCAAACTCCCATGAACCCCTTAAGGGACATGCACGTGAACCGCCTCAAGCCGCAGTTCGAGAGGTCTGAGTTGACCATGCTCGTGGTCACTGATGATGGGGTGGAAGAGGAGATTAATCCTCTCCCTGACCTCCTGTCTTCCAAAGAGCAGGATGGGTCATCAGAGGGTGTGAGCCACTCCCCTACTTTGATTCTAGAGCAGCAGGGAGACTGTCACCAGTTGCTGGAACAGTTTGCATCTCTGTTCTCACTATCTCCAAGAGTTACCCATTGGTGCATTCATGACATTGACACTGGGGATAGACTAGCTGTTAAGCACAAAAATTACAGGTTGTCTGACCAAGTGAGGGCCATCCTCAAGGAGGAAGTATCTAAGATACTGGAGTTAGGGGTTATTGAGCACTCCAACAGTCCTTTGTCCAGTCAAGTGGTTCTGGTCCCCAAGGCTGTTCCACCCGGTGTCGCACCTGAGCTACGATTCTGCGTTGACTACCGTGGGCTCAATGCCATCACCAAGACTGACGCACACCCCATCCCCAGAGCTGATGAGCTAATTGATCAGCTTGGAGCTGCCAAGTTCCTCAGAACGTTTGATTTTAACATCTGGGTACTGGAAGATTGCCTTCACTGAGGGGGAACAAGACAGGTCAGCGTTGTCAACGCCAAAAGGGGACATCCAGGTCCTCGTCATACCTTTTGGGTTGAAGAATGCTCCAGCCACCTTCCAGAGGTTGGTCAACCAGGTCCTGGCTGGGTTCGAGAACTTCAGTGCTGCATACCTTGACAACATTACAGTCTTCCGCTCCAGTTGGGAAGAGCATTTGTATCATCACTAGGAAGTGCTGAGGGTCCTGCAGAATGCAGGCCTCACTATCAAGGCCAGTAAGTGCCAGATAGGGCTGGGGTCTATAGTTTACTTGGGTCACCAAGTAGGGGGCGGCAAGGTGCAGCCCCTACAGCCAAACATTGACACAATTCTGGCTTGGGCACCCCCCAAGACCCAGACAGAAGTGAGAGCCTTCTTAGATCTCACTGGATATTACAGGAGATTCATCAGAGGATGCAGCACCATTGTTGCCCCCTTGACAGAGCTGACTTCCAAGAAGCAGCCACGTCAGGTGATCTAGAAAGAGGCATGCCAGACCACTTTTGACACCCTGAAGGAGGCCATGTGCACGGCGCCCATGCTCAAGTCTCCTGACTTCTCCCAAGAATTTGTGGTGCAGACTGATGCCTTAGAGCATGGCATGGAGGCCATGCTTTCACAGCTAAATGAAGAGGGTCTAGATCAACCTGTAGCCTTCATTAGTAGGTTACTTCCTACAGAACAGAGGTGGAGCGCTATAGAAAGGGAAGTTTTTGCTGTGGTCTGGGAGCTGAAGAAGCTAGGACCCTACTTGTTTGGGACTCACTTCTAAATTCAGACAGACCACAGGCCCCTCAGATGGTTAATGCAGATGAGGGTTGAGAATCGTAAACTGTTGAGGCGGCCCATCTCCCTACAGGAAATGGACTTTACGGTGGAACACTGTCCTGGAACAGAACACATCAATGCTGATGGTCTTTCCAGGTTCTTCCTTCTTAGTGAAGAGAACTCCCAAGAGCTTGGATAGTTCTCCTTACTTTCTGCTGGGGGAACACATGTTAGACCTGGCATCTTTTGTTGTGGTTTCCCCAGTCTTTTTGCTTCTGACCTCCTGTTTTGACTGTGTGTTGAACCTAGTTTTTGCTGGTTTTAAGACACTGTGCACTTTTTCACTGCACACCGGTGCTAAAGCGTATTTGCTCTGCATCTAAAATGTAATGGTATTTGGTTTGTCCATGATTGGAATGTATGATTTACTGATTAGCCCCTAGTACAGTGCACTACATGTGCCCAGGGCAGCTACTAGTGGGCCTGCAGCACTGATTGCACCACCCACCTTATTAACCCTTCAAACTGGGTTCAGGCCGGCTACTGCATAGTCTGTGTGTGCAGTTGTAAACTGCCATTTTGACCTGGCAAGTTCACCTACTTACCAGGTCCAAACCTTCCCTTGTGTTACATTTAATTAACCCCTTAATTAGGTACCTTCATGGACAGAATGCAGTGTATTAAAAAGGTAGGACATGTATATTGGTGTTTTACATGTCCTAGTAGTGAAATACTGCTAAATTTGTTTTTCACTACAGCAATACTATCTCTCCCATAGGTTAGCATTGGAGCTGCCTTGTAACACTTTACAAGTGTAACTTCCAATTGGGAAAAATTAGGAAGAAGGAGTTTGGTGTCTCTGAACTCACAATTTTAAAACACATATTTTAGTGAAGTTGCTCTTTAAATTGCAGGTCAGAAAATGCCACTTTTTGAAAGCTGGCATTTTCTTACATTAACCATTCTCTTCCTCTGCTAAGTCCCTAGAATACACGTCTGGGTCAGGGTGACATTTGGGCTTTATGCATTCCCTCTAGACAGTCACACAAAAGGAGCTGAGGTATGCCCTGCATATCCTGATGGCCCATCACTAGGCTGATGAGCCTTCTTGAGCTAGAGTGGTGGGAGTAGCTGACACTTGCACCTGAACAGGACTGTGCCAGTCCCCACAAAAAGAGCTACCTACCCCTCCAGTAGTGTGTCTGAAGCCAGGGCAAGGAAGGGCAGGGTCTTGTGCACTACGAAGACCTTTCATTGAAGTCTCCTACTTCATAGGCTAAAATGGGTATAAGCACAGGACCTCTGACACCATATACTCAGAACACTTCTGGAGTGAGGACATTCTGCCAGGAAGAAGAGCTGTTGTGCTGCCAGGAGGAACTGCCACTTTGCTGCTTGCTTTGCTGTGTTGGCAAGCTGCCTGCTGATTCTTGCCTGTGAGTAAGAGAACTGGACTTTGCCCTCTCCATCTTGCCTTTCTAATGGTTCTCCAAGGGCATGTTGGGCTTGCCTCCTGTTGGAAGTCTCAAGGATATCAAAGGCTTGACCTGCATCTTGTTACCAGCACCTGGGCTCCTCTGTTTTGAGTCCTGCTCTGCCAAGTGGTGCCAAATCCACTCCCAGGCCCTTGGAAGTGAGTTTTGTGCTGCAACCCAAGAAACCAACGCATCAACTCCAAAGCGTCAGTTTGGAACCAACATAGCCCTGCGAAACCAATGCATTGCCGCTGCCTGCATCAAAGCCGTGGTGGTCCCCTATCGCTGAATGTGCGACGCATCAACCTCAATTTTCAACGCAGCCCAACCTTGCAGACACATCAAGGTTGCCTGTAACTAAGCCGTGGTCATCGCTCACAGAGTGTACAATGCAACAACCTCAGCATTCGACGCAGCCTTTACTTTGCCTCCAAAGCACCACTGCTGCGTGAGTCTCGGACACCACCTCGCCGACGTCTGTAAAGCACTGTCCCAACTCTGACACATTCCTGGCCCAGCGTGGATTCTACTCGACGCATCCCCTTTGTACCAGTGGCTCGACATCGATGCCCCGGAACTGACGCATCACACTCTTGACATCGGCATATCAACGACTTTGCCCACCATAAGGAACCGAGGCACCAATTGCAAAACAGTGAAGCATCACCTTCTTTGTGCAACGCATCATCCCTGAGCCCCAAAGCCTCAACGACCCAGCACTGCCTCCTGTAACCTACGTACCACTTGCATCCATGACGCATCACCTCCTCTGTTCCACGCATCGTTACCGAGCGCGACGCACCCAAGGTACTGTCAGCAGGTCTGCGTGACTCCTGTATCCGGGCCTTGCTCCATCGCAGTCGAACTGAACTTTTGGATTTGCCCCGGTCCAGAACGACCAGATAGCCCCTGTTGGAGCTATTGTTTTCTAAGCCCTGCATTTTGATTTAATCTTGCAAGATTCATATCTTGACTTGTGTATGTTGGATTTTTGTCACTGTTTTCTTGTTCCATTCAGATGAATATTGGCTAGTTTTCTAAATTTGTGTGGATTACTTTTGTGGTGTTTTCACTGTGTTACTCTCTGTGTGTGTGTGTGTGTGCACAAATGATTTACACATTGCCTCTTTAGTGTAGCCTCACTGCTCTGTGCCAAGCTACCAAAGTGTGAGCACAGGTAAACATTTTGTGGATACTACACTTACCCTGACTAGGACTATGGTTCAAGCTTGGACAGGGTGCATACCTTTGCCAACCAAAAACCCAATTTCTAATACATCTCAAATGACATCACTGATGATATCACTGTCATCATCTACAGAACCACTCACACATCCACTCACACACCCAAACAACTGACATACCCATCACTCGATGCGTCGAGGTGCATTTGCAGAGTGGTGTAAAAAGGGGCGTGGCCTCGGACCACCTCTCAGCAATCCCACTGTGTGGGGCTTACTGGAGGTACCTGGTGGGCTAGTTGGCCCCCAGGGACCCTCAGGAGTCAAGGGGACTTAATCCCCCAACTTAGAATGCGCCAGGAGGCGCGTTTGCAGAGTGGTGCAGGCAGGGGGCTGCGCCTCCAGCGAGATGCTGGCCTTTTCTTTTTTTTTGTTAGAAGAGGGGCTGTGTGGCCCCCCTTCTCTTAATATTTTGTGGGCCCTGGGGACACCATCAACCAGGGTCTGAGCCATATACATTTTTTTAAAATTAAAAACGGGAAGGGGGCAGTGTGGGGGCCCCCACACATAGTTTAAGTTATGACCCGGGAAGGTGGCGGTCCCTGTGGCAGCGTGGGGGGGCAGGAGCCCCCCATGCATTTTTCCAGTAAAGCCCCGGGGAGGTGGCGATTCCTGGGGCTGCAGGGCCCCCGCGGGTTCCCGAACCATAATAAAACATTGCCCCCGGGACCTGGCCCACCCGGGGGCTTTAAAAAAATGAAGCACGGAAGACCGCGCTTCGTTTAAAAAAAAGTTGCGGCTGGATTCACGCACCCGGCATGACTCCGGACGAAAATGTAAAAAAAAATGCTTTTTTTGGCCCAGGGGGTCCCTGTGGGACCCTCTCACAAGGCCTAGGGGGTCAGGGGGATTTTACCCTGCCCCCTTTTCTTTTCTTTCAATGGTTCTCTCACCTTTTTGCTTCTCACTCGGTACTGAGTCACAAGATGGCTGCCAACACTTCCTGGTTTGAAGTGTTGGCAGCCAATCAGAAACAACCTCGTGATTGGGAGGGTTCAGCCAATCAGATCTCACAATTCTCAAAAATCTATATCTGTAAATCTTTAAATATCTTAAAAACTACTGAACAGATTTACACCATTTAAAGAAAAGTGTGCTTTCTGGACCAAAAGCTACCTTTTTGCCAAATTTGGTGTAATTCCGTTCAGCAGTTCAGGCTGTAGCCGTGTCTAAAGTTTCCTATGGAAATTAACATGGAGAAAACACATTTTGGGACCCCCCTTTTTTCTCGGCCTCCGCTTGACGAATCACCCCGAAACGTTCAAGACAGCAGCTGACCTGAGCGGGCCATTAGTTTTGAAAATTTCGTGAAGATTCGGCAAACGGCACCAAAGATATTGGAAAAAGAAAAAACGCTTTTTGAATAGAAACAAGATTCTAACTATAGCTACATACTGGAGACCGGCAGTAGGTAATACTAGCGGTCACCAGTAGTTATTTATAGTTAGGACCTAGGTTTCATAGCAAGAGCATTTTAGTTTCCCAATTACTTTGGTGTCGTTTGACGAATCCTGGCAATCAAAAGTTATTGGCAAAATAAAAAATGCTCTTCCTATGGAAACTAGGTCCTAACTGTAACTACCTACTGGCAACCGCCAGTAGGTAATATAAATATATATATAGATATGAGCTGAGGGGGAAGAGTGTGGGAGCAGTCAGCCTTTGCCATGGGAAGAGTAAACTCAGGGTGAAGTAAGAGACGTTCCTGAGTGAGGCCCGTCTCTGCTTTGGAATCTACAGGGACTTCGGAGCAGGGCACTGTGAAGGGCATCGCGGAGCAGTGAAGAGAAGAGTGAAACTGAACTTTCTTTTACTTCTTTTTAACACACAAAGGAGGACATTATGCCAGTAATAACTAATCCATTTTGATTGCTCAGCTTTATTTTTACCTTTAAATACTTGCTGTGCAGCCTGGGATATTTGACAGCATTACGTTTATTATGACGAACTGGGTTGCTGAAAGCAAACGGGATGTATTTCTTCCTTAGTAGTCAAGGACTGATTTGCTTAATTAATGCAATCATCATGGCCAGATTGATAAAGGCAGACGCGCCAAAACGCGCCTCTGAAGTGAAAGGCGGCATACAATAAAGATTAAGGGCCAGATGCATCAAGCATTTTTTGCCTTCGCAAACGGCCGATTCGCAAATGCTCTTCTGATGCAGCAAACCCTATTTTGCGATTCGGTAACCTGTTACCGAATCGCAAAATGGGTTTGCGATCGCTATTAGGAAGGGGCGTGTTTAGGGTGTCCTTCCTAATACCGAATCGCATCGGTATGCATGAATGTTTTGCGACAGAAATGCGGTCGCAAAACATTCGCATTTTACCCCTACTTCAAGTAGGTGGTAACCAATTCGCAAATGGGTAGGGGTCCCCAAGGGACCCCTTCCCCTTTGTGAATGTCTGTAAATGCATTTTCTAAGCCTGCTCTTAGAAAATGAAAGGAAAGGTTTTCATTTTCTCTTTTGTAAAGCATCTCGTTTTGCTTTAAGGGAAACGGGCTGCTTTACAAAAAAAAAGATTGCTTTATTTAAAAGCAGTCACGGACATGGTGGTCCGCTGACCCCAGCAGGCCACCATCCCCGTGATTTTTGCGATTCCTAGGGGGTCGCAAATTGCAACCTATCTCATTAATATTCATAAGGTAGGTCATTTGCGATCCCCTAGGAATCGCAGAAAGTGTTAAACACACTTTCATGCATTCCATTTTGTGATTTTCTAATTGCGAATCGCAAGAATTCGCAATTAGGAAATCGCAAAATGGATTGTTGATGCATCTGGCCCTAAAAGTCACCTCTCCCGTGAGTGCAAGGAAACTTTCTTATTTGGAGGAGCAGTGGTTTTATATATATCTAGACGCCCTCCTGAGTTTGCTGGCTGCCGTGGTACTCCTAAGCAAAATATGTGTCGGTAAAAGCTACCTCCATGAATATACTCCAACATGCCTCGCTCATGAACAATAAGGCTTACCAACACTCAGGATTCAAGATTTGCATCCGTCTTTATTGAAGTGCTTTCATGATACGTTTCGGCTGCCTCGCAGACTTGATCACGTTGAGAGGCGCCATCTTGGTTACGTGCTATAAAGTGAAAGCGTGTTTCATCATAGTGGGGAGACGCAACATTCTTCGCAAAAGTTCTTGTGCTCTTTTCTCTTATTGTAAAAAGAGTTTGAGATATTTATCTCTCAATACTGCAGTATTTCAATTCGAAAAATGTTCATTCATTTATCTGAATCCATCAGTTGTTTGAAATACAGAATTTCATGGCTTACTTTTAATATCTGATTAGACTGAGTTGTGGAGTAAACGAAGGACGTGAGCAAGGGATTTGGTGTATTTGGTTTCTAGAGGTAACTCTCAGATAAACAAGAGTAGTACTTAAGTGCACAGACAATGTGGCGATATGAGTTACCACACATAATGAAATTAACCAGGCCATTCAAAATGAAACATGATAACTGTTTGTGGGTGGGAAGTGCTCTACAGTCACACACAGCCATTTATTATATTGTGCTGCTGGTGGAGACTAGTCTCTGGATGCAAAAAATTTGACCATATAACTCCTGTTCTTCTAACTTTCCAGTGGCTTCCCACTGAAGTCGGAGTTTAATTCAAAATAACTTGAATCACCCACAAAGCCTTGTACACAGCGACCCTACCGGTGTGGAAGAAAAGCTGTAATTCTGCACAGCTCTCGTCTCCTAAAGCCATCTTTGACTGCGTTGATCGCTCTATCTATCTATCTATCTAGGCATTAATACAGCACAAGCGTACACACCAACAGAAGTCGCTATTAGAGAAGGGCACATTGGAAAATAACAAAAGCTCCCTGCATAAATTCTTGTTCAAACAGTCAAGTTGGTTTTTCCTGAATGTGGTCAGAAGAGGTTCATTTGTGAGACAGAGCAGGAGACTGTTCCACAATTAAGGTCCAAGGACATGAAAGCCTTTGACGCCCCATTTGCGGAATTGAAATTTAGTGAACAGATGACCAGAAGTAAAGCTAAGTCTGCATTTGGGAATGTAATTAATAAAATGAAGTGCTAGGTAACTGGGTTAGGCAGAGTAGAAATTCCTGTGCAGAATGCAGTCATCAGAAAGCCATTGCAGATTCAAATTTATGCACATTACAGATAGATCTAGCTGTTGCATTTTGTGTGCTTTGAATTACATAGATACATTTTGCTGTAAGTCCCAGAAAAAGTGAATTGCAGTAATCCCCTCTTGCATATATAAAAGTATCACTCACAATGATATTGTATCTCTCAGACAGGAAAGGGATGGTATCAAATTTGAGCCAAACAATAGCTAATCATTGAGGAGATGTGAAGATCCAAAGTAAGGTCAGGAACGAGTCTACATTCGGAGCCTTTTGGGTGAGAGGATGACATTTTCATAGACCGAGAACAGAACCTGGTGTCCCACGTGATGGGAGAACAAAGGGTGATATAAATATTGGTTTATGAGGGGTTTACCATACGATAGCTGATATTCATCCACCTTCTGAACCTGTGAAGCACTTAGGAAGTGTCCCATGGTCTGAACCCCACAACCCACACTGTTCAACTCTATCTAAGTATCATCAGAATACATGAAAAATACATGGCTAGCCTTAACCTTTAGCAAGCAAGAGTCCTTAGATAGAAAAAAAATGAATTAAGCGAGGGAGAGGAACAAACCCTGAATCACACTCTACTTCACTGGCATAGGGTCAGATGTAAAAGTTGAACAGATTACTTTCTATCCCCAAGAAATGATGTCAACAAATTTAAGACCATTAAACCCAGAGGCCTCTGCCAGTAGGTGAGGCAGGATTTGGTGGTCTAAGGTGTTGAAATCTACAGGTCCAATAGGACCAGTGCTCTGCCACTGCCACCATTTATGATGGATCTTAATTCATCCAGCCCGTAGACTACCACAAACCCAGTGCTAAAGCAGGGCCCAAGGGACAAGGAGGCATTAAGAATAACTTGGATGAGAGGTATAACTTCTTTATTCACTGTTATTAAAACGTTAACAGGGCAAATATCGGAAGGAAAACCTGATATTTGCCTACTGTCAATGAGCTTCCTCATATCAGCCAGGGAGAGCTCGATAGGAGGCAAATTCTCTAGCCACAAAGAATGGTTAGATATAAAGGAGTCTAGAGATCAATAACAGTATGGTCTAATTCAATTTTGTCTCATCATTTTCACTTAATCAAAGGGAAATTCTACCAACTCTTTAAAGTGTGTGATCTCATTAATTAGGGCTGAAGGATTAGATATGTCTCAGTCTGTCTCTGGAAGCATTAAAGCCTCTGGAACCCACTTCCTCCTGGTTTGCGCACCACTTCTTGCCTAGTTACATTTAAAAAGGTTCCAAAATATCTTCTATTTCTAAGATGTTTCCAAGTGGGGGCTTAATTTATACAGTCTCTACCTCTCTGCTATCATAATGAATTGATCTTTCACGCCTGATCCCTTGGTCTTGCATCCGACCAGGCTTTCTCTGTCCTTCACCCGAAGCCCCAGTGCATTTGTGACATTCTCTTTACTTCTCTCCTTGTTTCTTTTTCTATCAGCTACTACTGATTGTAACAAATCATATTTTTAATCCACCCATCTGTCTCCTACCCCGCTAATGTGTAGAAATTGAGTGGGAACCACAGCGGGTCCAAAAGGGCAGTGTTTTTATACATTTTTAGTCTGACTCTGCTTTGGGCACCCACACAAGTGAGGTATACTTTTTACTGGGAGACTGAAGGGAACGCTGGGTGGTAGGAAATTTGTGCTGGAACTGTGAACCCACAGAGAAATGTGAAGAAAATGTGATTTTTTTTAAGCTAAATTTAAGGTTTGCAGGGGACTCTGGGTAAGGAAACAAGGAAATATTAGGGGATCCATGCAAGCCACACCTCCCTGGATGCCCCCGGTTGTCTAGTTTTCTGAAATGTCTGGGTTTGGTAGATTTCCCGAGATGGCTTCAGAGCTCAGGACCAAAAACCCAGTTGCCCCCTTGCAAAAACAGGTTGTTTTTGTGATAGATAATTTTGATGTCTCAACAATAGATTTTGGGCCCTTTCCTGTCGCTGACACTTGGCCCACCCACACAAGTGAGGCACAGTTTTTCGTGGGAGACTTAGGTGAATGCTCGGTGGCAGGACATTTGTGGCTGCCTGCAGATTCCTGGACCTTTCCTCATGGAAATGCAGGGAAAGTGTGTCTTTTTAGGCAAAGTTTGAGTTTTGCAGGGGATTCTCGCTAAAAACAACTAGTGAGAGCCACACAAGCCATGCACCCCTGGACTCCTCTGGTTGTCTAGTTTTCAAAAATGTACAGGTTTGCCTAGATGCCGGTTGAGCTAAGGTCCAAAAGCCACAGCTACCCAAAATGACAAAAAAAACAACAAACAAGGAGTTCTTAGTAAGGACCATCTTACTGCCACAGATATAAATCTGGTACTAATTTGTTAACGTTAATCCACCACTTACACTGGTTGGTTTTAGCACCTCCAGAAATGATGGCTTCAAAGCACAAATACTTGCCAAAGTATCTGAATACTGAAACCAAGACTTCTGAAGGTGAGCCATAAAGCCACGTCAAGGCACCAACTGCTTTATTGTCCATTCTCATGTCATTCACGCACATCACACAAGGCTTTCATACCGCCGGCCATGGGCCCAACCCAACCGATAAGTGTACTCACATCAACCTACCCCCACCATGCAAGGGCCCATCACATTCATACGCCTCCTGTCAAGTAACCACCTCCTTCTTGCTGAACATTACCGAACACATGCCTAGTAAACCTTTACTAATGGCTCCCATGACAGCCACATGAGGCTCAGGAAGACATGTATTTTATGTGCCTTTAGCCCACTTACTGTGCTAAATCCAACTTCTCCCAGTTTGTGGATGCAAGTTGGGGGTTTCCGAGTATGCCCCAAGGCCTATTCCTCAAACTGAGCGAGCATATCTACCTTTGAAACTAAGGCAAACATGCTGGGGAATTTTCCAAAGTTTCTTAAAGAGAACATCATAAACTATAGTTTTTTAAAAACATTGTAGTTCGCGAAAACGTAGCATATGTCTCATCCACCATTATGTGCAGTGCTGTGACTGTAATGCACTTATCATAAAGCAAACTGAACATCTACTAAGTTCTGACGGAGGATGAACATGGCAAGCAGGTCAAGCATTTACCCATACGTGCCATATTAAGTTACTATTGGGCGAGTGCGGCACCAATGGGTTTGAATCCATAGATGAAGATGAAGTCATGACGTGTATCTGTACTACCTTTACTATCTGCCTTCTACCTATGAATATCTCTGGAAATGCACACGTACCGTAAGCTTAACTTACCCGTTCATGTCTCTGTCTTCATCAGAGTCCTGACTAATCCTGTATAATTGCCAAGTGAATCTATACTAATGCCTTCTGTCCCTAGCTACTTGAAGCTCAAGAAAACGTCTTTCATGGCCATCAGCGCACTTACTGTGCTAAATCCAACTCCTTTCAGTTGGTGGATGCAAGTTGGGGGTGTCGGAGTATGCCTTCCGTCGAGAGCCCATTCCTCGAACTGAGCAAGCATATCTACCATTGAAAGTAAGGTAAACATGCTGGGAAATAATGCCTAAGTTCCCTAAAGTAATACGCCAAACCAATGTCCTGTAGGACTCAGTCCCCGACACTTCTACTTTTGCTTTGAAAGCGTGAAAACTCAATTACTAAATTAAGCAAAACTAAAGATGTGAAAAAATCATCATACACGATATTGTGTCCTGTATCCTCTTTCAATAATATTAGTTATGATACAAGTTACTAATTGAGTTTGCACACTTTCAAAGCAAGTAGAAGTGTTGGTGAATAAGCCCCACTGGCATTTCCTTGACTTATTACACTTACTCTGGTTCTAGTGGGCAATCAGTGTGGTCGTTGTGCTGTATACATAAGTTCCCTAAAAATCACTTCATAATCTACTCAAGCCTTTAAAACTTTGCAACATCGGCTACTCCATGACAACGTGGCTTATGTTCCGTCCACCATTATGTGCAGTCTGGGAACTATAATGCACATGTCAATCGGCGAACAGAACACTAACTATGTTCTGATGGCGGATAAAGGTGTCATGAAGGCCATAAGGAACTCCATGATTTCCTCAAGTACAGGCACAAAAACTCTACAGCTGCTTCCCTAGTGAAGTAGTGGCCTATGGAAGGAGGTATCTATGCACAGCCATTGAAAGGTTTAGACAGCAGCTCTACCTCAGTCAATTTCCCCAATAGTTCATTAGGTGGAGCCTAGACAGCGTGTGTGCTGTCAGGATGATCTGTTGTATGCACTTTGTGGGGATTGGCTCCTCCCATCGCTTGTGATTTGTCTAGTCGATTGCCTTGTAAAAATCCTTGCTTGATGGCGGATAATTTGGCTTCCTAGTCCCTCCTTTTTCCAAGTTGTTCACTCCCCTGGAGTATTGCCCCAGGATTTGTAGGCTTCCGCTTGTCCCACTGTAATATCGGTTAGGGACTACTTTTACCTTTCTCTAACAGCATTTGACCAAAACGCTGGAGATTTTCAGATATCTGAGGTCCGTTTCTGTACACAGGGCTGCAAATCATGTTGCTATCTCCTTACATTTGCTGTGTATTCAAAGACCGGGTCAAATGCCAGAGGCTGTTTTCCGTAGTGTGCGCTGCCATCAGAGTAAACCTCAGGCAGGCACGAACACAGCCTGGTGCTGTGGCGGGCGCTTTCACTTCAGCGCGTGCACTGGTAGATCAGACACAGCCTCACTAAAGTAAAGGCTTGTTTTCCTTCATTGAGTTCCTCGTACAAAGTTGAGCGTCATTCTCTGGGCTCTGCAAATGTATTAATTCATGCACGCAATAATTAATATTATCTAATCTAGCAGGAAAAAACAGCCCACCATCTGCCCAAGACACTCAGGCACAGCAGAAGCACAGTTAAGGAAGACTTCCCCTCCTCCCATGCAGCTGCCTGACCTTTGACCACATCTCCTACACGTACACTCACATCCCTCCTTTCCCACATACCCACCAACCCTGCTGATTAGTTGCATAGAGGCAGGCATCTCCCTTGCCCTGCCCTCCTCTCCCACACTGCTGAGATATGCGTGTCACCTACTGTCATACGACCCGCCCCTTTTAAAAGAGACCTTTGGGCTAATGCACCTGCTGCAAGCACGCTCCTCTTGCTGCACGCATGTTCGCTCCGCTTCTAGTAAGATAGTTTAGTTGATTACTGCACCTGCTGCTGGAGAGAATGTTATCTCTGTCTTTTCATCATTCATAAATACTAGTACAGTTGATTTTGTAATAATGCCTGGCGATAAACAATGCTATAGATAACGTGCTATGAAGAAAGGCGCCTATCACTTATGAATTAAAATGACCTTGCCAAAAGAGCTTTAAGTGGATTTAAAAGCCGACGTCATTCGTTGCTTTCTGCGAACTGTCTTAATATGATGGGGCAAGCAGTAAATGGGAAGTTTTACATTGTGGATTGATTGGGAGGTACAGACATGGGAACTACTTGTTTGGAATAGCACGTCATAACGCTGTTTTTTTAAATTTATGAAATGCTTTCTCAACTCAGTGATCTCAAGCTCCTTATCTATCGCACTGGGACTGTAAACGGTGACTTGATTTTATACTCATATCTCCGCAGCAGGAACCTTAACCCAGTGACTTCTATTACTAGAAGAGGAAGCTGCAGTTCATGTATGCAGGTACCCACCATCAGCCTTCTTTATTCAACCATCTCAGCCCCTCCACTGTTGCCCTTCCTCCCCCTTTCACTCTTCCCCTCAGTCAGACCAGGTCCTCCGCCCTCATTCTGTGAGAAGCCAGCCTCGGGCTCAAGGATAGGGGTTTCTCGCATCCTCTCCAGTGCGAGTCTGAACAC
Organism: Calotriton arnoldi; assembly: GCA_963921515.1. Lineage (NCBI taxonomy): Eukaryota > Metazoa > Chordata > Amphibia > Caudata > Salamandridae > Calotriton > Calotriton arnoldi. Next base: position 3,408,424 of record CAWUFW010000546.1, on the reverse strand, counting down.
AGCCTGAGGAACCTTGACATGAAAGACATATAAGTGAGTGTGTAACTGTCGAGCTGCCTCTGTGAGTTGGAAAAGTCTGTACGCGCCCAGAACAAGGTACATACGATCTCTGCAGAAGCAGGCACATTTCTCTGCTGAGTTATCACCACACCTCTACATTGTTGACATTCACAGGGTGACGTCACTCCCACCAGCGCTCCATTAACCCCTTCGCTGCTAGGCCTTCCCCCCCCCCCTGTGCTAAGCCTTTTTTTGGCTATTTGGGGTAGTGTGCGCTTAGGCCCCTGTAACTTTTTGACCACATATGGTATCCATGCCAAATTTGCGTCCTTTTTTTCTAACATCATGGGGATTGTAAAGGTACCCAGGGTTTGTGGATTCGCCTGGAGGGGACCCAGAAATTAGCCAAAATACAGCTAAATTTTGGGGTTTTTGGGAAAAATGCGAAAAAAGGGCTACAGATGAAAGCGTCTTGTTTTTCCCTGCAAATGGCATCAAAAAGGGGTTGTGGTGCTGAAATCACCATCTTCCCAGCTTTCAGGGACAAGCAGACTTTTGTCAGAAAACCAACTTTTTTACACAGTTTTGGCATTTTTCTGGGACATAGCCTATTTTTGCTATTTTTTGTGCTTTCAACCTCCTTCCAGTTAATGGTAGAAATGGGTATGAAACCAATAATGGATCCTGGAAATCCATACATTTCTGAAAAGTAGATAAAATTCTGAATTCAGCAAGGGGTCATTTGTGTAGATCTTTAAAGTTTTCCTTATAGAAACTAACAGTTAAATAAAGGAAAAATTGAAAATTAGTTGAAAAAAACAGCCATTTGTGTCAACGTTTTCACCTGTAACTTCTTCTAATTATGGCAGCTATTTGAAGGCAATATACCGTTATATCCGCTGGACCTTTCTGGTTGTGGGGATATATAGGACTTGTAGGTTCACCAAGAACCCGACGAACCCAGAGCCAATAACTGAGCAGCATCTTGCAATGGTTTTTTATTATGTACCGGGTATATAGCAATTATTTTGGGAAAATGTATACATGGAAAAATTGTTATGAAAGACACCTATGTATTTCTGTAATGGGAACAAAATGTAGATTTTAGAAACAGTAGATATTTGCACATTTCCGAAATTGGGAGTACCCATACTAGCATGAGAATTATAGGTCATTTTTCAAAATGACTTATTTTTTACACATTGTCTTTCATTTGGAAGGCAGAAATGGATCGAAAGTCAATAGGTAATAACAGTTGCTCTACAATTCTGTGTTACCCTAAGTCTCCCGATAAAAATGGTACCTCACTTGTGTGGGTAGGCCTTGTGCCCACAACAGGAAATGGCTCAAAATGCAACGTGGACGTACCACATTTTCACAATGAAAAATTACCCTTTTTTTGCAAAGTGCCTAGCTGTAGTTTTTGAACCCTAGCTCTGCGGGCACTTGGGGAAACCTAGCAAACCTATACATTTTTGAAAACTAGACACCCAGGGGAATTCAGGATGGGGTGACTTGACTGGCTCTCACCAGGTTCTGTTACCCAGAATCCCTTGCAAACCTAAAAAATTGGCAAAAAAAACACATTTTCCTCACTTTTCTGTGGTGGAAAGTTCTGGAATCTGCGTGGATCCACAAAATTTCACCCACCCCGCGTTCCCCAAGGTCTTCCGAAAAAAATTGTACCTCACTTGTGTGGGTAGGCCTAGTGCCCGCGACAGGAAGCAGCGCAAAACGCAACGTGGACGCACCACATTTTCACAATGAAAAATGACCCTTTTTTTGCAAAGTGCCTAGCTGTAGTTTTTGAACCCTAGCTCTGCCGGCACTTAGGGAAACCTAGCAAACCTATACATTTTTGAAAAGTAGATAACCAGGGGAATCCAGGATGGGGTGACTTGACTGGCTCTCACCAGGTTCTGTTACCCAGAATCCCTTGCAAACCTAAAAAATTGGCAAAAAAAACACATTTTCCTCACTTTTCTGTGGTGGAAAGTTCTGGAATCTGTGTGGATCCACAAAATTCCACCCACCCCGCGTTTCCCAAGGTCTTCCGAAAACAATGGTACCTCACTTGTGTGGGTAGGCCTAGTGCTCGCGACAGGAAGCAGCGCACAACGCAACGTGGACGCACCACATTTTCACAGTGAAAAATGACCCTTTTTTTGCAAAGTGCCTAGCTGTAGTTTTTGAACCCTAGCTCTGCCGGCACTTAGGTAAACCTAGCAAACCTATACATTTTTGAAAAGTAGACACCCAGGGGAATGCAGGATGGGATGACTTGACTGGCTCTCGCCAGGTTCTGTTACCCAGAATCCCTTGCAAACCTAAAAATTGGCAAAAAAAACACATTTTCCTCACTTTTCTGTGGTGGAAAGTTCTGGAATCTGCGTGGATCCACAAAATTCCACCCACCCCGCGTTCCCAAAGGTCTTCTGAAAAAAATGGTGCCTCACTCGGGTGGGAGGCCCAAGTACCCGCGACAGGCAAGGGCCCACAACGTATTGAGGCGACCTCAAAATGGCCTATCACAAAACGACCTTGTTTTGCAAGGGAGTCCCATGACGTTTTGGCCCGGGGCTCAGTGGCCACCTAGGGAAACCTACCAAACCCACACATTTCTGAAAAGTAGACACCCGGGGATTCCAGGGAGGTATGGCTTGCGTGGATCCCCCAACGTTTTCTTACCCAGAATCCCCTGCAAACCTGACATTTTGCTGAAAAAATCCCTTTTTCACACATTTTTGTGTGGTAAAGTTGTGGCATCACGGGGCTGACACAAATTTCCTACCACCCAACGTTCCCCCAGGTCTCCCGATAAAAATGGTGCCTCACTCGGGTGAGAGGCCCAAGTACCCGCGACAGGCAAGGGCCCACAACGTATTGAGGCGACATCAAAATTGCCTATCACAAAATGTTTTGGGCCCTTGCCTGTCGCGGGTACTTGGGCCTCCCACCCGAGTGAGGCACCATTTTTATCGGGAGACCTGGGGAACGCTGGGTGGTAGGAACTTTGTGTCAGCCCCGTGATGCTACAACTTACCACACAAAAATGTGTGAAAAAGTGATTTTTCAGCAAAATATCAGATTTGCAGGGGATTCTGGGTAGAAAACGTTGGGGGATCCATGCAAGCCATACCTCCCTGGAATCCCCAGGTGTCTACTTTTCAGAAATGTGTGGGTTTGGTAGGTTTCCCTAGGTGGCCACCGAGCCCCGGGCCAAAACATCATGGGACCCCTTGCAAACCAGGTCGTTTTGTGATAGGCCATTTTGAGGTCGCCTCAATACGTTGTGGGCCCTTGCCTGTCGCTGGTACTTGGGCCTCCCACCCGAGTGAGGCACCATTTTTATCGGGAGACCTGGGGGAACGCTGGGTGGTAGGAAATTTGTGTCAGCCCCGTGATGCCACAACTTTACCACACAAAAATGTGTGAAAAAGTGATTTTTTCAGCAAAATATCAGGTTTGCAGGGGATTCTGGGTAAGAAAACGTTGGGGGATCCACGCAAGCCATACCTCCCTGGAATCCCCTGGGTGTCTAATTTTCAGAAATGTGTGGGTTTGGTAGGTTTCCCTAGGTGGCCGCCGAGCCCCGGGCCAAAACGTCATGGGACCCCCCTTGCAAAACCAGGTCGTTTTGTGATAGGCCATTTTGAGGTCGCATCAATACGTTGTGGGCCCTTGCCTGTCGCGGGTACTTGGGCCTCCCACCCGAGTGAGGCACCACTTTTATCGGGAGACCTGGGGGAACGCTGGGTGGTAGAAAATTTGAGTCAGCCCCATGATTCCACAACTTTACCACACAAAAATGTGCGAAAAAAGTGATTTTTTTTCAGCAAAATATCAGGTTTGCAGGGGATTCTGGGTAAGAAAACGTTGGGGGATCCACGCAAGCCATACCTCCCTGGAATTCCCCGGGTGTCTACTTTTCAGAAATGTGTGGGTTTGGTAGGTTTCCTAAGATGGCCGCCGAGCCCAGGGCCAAAAACCTCACTGGTGTGGGTGGTTCAAGTACCCGCAACAGGCAAGGGCCCAAAAAGTATTGAGGAGACATCAAAATGATCTATCACAAAACAAGCTGGTTTTGCAAGGGGAGTCACCTGGGTTTTTGGCCCCGGGCTCGGCGGCCATCTTGGGAAAAATACCAAACCCACACATTTCTGAAAAGTAGACACCAGGGGGAGTCCAGCGAGGTATGGCTTGCGTGGATCCCCCAACGTTTTCCTACCCAGAATGCCCTGCAAACCTCAAATTTAGCTGAAAAAAATCACTTTTTTCTCAAATTTCTGTGTGGGAAAGTTCTGGAATCTGCGTGGATCCACAAATTTCCTACCACATAGTGTTCCCCCATGTCTCCCGATAAAAATGATACCTCACTCGCGTGGGTGGGTCAAGTACCCGCGACAGGAAAGGGCCCAAAACCTATTGAGGCGACATCAATTACCTATCACAAAACAACCTGGTTTTGCAAGGGGGGTCCCATGAGTTTCTCGGTGGCCATCTAGGGAAACCTACCAAACCCACACATTTCTGAAAACTAGACACCTGGGGAGTTCAGCGAGGTATGGCTTGCGTGGGTCCCCTAACTTTTCCTACCCAGAATCCCCTGCAAACCTCAAATTTAGCTGAAAAAATCACTTTTATCTCAACTTTCTGTGTGGGAAGTTCTGGAATCTACGTGGATCCACAAATTTCCTCCCACCCAGCGTTCCCCCAGGTCTCCTGATAAAAATGATACCTCACTCGCGTGGGTGGGTCAAGTACCCGCGACAGAAAAGGGACCAAAACCTATTGAGGCGACATCAAAATTACCTATCACAAAACAACCTGGTTTTGCAAGAGGGGTCACCTGGGTTTTTGTCCCCAGGCTCGGGGGACATCTTGCGAAACTACCAAACCCAAACATTTCTGAAAGCTAGACACCCGGGGGAGTCCAGCGAGGTATGGTTTGCGTGGGTCCCACAACGTTTTCCTACCCAGAATCCCCTGCAAATCTCAAATTTAGCTGAAAAAATCACTTTTTCCATACATTTTTGCGTGGGATCACCGTGCCGGCACAAATGTCCTACCACCCAGCATTCCTCTTGTTCTCCCGAGTAAAATGATACCTCACTTGTGTGGGTGGGTCAAAGGCCTGTGACTGGGAAGAGCCCAAAACATAGGGATTTAGGGTATAGCACCGAGAATTCTAAGCGCTATATTTTTTTAAAAATACGTTTTTAGCCAGTTCTGCTTTGGACACCCACACACTTGAGTTATCATTTTTCTCGGGGGAACAAGGGCAACGCTGGGTGGTAGGACATTTGTGCCAGCACGGTGATTCCACGCAAAAATATGTGGAAAATATGGTTTTATCAGCTAAATTTGAGGGTTGCAGGGGATTCTGGGTAGGGAAACGTTGGGGGATCCACGCAAGCCATACCTCATTGGACTCCCCAGGGTGTCTAGTTTTCAGAAACGTGTGGGATTGGTAGGTTTCCCTAGATGGCGGCGAGTCCGGGGCCAAAAACCAGGTGCCCCCCAAAACCAGGTAGTTTTGTTATAGGTAGTTTTGAAGTCTCCACAATACGATTTGGGCCATTTCCTGTTTCAGCCACTATGCCTACCCACACAAGTGAGGTACCATTTTTATCGGGAGCCCTGGGGGAACGCAGGGTGGTAGGAAATTTGTGGATCCACGCAGATTCCAGAACTTTCCCACACAGAAATTTGAGTAAAAAGTGATTTTTTCTGCTAAATTTGAGGTTTGCAGGGCATTCTGGGTAGGAAAACGTTTGGGGACCCATGCAAGCCATACCTCGCTGGACTCCCCAGGTGTCTAGTTTTCAGAAATGTGTGGGTTTGGTAGGTTCCCAAGATGGCCGCTGAGCCCGGGGCCAAAAACCCAGGTGACCCCCTTGCAAAACCAGGTTGTTTCGTGATAGGTAATTTTGATGTCTCCTCAATACGTTCTGGGCCCTTGCCTGTCGCGGGTACTTGACCCACCCACGCGAGTGAGGTATCATTTTTATCGGGAGACCTGGGGGAAAGCTGGGTGGTAGGAAATTTGTGGATCCACGTAGATTCCAGAACTTTCCCACACAGAAATTGGAGAAAAACGTGATTTTTTCAGCTAAATTTGAGGTTTGCAGGGTATTCTGGGTAAGAAAATTTTGGAGGACCCATGCAAGCCATACCTCGATGGACTCCTCCGGGTGTCTAGTTTTCAGAAATGTGTGGGTTGGGTAGGTTTCCCTAGATGGCCGTTGAGCCCGGGGCCAAAACTCATGGGACCCCCCTTGCAAAACCAGGTTGGTTTGTGATAGGTAATTTTGATGTCGCCTCAATAGGTTTTGGGCCCTTGCCTGTCGCGGGTACTTGACCCATCCACACAAGTGAGGTACCATTTTTCACGGAAGACTTTGGGGGACACGGGGTGGGTGGAATTTTGTACATCCACGCAGATTCCAGAACTTTCCACCACAGAAATGTGAGGAAAATGTGTTTTTTGGACATATTTTTAGGTTTGCAAGGGATTCTGGGTAACAGATCCTGGTGAGAGCCAGTCAAGTCACCCCATCCTGGATTCCCCTGGGTGTCTAGTTTTCAAAAATGTATAGGTTTGCTAGGTTTCCCTAGGTGCTGGCAGTGTTAGGGTTCAAAATCTACAGCTAGGCACTTTACAAAAAAAGGGTCAGTTTTCACTGTGAAAATGTGGTGTGTCCACGTTGCGTTTGGGCCGTTTCCTGTCGCGGGCACTAGGCCTACCCACACATGTGAGGTGCCATTTTTCTCAGAAGACTTTGGGGAACGCGGGATGGGTGGAAATTTGTGGATCCACGCAGATTCCAGAACTTTCCACCACAGAAATGTGAGGAAAATGTGTTTTTTTGGACAAATGTTTCGGTTTGCAAGGGATTCTGGGTAACAGAACCTGGTGAGAGCCAGTCAAGTCAGCCCATCCTGGATTCCCCTGGGTGTCTAGCTTTAAAAAATGTATAGGTTTGCTAGGTTTCCCTGGGTGCCGGCAGAGCTAGGAACCAAATTCAACAGGTAGGCACATTCCGAAAAAAAGTCAGTGCCTAGTGGGCTTTCTGCCGCCCTAGGGAGGGGGGAAATCAGGGGCTATTACCCTGATATGCCCCCGAGGGGGCAGAAAGACTGTGGCTATTCTTTTGGGGGTCGGGGGCATTGGGATGCCTATTCTGGTCAGCCCCCACCCCTGCGTATTAAAAAGCCAGCATAATCGCTGGCACATAGTGGGCTTTCTGCCCCCCCGGGGGGCAGATCAGGGGCTACTGCCCCCATCTGCCTCCTGGGAGGGGCAGAAAGACAGTGACATCTTTTTTGGGGTGGGTGGGGGCATTGGCATGTCCATTCTTGGCAGCCCCCACCCCGAACTTTGTAAAAAAAAATCCCTGGTGGCTAGTGGGCTTTCTGCCCCCCCGGGGGGGGCAGATAAGGTGCTATTGCCCCATCTTCCTCCGGGGGGGGGGCAGAAAGACTGTAGCATTTTTTTTGGGGTGGGGGCATTGACATGCCCATTCTGGGCAGCCCCCACCCCTACCTATATAAAAATAAAATCCCTGGCGCTTAGTGGGCTTTCTGCCCCCTCCCCGGGGGGGGGCAGATCAGGGGCTATTGCCCCCATCTGCCTCCTGGGGGGGCAGAAAGTCTTTTTTTTTCTTTGGGGGGTAGGGTGGGGGCATTTGCATGCCCATTCTGGGCAGCCCCCACCCCGGGCCTATAAAAAAAATAATCCCTGGCATCTAGGGTATTTCTGAACCCCCGGATGGGGGCAGATTGGTGGCCACTGCCACCATCTGCCCCCCCGGGGGGGCAGAAAGACTGGAATTTCGTGGGGGAGGGGTGGGGGCATTGGCATGCCCATCTTGGGCAACCCCCACCCCTAAATGTATCGAGGGAAAAAAAAACCTGGTGTCTAGTGGGCTTTCTGCCCCCCAGGAGGGGCAGAAAGACTGTACCTTTGCGTCGGGGATGGGGGCATTGGCATGCCCATATTGGGCAGCCCCTACCCCAAATTATAATTTAAAAAAAATCCCTGTATCTAGTGGGCTTTCTGCCCCCCTGGGGGGGGCAGATTGAGGGCTACTGCCCCCATCTGCCCCCCAGGAGGGGCAGAAAGACTGTACCTTTGCGGCGGGGTGGGGTGGGGGCATTGGCATGCCCATATTGGGCAGCCCCCACCCCTAACTATAATTTAAAAAAAATCCCTGGTATCTAGTGGGCTTTCTGCCCCCCCGGGGGGGCAGAAAGACTAATTTTGTGGCCGGGGGGGGGGGTGCATCGTCATGCCCGTTTTGGGCAGCCCCCACCCCTAATAAACATCCCATAAAAATCCCTGGTGTCTAGTGGGCTTTCTACCCCCCCGGGGGGGCAGAAAGACTAATCATGCCAAATATTTTATGGGGGGAGCAAAGGCCCTTGCCCAAGGGGCCGCTCCCCCCTCCCTGGTGCCTAGTGGATGGATCCCTGCTTGGGGATCACCCTCCTGGGGCGATCCCCAAGCAGGGATCCACTAGGGAGGGGTACCATTGGAAAGGGGAGATTCTCCCCTTTCCAACGATACCTCTCCTGAGTTTCTACGTGCTCAGGGGGCTGGGATAGCCCCCTGAGCACGTAGAAACTGAAACTGAAATGAGCCTCTTGGCTCATTTCAGTTTCAGTTTAACTGAAATGACATCAGCGCGACGTGCGCGCCGATCGTCATTTCAGGGAAACCAGGGGGGGGCCTCGGGAGCTGGGGAAGCTCTTCCCCAGCTCCCGAGGCTTTAGGGGAGAAAAGGGAATCCCTCTGGTGCCCGCACCAGAGGGATTTCCTGTGCTGGGTCCCATGACGAGCTGGACTCGTCATGAGCACACGAACACTGTGTGCCATGACGAGTCCAGCTCGTCATGAGCATCGAAGGGGTTAACAATCAACTTTACGCTCAAAAGGGAGAGGAAGAGGAGGGGATGAAGCATGGGGCAGGTGGAGAGCCTGAGTGGGGCAGAAACGTGGAAACGAGACTGGCATTGTTGGGCTAAAAGGGAAAAGACCGAGAACGTGATGGCCCCCTTGAGCAGACGGGATTTTACTAAGAATGCAGGAAACTTGCTCAAATAGGTACAAATCCATGTTTTGAAAATGTGAATTGAGTAGGAGCGATATTTATCCAATGCTTTAAATATCATGCTGATTTATACATTAAACATTAAAATGTTTCAAAATAAACTAGCTGGTCAAATGTTTGTGCAATAATCTGACAATATTATTTTAATGTATTACTTTTGTTGAATTTGCTTCTACAGCTCTTTAATCCGTACTGACATGTTTCCCATTCATTTAACCATTTAGAATGTCAGTCCAAGATGGCTGTTTCGTCGAACAAGCCTTCAAGTACTTTATGTTTTTTAAACCAGTGAATGGTATATCAACAACGTTGCTAGTGAAATGACATTAACGTATCACATTATATTTCGTGGCAAAGTATGCTTTCCTCATTATACACATGTAGCAGTCAATTCCAATGAGTTGAATCGGCACAGTGCTCTCTGAGACAAAAGACAAAAGCTAGGTGCATGATACCCTTCCCCTGTACCTGCGACCCTCTCTTTGTGGTGAATCTGTTCAGAGCAGCGCAATTCAGGCCCGCCCCCACTTGCCTCCATTTCCTGAGTGGTGCAGAACAAAACCACTCTCTGTCTGCCGTCTCGTTGTCTCTCTGATTTTAACATACACACACCCCGCACCTCCCAGCCCTGCCGAGTGTCACTCATCTCATGCTAGAATAATGCATTCCTAGAATGATACCTGCATCATAGCGAGGCGTCAGGTAATTGCCCAAAGCAGCTGAAGATAGCTGATGGCAGTGAATGAGAATGGGCCGGGCTGTATGCTTTACCCTGCAGAGTTGTGTCTGCCAGGGTCCACATATGCCCTGGCACAGGAATGGGCTAATGCCATGCGTTTTGCACAGCCCCTAAGTGAGTGCTTCAGATCCAGTTTGGATCTCAGGCACCCTGGCATTCTGTGAGCACACCTATTTGAGAACTTGACTGCGAGCAGTTTGTTGGAATGCAACGCAGTGCTCTGGGATTTCTGGAGCTTCTCACAAGCAAGCTCCTGAGGAAATCCTTTGCGGTTACAACAAACTGTACCGCAGGCCACAGTGCCAGCTTTGTAGAGCTCACTGAACAGCTCTAGTCCCATATAGAAATTGTCCACATAAAGGGTTATAACCTTTTTCAAGGAGAGGCTGGACAAGCTCCCATACAATCTTCCCTGTGACTCCTATTGTGGGAGGGCACCCTACAGGGTTAAGAGGGGAGCCCTTCCCTGTATACACTCTCAAGCTGTGCACATAGCCAGTCGAGCTCTAACACAGCATGTACAGATTGATGCTATAGCAAGCTCTTTTGCTTGCAATGTACTGCCTGAACAGCAGCCATCCCTTGTACAGGATCAAGGACTTATCAATGGCTATAGTCTTTCCAGTGTCGTGTAGTTCCTATAAGACCTATATAGGATCTGCGAGTTTAGACAACATACACTGTGGGACTGGTGTCCAGACTGATTCCAGACACCCCCACCGGGTATGTTGACCTGTGTACCAGCTAGCTCGCTATGCCACTATAACCTTCTTTTACCAAGGAGAGAATAGTTCTTGGCAACTATCGAACATGACAACCCTGATCCCTCAGGACCGTGGAAACAGTAACTTACTTTTCGCTCAGTCACTCGTGCTCACTTGTTCTCAGAGAGATACACAGAATAAACGATTGGGACGTTTTCAATAAGTATTTATTGAACAGTCGTTATTCTAGCGTAAAATAAGTGCACTGAAATCACCAGTAGACAGTAGCATATATAAATGAGTAGCAGCACTAAGAAAGTAAACAGATGGTAGGTTTCTACCATTTTGATAAAATCATAACTACAGGCAAGTATATAAAATACATGGCAATAAAATGCGTACTCCTACGATGCACCATAACAAGATGTACCTAAATGTACCTAGCATGTGAGTAGGTGTAAAGCCAAGAATCCCTCTAGGATAAAGCCAACCCCATTACCTGATGTGAGACTGCGGGACCCCGTTCTGGTCTCGAGCTGAACACCCCGCAAGGGATGTCAGACCACTGTGAGCTGGCTTATCTGCATGCAGGGACCTCAGCGTCTTGCGTCAGTGTGTCGGCCGGGAAGTCCTGGTCTCCTCTAACTATCTTAGCAAGAAGTGGTGTTTATATACCCTAAGGTATCACCAGGGGTACTACCTTGCTGTGCCAGTGTCGGACTTAGGATGACGTCAGGAATGAACTCTATACACAGTTAATATGCAGGAGATGATGGTCCTGCCGTGATTCCAAGAAACTAAGGGGCATATTCACAAGGAGCTATCGCCGAATTAACGGCACTTTATCGCAGCCAAAGTCGTGATAAATTTACCTCCCCATTCACAAGCCGGTGTTAACAGCCCACAGCACCAGTTTACCCGCGATAGCACCCGCAAAAAACATCGCCACAGAGGACCTCCGCAAATATCACTAATGAGATGCAGAGTAGGCGTTCCCGTGACAAAAGCAGAGACAACATCACACCTCAACATTCACAACGACCAGCCACATCGGCGATAAGAACACAAAACAGGCGATAAGGCGCGTTAGCACAAGGAAATTTACACCTGCTCTGACCTGGTGTAAAGTCGGACGGCAGCCAGCACCACAAAAGGGAGCACAACCCAAGGCCACGTCCGAAGGGCAACAGATGCCATGGAGCCACTCATCATGCGGCCCGGACACCCAAGAGGGCCACAACCCCCACCACCCACAGGACCCCAACCCATACCCAGAACAACCCCCCCCGGACCACCACAGATGCAGCCCAGACAAAGACAGCCGACCCCCAGGAAACGTACCAGCCGCACAGACCCAACATCTGACAATGTCACCGTCCACTACAGGCTGAAAGGGACAACCATCCTACGCATCCTGACCATCATCGCCTAACAGGCCTACGGCACTAACACAGCGGACAACCAACATCCCACCCCACACAAAGCTGCTGGCTTGGCTGCACCTGTTGGCCCCTGGTACCCCCCAAACAACACCCGCCAGAGTCGGAGGAGTCACACAGCCAGCCACATCCAAGTCCCCCACACCTGTCCTTGACATCACCATCACCCTGGTACCCCAGTCCCCATACGCCCAACACAATGCGCAGGATCCGCTGGAGACAAAGCAAGGACTATACGCCATAGCAGGATGCACGCACATGTTGGGGGCAATCCACAGCACACATGTACTACCTGTGCCCCTGGTGACACAGCACACAATCACCTCAACAGGAAGCACACGTCTCACATCAATGTGCAGGCAACAACAGAACACCGTGGAACCTCCAACAATATCGCCTTCAAATACACAGCCAGTGTGCATGATACCTTCATCCTCCGACAGTCCATCATCAACCAGCGTTCCCAGGATGGCAACAAGGGAAATGCACACCCCCTTGGCAAGACCGAAATGAACACCCCACACACCTCAACTCCACAACCATGCAACTCACAACTCTGGCAATGCACACGTCACAAAATCGCAATCAACATGCACAACAACATGACCACCCACCCACCAGACACGACAGAACAACTTACAATGGTAACCTGGGCAAGCCCTGAACATGAGCCATCAACGGCATGGCACCTCAGCCACATAATAGCTGAATGTGGGGAGAGGTGGCAACCAGGCATGTGTGAAGGATGCAGTAGAACCATGATCGGGAAAGCACACAATGCCAAGAGTGGCGGAGATGTGCTGGACAGACCGCAGTATGCAGAACACACCCATATCCATGGCAACATACACCTCTGGCGTATGGAGTGCAGTGGACAGTGGACGCAACCATGTTACCCCAGCCAGTGGGGGACCTCGCGGAAATGTTGCCTGTGACGCCACCCCCTAAGCGTCACCGGAGTGGGATGGCCCGGCGTAGGCTACGCCAGCGTAGGGGTGTGAATAAAAAGCACGTAGGCCTGGGCGTGGTCCTCTCCCAGAAAGCCCCACATCTCTGCCAGGGCGGCGCCTTCCACCCCGCCAAGAGGCCGATGCCGTCCTCGTGAGCGGAGTGGCCTGCGATGCTGTGCGCCTGCCGAACCCCGGCACGCTGGACCACAAACCCGTCAGGCCCGCCCCTGCTCAGCCAGGCCACACTGTTCACCTGCCGACACTGGCGTGTGTCAAGGAAGACCCACCACGTGCCGGCGCAAGCTCCAAGCCAGAGGCCCGCGACCTTGGCAGCCACCTCAGACCATCACGGCCTCCACGACACAGGCCCGCTTTAGTCCTTTCTCGTTGACGTACTCTACTGCCGCCTTCGGCCTACTCTTCGGACCAGTAGGTCCCATATGTGAAACTGTGCCCTGAGTCATGAATGGCAGTGACCCCAAATCCGGGCCAGTGGCCACAGCACCAGACCCCCCGATCAGTGAGGCATAGTTCCATATGGGCATCTTGCGACACGTGGTGCCACTAACCCTGTTCAACGTCAGCCGGCTAAACGTGGTGCCACTAACCCTGTTCAACGTCAGCCGGCTACACGTGGTGCCACTAACCCTGTTCAACGCCAGCCGGCTACACGTGGTGCTACTGAACCTGAACAACGCAGGCCGGTGGGGCCATCCAACCTATGCCGGCGACACTAGGTGAATGGGCCGTGCTGACCGCTGCCTCAGGCCTACACCACGGTCAGGTAGGTCACACATTTGGAACTGAGTCTTGATTACACCATGGCAGTGAACATCATTTAAGGCAGAGAACAATTCACTATACTCCCTTCGATGTGGTGCCAACAAGTCTGTGCATGGCATCACAACCACACGTGCCTGTGGGCCTATGCGGACCACTGCCCTCGGCCTACGCTGCACACGAGTGGGATCACAGATTTGGAACTGAATGTCGGTAATTCAAAAGGCAGAATACATATCATCGCACGCACGGAGAGGCGTAAAAGGATGACGCGTTGCAGTCCGGAGGGAACAGGATCATTGTTACAGAGATGATCGAACACTACCGACAACTGCCCTTGTGTCACTAACTCTGTGCCTCGCGAGCCAATGACACATGGCTGTGGGCCACTGCTGACCGCTGCCTCCAGCCTACACTGCGGTCCAGTGGGTCACAGTCTTGATTTGGCAATGGTGGAGTTCATATCAGTGTACCGGCATCATCGCAGACTGCATCCCCTCACAGCACCTGTGCCACTAAGTCTGTTCCCCGACATTTATGGACACTCACTGGTCGTACATTGGTGGCGTTTGAGTCTATGGACTAGGGGCTAGTTTTCATCCTCATGTAGCTGATACCGAATTGTTGGTGAGGACGAGGGTTGCGCTTTCCTCTCCTCCATTTGCTGCTTCCAGATAACATCAGACCTTCCGCATCATGCCCTGGAGGACACCTTCCACTGTCCCCCGCAACCCTCCGCAACATACACCTCGGACATTGATGGGGACCCGCTCAGGTCGCATGGCCCATCTGACTGCACCGCAAGTCACCGTCTCGTGGCTGGGTGCCTGTGCCTGCCGCAGTGCATCCGGGGCAACTAACTCTGTGCTTGTCAGGTCTGGGACCCCTTCTTCTGAGACATTGAATGGCCTCTGAAGCGATGGTCTTGGGGTCATCAACGCCATGTGTCTGTGGCCCTGCGCTGTCCACAGCCTCCGTCCTCAACTGCGGGCCACCAGGGCCCACACATAGCATCGAGTCCTGACCGGCCCGGACATCGCATCACCGCAGGAGGCACAGGCCACCACTGCAAGCACCACCTCCAACCGCCATCTGCCAGAGTCGAAACTGTGGTCCTGACAGACCTACGGAGTTGCTCAGACCTGTCGTGGATGCCATCATCGGCATGATACCCTGCTCAGCACTCCAGGTGCCAGTGACTCAGTGCACGGCAAGCCATTGTCCATTACTTATTGAGTTGTGTGCTGTGGAGAGGTTGCGCAGCAATGTCACCTCAAACAGTGTGGGAGCCCTGGTACGTGGATGGGGGAGATGATGCGGGTCTGACACACCCCACTGCACCTGCATCAGGAGTATATATCGTAGGGACACAATCCGAGACTTTTTCTTCACATAAGCGCGCTCATCTCTAGTGCCCCAACCCCAGTGCACTGCAACTCACGGACACTTCTGTTTGCATGTTGGCTGTTCTCTGGACTTTCTCCGGCTCACTCCATGTTGCTCAGCTGTTGACTCTGTTATGCATGTGTTTTCTGTTTCCGTTGCACTGGTGTCCAATGTTCAAGTTGTTGCGAGCACCAAGCATTCCGTGCGGACTGGCTTACACTCACCCCACACACATCCAGCACAGGCGTCACTGTACATGTGGCCCTGCCAATAAAGGGGCCGGGCGCACGTGCCCGTGGCCAGTTCAACATGATATATGCGTGTGTCCCTGTGGTCTTGTTGTATGCATGAGGTCCCTGGGCCCTAGGACATTACATTGTGCTGTGTACATCGGATGCAGACATGTCACCGCAGGCAGCGGGTTGTAGCTTGGACATGTAGCTTTGTCGTCACCCACTCAATTTGTAAGGGGAGTGGCCGGGGCCGTTGTACGCAGAGCCAACATGGATGTGTGACTGCTATTTGCGCGCCCCTGGGCGTGGTTCTGTACTGTGAATGTGCATCTGCATGTGTCTCTATGGCAGTGTGGGTCTCCTTTGTGGGGTGTGGGTGGTCCCTGAAGGGTGATGGACACCTACGTATGTGTTCTAGTTCACATTCCAGGTGTTCGGCCCCCACCCAGGCCTGTTGGGCCACCTCCTGTTGGCGTTCTGACACCTGGCATTGGGGTGCCATGTGTGGGTGGGTGAAGTGTTGTGAGCCAGCTGTGCTTGCATGTGATTCCTGCTGTGTGGTCTGTTGCAGGTTCTGTGTTCTCCTCTGAGTATCTCGGTTGCCCGGTTCCTGGTGGTGGGTTGCGTGGGATATCCATGGGCTGTTGTAGGGCGTCGGTGTCGACGGTGTGGTGGTCCTCTCTGGCATCGCAGATGTGTTGTCTTCTGTGCTCTGCTGGAGGTGTTGTGTGCCCCTCTGCAATGTCCAGGGGAGATGCATGTTGACATTGTGTTGCAATGTATGTTGGCGCATTGTTCTGGTTTACATGCAGACTGTCTGGCAATGTACATTGAGACTGTTTGGGAGGTGCTGGATTCTTCTGCGGGACAGTGTACATTTGGACTACATGACGGATGTGAGGTCGTACGTGTACATTTCCATTTCACACTTTCCAGCTCTGTCAGGTGTAGTAGGCATGTTTCTGGGCATGTGCGGAGCCAGTTGTGTCCTCTGTTCTGCATTGTCGGCTATGCACATTGTACCACATTATCGTTGATGTGGGTGTGCTGTTATTGCTATGTGTGTGTGCTGCAGTGTGCCAAGGGGATCTGGGACATGAACCTGGATAATTGTGGGTGTGCAGTGTGCTACACCTCGTTGTGCATGTGTGCCATTGTGCCCATCTCCCCCGTCCCCCCAGTCCCTGGTCGTTACACTCCCTGTTGATGTTGTGTCAGGTCCTCTCGACCTGTGTCCGTACTCCCTACTCCTTGCATCGTCTACACACTGATGACTGTGGCCTGGGATTCCTCCAGCTCCTCCTGTGGTGCAGGACTGCCACCTCCTGTCGCCGTTGCTGCCTTCCTGTTGGCAGCGGGTTTGTACCTCGTTTAGGTTGTCACGTCCTGCCGGCGCCTCTTGGCCTCCTGGATTGGCCTCCTCGGCACTCCGACTGCATTCCAGGTGGTCTGCTTGTGGGTCAGTTGCTGGTAGTGTTCTGTCACCTCCGTGACGCTGGTCTTGTTTTCCTGCGATGTGCACCCCGTCTTCCTCTCCCTTTTCTCCTTGGCCTTCCCAGACCCAGCTGTTCCTTGCTGGTGGTCTGTGGGGTTCGCGTTGACCTCTGCGCTGGGTCAGGGTGCATCCATGTTGCTACGTGCTTTGGCTTGTTTCTGGTGTGTTGTTTCTGTGGGTTTTAAGGTGCATTTTCCCGCCAGACGCGTGGGATTTGCAGGCCTGTGGCTGGTTTTCGCTACTTTTTGTACCGCGATTGGCCTCATCGCATGATTTTTTGCGCTCGCTTTTCGTATTTTTGCGGCGTGGCGTTGATTTTCACTCTGACATTTGACGCGTTATCTGGTGACTATCGCATGCTACCGCCTTGTTGTGAATTCCACGTTGACACAGGGTTATTTTCCCGAGCTAGGCTGCGATATTGAAAGTTTCGTTACGCTACTCTTTCGGTAGTTATCACACGTTCTTCTGAATATACCCCTAAGAATCCTCATGCATAATTTATGAGGCCAGTGTCCAGGGAATAAACCCTACGTACTTGTGTGTATTATTTATGTATTATAGGAAAGAATGTAGGTGAAGAGTTATAATGTTACCTAGACCTATATCGGGATACCTATATGAAATATAACACCATGAGTATAAACTAACATGCAATAATTCCAACTCTGCAACGTAGAGGAGTTAGCTATGGCACCCACAAACCTGTGATAAATCAACTTTACATGCTAAAAAGCATATAACCAATACACAAAAGTGAACTTTGAAAAATATCAGGCAATGAGAGAGGTGATGATTTTGGGTTCCCCCCTAACCTAGGGGGAGGGCAAGCAGATGCCTTGAACACAAAGAGCATATCATGCTGAACGATTCAGTGGTGGTCCCATCCTCCTAGGACCACCCCAAGCAAAGTTATGGGCAAAAATACAATGCCAAACAAAGGCCCAGCAAAGCATTATGGGGCGAGATTTTAGAGTGCAGTGAATATTATAGTATTAGCTCTCAGCTGAGCCGGAGAGCCTGCCCCTTGAGGAATGTTTTGATATTGAATACTATAATATTCACTGCACTGTAGAAGATCGTCCCATAATGCTTTGCAGGGCCTTTGGTTGGGATTGTATTTTTGCCCAGAACTGTGCTTGGGGTGGTCCTAGGAGGATGGGACCACCACCGAATCGTTCAGCATGATGTGCTCTTTGTGTTCAAGGCATCTGCTTGGTTCTCTCCCTAGGTTAGGGAGGACCCCAAAATCATCACCACTCTCACTGCTGGCTATATTTTTATTTTCACTTTTGTGAGATAACTATATGCATATTAGCATTTAAAAATAGAATTATTTATTGATTGTTTAATGAAAGGTACAGCTTGTTATATTTTCATTTTCACTTTTGTGAGATGACTATATGTATTTTAGCATGTAAAGATAATCATTTGTTCATTTACTAAAGGTATGTGAGATTTCTGTTTTATTAATACGCGTAACATTGAAAACACAATATTTCTGTTTTATTAATATGCATAACATGGAATTCATGCTCAAACTCTGGAGTAAGCTATTGTACCCAAAACCCTTTGATAAAACAGCTTTACCTTTACATGCTAAAAAACATATAACCAACTCACAAAAGTGAGCTTTAAAAAATATCAGGCAATGAGAGAGGTGATGATTTTGGGGTCCCCCCTAACCTAGGGGAGGACCAAGCAGATGCCTTGAACACAAAGAGCATATCATGCTCAACGATTGTGGTGGTCCCATCCTCCTAGGACCACCCCAAGCAAAGTTATGGGCAAAAATACAATGCCAACCAAAGGTCCAGCAATGCATTATGGGTCGAGATTCTAGAGTGCAGTGAATATTATAGTATTAGCTCTCAGCTGAGCCCGAGAGCCTGCCCCTTGAGGAAT
This sequence comes from Calotriton arnoldi, assembly GCA_963921515.1. Classification (NCBI taxonomy): domain Eukaryota; kingdom Metazoa; phylum Chordata; class Amphibia; order Caudata; family Salamandridae; genus Calotriton; species Calotriton arnoldi. Next base: position 3,389,680 of record CAWUFW010000546.1, on the reverse strand, counting down.
GTTTTGATATTGGATACTATAATATTCACTGCCCTCTAGAATCTCGTCCCATAATGCTTTGCAGGGCCTTTGGTTGGGATTGTATGTTTGCCCATAACTGTGCTTGGGGTGGTCCTAGGAGGATGGGACCACCACCGAATCGTTCAGCATGATGTGCTCTTTGTGTTGAAGGCATCTGCTTGGTTCTCTCCCTCTCAAGCAGGAATGAGGATGCTTTGGAGAGATGCGGGTGGCAGTGAGCGCCCTTCTCTCTTTGCTGGGACACAGGACTGTCATTGGGCATTGCCTGCTGTAATCCACCTCCTCGGTGGCAGACAGTAGCTTGACACAGATCTGCAGGCTCCACATCTGCTGCTCAGGCTCCGGGGGATGGCAGCAGCAGCATTCTGTTGCAGAAATTGTGTGTGAGTTCAATGGAAACTCTGCTACCAGTTTAAACCAGCAGTGCTACCACAGTAAGCGGACTGTACAGTGCAATTTCTTGGTCTATGGCAGAAGCAAGCCACTGAAATCGGCCGACTCAGCAGGCACGCCCATATTTCACTTCATTAAAGGCAAAATCTTTCAAGCAATTAAACCATGAGCAGCATTCAATACTCAGGAAGAGGGAATTTCAGAAAAGATGGAGGTTTGACTACATTTAGGGGCACTTAAAAAACATTAGGCAAGAAGGAAAAAACACGTGGCTCCAAAGAGCCCTGAAAACAACAGTGCCACTGTTGGTGTACCAGGTGCAGTTGCTCCTGGACACAGAGGAGTGCATTAGGTGCTATTTACTAGCCAACCTGCGGTTTGGGGGGGGCATTTTCCTTGCTTGCGCATGCCACTGCTGAGATTAAGGACATTTGAAATTGAGAACTAGGTGTGGGACACACAAGAGGGGGGGGGAAGAGGTGGGGCATGAGGGGGAAGCTGAGTCTTGGGGTTGAAAGCGAGGATGCAAACTCCAGTTTGGGGCCTGATTCACAAAAGTAAACTTAGACCAAAAGTCTAAGTTTACTACTAAAGTTAGACTTTTGGTCTAAGTTTAGACCAAAAGTCTAACTTGGACCAAAAGTCTAACTTTAGTAGTAGTAAAGTTAGACTTTTGGTCTAAGTTAGACTTTTGGTCTAAACTTAGACCAAAAGTCTAACTTTAGTATTAGTAAAGTTAGACTTTTGGTCTAAGTTAGACTTTTGGTCTAAACTTAGACCAAAAGTCTAACTTTAGTATTAGTAAAGTTAGACTTTAAGTCTAAACTTAGACTTCTGGTCTAAGTTTACTTTTGTGAATCAGGCCCCAGTTTGAATTATATTTTCAGCGATCTCAGCAGTTGTGAGAACAGAGAACATAGCTAACTCTGAAATCGGACGCGAACAGTTCTAAAACAAGTCGGGCACAAATTGAGCTTGGTCCTCAAACAATGAGGAAAAGTGGAATACAGGGCGAATTTTTCAGACTGAGAGTGCCCTGTTCACTGCTCGGTAACTCAGAACTGCGTGCAAAAATCACCCAGGGACCATACTGGGGTTTTACAGTGCCGCAAGGTACCTGTAGTACCCCTAGAGTTGGGGCGGGCGGAACTCTGCGGAATCATGCTGAGTTTTTCTCCAACTCTGTGGAATTCCGCGGAGTAGAACTCTGCAAGTTCTGTCCACCCCTAATATATATTCGGTCTGGGTTTAAAATTCCGCTACGCTCGTGGAGTTTGCGAAATTCGGCAACTCCACGGAGAACGCGGAGTTACCGATAAACTCTGCAACGGAGCTGAGGTTTTTTTGTTAGCGTGCTCAAAATGTCCTTTCACCCGCGTTGGAGTGACTTGCCGGGTGCTCGTAATCGGCCAAAAGATTTTAAGAGCTGTTTGCGGGCTCCACTCAGTTAATAATGCATCCAATATTTCATCCCCTGAATCATTATTCATTTGAAGCTTTTTGTCATCTTTAATTCCCTTCTCCTGTATCTGGTGCTTTACCTTTTTATCCTCACTTTCTTTGTCTCTTGGTGTCTTTTCCCACATGCTTAAAGCTTCAAACTGTGCAGCTCTAGATGGTGTCTTTATTTCACATAACACTTCCCTTAATTTGTCAATAATTTGCAATTCAAAAGTACCATCTTTTGGAAATCTCAAAGGACCCTCTTTTTTAGTAATCTTGCACCATTGGTGAACCCACATACAGGAATTTTGTCCCAAATTGGTAGACATAAAATGCACAGGTGTTCCTTCAGGAGCATCACCAATTAAAAATGAATTTTTCACTTTACCTCCCAACAGTTTCTTAAAACCTTTAAACTATTTCATTTCTGCAATAGTTTAATGCAATTTATTTTCATCAATGCTGTCAGTTTCAATTTCAGTCAGTTTAACTCCTGCTACTGACCCTCCCTTTGCAAAATAATACGGCAATGTTTTTCTATTCTTTTCTCAACTAAACTTGTTAGAAAACAAACATAAAACAATGTTACCTTGTCTGTTCCACTAAATAAAGGGATAGTCTTCACTTCAAAAAGAAAGATTCTCTCACTTCAAGTAAAATAACGACCAGCGCTATTCTACACCCAAACAAGCTACAGGAGGACTTGGTACTCCTCTAGGGATACTAGCCAAAGTTTCGGAAGAGGACTTTCACATGGAAAGAGGTCTTGGTACTCCTTTGGGGATGTAAGGCCAGAGTTTCGGAAGTGGACCCTTCACTATTTCAAGCAAAATCTACTCTCAAATGAATAGTCCCTAATATAACACCAACAGCCTTTCGCCGTTCAGTATTATGACAACAGACAAAGTACTTCTGCAGTGTGATACCTTATCCACACTATTCTTCTGCCTCTTCAGGCTAAAACATTATCCCGGGATCTCAGGTAACTCCGTACCCGTACTTCTAGACAACATAAAACAAAGACACTAACTTTTCATATTAGTAACAAAAATCATTAATTCTGTCCTATGAAATTACCAATTTAATCAATAAAACCATCAAGTCAAAATGAGCAAAATTTCATCAACAGTAAAAACCTTACTATTTTTTCAACACTACTAATAATACCATCTAACCCATTAACAACAATTCACAACCCTATTGATACTCACACCACTCCAGCAATCGCCTTCTCGCATTACCTTCCAGTACCGCTTTGCCAGTCTTCAAGTTCTGGGCATTGGAATCATGACTTTTTGAGGATCTGGGCATTTATCTAACTTGGGCAATTATTTTGTAGTGCTATTTAGGCATTAACCCCTTCGCTGCTAGGCCTTTTCCCCCCCTGTGCTAAGCCTTTTTTTGGCTATTTGGGGTAGTGCGCGCTTAGGCCCCTGTAACTTTTTGACCACATAAGGTATCCACGCCAAATTTGCGTCCTTTTTTTCTAACATCATGGGGATTGTAAAGGTACCCAGGGTTTGTGGATTCCCCTGGAGGGGACCCAGAAATTAGCTAAAATACAGCAAAATTTTGTTTTTTTGGGAAAAATGCGAAAAAGGGCTACAGATGAAAGCGTCTTGTTTTTTCCCTGCAAATGGCATCAAAAAGGGGTTGTGGTGCTGAAATCACCATCTTCCCAGCTTTCAGGGACAAGCAGACTTTTGTCAGAAAACCAACTTTTTTACACAGTTTTGGTATTTTTCTGGGACATAGCCTATTTTTGCTATTTTTGTGCTTTCAACCTCCTTCCAGTTAATGATAGAAATGGGTATGAAACCAATAATGGATCCTGAAAAGCCATACATTTATGAAAAGTAGACAACATTCTGAATTCAGCAAGGGGTCATTTGTGTAGATCCTTAAAGTTTTCCTTATAGAAACTAACAGTTAAATGAAGGAAAAATTGAAAATTAGTTGAAAAAAACAGCCATTTGTGTCAACGTTTTCACCTGTAACTTCTTCTAATTATGACAGCTATTTGAAAGCAATATACCGTTATATCCGCTGGACCTTTCTGGTTGTGGGGATATATAGGACTTGTAGGTTCACCAAGAACCCGACGAACCCAGAGCCAATAACTGAGCTGCATCTTGCAATGGTTTTTTATTATGTACCGGGTGTATAGCAATTATTTTGGGAAAATGTATACATGGAAAAATTGTTATGAAAGACACCTATGTATTTCTGAAATGGGAACAAAATGTAGATTTTAGAAACAGTAGATATTTGCACATTTCCGAAATTGGGAGTACCCATACTAGCATGAGAATTATAGGTCATTTTTCAAAATGACTTATTTTTTACACATTGTCTTTCATTTGGAAGGCAGAAATGCATCGAAAGTCAATAGGTAATAACAGTTGCTCTACAATTCTGTGTTACCCTAAGTCTCCCGATAAAAATGGTACCTCACTTGTGTGGGTAGGCCTTGTGCCCATAACAGGAAATGGCTCAAAATGCAACGTGGACGTACCACATTATCACAATGAAAAATTACCCTTTTTTTGCAAAGTGCCTAGCTGTGGTTTTTGAACCCTAGCTCTGCGGGCACTTAGGGAAACCTAGCAAACCTATACATTTTTGAAAACTAGACACCCAGGGGAATTCAGGACGGGGTGACTTGACTGTCTCTCACCAGGTTCTGTTACCCAAAATCCCTTGCAAACCTAAAAAATTGGTAAAAAAACCAAATTTTCCTCACTTTTCTGTGGTGGAAAGTTCTGGAATCTGCGCGGATCCACAAAATTCTACCCACCCCGCGTTCCCCAAGGTCTTCCGAAAACAATGGTACCTCACTTGTGTGGGTAGGCCTAGTGCCCGCGACAGGAAGCAGCGCAAAACGCAACGTGGACGCACCACATTTTCACAGTGAAAAATGACCCTTTTTTGCAAAGTGCCTAGCTGTAGTTTTTGAACCCTAGCTCTGCCGGCACCTAGGAAACCTAGCAAACCTATACATTTTTGGAAACTAGACACCCAGGGGAATCCAGGATGGGGTGACTTGACTGCCTCCCACCAGGTTCCGTTACCCAGAATTCCTCGCAAACCTAAACAATTGTCCAAAAAAACACATTTTCCCCACATTTCTGTGGTGGAAAGTTCTGTAATCTGCGTGGATCCACAAATTTCCACGCACCCCGCGTTCCCCAAAGTCTTCCGAGAAAAATGGTACCTCACTTATGTGGGTCGGCCTAGTGCCTGCGACAGGAAATGGCGCAAAACGCAACGTGGTCACACCTCAATTTCGCAGTGAAAAATGACCCTTTTTTGGCAAAGTGCCTAGCTGTAGTTTTTGAACCCTAGCTCTGCCGGCACCTAGGGAAACCTAGCAAACCTATACATTTTTGAAAACTAGACACCCAGGGGAATCCAGGATGGGGTGACTTGACTGCCTCCCACTAGGTTCTGTTACCCAGAATCCCTTGCAAACCTAAAAAATTGTCAAAAAAAACACATTTTCCCCACATTTCTGTGGTGGAAAGTTCTGGAATTTGCGTGGATCCACAAATTTCCACCCACCTTGCGTTCCCCAAAGTCTTCCGAGAAAAATGGTACCTCACTTGTGTGGGTCGGCCTAGTGCCCGCGACAGGAAACGGCGCAAAACGCAACGTGGTCACACCTCAATTTCGCAGTGAAAAATGACCCTTTTTTGGCAAAGTGCCTAGCTGTAGTTTTTGAACCCTAGCTCTGCCGGCACCTAGGGAAACCTAGCAAACCTATACATTTTTGAAAACTAGACATCCAGGGGAATCCAGGATGCGGTGACTTGACTGCCTCCCACCAGGTTCTGTTACCCAGAATCCCTTGCAAACCTAAAAAATGTCAAAAAAAACACATTTTCCCCACATTTCTGTGGTGGAAAGTTCTGGAATCTGTGTGGGTCCACAAATTTCAACCCACTCCGCGTTCCCCAAAGTCTTCCGAGAAAAATTGTACCTCACTTGTGTGGGTCGGCCTAGTGCCCGCGACAGGAAATGGCGCAAAACGCAACGTGGTCAAACCTCAATTTCGCAGTGAAAAATGACCCTTTTTTTGCAAAGTGCCTAGCTGTAGTTTTTGAACCCTACCTCTGCCGGCACCTAGGGAAACCTAGCAAACCTATACATTTTTGAAAACTAGACACCCAGGGGAATTCAGGACGGGGTGACTTGACTGGCACTCACCAGGTTCTGTTACCCAGAATCCCTTGCAAACCTAAAAAATTGGTAAAAAAAACAAATTTTCCCCACATTTCTGTGGTGGAAAGTTCTGGAATCTGCGTAGATCCACAAATTTCCATCCACCCCGTGTTCCCCAAAGTCTTATGAGAAAAATGGTACCTCACTTGTGTGGGTCGGCCTAGTGCCTGTGACAGGAAACGACGCAAAACGCAACGTGGTCACACTTCAATTTCGCAGTGAAAATTGACCCTTTTTGGCAAAGTGCCTAGCTGTAGTTTTTGAACCCTACCTCTGCCGGCACCTAGGAAACCTAGCAAACCTATACATTTTTGAAAACTAGACACCCAGGGGAATCCAGGATGGGGTGACTTGACTGCCTTCCACCAGGTTCTGTTACCCAGAATCCCTTGCAAACCTAAAGAATCGTCAAAAAAAAACATTTTCCCCACATTTCTGTGGTGGAAAGTTCTGGAATCTGCGTGGATCCACAAATTTCCGCCCACCCCGCATTCCCCAAAGTCTTACGAGAAAAATGGTACCTCACTTGTGTGGGTCGGCCTAGTGCCCGCGACAGGAAACGGCGTAAAACGCAACGTGGTCACACCTCAAATTCGCAGTGAAAAATGACCCTTTTTTGGCAAAGTGCCTAGCTGTAGTTTGTGAACCCTAGCTCTGCCGGCACCTAGGGAAACCTACCAAACACACACATTTCTGAAAAGTAGACACCCGGGGCTTCCAGGGAGGTATGGCTTGCGTGGATCCCCCAACGTTTCCTACCCAGAATCCCTGCAAACCTCAATTTTAGCTGAAAAAATCACTTTTTTCACACATTTTGTGTGGGAAAGTGTGGCATCACTGGCCTCACACAAATTTCCTACCACCCAGCGTTCACCCAGGTCTCCCGATAAAAATGGTGCCTCACTTGTGTGGGAGGCCCAAGTACCCGCGACAGGCAAGGGCCCAAAACGTAGTGAGGCGACATCAAAATTGCCTATCTCAAAACCGGTGGGTGGACAAAATATCGAAAGCACAAATATCGTCGGACACAATATCGTGTCAAAAATATCGAGGACAACAATATCGTGAAGGTCATTTCCTATGGGTAAGTAAAGTTTTACTATATATAACTCCACATATATGTACTTTGACGATATGTATATCTTCAAGGTACGTAGATCTGGAGTTAAGAACAGTAAATGTATACCTATCTATTTGCACTTACCTACTCGATATTCTTGTCCTCGATATTTTGGACACGATATTCTGTCCACACGATATTTTCTGTTCGATATTCTGTCAGTGAACCCTCAAAACCACCTGGTTTTGCAAGGGGGGTCACCTGGGTTTTTGGCCCCGTGCTCGGCGGCCATCTAGGGAAACCTACCAAACCTACACATTTCTGAAAAGTAGACACCCAGGGCTTCCAGGGAGGTATGGCTTGCGTGGATCCCCAACGTTTCCTTACCCAGAATCCCTGCAAACCTCAATTTTAGCTGAAAAAACACTTTTTTCACACATTTTTGTGTGGAAAGTGTGGCATCACTGGCCTCACACAAATTTCCTACCACCCAGCGTTCCCCAGGTCTCCCGATAAAATGGTGCCTCACTTGTGTGGGAGGCCCAAGTACCTGCGACAGGCAAGGGCCCACAACGTATTGAGGCGACATCAAAATAGCAAGGGCCCAAAACATTTTTGACCCCCCTTGCAAAACCAGGTGGTTTTGAGATAGGCAATTTTGATGCTGCCTCACTACGTTTTGGGCCCTTGCCTGTCGCGGGTACTTGGGCCTCCCACACAAGTGAGGCACCATTTTTATCGGGAGACCTGGGGGAACGCTGGGTGGTAGGAAATTTGTGTGAGCCCGGTGATGCCACACTTTCCCACACAAAAAGTTCTGAAAAAAGTGTTTTCAGCTAAAATTGAGGTTTGCAGTGGATTCTGGGTAAGGAAACGTTGGGGGATCCACGCAAGCCATACCTCCCTGAAGCCCCCGGGTGTCTACTTTTCAGAAATGTGTGGGTTTGGTAGGTTTCCCTAGATGGCCGCCGAGCACGGGCCAAAACCCAGGTGACTCCCTTGCAAAACCAGGTGGTTTTGAGAGAGGCAATTTTGATGTCGCCTCACTACGTTTTGGGCCCTTGCCTGTCGCGGGTACTTGGGCCTCCCACACAAGTGAGGCACCATTTTTATCGGGAGACCTGAGGGAATGCTGGGTGGTAGGAAATTTGTGTGAGCCCGGTGATGCCACACTTTCCCACACAAAAAGTTCTGAAAAAAGTGATTTTTTCAGCTAAAATTGAGGTTTGCAGGGGATTCTGGGTAAGGAAACGTTGGGGGATCCACGCAAGCCATACCTCCCTGGAAGCCCCCGGGTGTCTACTTTTCAGAAATGTGTGGGTTTGGTAGGTTTCCCTAGATGGCCGCCGAGCACGGGGCCAAAAACCCAGGTGACCCCTCTTGCAAAACCAGGTCGTTTTGTGAAAGACCATTTTGAGGTCGCCTCAATACGTTGCGGGCCCTTGCCTGTCGCGGGTACTTGGGCCTCCCACCCGAGTGAGGCACCATTTTTATCGGGAGACCTGGGGGGATGCTGGGTGGTAGGAAATTTGTGTCAGCCCGGTGATGCCACAACTTTACCACACAAAATGTGTATAAAAATTGATTTTTTTCAGCAAAATGTCAGGTTTGCAGGGGATTCTGGGTAAGAAAACGTTGGGGGATCCACGCAAGCCATACCTCCCTGGAATCCCCCGGGTGTCTACTTTTCAGAAATGTGTGGGTTTGGTAGGTTTCCGTAGGTGGCCGCCGAGCCCCGGGCCAAAACGTCATGGGACCCCCCTTGCAAAACCAGGTCGTTTTGTGATAGGCCATTTTGAGGTTGCCTCAATACGTTGTGGGCCCTTGCCTGTCGCGGGTACTTGGGCCTCCCACCCGAGTGAGGCACCATTTTTATCGGGAGACCTGGGGGAACGCTGGGTGGTAGGAAATTTGTGTCAGCCCGGTGATGCCACAACTTTACCACACAAAATGTGTATAAAAATGGATTTTTTTCAGCAAAATGTCAGGTTTGCAGGGGATTCTGGGTAAGAAAACGTTGGGGGATCCACGCAAGCCATACCTCCCTGGAATCCCCGGGTGTCTACTTTTCAGAAATGTGTGGGTTTGGCAGGTTTCCCTAGGTGTCCGCCGAGCCCCGGGCCAAAACCCAGGTGACCCCCTTGCAAAACCAGGTCGTTTTGAGATAATGTGTTGTTTATTTCTGCAGCGTGAACATTTTGGCACAATATTGCAAGGAAAATGTGACAGACATTTTGAGGTTTGCAGGACATTGTGGGTAACATAACTTGTTGGGATCCACAAGAGAGATATCACCATGTACTTCCATGGGTGTTTCGTTTACGACAAGATCTACAGTTGGTAGGTTATTCTTAGACGGAATGTACACCTTGGCAGACAGACTAAAAAGACAAAGATTACTGCACAGCCATCTATTCCTCAAGCACACACACATACTGGTTGGATTTGGCACGAGGGCAAGTGATGGTTCAGTATATACAATTTTATTAACAAGAGATTTCACAAAAATGAAATGCACTGTCAATAATTGAAAGGACAAAAAACTGAACCAGTGACTCGCAGCTCGTGAGCTGTAAAGCCACGTCAAGGCCCCAACCGCTTTACAGGCCATTCACACACCTTTCATACGTGATACACACAAGACCATTCACACCACCAGGCACGAAATAAACACATTACAACATTCACAAAAAGGGACAAGGTACACCCTGCTTGAGAAAGACAAAAAAAATATTACTGCACAGCCATCTAATCCTCAAGCACACACACATACTGGTTGGATTTGGCATGAGGGTGAGTGATGGTTCAGTATATACAATTGTATTAACAAGTGATTTCACAAAAATGAAATGCACTGTTAATAATTGAAAGGACGAGAAACTGAACCATTGACTCACAGCTCGTGAGCTGTAAAGCCACGACAAGGCACCAACCTCTTTACAGGCCATTCATACACCTTTCATACGTGTGACACATCCAAAACCATTCACACCACCAGCCGCGGGCCCATCACATTACAACACGCACACCAGCAGACAGCGCCATTCAAGGGCCCATCACTTTCACACGCCCACATTCCTAACACAGCAACCACACAAGCTGATGGATTGCGTGGAGTGTCGCTTGGCTAGCAGTGTGTGTAGTGACCAGCAGCAAGTCACTACTCACACACCGCCAGCCAAGCGCCACTACACGCACACCGCCAGCCAAGCGCCACTCCACGCACACCGCCAGCCAAGCGCCACTCCACGCACACCGCCAGCCAAGCACCAGTCCACACACACCGCCAGCCAAGCGCCACTACACGCACACCGCCAGCCAAGCGCCACTCCACGCACACCGCCAGCCAAGCGCCACTCCACGCACACCGCCAGCCAAGCGCCACTCCACGCACACCACCAGCCAAGCGCCAGTCCAGGCACACCGCCAGCCAAGCACCACTACATGCACACCGCCAGCCAAGCGCCACTCCACGCACACCGCCAGCCAAGCGCCACTCCATGCACACCGCCAGCCAAGCGCCACTCCACGCACACCGCCAGCCAAGCGCCACTCCACGCACACCACCAGCCAAGTGCCACTCCACGCACACCGCCAGCCAAGCGCCACTCCACGCACACCGCCAGCCAAGTGCCACTCCACGCACACCGCCAGCCAAGAGCCACTCCACGCACACCGCCAGCCAAGAGCCACTCCACGCACACCGCCAGCCAAGCGCCACTCCACGCACACCGCCAGCCAAGCGCCACTCCACGCACACCGCCAGCCAAGCACCAGCCTACACACACCACCATCACATTTAGGATTTTTTTATACAAAAAGAAAACACAAACAAATTGCAAATAGATACAAATCTACTAACACAAAATCAGAAACTAAATACATTGCACTAATGCCAACCTTGAAACAGAACAACAATTCTTAAACATTACAGACCAGGCAGTTCACTTTACCACTCATGGTTGCTCCCAATAATTCTTTTGCTTGTGGTACGCTCTATAACAAGCAGGCACACACAGCCCAGGGTTAGAAGGACACTCAGGGCAGTACATACGAGTCTCCTTCCGCGCACCTCTTCGCCAACAGACTCTACATCTCCTAGTGGGAAAGTCTTTTGAGGGTGTAGGAGGAATGTGATCAGGAAAGTGGCGATCTTTCAATCGAGCCACATCCTCCACCACTCCAACTCTAGGAACACTTGCCTGTTCCACAACAACAAGGCTGCCTATGACAGACTGCTGAAACTGAACAAAAGTCAACTTTGACGCAGGAGAACACTCCTTGAACACAACAAAAGCATTGAAAGTTGCTAAATTGAAGAGATGGATGGCCAACTTCTTATACCAAATGTAAGCCTTACGAATAGCAGTGTAAGGTTCCAACCTCTGATCTACTCTATCAACACCACCCATGTGCTTATTGTAGTCTAAAATGCACACAGGTTTGCGCACTTCAGCAATCTGACCCCAAACAGCCACAGGTGAAGTACTCTCATCATGGATGGTAGTCAGCATGTACACATCCCTCCTGTCCACAAATTTCACAGCTAGTAGTTCATCACTACGCAAGTAACTGCACTGTCCCCTCTGAAGTTTTTTGCAAACAAGCTCTTTTGGATAACCTTTACGGTTAGAGCGGATTGTGCCACAAGCAAAAGTGTCCACTTTGAACAATTCCTTAAACAATTGCACAGCAGTGTAGAAGTTATCAAGGTACAAATGGTGGCCTCTGTTAAACAGTCCTCTAGCAAGATCCCACACAATTTTCTCTGAAACTCCAAAAGTGGACGGACAACCAGGGGGTCAATAGTGGAATCCCTACCAGTGTACACACGCAAATTAAAAACATATCCTGTCCTACTCTCAGACAACATATACAGCTTAATTCCATAGCGTGCCCTCTTGCTAGGAATGTACTGCCTAAAACCAAACGGCCCTTGAACAGGACCAAAGACTCATCAATAGATATTTCTTTCCCTGGAGTATAGATCTCTGAAAATTGATCTACAAAGTGATCAAGAACAGGCCGAATCTTAAAAAGACGGTCACATTCAGGGTGATCTCGTGGCAACGCCAAACCATTATCAACAAAATGCAGCATCCGAAGCAAAAGTAAATACCGATCACGAGTCATAACTGCAGGAAATATGGCCGTTGCCATCAAGGGACTGGTAGTCCAATATGAACCCATGGACGGCTTCCTTATCAAACCCATCAAAAAAGTCAAACCCAAAAACTTCTTCATCTCTTCCAGATTTGTGGGACTCCACCGGGTAGCTCTAGAATGGGGCCTAAGTCTGTTGTCCCTCAAAAACTGTTCAGCATACAAATTAGTCTGCTCAACAATCTCACCCAAAAATACATCATCCATAAACAACTGAAAATACTGTATAGGCAAATAATGTTCACAATCCACTCTACACCCTGCATAACCACTAAAGGCAGGCAACACCGGCTGCACCATGTTTGGATCAACCCAGAGTCCAGCACTTCCAGTAGGAAGCCTAGCAGCCCCAGGCTGCAATCCAGATGCCTCTTGCACCATCGGCACAGTAGTATCCTCCTCTAAAACAGGCACTTCATCTGCACTGAGAGTACCTTCATCATCCGATGATTCCATGTGGAGAGAAAACTCACTGCCTGAATCTTCCCCTCCCTCCTCTCCCTCAGACGCACTGTCAGTCTCATAATCCTGCTCAGAGGAAGATTCAAGAAGCAAACCAACCACCTGCTGAGCAGTCATTCTACGGCTAGCCATAATGCTTACTAATAAAGGTTACTTGTCAAACAAGTCAACAACAACAAACCCTTTGTAAAAAAAGAAATAAACAAAATGTAGCTTTATCACAAAGACCTATATACTCCAACACTATACCACTCACGTGACAGAAGCAGCTAGACTCACCACCACCTACTCTGCACAGATACAGTAAGGATCAACAATATCCCACTAAAAAAGAAGAAAAAAAAATTACACATAAGACAATGCAAAACATCGCAAAGAATTTCATGCTCTGAACACTAACAAATATGCTGCCATTATGACACCACTTACAAAAAAATTCATTCATGCATGACAATAATACTCATTTGGAGTACACACAGCAAAAATATTTTTCTTACCAAATAAATGCAATTACGCAAAACTGCAGAAAAACCACTGCCGAAACCGCAAACAGGAATCAAAAGCTTTACACTAGAATAAAAAGGAGAAAAAAACATTACAATCACATATGCAAATAATACACCAGTCCACACACAATCCACCAGCCAAGCTAAGGGGTAGGTGGGCCAAAGAGTATAAATAAAATATTCACCCCCTTAAAAGGGGAGAAACCCTTGCCCTTTTGGCCACTCCCCAACACAAAAATTTAAAAAAACCCTGGTGTCTAGTGGCTTCTGCCCTCCTTGGGGGCAGATGGGCCTAAAAACATACTGCTATTCTGCCACCCAAAGAGGGCAGAAATGGCCACAATCATCCTCCCATAAAGGGGAGTGACCCTTGCCCAAGGGGCCGCTCCCCAACATACAAAAACCCCCTGGTGGCCTAGTGGACCTACAAAAAAACAAATCAGCCGATCTGCCCCTCAGGATGGCAGAAACAGCCAAATTAATGCTCCCCAAAGGGGAGCAACCCTTGCCCAAGGGGCCACTCCCCAAAAACAAATCCCTGGTGGTCTAGTGGGCCAAATATAAAAAAATGGCGACATCTGCCCCCCCATGGGGGCAGACAGCCACAAACAATGCCCCCAAGGGGGAGCGACCCTTGCCCAAGGGGCCACTCCCCACAAAAAAATCCCTGGTGGCCTAGTGGCCATACAAAAAAATCAGCCGATCTGCCCACCCAGGGGGCAGAAACGGCCAAATTAATGCTCCCCATAGGGGAGCGACCCTTGCCCAAGGGGCCACTCCCCTCAAACAAATCCCTGGTGGTCTAGTGGGCCCAATTTTTTAAAAAAACATGGCGATCTGTCCTCCTGGGGGGCAGACACAGCCACAAATATTGCCCCCAAAGGAGAGTGACCCTTGCCCAAGGGGTCACTCTCCACAAATAAATGCCTGGTGGACTAGTGGGAAGATACCTTTATCTCACGCACACGATCTCTCCCTACTCAACTCTACTCTCAACTCTATTCACAACTGGATGTTAGCTCACCAACTCATTCTGAGTCCCGCCAAAACTGAATTCCTCCTCCTCCCTACCTCTCTCTCACCTCCTCCTGTTCAATCTTGGATGGATCAGCTGAACCTACTCAACAACAAACCCATCATTGTCGACAGCGCTAAATCCCTAGGTGTCATTCTTGACAAAAGACTCAACCTAATCTCCCACATCAACTCTATTGCTAAGAACGCACGTTACCAGTTGCGCCTTCTATGGGGGATCCGTCAGTTCTTCCCGGAGAAAGACTTAAAAACCTTGGTACAATCTCTGGTTCTCTCAAGACTGGATTATTGCAATTCTCTTCTGACGGGCCTACCCAAATCCCACCTCTCCCCTCTCAAATCCATCCTCCATTCAGCAGCTCGCTTCATTTCAGGGTCTAAACGAAGTGACCACGTCACTCCTATCCTGTCCTCTCTTCGATGGCTTCCGATCGAGGCAAGATCTATTTACAAAACTGCCTGCATCACACACAAAGCCTTACACACGTCCTCCCCTCGTTACCTGGCGAATAAATTGAAATTGTCCGGTGGCTCTCGCCCTTCTCGCAATGCGGAAAAACTTCTGCTTGAGCCCCCCGTCTTCAAAAGGGAAAGATCGATGGAGCAATCCTTCTCAGGCAATGCGGTGAGAATCTGGAACTCGCTTCCCCCATTGCTCTGTGCCACCTCCTCTACCCGGATCTTCAAAGCTGACCTCAAATCTCTTCTCTTCCAAAGACACTTTCAGAACTAATACTTTCACTCTCAGCCCCCTCTAGGAAGTTCGCTCTTCATTGTAAATTTGTACTTTTTCCTGTACATTCCTCACCCTTGCCTGCTGTGCTGCATTTGTGTACCCTTCATTTTAAGTCTCTTGTTTAATTCACGCCCTCTCTACTCCCTCAAGGAAGTTCTTCCACTATAGGAAACTCTGTACTCCATGCCTATAGAAGTGCCTTCCCTGTGTGTTCTGAGTGACTGCCACTTATTGCAGTATTATACCTCTATTTGTATTTTGTATCTCATATATCTTGTAACGCATACCTCTTTTTGTATCTTGTTTGTTTTATTTGCACAATTGTCACTTTTTCCTCATGTAATGTAACGCTTGCTTTTGTATTATGCTCACTTGTAACCTTCTCCTCATGTAATGTTACTGTTCCTATTGTGAAGCGCTCTGACACCTTCGGGTAAAGCCTGCGCTATATTTAAAAACTGCCCGCCCCCAGGGGGCAGACCACTAAAAACATATGGCCCCCAAAAGGGGAGCGACCCTTGCCCAAGGGGCCGCTCCCCAAAACAGTATTTTCACTTTAAAAAAAAAAAAATCCCTGGTGTCTAGTGGGCATTCCTGCTGCACGATCGCATGATCGTGCAGCAGGAATGCACAAAAGAGGCATGGGGGAAAGGAAAACCCTTTCCTTGTTACTGTTCCTATCGTGAAGCGCTCTGACACCTTTGGGTAAAGCCTGCGCTATAATAAAAAACTGCCCCCCCAGGGGGCAGACCACTAAAAACATATGGCCCCAAAAGGGGAGCGACCCTTGCCCAAGGGGCCGCTCCCCAAAATAGTATTTTCACTTTATAAAAAAAAAAAAAAAAAATCCCTTGTGTCTAGTGGGCATTCCTGCTGCACGATCGCATGATCGTGCAGCAGGAATGCACAAAAGAGGCATCGGGGGAAAGGAAAACCCTTTCCTTTCCCTCGATGCCTCTTTTGTTTGAAACCCCCCATCCCCGGAGCTAAAACTCACCTTATTCCCCGACGCGCTGGAAGCAAATGGCTTCCAGCGCGTTGGGGAACAAAGGGAAACCCCCAATGACGTCGGCGCGCCTCGCGCGCTGACGTCATTGAGGGGGGGCGGGGGGAGGCAGGGGAAGCCCTTCCCCTGCCTCCCCCCAAAAAAAAACAACGATCGGATTCCCACGGGGGGAGCGCCAGCGCTTCCCCCGTGGGTGGTCTTATGACGAGCTGGACTCGTCATGAGCACACGACCACTGTGTGCCATGACGAGTCCAGCTCGTCATAAGCATCGAAGGGGTTAACCTAAACTATGCTCCTTTTGATGATGGTGTTTAACCGTAACTCTGCTACCAAAACTGATGGAGCGGAAATTTCACGGTAATTTCTCAATGCAAAACATCATTACCTCTAGTTTTCCACTTAAGGCGATGGAACTTTGCCACCGTGAGATCACCATGAGGAGACTTTGCATAAACATGAAAATCAGATGCAAATAAATATTTAAGGCAATAATGAGAGTTGTGAGTAGTTTTAAAGGGTTTTATTTTCTAATCAAAAGTCAAGGTTCTCTGACTCTTTATTCATTAGTCAAATATCAATCAGGTTACAGGATTGAAAAATAGGAAAAAATAGAATCAATACAAAACATATTATAGATTGCATATAAAGCACTCCATAAAGGAAGGAAATGAGGCATAAAATGTCAGTCAGAACTCTTTAAAGAGTTTCAGGAAGAATATAATGCAAAGAGTGAGTAAGCTAAATCAATAATAGCAAAAATCTCCCATTAAGAGAAATAAAATGCATAGGACAAATAAGTCTTTGTAAAGCCAGTTAGTCAAAGCATAAAACTTAAAGTTTTAGCATCTAAACCAGTCCTGTTCTCTCAGCTGATCTCTCTGCGCTCGTCTGCCTCAGCCTCTCTGTGTCACACAACAGATGCTGCCCATGGCCCCTCCTTTCTCTCTCTCTTTGCAGAACTCTGAAAAAGAGTGTCTTTCTGCAAGTGTAAGAATAAGGAAAAAGCCCCCACACCTCTCAGCTAGCAACCAATATTTCTAACAAAACAACACATGACTTGGTCTTCGTAGCTTGTCCAATTGGAGGTCAGAACACATCGACACCCCATGGGCTGACTGGACACGTCATCAATCAGGCGAGTTCTTGTAACACATTTGAATCCTGTGCTAAATGATTTCATCTCCTAACATTCTAAAAACAATTACATTTTCTGCAACAAAAAGTATTAATGATGCGGAAACAGAGAATACATATTATATTAATCAAAAAGAAAAATGTGCGCTTTGCAGTTTTCACTCCACGTTAAAAAGTGAAGTAAGCTTTGTTTAAACAACTGCATGAAGATAAAAGTATGCTACAAACGAAGGTCTTTTCATGAAGAGACAGAAACAGGAGGCGTAAATTATAAGAAAGGCCTTTCATGAAGAGGAGAGGAAACAGGGAGGAAAGAGCACATTCCATTTCTTATCTCAAGGCCGCAGTTAGCTGAGCCTGCTAAAGCAAATTCAGCCTTTCTACACTGTAAAATGCGTGTTAATTCAGCACAAATATATGCTACATTGAGAGTTCAAAACACATTTTCTAAATTAAATGTACATTCTATAGTGAGGTTACATCTAAAATAAACCCAATTAAACAACCATGATTAATTAATTGAGCATGGTTTTACATGATTCATTAAGCATCTGAGCAGGCCCCATTCATGTTTTCACTTGCACCAAAATTCTGCGTGCCATTTTTTTTTAAAAAGCAGTTTGTGTCTGAAACTTAAAGCAGCTTTTTGTCATATAGTAATACATAAATCTTATAGGTGAAATCTGAGCTCCATCATCAGCAGGCGGAGTCTTCACCACTCCTGCATTGAGGCTGTGGAGTGCCTCTCACACAGATCCTGTTTTCTGAACAATATCTTCAAAGAGCCTGCCATCTACAAATAACTGAATGTAATTGATGAGCTAAAGGTTTTCAGTCTATATGATACATCAATCAACATCAGCAAAGTGACGAGGTAGTTGAAAGACCATATTATTGCAAAACCGTGCAGACCGTAAAGATACATTGTTAATTTTTTTTTAAACATTTCCTGTATTATAGCACCAGGAAAAATCACACCCTTAAATATTGATTGGCATTAAAAAAAATATGGAAAATCAAAATCACGAAAATGAAGTAAAAAACTGAAGGCACGACCAACACACCACGGTTTGCTGAATAACTGTAGTGGAAAAAATTCAAGAATACACTTTCCAAAATATATTTGGATCTCTATGTGACTTTTTGTCTAAAGAAGTAAGAAGCGCAGGATATTTTCTCGACTCATACATAATGACTATTTTGAAACTCTCAAGCACATCATAAAGTTATAAACATGAATCATCTTTACTTGGAAGTACATGTACAAGTCATTTAAAACAGTTAAGATTAGCTGTCAGGGTTAGAGGGCCGCAGAATCCAGACACTACAAGCAAAGATGTCCTAAGTCTGAAGCAGGCTGGTTGGTCACCCACCCATCACTACCTCTGATATTTAAAACAATGCATACTACATAATGTCCTGGCATCTTTGGAGGCGGGTGCGTACTTGAGCCTTTTGGTGCTTGTCGAAAGGCTTCATGGTAGACATTGAGGTATCACATATTACAGCCAATGTTTGAGTCTTTTTTATATATATATTTTTTCACAAAGGAGCTTAAAAATCTCCCCTCATCGTATAAGACATTAAAGGATCTTTGTTGAAGACCCAAGAGATCTATTTCATACTTGTGATTTTAGGGCTCTCTTTCTAAAAATAGTAAATGGACTGCTTAAACACCTTCAGCATGAATCCTTCATTTCCTAGAGTCTAGCAGCTCTGTCTCCCATTCCCAAATGTGATGTCCCAGTGTATGCTGAGATCAGATCACTTTTGGTCCAGCAGCTGTCATACATGCCAACACTCCTAATGTAGGCAAGAGACTCCTTGTTGCCTGTTCTCAAAAGTTGACATCTATGTGCATGCTAACACCTAGGAACAGCTAAGAGGGAGCTTCAAGCAAAAATAAATGGAATTTAATTTTTCTATTAGCTTTTATAGGCGTAAAGGAAGTTTAAGCTAGCGGAAGCTAAAATATACATCATTTGAGTTAAAAATCGAGAGGCTTCACCCCGAATTGTGATCACTGACATGTATGCGCTCCCTACAATTATTTTAAGTGATGCACTTGGATGCCCTCACCCTTTGTAATATCACTGCATCGTTACTTAATGACATTACTTGGGAGTACGTAGGATGCCTTTGCACCGAGAGAACATGGAACCGTATGTACCATGATGCCATTCATTACAGAGCGCAGATTGCACTTCCTATAGCGCATACATTAACTCAGAAAAGGCAGTTAGTGTCTGCAGCCCATGCACTAACTCAAAGATTTTTCAAGTTAATGTATGCACTGTACACAAGGCAATTTCGGAAATTAAATACATAGACCCAGCCTGTGTCTGTACTCCACATTGTACAAAATCATGATAGAGGCCATGCAAAAAAGGGACCATATCATGAACAATGTGCATTTGTTTCGCACACCTCTTTTTGCAAACGTGTAGCTACTTTTCTGATTAGCACATAGGCCCGCTGTTGTGATTAACACAGATGGGCAAATTAGATTTCAAAACAGTTATTGTTCAATTTATAAAGTTGGGCGTAACAATATGATAAAAACTTACTCAGAAACAAATTCATAAACTGTTCGCCAACTGATGAAAAGCGTTATATGCACAGCTAATTAGAGGAGCGAAAATGTGCCCAAACGTTTTTGAGATATAGAAAAAAGCCACAAAATCACCTACAACGCGACTCTGCATGAAAAATTTGAACAATTGTCTGCTTGTCTTGAGGATAAGATGAAAGTGATATAATTCTGCCTAACCTCAGCTGAGACTGCACCTGAATGCTGTAACATGGTCAGGAATTCCAAGAGCCATCCTTTAGGATAGTGATCTAAGCAGAAATACTGTCCATCATTACTAGGCCCAAGTCATCCTCTGACTTGCATGATCCAATACCCTCAGCAATCCTCAAGGAAATAAACCCTTCAGTCACACCATATCTAACAAACTGAATTAAAACTTCCATGTTGCAAAGTACAGCCCTAAACTGCCTAAGAAGCTGTCAGGTCTCTCCCTTATTGGAAAAAAAATGGTGCAAATGTCAACATCTTGAATAACTTACACCCAGTTTCAAACCTCCCCTTCTTTGCGAAAGTCCTGGAAAGCGGCATAGAAGCCTAGCTCAAACTCTCTATTGATGAAAATGACCTTCTGGAAGAGCTACAGTCAGGTTTCAGATTAGGATGCAGCACAGAAACAGCAATTATAAAAACAGCTGATGCACTTGGCATTCTGTATAAAGGTGATTCTTGCCTTCTCGTTTTCTTAAACTTGTCGGCAGCATTTGAAACAGTAAATCATTTGGCTCTTCTTGATATTCCTAAAGAAAAAATGGGATGGAAAAGAGCATTACTCAGCTAATTGTCATCTTACCCCAAAAGCCAGTGTCAGCTTGTCAAAATGGCCATTATTCTCCCCAATCCCATAGCACTGGGCAAGAGTTTTGCAAGGTTACATTCTCTCTCTCCACAATATTCTACCTAAAACATCGACACATCATATACCATTTTTATGCAGATGATACACACCTCTATTTGATAACTTCGTCACCCACAGAAGTTGTGGCCAAGTGCTATCGGAAAGCGAAACTTTGGTGACGATTTACCACCTCAAACTCGACCCACTTAAGGCAGAGTTCCTTCTAACCTACAACATCCCTGTCGGACTATGTAAATCATTTTCTTAACGTAACTATAATTTCTGTAGCCATATATTCTCACTCACGCTAATCGTGCCAAAGAATGTGTCTGACTATGACCTCTAGAAGCTCTCTGGGCCTCATTTACACTAAAATGATGCAGCGTGCCGCCACAAGTCATTTTGCTGCGCCGAGCTGCGTCATTTTAAAAGCACAAGGAAGCGCTGTATTAACAACAATATGATGCATCTGTGTGCTTTCCCCTGCGCTGGTGCAAAATTGGCTGCAATGCGCCAGCACAGGCACCCTTGTGTCATGTTGTAAGGGTGCCTGCGTTGCAGGGATGATTGTTTTCGTGCAGGAAGTGACACCTTTCTGCACAAAAACAATCATTGATGGCATTTTCCTCTTTCTGTGTGTGCTGCAGAATGCCCTAACAGCACAGCTCCCTCCTTATTTGCTCCCCCAAATCACTTGTGAGAACTCAAATACAATAGAAGAAAAGGAGGAGGATTTTCCTCATGCTAGCCGGAGATACTGGGGTGCATCATAGGATGCAACTCGAGATGGAACCAGCTAATGGGCCGGAAGGCAGGGCTCAAGCCAATCCAATGCAAATGAACGCAGTGCGCATGGTGACTACAAAGAGCAATTTAGGACTGACTAGAAGCTGAAACTTGTTCCCTCAAATGCAATCTTGCTCTTCACCCCAAAATTCTAAAGCAGCGAATTGGAGCAGTCAAGCTCATAGTCAATCTATCTCTAAGGATAATTTGAGGAAAAATGCAGAGTGAAGGGCAATAAAACAGAGAGAACAGCTAGAGCAACACCCCTTCTTAGGTAGCCCATGTCCAACCTGACAACTTTTTGCCCTTCAAATAATACTCTGGCCCTGGAGTAGGTGGTCTTATCACTCTCCCTGAACCTTGGTTTTGATTTGACCAATATTTGTAGAGAGCGACAAATGCCCGAAGGCATCAAGGTGCTGTAGTCACGGTGGTCCGATTCAGCCCAGAGTATGGCGGTAAATTTATCTTTGCACACTGAGAGATGCCTATCACATACACATGAATCAGTGTGTGTTGGGTGATGCACTGAGCCCTGAATATCGGATACTTGAATTGCATGACAGTGCATGTGGACATCTTTGCCTGTGTGAGAAAGCCAGTTGTAGAGATCAGATGGCACACACCCTGGTGCAGTTTGGGTGGATTCCATCATGTGCAGCAAGGGCTATACGATAAGATGCGATCATCAAACCACTCAAAGTGTGGTAGTAGTAATGCTGACACTCACCACATGTGTTTTCAATTCACTAATAATGAACACCCCATTACCCCATCACAAATGTTACAGTTGCTCACCTCCGCTTAGTTCCTGCAGACCCCAAGTCAGTAGCGCCTTCAGCAGCACTGCTTCACGAGCTCCAGCCATTTTCACCATCATCTCAATTAGAATGCGTGCAAAAAGCATAGCATGACTGTGACGTAGTAACAGCTGCCAGCATATACTATGCCTCGGTCTCTTGCGTTAAGACAGCCATCTTAGAACATAAGTCTTTTTAAGCTATGGACTAGTTAGTATTTATTTTAACTGTGAAAGTATTGCAAACATGTAACAAGAATTGGGAGAGGAGTCTGTAATATCTTGTATACTTTACGAGATATCCTCACGAGAAATTTGCATATGGTGGCCAGGATCTGCAAGAGAAGCTTGGAGTTTACCACCTGTAAGGTTGCTCGGTGCATAGATATCTATCTGGTCCCAGCATCCTGCGACCAGAGGCTTCAGGTTAATGACGTAAGTACCAGTTAGCCTGATAATTAAAGAACCAGGATGCAAGCCTACCTCACTCTGTGGGCAGTGTGTATTTTAAATGTTACAAATGCCATGGGCCTTACTTTTGTGCTGGTCTTTCTTTCATATAATGCTGTGAGAACCTGTACACTACTGACCTCTAGCCCCCTGGATTTTCATACTGCTTGGGAAGTAGGCTCCCATCAGCATCTGAGCAAAGAGATGTTAATTAGACATGGGCACCGGTAAACTCCGCTCCAGGGTAGTTGGCAGAGTTTTTGCCAAACTACGTGCTCCAAGCAGAGTGCAGAGTGGCAAAATTCCATGAACTCTGCCAGTGGAGCGGAGTTCACCACCCATCCCTAGTTAAAATAATTAATTCTGGACATAACCAGCACCAGGGCGACCTGTTCCGTGCTGAGAAGGGAATAAACTGGAAGATTTTCTTCAGCCTTCTTATAAGCCAGAAATAAGTTGCAACTGTAGAATTGGCCTGTACGTTCAAAGAGAGGTCGTTTTCCAAGATCACCCTGAGATTTTTGGCATTTCTGCTGGAACGGGCAAAGTACCTAGTGTGTCGTTCACCAGTTGTTGAAAGCTTGCGTACCACAGAGCAAGACCTTGGTTGAATCCCTATTGAGCTTCTGGAAGGTCCTTTCAAACCATCCTGCTACAGCTGACATACAATGGGAGAAATTGGCTGTGGTAGCAGCTGTGTTCTTAGGAATCGACACAATGACCTGGGTGTCATCGGCATATGACTTCGGTTGTAGCCCATAGGAGCAGATGATGATGGCGAGTGAAGAAACATAAAGATTAAATAACATAGGACTCAAGGATGAGCCCTGCAGTACTCCACATGGCAAGGAAAACAAACCTGACTGGTAATGGTTCAGTATCACCCTCTGGGATCTATCCTTTAGGAAGGAGAACAGTAAAGAGAAGGCCCGATCTGTGATGCCCATTTCCCTTAGGTGTTCAATGGTATCAAAGGTAACCCTGGGCAAAGCACTACGCTACGCTCGCGTAGTTTGCAAAGTTTGCGCTACTTCGCACTACGCGAATTGCACGTAGCACAGTGCAAACACGCGTAGCGTAGCGGTCATTTTTTGCTTGATCGCGGTCCTCAACGTCAAGTTGGCGACCGCGAGCAAGCAAAATGACATCCCGGCGAGACTTTTTCCTCGTTCGCGATCAGCAACATCAAGTTGCCGATCGCAAGCGTGGAAAATAAACCTCCCAGCGAGATTCTCAACGCGGGGAGGTCAGGTTTCTCATTGCGAGTGGTCGCGTATGCTCGCGACAGCTCGCGATGAGAAACTACCAGTCCGCGTTGAGAAAGCTGCCGCTCGAGTAAAAATCTACTCGAGCGGCAGTAAAAGACAGATCGCACTGTGCAAGATGCCGTTTTCAATGATTGCACAGTGCGGACAAGCATCCGGCACTGTGCAATCATCGCTAACAGCGCACTACGCAGTTCGCGTAGTGCTACGCGTAGCTCGCGTAGTGCGAAGTGCACTTCGCGTAGCTTCGCGTAGCGCTACTTCGCGAACTACGCCCAGGGTTAATCAAAGGCCGTGGTCAGATCCAACAGGATCAGGGCTGCGCCTTGCCCTTCGTCCACTAGCCTCCTAATACAGTCCGTGGCCAACACCAGTGCAGTTTCAGTTCTATGGTGTTTATGGAAACCGAAATGTGACATTTCCAGCCATCTCTGCTCTTCCACAAACTGCATCAAATGGCTGTTAAGATGTCTCTCCAAGATCTTAGCAGGTAATGGAAGTAACGAGATCAGATGATAGTTTTTAAGGTCCTTAATTTCTAGGTTGGGCTTTTTAAGAAGTGGCTTCACCATCCCCTCTTTCCATAGCCACAGATAGTAGCCAGAAGAAATAGCCTTATTCATCAAGGATGAAAGAGCATGTGCGACAGTACCAGCCAGCATGTGCAGAAAAACAGGTCCACATGGTTCAAGGGGGGAACCCAACTTGGTATTGAGGAGGTGCTGTTCAACAGTTTCAGGGGTAAGACGAGAAAAGACCATGAGCAAGTTAACCTTTTTATCAGTAGATTCTAGAATGTTAGGAGGTTCGAACTAAGGCTCATTATTTAGAGATTGCAGCTTATTGTTTTTGAAAATTAAATACTTGAAGCTCATTGTAGATATTAGTGATTTTAAGTTGGAAAAAACAAACAGCTAACTGATTGCATAGTTCTTGCACACCTTCAAGTTCCACTGTGGGCGGGAGAGTAGAAGGCTGCTGCACGACCACAAAGAGCTCTTTAGAAGATTTGGCTGATTCAATTTTGTTGGGACAGTATAAGGTTTTTTCTTCTTTAAGGGCTAGTATAGCTTCCCTAATCCTGAACTTGTGGGCAACTTTTTCTGGCCGTGACCAACTGAGTCATCCCCAGACAACTCAGGGTCTCAGTGCAACTGAGTCTCTATCAGTGCTAACTTCAAGGTTAAAGTTAAAATCACCCAAAATGGTCATACCGCTATTCACCTTGACGGGTTCTATAAGGTTTGATATCTCGGTTGGAAAAGTAGTTCTAGGGCCAGGGGGCCTATAGAATAATATCCTGGAGAAGGAACTAGTAGGAGATCATTTGAGTTTGAAATGAAAAGCTTCACGGGAGCTTATGCCTAAATTAAATTCTAGGTGGCATTGGTAACAGGATTTAAAAACCACTCCTAGTCCCCTGTGTTGACCTAGTAAACATCAAACAACAATGCCTCAGTACATAGGATAATCTTCAAAAGTTCAGAGAAGAAGTTCAAACTGTATTTGACCTAGTTGGGCTGATGTCAATCAACTGTTAAACATTATTATGACAATTGAAGTAAAAATTAAAAGATTGTTTAATAGACAAAAACAATTTGCCACAACAAGTAGTTGTTGGTTTATCTTCTCTTGTTGCTGCTAGAGATGTATTGTTGAACACTGTTATTCATGTATGTCTGGTCAAAACAGGTTGAACTAAGATTAACTTTTGGAAACCAAACAAAGATATAACGCCATCTGATTATCTTGATTGTCTGACAAATATATTATTTTGTTTGATCAATAGTCGGGCATTGCTAATGCTATTCAATATTCACAAGAGGATGTTGCTGCCACTTTTGTTCAAGGATCATTACTTAGGGCTCGGGAGCAGCTGCATCCCATCTGCATCAGGTGATAGACTAAAGAATTTTCTGCATTGGTTTGGTTGCAAATCATTGTGTTGTGGTGCAGAAAAGTAACACAATATTCAACTGAATCCAAGCTGATGCCATTACAAATGCAATTTGTCCAACCACTGTTCAAAGGGAGAGGACAGAAAGAGATGGGAGGAAGAATGACAATGGCGGGCTGATCAAGGGGCTTGTGGTTCTCCAGTGCTCCCTGTGAGGGGGGCAGGCGTCATGGGCAAGGATAAAGCAGCTCGCTCCTATGCCACTAACACTATCATGCAGTTCACTATGCCAAGACAGCCCTACCAGCAAATCACAAGGCAGGCTGTTGTACCGTCCCGGAGTGCATCCCTGCAGGGAGCAGGGGATCCCTCCCGTGCGGACATGTTGGCGGCGATTCAGGGTTTTCTCACAGCACTGGAACACAAGATAGAAACGTCTCTAATGATGTGAACTTGCTCAGAGCTGGCCTGAGGAAGGTAGCCGACAAGGTGACAGAAGCTGAAGAAAACATTGAAAGCTTACAGGAGGACATCTCGTAGCTTAAGCAACAAATGGCCGTGATGACATCAACAAACCGGGAACTGGTGCGGAGGGTGGAAGACGCAGAAGGCCGTGCCCAATAACCTATGGGTGTTGGGTTTCCAGGAGGGAGCATCGGTGGAAGAATACCTGGAGGACTGTATACTCCACCAACTGTGGCCTCCTGAGCACTTGGAGCTCTTCGTGGTGGAACGGGCGCAAGGACCCTTGGTCTCGCCACTTTCTCTTGGTGCCTCCCTGAGGGCGATAATTGCCAAAATCCTAAGTTATTGGCATAGAGACTGTATCCTACAACCATCAAGGGAACAGGAGACACTTTTATTTGAGAACCACTGGATCGCCATCTATCCAGACAACACCAAGAGGGTGCAGGAGCTCTGCAAATCCTTTATGGCCATAAAACAAAAGCTGTAGGCGATGCAACTGAAATATATGCTCCTGTATCCATCCAAGCTCAAAGTCATCTCCCAGGTCCTGGTGCATTTCTTCGAACACCCCGACAAGGTGTGGTAATGGCTGGAGCTTTGGGACGGTTCTTCCACGGGACTCAGGAGGGGACGTGGGGGTGGAAATGCTGCATCAGGTACTGGCCATGGCTCTGGTGGGGGCTGTCTGCATAGGAGTTGGTGAGGAACGGAACCCTGCCCCTCTGATAGGGTAACAATGCAGGAGGAAGGCTCCATGCAACTTCTGGTGGTTGGAGAGATGCAGGCTCCAGCTGAGGAGGGGGCCACTGCCGTGCTGCTGGTTCCCATTGCTGAAGGACTGGGGCCTCTGATCGACACTGTGCCCGAGACATTGTTGTCTGACCCGAAGCACTCATGATCGCTTAATTGGGACAACTGCCTTGATGTGGTATAGGGAGCTGTCAGAGACCGGCAGACATTGTGCCTATAGAAAAGCTGGTGACACACAGATTGAATGTTTCTGGGTAGGGGCACTTGGGCAGTGGCACGGCATGCCCATCTGGTATTTATGTTTATGGGGAGATATTAAACCTTATAGATACTGGCAGCATTGAATTGTGCGGGTGGCTGAGACTGATTGTTATCCATGCACTCCCCTTCTCTATTCTCTGCACTGATCCTTCTCTCCTCTTTCCCCCCACCCGCTCCATCTCTTCATGGTCTCCACCTCCTTACGCTCCTCTTTACCCCCTCTAGAGCTAGCACAGAGGCAGGGATGGGACTGAGTATCTGAGACCTGTCCCAGTTAAACAGTGTATGGTTGGAAGTGTTGGTCCTGGCACTTTAAAGGGGTGGGTGTATGTAGGCTTATGGTGCTCTTAGACGGATCCGTGGATGGGTGGGTGTTTTTGGTTTGGGGTTTGTTGTTTAAGATATATTATTGTAGGTGTGGTGCAAGGTTGCATCATGCTGTACATGAGACAAATGTTGTTCTCCTTTTTAGGATTGCATGGGGGATAGTTAAAAATTTTTGACGTGGAATGTACAGGGCTTGGGTACTTACACAAAACGTTACAGGGTGTTCTCTTTTCTAAAATGCCACAAGTTCAAAATAACTTGTCTCCAAGAAACGCATCTCACTGATACGGATACCGGTAAAATCACTAAGAAATGTAAGGGTCAGGTCCTCCACTCATCCTACTCCACATATACTAGAGGGTATTGATCTGGGTTGCGCCTTGGGTCCCCTTCTCTCTGACATACTCGGAGGCAGACATGAAGGGCCGATACGTACTCATACAGAGATTACTGGATGGGCATGCGATCTCTATTCATAACACTTAAGCACCTAAGACAGACGATCGGGAATTTTTCTACGGGGTACAACAGCTAGTTGGTCGGGATGCTGATGTACCATTACTTTGGATGGGGGACTTTTACTGTGTGTTGAGTGGGGATTTGGATAGGCTGCCACCCCGATTGGGCGTAAAGCCCCATATGAAAGCTGCAGTGAGTGCGGTGATGCAAAATTTGAGGGCTGGTGGACGTGTGCGAGCACATTTCCCACTGAGTCGGTGTGCACCTGTCGCTCCTTCACACATAATACGCACAGCAGACAGGACATGGTGCTTCAGGCTGGGCAACCAGTGGATGAGGCTGTGACTGTGTCCTACTTTGCCAGGTTCCTGTCAGACCATACACCTGTTAGATGTGACTTGAGATGGGGGATGCTCGGGAACGGCGCCCACACTGGAGGTTTCCAGAAGATATCCTTACTGATGCGGATGGCAGAGAGACACTGGCACTAAAACTGACAGAGTATATGGAACATAATTGGGGAAGTACCACCAGTAGAGCCACTGAGTGGGAGGCAATGAACGCAGTTATACGAGGACACTGCATGGGTCTGATGTGTGGGGTAAGGAGACAACTGGGAAGGGAGCTTGGGGACAGAGAGGCAGACCTGTTGGAATTGCAGACTGGGCATATGAACTCGGAAGAGGGCAACAGAGAGGAGGTGGCTATGCAGAGCCGCATAGCGGAACTCTGGGACAGGCTGGACAGATATACATTGAAGCAGTATAGGTAGCGCCTCCATGGAGAGAGTGAGAAGTCTGTTAGGCTACCAACCTACAGCCTATGTAGGGAAGTGGCAGCGGCTTCGGTCATTCACTTGAGGGCCCAGGATGGTGCATAGCAGGTCACACAGGAAGCAGTGGTTGGCACATTCAAACTACACCTAGAGTGGGTATATGAAAAAGACTCAGGGATCACTCAGGTAGGGATACAGACCTTGCTGGGAGGGCTCACACTTCACACGGCAAAGGAGGGGTTGCACCTAGACTTGGAATCCGACTGTACTCTAGAGGAGTTGAGGGTGGCTCTACAGCTACTTCCCAAACACAAGGCTCCAGGAAGGGACGGGTTCCCACCAGAGTTCTATCAGACTTACTCGGCTGCTCTCACGACGGGACTCCTGGAAGTGTTTCATGAGGCTCGCAACAAGGGGGATACTGCCCTGACCATGAGGGAGGGAAAGATATTTTTGATACCTAAGCCCAGAGGGGACGTGATAGACTCAGCTGCCTACCGGCCAGTTACCATGTTAAACACAGATGTGAAGATCCTGTGCAAGATTATAGCCTTTTGTTTGGTCCCAGTTGTGGCTAACCTGGTCCATGAGGACCAATGTTGGTTTATCCCATGCCGCAACACGGGTATGAACTTGAGACGGCTTATGCATTTACTGCATGAGGCAGAGGGTAAGAATGAAGAGATGGCCCTAGTCACTGCAGATATAGAAAAAACGTTCAACATGGCAGACTGGGGCTTCCTTTTAGAAGTACTCGAGAGATTTGGATTTGGTCTGAAATTTCGTGCCTGGACCTGATGGCTATACACTAGCCTGAGAGCGCAGATAAGGTTAGGCCCACTATGATCTGAGGGCTGGGAGTGGGGAAGGGGCATGCAGCAGGGCTGCCCACTGATGCCCTTGCTGTTTGCTTTGGCGCTGGAGCCCTTAAAGACCAAAATTCGTAGTAATATGCAGCGGTGGGGCATACGTATTTGGGGGGCAGGTCACCTGGTGTCACTATATGCAGATAACGTGCTGTTTTATCTTAGGGGCCTGCTGGAGTCCCTGGGAACACTGCTGCGTATCCTCGATGACTTTAGAGTAGTCTCAGTTATGCATTTGAATCAGAGGAAATCATTTTTGTTCCCTCTCGTGGCATTGGTTGGGATCCCACTGGAACGTCTCCCAGATCTGGGCCTTCGCTGGAAACTAGAAAAATTCAGTTACCTGGGGATTATGATTGATCACTCGAGAAAAGCCCTAATGCAATATAACATGGGCAGAGTCATGGACTCTCTGGAGGCATCTGTTGCTTTTTGGAAAACCCTGCCACTCTCACTCATAGGCAGGATTGCTGTCTCAAAGATGATGTCTCTTCACTCTAAAACACTCCCTTTGTCCGCTCCCTGCCTGGGTATTTAAAAAGTTGGATACACTCCTAACATCCATGATATGGGCGGGTGGATGCAGTACGGTGGCTAGGAGAACTATGATGAAGAACTATGAGGGTGGCGGGTTAGAAGCACCGCAATTAGAACTTTACTACTTTGCTGCAGCATTCGGCACTATGGTTGGTGGAGGGAGACAATTGGGAGAAAAGTTTACTGGCAGGGTGCGTGGGCACAGAGGACCTACCTATACTGTTAACGGAGGGCGCCAGGGTATCTAGGGACCGTCCATTGTGGGCCAGCAGACAGCCAGAGTGTGGCACCAGATGGTGCATGCGCTACTCCGCAGGGCCCCCTTCCATTGGGAGTTACCAGTGCGGATATTTGCCCCTCTTCGTCACATGCAGGACGACATTGCATACCAGGTGTAGCGAGGGGGAGGCTGTGAGGGTGACCTGTACCCGATCGAGCTCTTTATCTCCTTTGAGGATGCCCAGCAGGTGTTCGGTGTGGGGCTTGGCCTTTATTTGCTGTATGCGGGACTGGCCGAGTTTGCTAGGGAGACTTGAAGGACCTTCCTGGTGGCTCCTCCTGTATCTGGCACACTGAGGGCGATGTTTACTTGTGGGACAGGAAGGCACTTGGTGACTCTCTTATATAAATCCATGGGGGCGTATGTAGTACATGGGACGATACGGCACGAGAAGTCTGGGATGCAGACCATTGGATTGAATTATGAGGACTGGGCCAGGGTGTGTGCATTGACCCATAAGGTTTCTAATAATGCTCGGCTTAAGTTAGTTCATTTCAATTTCCTTGATCGCACATATTTGAATTCCATGTGACTGGGCCGAGAATATCCTGACTACTCCTCTTCCTGTCCTCGTTGTAACATTGAAGGGACAGATTTTTTTAATTGGCCTAGGGTTGCCCATTAGTGCATGACTTTTGAAACCAGATCATGGATAGACTCAAGCACACCATGACACTGCAGGGAACCCTCACACAACAGTTTTGCCTGCTAGGTAATATGGCAAGACCCAAGGGGAGAAAGATATGCTATAAATACCGGCAACTGGCACTGGTCTAGGCTAGAAGATGAGTGGCTATTACATGGTTGGAGCAAAGGGTGTCCTTGTTGGCCCACTGGGTGAGAGATAGTCCCTAGCTTCGGAAATTCTTATGACGACCAGTAGAACCGATGAGAAGTTACAGGAGAATTTAAAAGTATGGGTAGGATTATGTGATTGTTTCTTAGCTCCTGAGAGTGTACCAAGTGACGGAGAATGAGATAGAGATGGTTAACAATGTGTACCTGACCAAAGCAAGTTTTAATCCACTAGTTAACTGTATTTCCCTGTTATTCCAATGTCAAGCAATGAGATGTAACAATTGACTATGCTTCTTCCCTGTATTGGGAATTACACTATGTGATGTGGTGTGATTTGCCAGAACGACAACCATGTAGACATCTACTTGCTGATAACTTTGTGCAAATCTTTTACTGAAAATCGAGTGTTAGTGTCCCAACTTATTGTTGCTGTACCTCTTGCCATTCCAGCATTACTACAGACCACTAAATTCTAGCATCTTTCCATATAATGATTGTCAATGTACAAAAATACTGTTTCCCTCTCTCGCCACAGGCCGAGAAGGATCACTAAGCTTTTTCTTTTCTATGTTTTTTAAATACTAAATGCATTGCTGAACGCTCAGTGGGGACCAGTTACTGTAGCACGTTCAGTGCGGAGCAAAGGCATTGCCAGCTAAGGGGTGCACCGTGTTCAGAGGTGCATGGTGGTTGCCATTTACTTCATTTTATTTCACGATGGAACAGACAGCAGCAACATTTTAATGGGGAGCTGCGAGGCTTTCAGTGATGTATTTTGTTAATACATGGAAGTTTTTTTAACTTTCAGAGTGTCGGGAAACATGGCGGCCACAAGGTAAATGGTCGGGGGCCGCCAGAGAAGCGAGGAGAATAGCTGCGTAGGAGTGCACAAGCCTAGAATAATGCACAGATAGCGAAGGGGAATAACACCGAATTCCAAGGTACCCTCGCGGAATTGCGGATGCAGCCATGCAGCGCTTGTTTGGGGAGCAGTCCTGGAGCAGGAAGAGAGGTCCTGGCGTGGGAGAGGGCCGCTGTGCAGCTTCGCCATCTACGAGCGGTGCAAGCCCTCTCCCAGAGCGGCAGAGTCAGCACAAGTCCCTCAGAGGAGGTTATGGATGAAAGGAGCAGCGTGAAGGAGATTCCAGCCAGAGTCAGTAGTGTTACGGGCCCCCAGCATGTAAGGGAAGGCTGGAGGGGCAGTAAAGGAGGCCTGCTAGCGCATCAGCATCCTCATATGGAGAAGAAGAACTCACCACCTCTGGAGAAAGTAGTTGCCATCCCCGACAAGATTTCCAGGTACACTCTGCGTGCGGGCACTTGGGAAATCGACTGGGGTAAGTTTGGATTTTAAATTACCCTTAGCCACGGTGGTTCCCGGCGATACAAGTGCTAGTAAAGTAGGGGGGCCCGTCCCAACAAAGGCTGTGAGGGCTGAGACGTCTGTAAGGCAGCTGGGGAAGAGCCCACGCGGAAGGGGAAAATAAATCTCACCACCACAGGTTAAGGTCACTCCATCCCTTAAAACATATTACAAAGTTTTGACCCACTTAACGACATCGTTGGGTGGAGGGCGGTAAAGTAGCAGCCGAGTCCCAGAATGAGCCTGAGATGGATGGGGATAACTCTATGCTGAAAGAAGTCAATGGAGGTGCGGAAGCAGGAAGTAGATACGGAGTGGAGTGGAGGATGGAATCACCTTTCAGATACCAACGCAGAACAGCCTCAGTGTACTAGCATCTAGAGGTGAGGAGGTGGGTGAGGGGGAACAGCGATTAATGCCTGTCGCGCTGCAGAGACAGGGGGCCTGAATTCGCAATCTGAAGTCCCGCTGGCCTCCATCCTTCTTGACCTGAAAGAGGAACTCAGAAATAGGTTCAGGACATCGGAAGCCAACCAAGCTGACATACAAGCTTCTTGCGCGGCACTCGCACAGAAATTGGATGACGTTGCGGCACGGACGGGCGCGTTAGAGGAAGAAGTAGGGCTGATGAGGAAGGATATTGCCAAAAATACTGATGGGCTAGGTGCACTGGTCAAAGAAAATTCAGGACTCAGGGAAGATCTGGAAAGAATTGAGAATTATTCAAGGAGAAACAACTTGAGGGTCCTAAATATCCCAGAAGCGGAGGAGGGGACTAACATCAAAGCCTTAGTAATTAAATTATTAAAAGAGACTGTTTTGAAAGACAGGCCTGGCATTAATTTGGACCATGAAATACAACGGGTACATCGGGATCCCTTTAAGGGGAAAATGCAGAGACAAAAGCCAAGAAAAATACTTGTAAATTTTCTCTCATATACAGTCAAAGAAACCATCTTGACAGCAGCATTGAGGAATGGTCCATATACAGCCCAGAACTTTACTTTCTCTATTAGGTCGGACGTATGTCGCGCAACAGATCAGAAGCAATGGGAGCTGGGTAAAAGTATGGAGGAGTTAAATAAACTTGGAGCCAGAGCCCAATTGAAATTCCCAGCGATGCTTCGCGTCATGTGGAACAACCGGATGCGCAATTTTCTGACAATAGAAGAAGCAGACAGCTTGATAGACAGTATAAAAAGGGGTGGAGTATCTTGAGGAGTAGTCCTAAATTGGAATTGAAATTGTGGAAATGAGGATGATGGTTAAGTAATCATAGGTACTGGAGGTCGGCTGATCGGCCGGGGGGGGTAAGTGGGGCACTGTTATTGTTATAGTTTAGAGAGGCGTCACCTTCTCTTCGGTGGCCCTACAGGCACCATGCCTGATAGTCAAGGGAGGCTTCCCATTGGAGGGAGATGGGGGATAGAGGAGGGGGATAGGGCACTGGGTGGGGAGCAGTGGGGAAAAAATAAAAAATAAGTCCTCAATACTTGTATCACCTTGGTCCATTATCAAAATAGATCATCAAAGATTCCCAGGGGACATACAATTTGCCCAATTCAAAGCAGATGGGTGGGGATGATAATAAGCTACAAATCTCAACCTGGAATGTAAATGGCCTTAGATCTAAAAATAGAAAGAAGTTGGTTATGAAATATCTGGATGACTCTTAAGCCCAGGTTGTTATCCTGCAAGAAACCCACCTAACGGCAAGTGAAAGTAGGGGTCTTTGTGCAAAACTAAGATGGGTCGAAAGTTATGTTGTATCCGACCAATCAGAATACTGTAAGGGTGTTGCGATGCTTATTAGGAGGGGGTCAGGGGTTGAGCTGATTTCTTCTAAAACTGACAGCTCTGGTAGGTGGGTGTTAGCAACTCTCAAATGTTCTGGTACATAGTTTGTCTGTGCTGGTTTTTATGGCCGAAACGCGGATGACCCGCAGTATATTGTGGATTTACAATTGACCCTTGTAGGGGTAACCACCCCCATAATTATAGGGGGTGATTTTACCACTCTATTAGATCCCATGTTGGATAGGTCCACTTGCAGGAGGGGAACCAAAGCCCAAGCACCAAAGACAAGACAGGCCCTTAAGCTTATGATATACGAAACATGGAGATAATTAAAGGGGCAAA
Organism: Calotriton arnoldi; assembly: GCA_963921515.1. Classification (NCBI taxonomy): domain Eukaryota; kingdom Metazoa; phylum Chordata; class Amphibia; order Caudata; family Salamandridae; genus Calotriton; species Calotriton arnoldi. Next base: position 3,354,850 of record CAWUFW010000546.1, on the reverse strand, counting down.
AGCGAGGATACACCTTTCATAGCAAAAAGTATAATCAATTTACAAGATTGGATTATTTGCTAGTGGATAGAGCCTGGGCTGGGAAATTAGAAGAGGTCCATATATCACCAGGACATATTTCTGATCACGCCATGGTCAGTGTTACATTAATGGGAATTAGAGCAAGTCACAATGCGAGATGGACATTGAAAAGATCCATCCTATTAGATCCAGACGTCTCCATCCTTCTGAAAAAAACAAGTATGGAGTTCTTCCTGGATAATGCCCATTCAGCCTCCATTGAAGTTATCTGGGATACCTTTAAGGCCTGTGCACGAGGTGTTCTACAAAGTCAGGTCTCCTATAAGAATAAGGTGGATAGAGCTGAGTCGAGAAAATTGGAGGAAAAAATCGGGATACTGGAAGCCAAGTTGCAGCAAGTGACAGGGAATATACAGAGCAGAGAGGAGGTCATGAAACAGTTGGAGGAAGCTAGAGTAAACTATAAGGTCAATCTAGAGACAAAATGTAGAGAGAGGTGGGCAACGGGACGTATGCAACAATTTGAGTATGGTGAAAAGGCTGGAGCATTGTTAGCATGGAAGTTGAGGGCCGAGAGGGCACGAAATTACATCGGGGAACTGATTATCAACCCCCAAGGCGACACTACGAACAAGGGAGAGGAAATACTGGCCAGCCTGGTCTCACTCTTCTCTGAACTGTATGCGGAGGAAGAGCGTCCTGATGAGGGGAGCCTAAAGCAATGGCTAAATAGAGTCGGACTCCCCGCTCTTACAACAGAAAGTAGGAAGAGTATGGACGCCCCAATTACTGAGGGGGAAATAAGAGAACAGCTTTTCCATATAAGGAATGGGAAGGCGGCAGGTCCAGATTCATTACCGGCTGAGGTATACAAACTAATAATAGATGAAATAGTTCAGGAAATGAAGTCACTTTTTAACTCAGTCTATAATTCATGGAGGGAGGCCACAATTGTCTTAATTCTAAAACCCGCAAAGGACCTGAGGAAGGCTGACTCATATCGGCCAATCTCCTTGTTGAATGTAGACTATAAAATTTACACTGGCATCTTGGCAGGGAGATTGGCAAAGTTGGACCCCCAATTGATACATATAGACCAGAAGGGTTTTGTCCCGAAAAGACAAATCCAAGAACTTACATTGTCGTTAATCGGGACTATAGATCTAGCAGTCGCGCGCTCGATTCCCTTGGCTGTGATCACTATAGACGCCGCCAAGGCTTTCGACCGTGTCAGTTGGGTATTTCTTTGGGCAGTCCTGGGATCAATGGGCTTAGTGCTGACTTTGTCATGGCACTCCGAAGGCTATATGAGTGCCCTACCGCCAAAATCCTTCTAAATGGTTCCCTGATGAAGAGCTTTAATATCTACAGAGGGACGAGGCAGGGTTGTCCTCTGTCGCCCTCTTGTTTGACATATATTTTGAACCATTGGCGCACATTTTGAGGAAAGATGATCAGATAGCCCCTATCCACCTACTCCCCTGCCACAGTAAAATAGTATTATATGCGAACGATTTGATAATCTATACCTCTGATCCAGCTCGTACGTTACCTAGGGTGGAACTGCTGACAAAAGAATATGGAGCAGTGTCCGGATACTTAGTGAACATCTCTAAGACGGAGGTAATGTGTTGGAATATGGAGGATTGGGGAGGTAGAATGTGAGCGGAGATAAAATACTTAGGGATTGGTATAGTTAACAAAATTGATGAGATCCCATTGCGTAACTTGAAGAGGGTGACCAGGGAGGTTGACAGGTCATTATCTAGGTAGAAGAACTTACCATTAACTATCTATGGGAGGGTCAACATAGTAAAAATGTCTATTCTACCGAAGTTGACATACTTATTTAACTGCATCCCACTCAAAATCCCCAAGGAAGAAATTAATAAAATACCGGGGAAAATAACTAGTTTCATCTGGGCATCCCGTGGGGTACGGCTTTCATGGAAAAAGTTAAGACGTCATCTTAAGAAGGGTGGATTAGCCCTGCAAGATCTCAGTCTCTATTGTAAGGCATTTCAATTTAAAAACTTCCGTATGCTCATGGGGGAGCCCGACTCTTCCACCTGGGGCTCACTATTAGGGGAAATGATTAATGAGTTTGGACCAGTAGCCTTCCTGTATAAATTCGTAGCCCAAAAATTCTTTAAAAAAGTAAGGTTAAAGGTTCTAAAAACCGCACTAAGTCTTTGGTGTGGAGTAAGGAAGATGCTAAACATCGGGCATTTTTCAGAATTCGCACCGATCTGGGAATCCCCTGGGACACCGGAATGCTTGAAGGATGGACTGAGTCTTCCCTTAAAACAAGCAGGGATATCCAAGTGGGGAGACTTGATATCAACAGAAGGCATGCTACCCTGAGAGGTGCTGAGCGCAAAGACGGGCAATAGACTGTCTAGATTTAAGTACATGCAGCTTACATCATGGTTCTCAACAGCCTCCTGGGAGACAGGTGGGCTATGGGACTTTGAGGTCCTCCTCCAGGAAATCAGCCCGAAAAGTAAAAAAGTGGCAAAGTGGTATGGGAAATTCCAGGAGGCAGAGGAAGCAAAATTGGAGGCTCCTTATGTGATCTGGTTGGATGTACTTCAGGAAGAGGACATACAATCTCTTTGGATAGACTCTCTAGAATTACTATATTCAATAGTTACGCCTGCAAACTTTAAACGCCATAATTTCTTTGTTATCAACAGGCTGTATTGGACTCCTCAAAGAGTGGCTAAGTTTGTGTTACAGCCAGTTCCCAGATGTAAGAGATGTAACTTTCCAAGAGCCAATGATGTACATATTTTTTCCACATGCCCTGAGATAAAAGAATATTGGAAGATTGTGGAAACCACTATGAGGGATTGTTGGACTTGGCCCTTTTTGTCAGGTTCACCCCTGAACTTTTTGCCTTATATGTAACTTGGTGTTAGTAGTTTTAAGTCTCTGGGCACTTTAGCACTGTGGTCCAGTGTAAAGTGCGTGCGCGCTGTGTGCGTGTGTGGTGAGATTGGCCTGCCCTCCCATAGGAATGCATTGAGGATGAGTGTGTCAGTGGTAATTCCTGTTATGAGAGGTGCAGCATGGTCAAGTCTAGTATGTCTGAATTCGTGAGAATAAATGCTGCGCAATGGTGTGCGCAGATTTATGGTGACTGGTAGAGAAATGCCCCTTCTAGAAGTTGGCATTTCTGTGTGCTCTGTGTCTGCCTGCCTGATGTGAATTGCATGTCTGGCTTGTGAGTGACAGGGGCTGGGAGGTGTGTGTGGCTCCAGGAGGGGCAGGGTGAGTCAGCGCAGGGCTGAATGGAGAGATCTCCATGTAGATGGGTGGGAGGAGTTGCACCTGGGACCTGAATAGGGCTGTGCCTTCCCTCTACAATGCTGGCTCCACCTCCTGTGGTGCGTCTGATGTCCCTAGCCTACACTCTGAAAGGAGAGAGGAGCTGAGCAAAACAAAGTGCTCCAAATCCCCCATAACCAGTTGTATCTGGTTCCCCCATGCCCTGCACTTTGTAGACAAAGGAAAATGGTGTATAAAAGAAGGGGCTGTGACCCCAGGAAGGTTGTTAAGTCTTTGGTGCTGTTCCTGCGGGGTGTGCTGCTGCTGGGGCCCAGGGGGGGCTGCCATGAGGGCTTGCCTCCCTGGGCCCTGCTGTTGCCCCTTGATGACTGGAGGACTTTCCTTGCTGGGACCTATTCTTTTTATCCAGGACCTTGGAGAAACTGTGTCTACATATGGCGCCCTGGGAGCGCTTTATTCTAATTTCCCCAGAGGAAGGTAGCGTGGGCTGCGCAGCGCCGAGCTGCAACCCTTTTGTTTTTGAGGGAATCTCCAGCGTAGGGATTCCCCCGAGATTGCTGGCCTTACGGGTGCCCACCCCGCTTGTTTTTATTTAATGGAGCAGGTGCCCACCCTGCGTCTTCATTTCAATTAGTGCGCGGGTGCCCACCCCGCGACTTGGCCTATTTTCATAGCAGGAGCCCACCCTGCTTCATATTCTTTAATTACGAGGGAGCCTACCCCTCTTACTGCCCGAGAAGAAATCACCGCCGCGGCCCGATCGCCGCAAAGGAAGTCAGGCAGCGCGATGCCTGATGAGGGGCGGGACTTCCGTTTCCTGGGGGGAAGCCCCGCGCCCATGAAAGATCCGCCCGGAGCCTCGCAGGCTCCATCTAAAAGTCCCTGGTCCCAGGAGGGGGCCCGGGTGAAGGGAGGAGTGCGGCCGGAGCAGACAGCGACCCCGCAGGCCGCCGCAAGAGAAGTCCCGGTCCCGAGAGAGAGAGGGGACCGGGCGAAGTGAGGGAGACGCCACCGGATCCCCCAGCGAGGCTCTCATGAGTGAGAGAGCCCCGCCCGCCGCCTGTGAGGAGACCCGGCCCCCAGGAGAGGGACCGGGTGAAGAGGAGTACCCAGAGAGCAGCCCGGTGAGTTAGAAAGGGCTGGGGGGCTCCGTGTGGGCTATTGTTGGTGCCTGATCGAGGCACAGATCCTGAGCGGCCCCATTCAGGCAGCGGGCTGCTGCAACGTGGCACAATGGTTTTAGGAGCCAGCACGCTCCAACGAGAGCCCAAGAGTTTAGGGGCCCCTGAGGGCCACAGTGTTTGGGGGCATGATCTGTTTACTGAGCCCCGTGTGGCTCCAACGTTTGGCTATTTGTGTTCAGAGCCCCATGGGGCTCCAATGAAGGGGGCACATTCGTTTCAAGGGCCATTGAGAGCCCATGCCTCATTTTAACATTTCCAGCTGCCCAGCAAGTAGTGGGCAGCTGCACCGTTTAGGTTATTCATTCCTTGGGGGGGCATGTTTGAAGTTAGGAGTGAGATACACTCCTCTGCCCCAGTACTGTCACAGCTGCGCAGCACTTAGTGCCAGCTGCTACGTTTAGGTTTGCGCAATGGCACCCTTGGATTCAGCTGCTAGGCAGCGCGCCCTGACTTTTGGACATAGGGCAGTTGAGCCCCTTTTTGAGATGGCCAGTGGCCAGAGGGACTGTTAGGATTGTAGGGCGCCAGGCCCTAATGTGATGTATGCCTCTGCTAAGGTTTCTACTGTGAGGTATGTGCTAATGTGATTTCTGTCCTAAAATGTGGTGCTAGGAAGTGTGATGCATTTACTATGGTTTACGCACCCTGTTTCATACCTCTAAATGTATTTCTAGGATTATGAGGTTTTGCATAATGTGTTTATGCTTGTGAGGTTATTATTTCCTAATGCGTTTAGGTTGTGAGTTATTCTCTACTGTGGGTTATGCCTAAAGTAATTTATGCTTAGGATGTTAGTGTCTAATAGGTTTAGACTTATGAGATGATTGCATAATGTATTTATGCTGGTGAGGTTGGCGTATAATGTATTTTGCGCCTAATTTGATACTGTGCATAATGTGGTTTATGTTACAGGCTGATGCTGAGTATAGTGGTTACCAGTGAGTACTGGTTGTACATTTATGATATGTCCTACATTTATGATATGTTCACTAAGTGATGGTTCTGACAGTGGCCCATGTGGCCCTGTCATGTGTAAATAATCCCTTGTAGATATTGCCCAGTGCCAGTTGGCACCATGTGTATTATGTGAATACTATTCTAATGTATTATGAGAATACAAAGGCTATTTTTGATATACCCTTGTGTGGAGTTCCTTTTTGTGGTGTGCATAGTATGTTGTTGCTGGGTGTGTGTTGCGCAAACGCTTTACACATTGCCTCCGGGATAAGCCTGACTGCTCGTGCCAAGCTACCAAGGGGGTGAGCAGGGGTTATCTTGGGTGTGTAACTCTCTTGCCCTGACTAGAGTGGTGGTTTCTGCTTGGCTTTGGCGCAAGCCTTAGCCAACCAGAAATCCCATTTCTAACAGGGATGTTTTAGGGGAACATGTAGTTTTGACAGCAGCCTTGGTACTCTAAGGGATGAACAATGCTACGCATAACACCTCGACTAGTAAGCAAAGGGGCTTAGCATTCTACCTCTTGCTCTTGGCCAGGAAGGAGATCTGCAAACACTGGTTAGACCCTGCTCCCCCACACCCTATGGGGTGGTTAAAGGTGGCCAAGTGGACTAGCAGCATGGACATTAAATGCAATTCACAACGGTCGGGGGATATTTGTGAGGATTTTATTAAGTAGGCAGGCTAACATTCATGATACTACGTAGGGCTGTTGGAAAAACATCTTTATACAGTCCTATGATTACACCAGGTCATGGACCTCCGGGTGGTTTATTACCCCCTCATGTGACCAGAACCTGGGAGGCTCGGGGCGAGTGAATGCAATGACCACAAGATGCATCGAGGGTGCCATAATGGTCCAAGATTTGCAGACGCCATGGTGATATGAGTAGTATAAAAAAATATATTTTTTAAATGTACAAAATACTGTTATTGTCTGCATCACATGTTGGATCTGTGTTAAACCCTGCTTCTCTTTCCCCGCTGCTCTTGATGCTGAACTTCATGACTTTCTAATTACCTCACCCTATCTATTGTTGATTTCACTGATATTGTTGTCAGACTGTGTTCTTGTGTATTATGTTGATGGTTCATCTCTCAGAAATGAAAAAGATACGCCGCTACTGTGTGGTGACTGTCTGGGGGACCACAACCTCCATAAATGTGCTGTGAGACCAGAAGGAGTAGCTAACTTGCTTCAAAAGCCTGCTGTTGACCCGCGGGCTTGGGACACTATCATTGCAGTGTGGTGACTTTCTGGGGGACCACAACCTCCATAATCCTTCTGTTAGTCTAGAAGAAGGGGCTAACTCACTTCAAAAGCCTGCTGTTGACCCGCAGGATGTGTGCAGGACACGCCTGGGCACGTGCCCAGGCCAAGACCAGGCCAAGAGCGGGCCCGTCTGCCCCGTCATAGCCCAGAATGGGCTGGGCTGGTCCCCTTCTCTTTGACCTGCTTCTTCGAAGGTAACCGTAATTTCACTTGCTATCAGAGGTTACCAGAGGTTTCCTTAGTGCCGAGTGAAGTTTGGGAGCCTGCGTGCGTCATTTAACTTTGGGTACTCTGTGTAGTAGCCTCATAGAGCCGGATGGGGAAAAAGACCGTTGGTGTTTCACCTGCTCCTATTCTTCCCGCCAAAAGTACCTCCCTTGACAGGATGTTAGAAAGGGCCGGGCTGTGGTAATTATCAGTATGGAGATTGCACTCACGGAGAAAAGACTTTCTTTAAATTCTGCGACAGGTACATCCCCTGCTGTGGATCTAGTACCCTCACTATTGTCAGTGTCTCCACCTTGTACTTTCTAACCCTGGGCAGTGAACTTCGCTCCGCTCGTGGAGTTTGCGGAGTTTTCCGCACTCCGCGTTACGCGGAGCTCGCGGAGTTCCGAAAAACTCTGCTCCGCGTATTGGAGCGGAGTTTTTTTCCTCGCTCTCGCTCATCAACGTCAAGTTGGCGAGCACAAGCGAGGAAAATCCACCTCCCGGCAAGATTTTTCCTCGTTCAGGATCGTCAACTTCAAGTTGGCAAGTGTGAGCGTGAAAAAGCAGCCTCCCGGCGAGATTTCTCAACGCGGGCGGGCGGATTTCTCATTGCGAGTGGTCGCGTATGGTCACGACCGCTCGCATTGAGAAACCGTCCGTTCGCGTTGAGAAAGCTCCCACTCGAGTAAAAAATCTACTCGAGGGGCAGAAAGGAAGCAGTGCCCGCTTGCGCTGTGCATGGTACTGTTCGCAATGATTGGACAGGTTGGACAAACACCCGGCACTGAAAATGACAGTGAACGGCACTTTATCTAACGCACTCCACCGCTCGCGGAGCTCTTCGTAGCACGGCAGAGGTTTTTTTGCACTTTGCGGAGTTCCGCAACTCCGCAAACTCCGCCCAGGCTTAGTACTTTCATGAATTCCCTGAAGACGGTCACAGCGCAAAACGGAAGTTTGGTACAGGCTATTCAGAGTAGCCCTACGACGACGGAAGTCAAAAGCAAGAGTTTAAAGCAAGGCACCTGGGCTAACCTGATTGAGGCTAATACTCAAACCCATCATTCCGACGGCGGGCATCTCATTAAGGGATGCTTTATTAAAATGAAAGAGCTGCTGCAGACTGAACTACACCCCTTGTTCAACCGTTTAGAAGCCATTGAGTCACAGCTTACCCTTTTGGTGTTACAGAGGCCTGCTCCTCAGAGCGTTGATATTGGGGTTCTCACTGATATTCACTCATTGTCAGAACCTCAACCTAATATGAATAGCACGACCCAGTTGGGAGTGGCCAGGGGTGCTCCAGCATCCAGTTACCATCCAAGTTTGGTGCCCCAGGTGCCTGGACTTAATCCATCAAGTGGCCCTGGCAAGTCTCAGCCCAGAAAGCCCTCACTGTTTATGGGGGCGGTTACTGGGTCAATAGGATTGGGTAGTTCTAGAGGGTAAGGGGGTCTAATTGTATTCCCAGCCAGGTACACATCAACTTCCCTCCTTCAGCCTGTCCTTATATTGCCTTTCTTATCGGAGTACCCCTTCTACGGAAAAACCAGATGGAGTCCCACGGGGAGTTGTCAAACAAAGTTCTAGACTTGCTTGTCCGTTACAGAGGTTTCCTATTTCATCAGGTGGAGAATATTTTGTTAACCAGGAGCATTGACTGTATTGGTCAGGGACCTGTAGAAGCTCATGGAGATTGTGCCATTGTTAATTTTAGATCCTGACAGCTGGTACAAAGGCTTCTGTTTGGCAACTTGAGTAATGTTCTTATGAGGTGCTGCATCACTTTGGTACCACTCGGCTTCTTGTATAAGCCCTGCCTTGATTTACCATCACATCAGAATCAGCAGATGTCTAAACCTAGTGAAGGCGGCCTTAATGGTCTGCAAAACCCCTCTTCTGAGATTTTAGCATAACAGCAGCCGGGTCCACTTATCACTCCTTTGGAGCGCACAAGGGATCAGCTCTTGGTCCTAGTTGCTAACCGATTTGAAGCCCTTTTTGATATTGACTGACCAGTAGCAAGATCATCATTTTCCCTGTCATTAGAGCACAGCAAAGGGACCGTTGTCTCAACAAGGATTGGCTCCTTGGTGTCTACAAGCGCCAGGCCCCCCTTTACTTCCCTGAGTTGAAACGTGGCAGGTCTTAAGGGCAAGACAACAGACCCAGACTGGCTCAATTTCATTGCTGATTATGCTATTATTGCCTTTCAGGAGACTTGGGCCACCTCACCACTCTCTTGCTCCAGTTTTGCTTGTTATTTGAGCCCTGCTACCCCATCTACCTCGGGTGGATTCTCGGTTTGGTTCCAACTGAATCTCAATGTAAAAGTGAGAGTAATCAACTTGGGTTGGGACGTTTTCCAAGTTTTGCATGTTAAGGACAATCTGAGCCCTTTTTATTTTTATTTTATTAATTTTTATAACAATGATTTCTCCAATGCAGTTTGTGTATACTTTTGGGAACTGTTTAGCTTTCTAAGTAATTTGAATTCAGCTATGACCGTAGCCACAGTGCAACCATAATACATTGTTTGTGGATATTTTAATGCCGAATTCATTGGAAACACTGAGGCAGTTGGGAACGAAGGGCCCTGGTATGTATGTGGGCTTTAGTGAGAGCAGAGGGGTACAATTGAGCTATTACCTAATGGAGAATGATTTGGTGAACATGGTTTGTCTTTTCAAGGGAGAGGGCCCAGACTTACCCTCTTTTAGAGGAAATGAGCGGGCCTCTGTTATAGAGACCCAGTGGGAGGGGGACAACAATGCACTTACTGCCGCTGGGCATTTCCTGGTTTGCAAGGTTAATTCCCCGGTAGCAGCCATCGAGATTTCCAAACACTCTGGGGATGGATTAAGACTTGTATGGTTTCTTCAGGACCCCGGGGCTACCCTTTGCTTGCTTGTAAAGACCTTTTTGCCATTCTTGTTGGAATGTTTGGCAGAGGAGAGTGGGGAAGTGCTTTTGGCCCATTACAGCTTTTTATATGCTAGTATTAAGAACAACTTGATGAAATCAATTGCACCAGCTCTGAGATATCCTCAGTGGTTTGATGGATCTTGATTTGCGGCTTAACGCAGTTTGATAAGGGCTCTTGTAACCATCCCAAAGAATTCCAAGGAAGTCTATGAGGCAAGGAAATGTTATAAACTTACCCTCAGGAGCAGGAAGAAATTCTTGGTAAATAAGGATTGGAAACAACTTGTGTGGGCAGCCACGAGAAACTGTAGCAAAGTGTTTTGAGATAAGGCCAATAAGATCTGACTGAGAGATGCCTCTCTAAACCTGTTACATAACAGGTCTGGTATGGGTTACACACTTTAATTCCATTTATCAAGTAGTGGAAGACAAGTCACTAATGGACATATTGAGGGTTAGGCTTGCAAATCACTCTGTCTGAGGTTGAGGATGCGATAAGACAAGGTCCTATTGGAACAGCTCCGGGGCAGGAAGGGGAACCCATGGACCTTCTTAAATGTAACATCGATCTCTGGGGCCCCTTGCTTACAAATGTATTTAACAGTCCTTTTAGTTTTAATGTCCCGAGGTCCTGGGTGCTTTCGAATATTGTTCCTATCTTTAAGAAAGGAGATCAGAATTTGCCCAAATGCTACCGCCCAATCTCCTTCATTGACAACAGTCAAAATAATTTCCTATCCCCTTTTCAAAATGGTTTTCACCATGGGCGGGGTACAGTGGAACAGTGTCTGAATCTGCAATTGATCATGGGCAAATATACAATCGCTAGACACAGTCCACTGACCTTACCATTTAAGGGCTTGTCTACAGCTTTTGATTTTGTCAACAGAACTAAGCACTGGCTAAAGTTACTGGATATGAGCGTTGAGGTAACCCTTATAAGCTTCCTGTATATTCTGCATAGGAATTTAGCTGCCAAGGTGCGCTACGGTCCAGCCGGTGAAACCTCTGATGTTTTTCCTTAAGCCTATAGGGTGCGACAGGGGTGCCTTTTGGCACCTCTTTTGTTTATATTATACATCAACAACCTATGCCCTCACCCGGGAGCTGCTACTGTTGATGTCCCCAAAATTGCTAACATTTCGGTCCCGCCATTACTCTATGCCGATGACGCTGTCTTCGTGGCTAGGACCCCGAGAGCATTGAGTAACGTGATGGAATCTTTTGTCTCTTTTATGGGCAGGCAGGATTTAGCAACAAACTTTGGGAAATTCCATATTAAGGTGTGTGGCTCAGGGAAAAGAAGTATGGGGACTTTGAAAGTCAGGGATAGGTCCTTGAGTTGTGTGAGCAATTTCTGTTATCTTGGGGTTACTTTTAACTCTGGTGTTTCTTGGCACCCACACATTAACAACTCACATGTGAAACTAACCCGCGAGGCTGGGGGCCATTTTGACTCTTCTACAGACCACTCTTAGGGGCTCAGTTTGACCTTTTCTTAAAATATATAATCAGCATTGTGCCCCAGCGGACCTGTATGGAGCTTGAGTCTGGTGTTATCAAAACCCATTCACTCTGCAGATCGAAGAGAATCGTATTTGCAGTCACCTTTTCAATCTCCTGCCTTCAAGTTCTCATTTTATTTTACATTCAGTATTGATGTAGGTTGCAGGCCAGACCCTCTCCTCACCCAATCTTGAATGCCCGGTTTGTTTTACAACTATTATTATGCTCTCCCTTTGGGGTTGGGCCAACTCCTCCTCATATATAAATTCTTGTGTCGCCGAGTGTCTAATTTTCCTATTACTTTTCCCTCAGACAGTTATAGAAGTTATAGACTATTTACAATCCTTCATAAAGAGATTCTGGATGACTTTGTTGTGCATTTCAAAGCTTGATTTTATTTCTTTTTTTCATTTTGTAACCTTATTTTTACTTTTCATTTTGTAGCCAACACGTGTTTCACCCCATTCATTGCCTGCACGGTGGGTGCTTTTTTAAGGCTAAAAAGAATAACATATTTTCGATAAAACTATGCATCTCTTTTCTCAAAATATAACACCACTGTGAAGCATGGTGCACAAAAATAAAAATAATGATCATGGACTTCCGTCCTAAAGGCCGTGCTCATACTCAAAGAAACCATCAGTGAGAAAGACCTTTAAGTCCCTTTTAAAGAAGAGTTTTTGTAAGTCTATGACATACTTGAAAAGCAAAATCATACAAAAAAGGCATTATGGTCATATTAGAATAACATGCTTGAAGCTCATGAGGGTTAGTATGCTTAAATAAAAGTCGAGGCTAGGTTTTGTACCAAAAGATTTTTTTACGTTCATTGGCACTCTAACTTATTAACCATGTTACCAGGGTAGAGACGCTAATATCAGGTCTTTTTAAGTTTGTCTTTAATGTAAGATCTGTAAGGAAAAATAATAAAGTAGTTGTAAGATTATATGTAAGCAAGAGCCCGCGGAATACAAACTAGAGAAATCTTGGTTGCTAGTTTATGTCGATATTACTGTGAGTGTCAAACACCCTTGACTGTCTAATTGTAGGCCAAAAGATACAACCATATCGAGGCGAACATTATTTAATTAATTCGTGAATTGCATTAGGTTAGTGAATCCCACGAAACTATCAGGGCTGCAGGTAGACACTTCTCAAAAAAGAATGCAAAATAACTGAAGTTGCAGCATTTGCAGCATATATGTTTTTTGGAACAATACTACTGGAGTAGCGTCGCTCGGTCCATAAAGTAAGAATGCGATAATAGCGGGTACTTTTATCACCAGTTGCAAAAGTCAGTCGCGGCATATTATAGTATTGTAGAAAATAATTATTAGTAAATTGACTCGTTGAATTAAGTTGTCACTCCATGATGTGATCTAGCAAGAGTGCTTTGGGCGCGCTAGTGTTGGTCCCCATGATCCTACCTTGAGATAAGAGAAAGTTGTGATATGGTCTGGTTCCACGTTAGAACATAGAACGTGGAACCAGGGCTTTGTGGCGTTCTGGGCCGGGCAGTTGGTCCAGCTCGACGATGGATGGGGTTAAGAATTAAAGCCTCTCTCTTCATTTACACTTAAACCGGCTTTTATAACTTTATTTCACTGGCGACATTTGCGTGGGATGCGCAGAATAAACAACCCCAACATCGGAAGACTGTTAATTGTTTTATAAAGGCTTGTCTGGAGCGAGCGACAGGAGGAGCGTAATCCGAAAAGTAAAGGGAAAGACGAGACATCTACCTTTTAAGGAGGTAATCGGAGGAGGCGGCGCGGACCGATTGGCACCAAGTTTCCTTCTGGAGAGGTATTGGGGTCTGCGGTGAGGCTCAGCGCGGTCATTTGAAACGCAGGGCCCTTCTGCATTTCACGGCGTGTGACGCGTTGGTAGGCTGACCCCAACTTCCAATACAAACAGGACCGAAGGTTTCTCCTTCGCTACGCTGTGAAACAAGCCCAAACAACCGTGGAAACAAGGACAACGGTTTACGTAAGGACGTCGGCAGCCACTAGGAGGCAAATTCCTCGCTGCACAGTAAAGCAAGCCCAAGCAACCATTGAAAGAAGGCCAAAGGTTCACGTGAGGACGTCGGCGGCCATTTTGAGCTTCTGGTTTTGGGATGTTTTTCACTTTTCTGCAAGGCAAAGGTTTGGTTCTTCATTCTTTATTGCAACTTAAGAATTAACATCACGGTGACAAGCACACCTAATGTTCTGTGTTCTAAGGCTACAACTGCAAAATTAAAATGACAGAATAGGCTTGTCATAAAGGTGATTAGCACACCTCTATTGGAAGAACCTAAGAAATTTATAATATTGAGTTGGAAGTCAAAAACGTTGATGCTGGGACACAATAATTTAATTTTTTATTGTTACAATTGTAGTGTGGAAAAAACAACAGGGTAAAGTTTGGATTGAAATTCTATTGGTTTTTTCCAAAAAAGGTTTTGTAAAATTGTTGGAAAACAAACGTTGAAGGGTGGTCGACATGCAAAATGTAACTGCACCCCCGTTTTTTCTGTCGAATCCAGGGCAACCCCCGGTGAAGTGGAAAAAATGGAGGAAGTTATTCGAAAACTATGCAAGAGTTTGTGGTACTAATTTGAGTGCTGAGAGAAAACAAGCATTATTACTTCACTGTTTAGGTGGCGAGGGGCAGGAGGTGTTAGAGAACTTGCCACAGTTGAGCCCTGCGGTTCAAAGGGGGTTGAATGAGTATGAGATATGTATCAAACAATTAGATTTACATTATCTGCCTAAGGTAAGCACCATTATGGAGCGTTATTATTTTGGTTTAAGAGAACAAGGAAAAGAGGAAACAGTGGAGGAATTTGTGACTTCTCTACGAAAGTTAGCTTCAAGTTGCGAATTTGGGGAGCTTGTGGAGGAGAGAATACGGGATCAGTTTGTTTTAAGATGCAGCAGTGATAAGATAAGGGAAGAACTTTGGTTAAAGGATGAGCCGCCGTTAGACGAAGTTATGATTATCGCTAAACGTGTGGAACATATGCTTAAGTGTGTAGGTGAGTTGAGTAAAGTGGGAAAATCATCTACCCACGAAGAGAAAGTAGAAGAGATTGTTTGTCAGGTTCAACAAAAAACTGACACTGTCAACTACAAGGGTAGAGAGGAAGATAATAGGGTGGCAAATATGTCTCATGAAAGGAAAGGCATAATGGTATTTCAAGGAACCTGTTATCGCTGTGGCAAATTTGGTCACAAAGCTAATGCAAGAGAATGTCCTGCTCTCAAGGTAATGTGTAGTTCATGTGGGAGAAGGGGTCACTTCACAAAAAACTGTCGGTTTCGGAACAAAACCAACAGCAGGAATGAAGTGAGAGAGGTCTCTTTTCAAGTGAATGAGTGTGGTGTGGAACATCCTTCCGAGTGGGTCAAGGTGGGAGATGTAATGATTAAAATGAAATTTGACTCATGCTCTCACCTCACGTTTATATCTAAGGAAGAATTTGGGAAAAAAAATTCAAGTAAGGTCAAATTATTAAAATCTGATGTGAAGCCAACGGGTTATGGGGGAACTCCCATAAAAATGTTGGGATATTTTCTGAGTTGCGTGGAGTGTAATGGGAGGTTCACTGATGCAAAAGTATATGTGGCGGAGAAAGGCGACAATTTGCTGAGTTGGACTCACCAAGCACGCCTGGGTATTATCCTCAATCCTAATAGTTACCCCCCTGTGCAAGTGCAGTCGATTGAGAATGCTGATAACAAGTTTGTAAAGAAGTTTGAGGGTTTGTTTAAAGACACTTTAGGTTGTTTAAAGGGATACAATCACCAGATCAAACTCAAGCTTGGTGCAAAACCCATTGCAGCCAAGGTAAGAAGAATTCCCATCAGTGTGCAAGAGGCAGTTCAAACAGAGATTGACAGGTTACTTGTTACAGGTGTGATAGAGCCTTTGGAGGCTACAGAGTGGTTGGCTCCCATAGTTGTAGCGAGAAAGGCCAACAATGAGATTCGTCTATGTGTAGATCTTCGTGCTCTCAATAAGGAGGTTGTGGTGGACAAGTTCCCGCTCCCTAATATTGACGAAATGGTTTCGACTTTAGAAGGTGCCTTTTATTTTAGTACTTTAGACTTGGCATCAGCATATCACCAGGTGCCCCTCAGCAAGATTTCACAGGAGCAGACTGCGTTCATAACTCCCATGGGGGCATTTAAGTTCTTAAGGATGCCTTTTGGGTTAGTGTCAGCCGCATCTGTTTTTCAGAGGATCATGAATGATGTCATCAAGGGGATTCCGAGCGTCAGATGTTATCAAGATGACGTGTTGATATATGGGAAAAGCATTGAAGAGCATGATTGCAGAGTTGTAAAGGTACTAGAGAGATTACTTAAAGCAGGTCTGACTTTACGTCGTGACAAGTGTAAATTTGGGGTAACTGAAGTTGATTATCTTGGGCACCACATATCTGGGAGTGGTGTCAGACCCAAAAAAGAGTTGGTAGACACCATTGAGAATTTGAAAGAGCCGTGTTCAAAGGAGGAGCTTTCCTCTTTTTTGGGCATGGCTGAGTTTTATAGCAAATTCATAAGGAATTTAGCTGATAAAACGGCTCATCTTAGAAGGTTACTGTGCAAAAATGCAGAATTTGTGTGGGATGAAGTGTGTAAGGAAGAGTTTTCAAGTGTCAAGATGGATCTCAAGAATGCTCCTGATTTACAGGCATTTAAACCAGGTGATGTAACTTACATCATAACTGATGCAAGCAAAAAAGGTGTGAGTGCTCTGCTCTTCCAGTTGAGATATGGTCAAGAGCAATTGGTTGCGTGTGCTTCGAGATGCCTGAAGGGTGCTGAGCTAAATTACTCAGTCATTGAAAAAGAGGCTCTTGCCATTTTTTGGGCGCTCAACAAGTTTAAGAAATTTGTTTGGGGTACCTTCTTTATTGTCAAGTCGGATCACAAGCCCCTCAAAGAAATTTTTGAAAAAAAGGGCCTTGACTCAATCTCCTCTAGGATCAGGAGGTGGGTTATTTCTTTACAGGAGTATAACTTTGTTTTTGAATATATTCCTGGAAGTTCAAATGTGTCTGCTGACTGCCTCTCGCGTCTAGTTGACACCGTGGATTCGAATGATCTGTGTTGTGAGGAAGGACTGGAGGATGAGTTTGAGGTAAGAGTGTGTGACATCACTTTAGGTGTGATTAAAGAAGATGAGTGGAAGGAGGAGTTGAAGAGAGATTCAGAAATGTTGGGTGTGATGGAGTTATTGTCACAAGATAAGGGAAGCAGACTTGAGAAGCCCTGGTCATTGGTGTCTAATGAATTAGCCATCGTTGACGGTATTTTAACTAGAGGCACCAGACTAGTTCCACCCGAGAGTTTAAGGAAAAATATTATTCAGATGGCACACGAAGGACACATGGGAATTTCTAAAACCAAAGAACGCATTAGACATGATTATTGGTGGCCAGGTTTGGATCTTATGGTGGAACGGGCAGTGCGTGATTGTGTTCCTTGCTCGTTGAGCGACAAACTTCTTAAGCCCAGACAACCACCTATGGTTTGTAGAAGATTACCCATGTGTCCTTGGGATGAAGTAGCCATTGATATTGTTGGTCCTCTTCAGGGTGAACATCAAACTCCCTATTTGATTGTCTTGTTAGATTTATACTCTCGGTGGATTGAAGTGAGCTCAGTGAGAGACATAACAACACAATGTATAATCAAGTTTTTGGATTCTATTTTCAAGCGTGAAAGCTTTCCTTGTTCTTTACTATCGGACAATGGTCCACAATTTTGTTCACGTGAAATGGAAGAATTTTTACTGAAGTGTGGAATTGAACACAAGAAGATTTCTCTGTATCATCCCGAGGCTAATGGCGCCATTGAGAGATTGAACAAAACTTTGAAAGAAAGTATACAACTGGCAAGAGTTAACTGTTTAAACTGGAGGGATGAGTTACAATGTCGAATTTCTGCTTACAGATTTACACCACACTCTACAACTGGGAAGACACCTTTTGAGTTATTCAAAGGAAGATCTCCGAACACCATTTTGTGTCCAGGGTGGATGACTCTGGACAAAGGTTTAAAGGACAATGGTATTGGTGAATGGAGGGAAAAGGAATTAAATCTCCAACGGAAAAGGAAGATCTATTTTGACACTCACAGGTCTGGTAAGGTTGTGAAGTTCAAGGTTGGTGACAAAGTCAAAGTCAAGGCTCCAGTAGGCTGTCAAAACTGGTCCAAATTCACTTGCGTAAAAAGTGTGGTGAAACTGTTCAAGAATGCTATCAAAACCAATGATGGTCGTATCTGGAATCACAGTCGTGTTGTTCATGTTAGACCAAGCAATGACAACACTTGTGTATCAGAGTCTTGTATTGTATTGTATTGTATGTAATGCTTATATAGCGCAAACTGTCACCCTACGGGTATCCTGGCGCTGTAACTTAGCAGATGACATCAACAAACAACGGGCCTGATTAACAGTGGAAGGC
Organism: Calotriton arnoldi; assembly: GCA_963921515.1. Lineage (NCBI taxonomy): Eukaryota > Metazoa > Chordata > Amphibia > Caudata > Salamandridae > Calotriton > Calotriton arnoldi. Next base: position 3,337,020 of record CAWUFW010000546.1, on the reverse strand, counting down.
ATTGCTCTCATTCCTGGGGAATAACCAGGTTTTCAGACTCTTTCTAAAGCATAACAAAGAGTTAGCTTGTCTAATACTCTGGGGTAGTTCGTTCCAGAGGTGTCTCTTCTGATGGTGTCTCTTCTTGTTTAGAATGCGAGCCTACTCGTAAGAGTGCTAGGGTGTGCAAAAGCCCAAGTTATCTCAAAGATTTTGTGAGAAGTTAATTGTGCTTCTACTGTGAATGACTTTCATTTGTATTTTCTGTGATTTACTGACATACTGTTTTCACCGTTTATTCATTTAAGGAAAAGTAGGGTCATGTTTTGTGTTAATTACTTGTTCTTGTGGTAAAGATGTATTTCAAATGTAAGAAGGAAGAAGTGTGATATGGTCTGGTTCCACGTTAGAACATAGAACGTGGAACCAGGGCTTCGTGGAGTTCTGGGCCGGGCAGTTGGTCCAGCTCGACGATGGATGGGGTTAAGAATTAAAGCCTCTCTCTTCATTTACACTTAAACCGGCTTTGATAACTTTATTTCAAAAGTCACTGCAGTCCAGCTTGTGAAGTCTATTCCTCTGTCAGTGCCGAGTAAGGCATTAGCTTTGTCCGCCATTTTGAATGGTCCGTGAATTAGTGGTCTTACTTTGATTTCAGACACTACTCACATGGCTTTTACCTCTGTGGCAGCGCCATCTAAGAGGTGCTAGGTAGACAATAACTGTGATCTGTCTGTTATAGTACATTTTATGTCTGGAGTGCACCTTTGTCGTAATAAAAGAAATGGTAATCAAGTTTAATAATGAAAAATAGGCATTAAGTATTCAAAAAATAGTTTTTTTTGTTGCTAAATTATGGTTATTAATAATCTCTACTTTATTTCAAGTTGTATTGGAATTCAGTCAGTGCACATTCATTCGTGTTATCCTCTATGGGCACACCATGTTGGGAACACTGAGGGCCTCATTATGAGTTTGGCGGTGCGGTAGCAGGACTGCCCCTCACCGCCAAACCTGTGTACGAATCTCCCGCTAGATCAGTTTTCTTTTGGTTTGGCAGGTGGTTCTTTGCCGTTCCCAGTGTGGTGCCTATGGAATAGGCACTGCAATGGGAGCATCAAAGGCAGTACCTGCACGGCATGGACTGCTGCAGTCCATGCCGTGCAGATACTGGGGTGCATGCACACAGGGGGGCACATGTTGGTCCCCCCTGTGTGCATCTACATGGCGTGAGGCATCAGGTGGCCCTGTAGGACCCCCTTTGTTTCCTCTCTGCCACCGTTTTCATGGTGGGCTCACCGCTATGAAAACCGCAGGGGATAGGAAACCCGTAATATGCTTGGCGGGACTGTGGCAGTCCCGCCATGCATATTGCAGTCTCAGGACCGCCGCACAACTACCAGGGAATGGCGATTCCCTGACCGTTGCGTCGGTTGCAGCGGTCCCAGGGCGACCCGACTGTGCTAGTCATAATAGGCCGTTCAGGAGACCGCCAGACTCATAATAAGGGCCTGAGATATACTAATTCAATATTTTAGGTTTGCCCGTGCTAAGTGTCCTATATTATACATCAGTCGTTGCACAGGGAGAATTTATTGATTAAGAAAGATTAGATATTAGGGTTTAGGTTAAAGTTTTGAGTATTATTAACACTCTTGGAGGTTGAATACAGGTTTACTTAATTAAAAAAATACATGTCAAGGTAAACTTTGTGACTGTGTTAAAACATCTCCTCTTAAGTGGTAAAGTTAGGAAAATGCAGTGCAAATTGAACACTAGTTTGGTATGCCCACATGAGAGTATACATCCACTAATTGTGGTGCTGGTACATTTTCCATCTTTTACTTTGTCTAAAACTTACTTCAGGAATAGCAGTGTTAGTTTGGATTGAGAAGTGTTACATTGAGGGTTATAAGTCATAACATATTTCCATTGTTAAACTAGGTTATTTTCTAACCCATCTTGTCGAGACCTAAAAAAGTTCAGATATTAAACCTAGAGAGTCCTTTGTTGAATATTCATCTTGAGTAGCTGGTTTCACAATGGATCAGTCATTGTTTTATTCCAGATTTTCCCAGTTGGATTTGCTGGATGTTCATCCATGTAAATTAGCTCTACGTCAATCAATTATGAAGTACATGATCCTTGTTGAGACCCTTTTTGGCTGTATTGCATCTTAAAATCATGTTGCTTTCTAGATGCCGTAATGAGCTTTCCAAGTCTCTGCCCCTCATGCTTCTGTTCAGTTTTCTCTGATCTGGGTGGAATTTTTCGAAGTGATCAACCAATTGTAGTTTCAAGTCTGATTTTTGGATATTGCCGAAATGCTCTTGGACCAGGTGTTCGAGGGGTCTTATCGTGCTGCCAATATAATTTTTTCCACAAGGACAGATTATACTGTACACCATGTATGTGCTCTCACAATTAAGCCAGTATCGGATTTGGAATTTGTGGTTGTTGATTTAACAGTTTTTGGTTCTGTTGAGCCCAAGTTTACAGACAGAGCACGTACTGCAGGTTTTATAGGCATTTTATTATCTTGTTTCTTAAACTAATTTTAAAACATTCAGTAATTGTGAAGTGTAATGAAGCCCTGCTGTACCTGCAGATTTAAGATAGCCCGGATGTGTGTTTCAGTGTTTGTTCTGTTCTTAAATCAGCAGTAAAGAGTAGGAAAACAATTGAGGGTCATTAAGCTGGAAACGTTGATGGAGTGCAATTCCAGTTGATGAGTAGAGGAGATTTAATTGGGCTTGTGATCTGTTTTTATGGCCTTCTTGCTTGAGATCATTGAAACTAATGCACTTTATGGAGAAACATATTTTTAATGCTGGTAGTTTTATAATGATTTACTATCTTACCATCTCGATATTAATATAATTGTGTTGTACTTGTTTTTTCTTTTATGGTTTCTTGTAAACGGAATAAAGATTGCTGATTCTAATTCTGATAAATATACCCTAGTTGCAGGCTGTACTTGTTCTCTGTACAATGTTATTGAAAGTCATTGCCTACCAAATGTCCACTCTGCCCAAATGGCTGAGTTGATTGCCCTCACACATGCCTGTATAAAAGCTGCTCAGAAAACTGTGACTATTTTCACTGATTCAAAGTATACTTACTCGATAGCTAGTGATTTTGCACTCTTCTAGATGCAATGGGGATTCCTAACCTCTTTCAGGACTCCTATTGAAAATGGATGTTATGGGAATGGTACTGGATGCTCCTCAAGTGCACTCTACATTTGCTAATGTTAAATGTGCTTCCAATCAATCTGCCCAAGATGAAGGTTCTAGAGTGAATGCCCTGGCTGATCAAGCTGCCATGAATGCTGCTTTATCTCCCAATTCTGAAGTTACATTGTATGCATCACATGTTGTTGGACCTCTCATGCTATATTTGAAAGATATTGCTGAACAACAAGAATGTGCTTCTGTTGTAGAAAAAAGTTTTTGGTTAAACCAGGCCTATAGAAATAACTCTGATGGATTGTAAAAAGACAAAGTAGTGTGATTGCACCAAAATTGCTACTTCTGAATCTTGCCTTACTGCACCAAAGCATCACCCACATAAACAGAGAAGGTACGGTCCATGGTGCAAACACTCACTGGTTTGTCCTGACTTTTCCCTCCATTGCTCAACGGTATTCCCATTACTGTGCCATTTGCCAGGATCACAATATTGGTAAGGGTTTCAAAACTGCCCCAGCTGCTCATCCACTTCCAATTGGGGCCTTTGTACATCTTCATATTGATTTAATTCTAATGTGTCAAAGCTTTTCTTTGACATGTTCTAGTTTTAGTGTGATTAGCCTATCTGTGTACTCAAGCTAATGCTATCACTGCAGCCAAGAAACTGCTAAAAGATTGAATTCCTCAATTCAAGATCCCCCTTTGGATAAGAATTCACATGGGTACTCACTTTGTGTCACCTATAGTCCAAGAACTGTCTAAAGCATTTGGATTCAAACAACATTTTCCCTTTGCTTACCACCCCAATATCCTCTGAGAGATGTGGAAGGGTTTAACAGCACCTTAAAGAATAAAATAGCAATCATCTATAGTGAAACTAGGCTCAAGTGTCTAGACCCCTACCTTTGGTTCTCTGGTCAAACAGAGCCACTCCTAACCAAGCTATATCCATTTGAGATTGTTTTGGTTAGCCCAATGGTGTCTGTGACTACTCCTCCAATGGCTTCATCTTTATTTGGTTTTCACTTGAATTATGGTATGACTCTGCAATATTGCAAGCAACTGATTCACTGTCTTCACAGTTTCCATTCTAAGGTGTGCGCCGTTCTGCCCACCTACCCAACCGAAGCCTGTCATAACCTGCAGGCTAGTAACTAGGTGCATTTCAAACCACACAAGCCTTTTAGAGGAAATGTTCAGCTGGATGGAATGGCCTTAGAAAAGGTGTTTGAATTTGATTATCTAGGGGTTGGTCTTTCAAGCTCTAGTAGCTGAACAAACCAAGCCATCAAGAGCACTCTTTTGCTGATACACAGAGTGGCAGCCATAATTAGATTCAATGACAACTTCTTCCCGCCTGGTCTCTCCTGCTCTTGAGATTTGAAATCAATGATGTCATAGAACATGTCATAAGTGATGTAATATGTGAGATCATAAGCAGTGCATGGTGGGGTCCCTAGTTATAGTTAACTATTTTTAGTTCAAAATGCTAATGTTGTCACTGATATATTCACCTAACTATAATGTTATTTTAACCTTTGTTTTTTCAGTGAATATATATAAATATGTATATATATATATATATTTATGTATATATATATATATATATATGTATATTTATATATATGTGTGTATATATGTATGTATATATATATATAAATAAATATGAGTAGTTAAACATTACGCCCGACCAGTGCCCTTAAGCGTCTGTCCCTAAATACACTGATTCAGAAAAGACCCATCTCCCATCACGATGGCACACCTTTCATAATCACCCGAGACTCCTTTTGGAACTGCAAAATTGTATCACTGTCCTCGAGGGAATGTTCAACCTCGTAATTCCAATGAATATTAAATATTAAACACTGTCCACAGAGTCTCATACTTTCCCTTACAGTTTGGGTACTCACAGGGAAGGCGGCAACCAACTTGGCTAATGTCCACATGTCCTGGTTAGGTAAGATCCTCCAACCAGTGTTTAAGTCCCATGACCCCACCACCTCGGGATTATTATGAAAGGCGACACTTAGGCAGTGCAAACAGCCGTTTGAGTGCTTTCTCCAAAAACTGATTTTATTATTGCGAGTTTGCATGTTTTCATTGACATTTTCCCTCCGGCATCAAAGGACTTGAACTACATTCCAGTCCGGGTTTTCTAATTGCCATCATGATGGGAGATGGGTCTTTTCTGAATCAGTGTATTTAGGGACGGATGCTCAAGGGCACTGGTCGGGCTTAATGTATAACTACTCATTTAAGAGTTATATGCTAAATACTTCTGGAAAACCATCAATTTACTTTTCAGATGTGTAATACTTTACATCTCCTTATGTGTTTCACGTTGGATGATTGATTTATATCGCTGCAAGCGGGTAGTACACTTTCTATGTCTACTAATTTTTAATTTAAATGAAGCACCCTTATGGCGTAAGTCAGATTGAAAAAGGCAGTTGCAACTGCCGAAACGCATCTCTGATGTGTCCTCGTGCCTGGGGAGATCTGATCCATTAAATAGGCTATTTTTCCATGACTTCGAGTGCCGTTCTCTTTTCTCATAAATGAGCAGAGGGATATATTTTGATATATATATATATGTATGTATGTATGTATGTATGTATATATATATATATATATATATATATATATATATATATATATATATATATAATTATAAAAGTATTGAAGATATGTACCCTGCGTCATTTACTGAGAATCTGGGTAAGTTTAGGATAATATTAAAGAAAGGTGCCAGAAGAGCTTTGCTTAAAGAAAAGTATGGTGCCAGTTCTACAGTGGAAGAATTGCAGATCAAGTTTGAGGGGTAGGTAGAAAATGGTGTACTAGAAGCAGTGGAAGCATCTCATTGAATGTCTCCGATGGTGATTGCTCAAAAGTTAGTGTTA